>JAGXJF010002095.1:0-600000 GCA_019208055.1 Stipa capillata | reverse complement strand
AACAGCCTTTTGGTGCAACATTATAGATGGAAATGCTGTATTGACGGAGCTGTGAAGTTAAACGTGGAGATGTTTGTTAATTGGCCCAATTAAGATGCACAAGAAGTCAAGAACGCTCTTCATCGATTGAAAAATTATCCGCTCCTGTTTATGTGCTCATATTATTTGTTCCTTGTTACATGGAAATGGGCTTCTTAGTAGATGGAGAATTTCAACTGATGCTAGTTAAAAGAAAGAGTTATCTTTCGTTGTTTATTTGTTTCTGTTCTTTGTTCTTCGATTCTTGGAAATATGCTTCTTAGGAGTTGAAGAATTTCTAGTGATGCCAACAGAATAGTCCTAATGTGAGTCCTATGTCTTGATACTAGAAATTGCCTTATATAAAATGACCGGGAACATTCTTGCCTATTGCTCTGAGTAGAGCAATGCAGAAATTTTATAGCTTCAACGTGCACCGTAGAGCTTACATGGATAACATTGTTGATGTGACTAATTCTATTATCTGTATATCATTCTTCTGTACAATGGTCGTGGCCAGACATTCTAAAGAAAAAGTACAGGCAAGCAGGATCGAATTTGGCAAAGCTGAAAAAGATGGGGGTAGCGCCTGTGCAAGGGGCTCTGGTGGTCGCGGCGGCCGGAGGCGGGGGTGAGGAGAAGGCGCCAGTGAATGCAGGGGTTTTGCTTAGTATATTTATGCGCTGGTGCATGTGACATTGGATAGAATCTCTAGGCAGTTGTTTTTTTTAATTTTGACTATAGCCAATAGCCACTGGCGATCACTGCTAAACTTAAGTATGAGCTCTCACACGTCAATAGTCTCATTGTTTGAAATGCACTCGAGCTCTTTGTACTTACGATAAGAACAAATAGCATTTTAGATACGTTATACAGATCATAGCTATCTGTTCTCCATAGTCAAGAGCACATTTATCTTATCATATAGACTAAGATCCAATGTGCCAAACTTCAATGCAAGAAGAATAAACTAAGAACATTTCTGTTGGATTCCTGAACCTTCACATCAATCTCTTTATGCATCACTTAATGGTACTTTTTGCTAGTTCCTTCTCTTTATCTACTATCACTTACTGGTACTTTTTGCTTGTTCCTTTTCTATACATATGAAGTAAGATTAATACGATTGGCCATAAGAAACTTAATGTTTGCCAATGGTAGTTAGCTGATGGTTTCTTATTGACTTTTAAAACAAGAACCTTCTCAAAATATAATGCTTTAACAGGTTTTAGGACCTTGTGTTGCTTAGCTAACTTCTTATTAACCTTTTGCTCTGACCTGTAGCTCGCATAAGGAGCTGGTGATGGATTTTTTTGGCAATGCGCGACACCTGGTTCAGCCATATGGTGAAATCCACCTTAGTCACAAGACAGGACATCCTTACGATGCATGGGATATAGTGCAACTAGCCTTTGAGTCTTGTCTTGCTTTGGTTGATAAAGTTGAATTTTGTAAAGAAGACTACCCTGGTTATAACCAAAAGAGAGGAGATGGTGCAAAGTGTGATCAACCTTTTGCTCTAGATACTTGCTGCACCTTTAAGTTCTGCATCGGAGACGTAAAGAAGCTGAAAGAAGTGCGTGGAAACAGGATTGGTTCAATCTCATCGCTTGGAGACAGCGAAGTCTATCCTAGCATATTGGCAACCGACATGAGGCCATTTGATCAGCATCTTGTTCCGGCATGGCCTTGGCCGCATTTTCCTCCAGCCAACACAGTTCACATGCCAATAACATTGGAAGCTTACCCCCTTAGAGTTGCTCAAAGGGAACATCCAGGTTTTCCAGTCAACTTTTATGGCACAGAGAGAGCCCCTTATTTTCAGCACCAGGACACGGTCTGGCCAATGTACAGCATCCCAGGGCCACCGGTGAATATTTTGCTCACTCAAGGCGGCATTCCTCCACCAATGAGGAGAATCACAAGCTCCAGTCACCTTGCACCTCAAGAGCGGCCTTGGTACCAAGAGTGACCTTCTGTCAAGCTACTATGAAGAGACGACTACTATTACTCTGCCTGGAAACACTGGAGGAGTCTGCATAGGGAGTATGAAATTCAGAGGCAAGTGATGCCCGGAGGAACCATCTTGGGTTATTTAGTCTTTCTTGAACATCGCTACAGGGAATCTGTTGAGAAGCAGAAGCGGCTGGAAATGTTGACTGAATTCTGCAGTAGACGGTGAAGGGTCGTTTGGAAGTGTATTGTGTGTATCTGCTTCAAGGATCACTAGAGCAGAGGAAACTCTGACCTTCCAAGATGATGCTACCTTTGATGTGAGGTGTTCTATGTCCAGGATGTACAGGTAGGGCCATGTTGCGTGGCAAACACTGACCACAAGTCCACAACGGCACAACGAGTGCTGTTTTCTCTTATCTATGTAGTGTAAAGAAATACCTATAGACAGCCAAGCCTCATTGTGCAATGGAGCTGTCTTTAGGGACTCAAAAGAGTTCGCATTTATATCGGTTTATCACTGTACAGTGATAATCCTGAACCTGGCGTTTGTAATTGACCCTACTTTTGTTTCGACTCTTACTGTTAGACTTTCTTGATCTGTTGCTGCATGCCCTCTCTTGCAAGAATGACTTGATTACCAGTGCAGTAATATTGATATGTCATCTCGATCAAATACAGGGTAAATAGTACAGCCGCAATGGAAACCGGCTCAGCCTGTGTGCTAATAACATGGTGAATACGAAACGCCAGAGGAACTGCCACTGTTGTTGTCAGCACCATAGAAATCGAAGATGCTGATGAAGCCACAGCTTGCTGGAGAAGCACTAGGGCACTACCACCAAAGAAATCACACGGGAAGTACATCAATTCACCGTCTCAACTTCAGCAAGTCAGGAATTCACGAGATCGGAGCAGTGGGAGGTGATGGGTTAACGCCTCAACGTCGCCGGAGTGGTCGTCGTCGACACTGGTAAACCCCAACCTCGCTGCCGTCGCCAGAGTAGAAGTCGTTGTCGTCGCCGTATAGAATCAGAGGGAGGAGGGAGGAGGAAGAGGAAGCAAGTAGAACAGAGGAGACGAAGAGCACAGCATAAGGTAGGAGACACGCTGCAGCAAGACTGTCAATTTTCTGAACTTGTTAGTGCTTTCCTTCCTTTTCCAAATCTACTAGTATTTTGACAATGGAAGCTTTCATTGATCCCTCGAATCACATCAAGAGGATGCAACTACAAAGGAGTTCAAACCACGAGTCATCCGAATCTGCATCCATTTCCACTTCTTCTCGGATTACGAATCCGAATGCGTCTGTGCCTCGCGCTCATGACTCCGAGTCCGAGAACTACTCGAACTCGTCTTGCTGAGTTCAATATATACGCGTGCACCATTTCTCTCCTCTCGCCGATCAGTCAGCCTCGCCTCCCTTCCGCCGTGAGCGTGCGTGATCTCCTCTCCTCCGACCGTCCAAGATGGCCGTCAAGCGAGCGGCCGCCGTCTGCGACGTCGGCTTCGCGGTGGACATGCACGGCGCGCCAAGGTTAACGAGCTACAAGAGGAGGCACATCTGTAGCCAGGACGACTACAAGGAGACGAGCGCGCTCGGCGAGGGCGCCTTCGGCGGCGTCGTTAAGGCGCGCCACCACGCCACCGGCGAGACGGTCGCCGTCAAGAAGGCCCACCCCTGCTTGCACGACGGGGGCAGCGCCTGCTGCAGCGATACGCTGCGGGAGGCCGCGTTCCTCGTCGCGTGCCACGGCCACCGCAACATCGTCGAGCTCCGAGCGATCTCGCGCGACCCCTTTGCCGGGAGGCTCTCCCTCGTGATGGAGTACGCCGGGCCTAGCCTCGACAATGTCCTCCACGGCCACCGGTGCGGCCGGCCGTTCCCGGAGGCCGACGTGCGCCGCATCATGGGGCAGCTCCTAGGCGGGGCCAAGCACATGCACGGGCGCCGCGTCATCCACCGCGACATCAAGCCCGAGAACATCCTAGTCAGCGATGGCGGCGGCGGCGTCGTCAAGGAAGTCAAGATATGCGACCTGGGGCTCGCCATGTCCATGTCCGAGGCCCCGCCGTACGGGCAGTGCGGCACGCGCCGCTACATGGCGCCGGAGGTGCTCCTCGGGAAGCCCGACTACGACGCCATGGTGGACATGTGGTCGCTCGGCTGCGTCATGGCCGAGCTACTCGCTGGTGAGCCCCTGTTCGACGGGAAAGACGACCGCGACCAGCTCCTCGGGATCTTTCGCGTTCTTGGCGTGCCGTTCTTCAGGTACTGGCCAGCCTACGGTTCTCTGCCGCTCGCCGGCAAGGTGGTGACGGCGCCGCGCGTCCTCCACCGCAACAAGCTGCGCGAGCACTTCCCCGAGAACAGCCTCTCCGGAGAAGGCTTCGAAGTCCTCAAGGGGCTGCTCTCCTGCAACATCGACAAGAGGCTGTCGGCGACCACCGCGCTCAGGCGTCCATGGTTCACCAACGCCGTCGACGCTCCAGCATGAGCTGCTGCTACAAAGATTCTTTTTAGGTTTAAGACATTCGTTTTGTGACAATTGGATTTGTATAACCGATGTGCATGCGATTGGATGTTGGTTCAGTGGATAAAAAATGTGACCTATAATATAATTGAGATTCTCTTTTATGGTGTTGAGTACATGTACATGTTCTTAAAAAAAATTTGCTGTTGGATTGAATTTCCCTTCACCTTGTGGCCTGCTGCTCGATCAGTATTTTATCGCTCAATACGAAGTCGGAATCCAGCTTGTACAAATTGCTTTGTTCCACCTCCCATAATTTTTTGGATCAGTAGCGATTAACTTCACTAGTCCATGCCCTTACCGATGGTAATAACAGAGAAATTTTATGGTACGGGGATAAGCCTGAACCTGGGCTTTGTTGTTCATTTGTTCTACGGAGGCAACGCCTTGCTACTTGGGAGTTTATTTTTTCCTAATTGTTCTGATGTTAGTTTTGTTTCGAACCTTGCAGTAATACTTCCTTGATCTGTTTCAGCCCGGTAATGCCGATCCACACCCGGGTGCGGGCGGACTCTATATTTGCGATGTGTTTTGTTCACTCAAGACAAAGATGGAGCGTTGGAACTCATATACGACGGCCTAGGCAGAGATAATAGCCATCTCGCCGAAGCACCCGCAACACCTCATCACGCTCGTCCCCGGGAAGGGCAACACATACAGCTGGGCAGCGACGGGTGGCATTACACGCGTATCGATGTAGGTTGTAAATATTTTATAAATACTGCGTTAATTAGATCTTGAACTCGAGATCTCTTGGTTTTGATACCATATTGAATTGCATGCCCCGAATCAGCTCACCCAAAAGTCTAAATTGATGGAGAAAGAAGGATAATATATTTCAACAATAAGAACCACAAGAATGCTCCCTTGTGCATTCGCGGACCAGCCTGATCTTTCCGTCCTGTTTCCTGAAGCCTCGAATGCACTGGGGAAGGCAACCTGGTGATACGGTGCATGTGCAGAAGGGTGCACCGGTGCACGCATGCTCATGTTCTCTTGCTTCTTCAAGCTAGCTACTTGTTCTGTAGCTATTTAATTTCCCTACTATACACGTTAATTAGCACCTCACTCCATCAATTTTTCTCCATACTGGTCTTCTCGACTCGTTGATTTAATTTGTGTGTTTATCGCACTATCGGTGTGTGCTTGTAGTTGGACTAGTCCATGGCCATGCTACATGAATCGTGGTGTTTTCCTTGAATAAGACAAAAGTACACACCTAGTCAAGTTCACGTTAACTGATTAGACCGTCCATGAGTCATGATATACATCGACCTCTTCATATTATCCATAGTTGATAATAAAATAACTTATAAAATATTATCTTTTAAACTAATTCTAAAAGAAGAGTTAGCATTAAATACAACACCGTAAAAAGGTAATACTATAGCTTATATTCTTCGTAGTTATCTATTCTTCGTAGTTATATCTCTTCCTCATTCATATCATAGTCGTCACATCTTTATAGATGCTCTTAGAAAATTGCTAACAAGTAGGAGTGCTCAAATTTCCACCAATCCTTCATGCAAAAAAAAATCCATCAAAATTTCCTATTACAACGTAAAAGAAGGTGGAGATCTAATCGCATAGAATTCGAGCACTCTAATAAAAAAAAAGGGTTTTCCTATGTAAGATAAGAAAAGGAGGTGAAGATCCATTGGATGGAGATCAGAAGACTCCGAATTTGAGTACTCTATAATGAAAAAGGATTTGCTAATCCCTAGTCAAGTTGAATGATGCTCGACTGATGATTAGTCTAAAACTTAGTTGACTAGATTGTACATTATTAAGTCTAAAGTTGGAAGAAAATATGTATAATTAAAGTTGAACATTTCTAAATGAAATTTATTTCAAAAATTGTGATACTCACCAAGAAAACCAGGGTTTAGGGCTTGGCGCTAGGACGACCTAGCGGCGCTTCTCAAGATTGTTTTGTCTTCGGTTTTGGATGGAGCTCATCTCCAATCTGGTGGTTACATGAGGAAGAATTTGTATATGCTTTTGGAAGGAGAAGTACGGTCAATCAATCACGGCGACATGTTCTAGTGGAAGGCTATAACAGTTCGGGAGGGCATGCAGGCTTCTCCAATCTACAAACTGCCCTCGGCAACCAGGCGCTTTTGATCCCGGTGGCCAGCGAGTTCCTGCTACACTAAGAGCATCTCTAACCCTTCCCCTAAAACTTAACTCCCTATACCACCTCCCTAAACTTAACTCCCTAAAATTTGAGGGTTTAAAAATGCTTGCACCTAGTCCTTCCCCTAAATTTAACTCCCTATACCTTTTTCATTGCTATTTCTTCCATAAGCAAAAATAGAACCGTCGTCGGAGCTGGGACAGTGGTGATGGGCGGGCTCTGCCCTGGCGGCTCGTCGGAGCTGGGACAGTGGGGGTGGCCGGCCGAGGGCAGAAATAGAACCGGGGCAGCGAGGTGATGCTGCCCAGGTGGTTGGCCGGCCCATGTGGAGCCCCGGTGGTCGCCGACGGCGAGGACAGTAGGTGGCACAGCGGCTGCTCATGGGGAAGAAGCTAGGGTGACGGCGGCGTGGAATTGAGCGAGGGGAAAGGGAGAGGGAAGTGAGGGGAGTGCGTGGCTGAGGGGAATCGGAGCGGGAGGGAGAGGACGGCGGGCGCGGGCGCGGGCGGGAGGGAGAGGGCGGCGGGAGGAAGACGAAGGGGAGGCGCGGGGGAGGCGGCCGGTGAAGAGGAGGCGAGGAGGAGGCCGGGAGCTCGCGCCGACGCGGGGAAGGCGAGGCGGAGGAGGCCAGGAGGAGGCGAGGAGGGGCCGGCGGAGGGGAGCTGCTCGGCTCGGGCGAGGTCGGAGTTGGCGGCCGCGGCGGGAGCTAGGGGAGGCAGCGGGGCTGCCGGCGAGCAGGGGGAGGCGAGGACGAGGTTGGCGGGGGTGCGTGGGGTCACGGCGGGCGGCGGCGAGGTCGGAGGTGGCGCCGGGGACGCGTTGTGCGGCGGCAGTTGGCGGTGGAAAATTCAGCCCGCCAAAAAAAGTCACGGTGGGGAGAGGATAGGGAGAGAGCAAATTCTGCTCAAATTTAGAGAGAAGTGGGGTGGATTTAAGGGCATCCCTAAATTATTTAGGAAGTTATTGAAGTATAGGGGAAGGGTTAGAGGGTGTTAACTCCCTAAAAATTACATAGATTTTTAAAGAAAAGACTAGAGATGCTCTAACATCGATGCTGTCCTGTTGGCGGTGGGGGTGGGTTCCCGGTGAGGAAACTACCCACCTGAAGCCGTCATGAACTAGCTAGATTTGTTCGTGCCAAAGGGCACACGACAATATAGCTTGGATCATGCCCGGACTCTATTATGGACCTTGTTCATGCTGATTGTGATCCAAGGTTTGAATAATATATCTTCTCATTTTTTCGCAAAAAGAAAGATTTATGTTGGATGAGATCCTAACAATCGCGGTGTCAAGAGGCATTAACAAAATCTCAATCTGAGCAGGACGGCCCGCGCCTGGATGGCTGGATTGGCCCAGCATGAACGGATAACAGATGGACGGGACCCAGGCAGCCAGCAAACTCAATTGACCATCGCCGATGCTACATGCCGCGCACGCGGCACAGCGCTAAGCGCCGCCCGTGCAGCCCACAAAGGCAACCGGCTTTCGTCAGAGAAAAAAGAACGGAGAGCCGCTCCTAATGTATTGAACCATTGAGCTGTCTATGTTGCCCCCGCACCCAAAATCAACCAAGCAGGTATAATTTGGTAACAATTCCTTCTCCTTTTCCCCATTTTTCCCTATTCCTTTTTCTTCTTTCTAATTCCAAATTTTCCTTTCTATCCTATACAATCTTTTTATTTGTATTTTTATTTTGTCTTCTTATTTATATATATTTTATTTTTTTATATCATTCTGCTAATTTTGCAAAAGTCTACTAGTCGTATTAAAAATTTCTTCTAACTTTGTGCTTTTTTCCATTACTAGTCACAATTTTTTCCACTAGTCATAGTGCATTGTTTAGCGAGCACTTATATTTTGTGTTCATGATTTCTTTTTGTTCTACTAAACGTCATGAATTATTCTGAAAATTTTATATTTTGTTTCACTATTTCAATTACGAATTGTTCTACAAGCACTACCCTTTTCTTGTTTCACTGTTTGTCGTGAACTGTTCTACTAGGTTTAAAAAATTTGTTATACTACGAGTCATGATTTTTTTCCCCAAATAGTCATGCAATGTTCCATTGCACTTTCAATTTTTGTTCTCCTGGTTTAAAAAAAAATTCCACTAGAAGTCTTGAATTGTTCTAGTAGGTTTAATTTTTGTTCCGCTACTAGTTGTGAAATGTTCCACTGAATAATCGTGCAATGTTCTGTAAGCACTCTTTTTGTTCTCCTGATTTTTAATTTTTGTTCTACTAGTAATTATGAATTGTTCTGCTAGGTTTATTATTTTGTTCCAATACTAATTGAGAATTGTTCCATCGAATTGTCGTGCAATTTTCCATCGTCACTTTCATTTTGTTCTATAATTTTTTTTTGCTTGGTAAGAATCATGAATTATTCCGGTAGGTTTATTATTTGTCCACTAGTAGACTTGAATTGTTCTACCGATCAATCGTGCAATTTTCAATCAACACTTTTCGTTTTGTTCTCCTATCTTTTGTTCCCAAAAGAATCGTAGTAGGTTAATTTTTTTTAACTAGTAGACGTGAATTATTCCGCTCAATAATAGTGCAATGCTCTATGAGTACTTTCATCTCCTCTTCTTATTTTTTATATTTTTTTCACTGTGCATCGTGACTTGTTCAACCAAGTGTCATGAATTATTCCAATAAAATTATTTTTTTACTACTGCAAAGTCAGTTGGTCATGCATAAAATAGTACGGTACTATCCATGAAACTAAACCATTACCTATTTTGTTGGTGACTCGAATTCTAGCGAGAGATCGGTCTATTAGATTGGAGCCGGTTCGCATCGCTGGGAGTTAATCCAGATATGTTTTCTTGCGAACCGCATGTGATATAATTTACCGTATGTGGTCTTTGTATAATCATTTATGGAGAGTGTCAGGACCTCGAGTCCATAACCAAGTCAGATACGAAGTCCGAATACCCGAGAAACCATCCAACACACCATACGCTTACCAAATGTCGTATGCCTTCACTGCTAGACAATCCGACACCTAACCAACCCACCATACGCTTACCAAACATCGTATGCATTCATGGTTTTTTAAGCCGTGCAAAGACACACTTATCGCAAGAGAAGTTGAAAATGAATCCAAAGTCCGGTAAAAAACTAATGTTGCTCACAAGCTCACTAAGTAAAGTAAGTTAGGAGGAGCCCAACAATTGCATCCACACCCTAACCTAGCTTGAGGGCTAGTGGGTGGCTCGAAAGCCCGGTACGATTGCCCACACCCTGTCTAGCCGGCACTGCATCGCAGCTAGTAGGTCACTTAACCGAAAATACTTCACAAAGTGAACATCAAGAGAAGACATTACCTCTTTACGATCAATTCCATATACTTCAACCATTCACGCATGGTATATGGAATGATCACAGTTAACAACTTCATATCACAGTTCAAACTTTAATAAGAAAGAGTTGAAAGATACATAGTTCATCTCTTATCTGAGGGAGGTTATACATCACACAACAGCAACTCGAAGGACGTTTTTCAAGTTTTTAACATCAAAAACAACAGCGGAACAAAAGGTAAAACCATGAGATTGCAGCCCAAACATCTCTATAAGATATCACAAAACCCACAACATTCCGACCGTGAAGGATAAAGCAATTCTACGCATCGGTATCGGCATTTTCAGCATCGTAGTACTCACCGATACTTGGATCACCTGCAACAAATTTCAGCAAAGCTATTAACAAGAATGAAACACTAATATTGCATATCCACAATAGAGTAAACATGGCATGAACATACTTGATAAACACCATACCAATATGTATAAAACATGACCACATTTACCTACACATTCCACATGTATACATTCAATTTCAGATCTGGATAAATATGAGAAAACAATCATACTCATCTACAGGTCATCACAACAAGTCAATCAAGCTTGGGGTGATTTATAGATAGCTCACAAAAGCTATATCGTCTATTCTGAGCAAACCGATTAAGGCTGGACCAAGAGAGCACCTCTGAGAAGCCATTAGTTCGAGGTTGGCCGACCCCGACTATCCGGACATCTCGCTAAGTCTCCCTACGTGGGTGAAGGGTAAAACCCTACGACACCGGCATCGACTGAATAGCTGCGGTACCTACGTTCACCCCATTCAACGATCCATCATTAGGTGACAGAACCCCGGTCACATCTCACTATTAGAGATTCCATAGTTCATTAGTCCAATTAAAATATCTTCATTGATCTCATAACACAAATGATTCCTAGCCATGCCCATGTCAACATTGCAACAATACAATTAAACATTTCATCTCAATCAATAGCAAAGCATGAAATGGAATTAAGGGAATCTTTACGAGATTTCTGTAAACTTGCCTTGCTGGATTTGATCAAGTTCACTATAATACTCGGCTTCGGCAAGCTCCTTGTTCCTTGGTTCTACCAAAATCGAGTTCCGATATACCGAAATAAAGCAATGAAAGAATTTTAATCAAAACCAGCAAGTATAGAGATTCTAAATGCATGATATGCACCCTAACACATAGAGAATCACTATATGAAACTAACGCGATTGATTTTATCGAGATCGGAGCCCTAGAGTCGAAGTTATGAGTTTCCGAAGATGCATATATTGATATTAGGGTTCCATTAGGTCATGCATCAAATTAATTACATGAAGTGATATTCATGGGGTATTAGGGATTCAGAGCATGGAACATTTGTCAAGTTACTACCTGGTATGATTTGTGCTAGTTTTATAGTTGAAAAAGAATTCCAAAGAATCATATCCTGATGCTAGGTGATTAAGGGCATTTTGGACATTTCAAAATTTTATAGCAAGGTAACATACATAAAAAGTATACCATAAAATTCTATATGTTAAAAGAAAACTAACAAAACAAAATTCACTTAATTTGGAGTTCAGATGAATTTGTTATGGTTTTTGAAGTTTATATGGTTTTAACAATTTCTCTAAGATTTTAATTTGAGCAAACTTTTGTTACTCAGCTCCGGCCTAGTCGCAGCCTATGATGAGGGGTCCCCTTAACAGGTTCTTGCTCCCCCTGACTGCTGGGCCCTATAAACCACATATCCCCCCCTTTTTTTTTACTCTTCCATCTCTCTAAAAAAGGCCGAGGTCTCGGTTCATTTGGCCGATGACCCATGCCGGAGGTGCTGAGCCATGGCGGAGGTGAGGGGCATGCGCAGAAGCTCTACAGCGTAGGAGGGATAGAAATGAGGGTAGCATCAGCGACAGGAGCTCACCGCGGTTCGGTTTTGCCACTCGGCCGAGACGGTGAAGGAGCGGGGCTGAGGGCGGAGTGGTGATAGCGGCGGCGGCGGCGGGTGTTCGATGCCGGAGAGTTCTAGAGCGATCTGAATGGAGCTAAAACTTCAGGGAGAGGGAGTGAGGATCCGTGAAGCATACCAGGGCATTAGGAGGAGTCGGATCTCACCGTGGGCGAGGAATTTCCCGTCGGTGGTGGAGCGACCGACGGCGACGAAGAGGACCATTCCGAGGGCTTCGCTGCGAGAAAGTTCAATTAACATGAGAAGTGAGTTCACGGATTGGTAAGGGACTTATTTGGCAAGGAATGAGGGGAGGAGCAGCCTCAGCGGACCAGGGGCGGAGTTGACGCCGGTGGGTGCTCGCCGGACTCGAGGAAGATGAGGTCGTGCGCCGGTTGGGCTGCATCAAAAACAAATTAAACGAGCCGGTGAGTGCTCGGCGAGACGATAAGGCCAATAGGCAAGGTCTGAGGGCGTAGAAGGTTTGCTGGACGCAGAGACGAGGGCGGCGCGGCGAAGCGGCAATGCCGGGCTGGTCCCGACCACCCTGCTCGGTTACGAGCTCGTCCAAGGATGCGGCGGAGGTCGCAGGGCGCGTGGGTGCGAGTAGTCCGGCGTTGGGGCGAAGAATGGGAGGAGAGGCCGAGGAAGTGGGCACCGGCGGTGGATGAGGGAGGCTGGGAGCGGGAGTGCGCCTGGCAGACGGAGGAGGACGCGTGGAGGAGAGAGAGAAGTGGCCTGAGGCTGGTTGGTGGGTCCGGTACATCAGTAGGTAAGAAGAGGCGGAAACTTGCATGAGCGCTAAACTGCGATGAAGGCGGGATTGGAAGAAATGCACGACCTGGCCAGCGGGAGGGGAATTGGGCTTGGCCCAAGGAGAAGGGAAGGGGCAGCTGTTCGCAACCCAGTTAGCAAATAGGCATTTCCTTTTATTCTTTTCAGATTTTAAAACCCTGATTCGAATTCAAATTGACAGAGCTCTATAAACAGTACTTCCAGAGTTTCATAAGCTTCATATTGGTCTTTGGAAGCACTCTATCAATGTAAATTTTGGTGAAATTTAATAGGGATAATAATTCCTCATATACCCTTTTGCAATAAAAGGGAGCTTGAAACAAATGCTAGCTGTAGCTAGGCAAAAAGGTAGTTCCAAAATTTTGGGGAGTTTTATGGGGGTTCCAGGAAGATGCCATATAGCTTAATATCAATTTTTGTGGTGAATTTTGGCCAAGTAATGTTTTCCTCACTTAGTGGGTTGCCTCTCTGCACTACTTATCCATCAAGCACATATTATCAATTTGTGAATTAACCTTAGCTGATAACCTTTACGACTCCCAGAGGATTTCTATAAAAATTAGTCTGGAGTTAGGAGCATATTGAAACGGTATCTAGTTAACATAAGTTTCAAAGGTTCATAAGGGCGTTTTCTTATGTCACAAGTTAAACGTTTTAAATTCATGGGCATTGTTAAATAACCTATATGATGACTTGAGGTGTAAAAACTCCACTTTACTTTAAGTAGAACTCTAAAGTTCTATTTACATGCTTATAAGCAATAGATCTTTACAGAAAGGAATCTATAATGACATATTCTGTAATAGTGATTAGTATCTCCGTAGAGTATTGGATAAATCCAACAGTTTATATTTGCAGGTGGACGGAGTAGCTGTATCATCTATACAATGGGTACGCAGGTTTCGCGTTTATTTCACGAGCTTTGGACAGCATCATCATCATATCTTCAGTTGACCCCAAAAGTTTTCCAGCGTATGCCAGCCGAGTGATGAGGAAAATAACTGAACTGAAAGGCACGCCTCTTTTCCTCACCAAAAGGTACTTTTGGGAAACAGAAAGCTCCCATTACTTTCAGTTGCAGGAGAGCAGAGGATAAAACACACACCATGCCACCTTTGGTGCTGTAAAAAACCAACAGTGCCCAAGCACATTCATTCTCAGTGCAGCCCCTCTCTCATCAAGCCCCAATCCACTCCAATCCCCTCTAACAACAATTGACCAGAAGCCCAAAAAAGCATCGAAAAGGAGATGTCTAGCCATTGTTCCCCTCCGAAGAATCCCCATGCTCTTCTTGCTCTAGCCTTACTGATCGCTAGCCTCTCGCTCCTGCAGCGACCAGCCTCTGCCGAGAAAAAGGCGAGTAGAGTGGTGGCTAGCTCTTGACCCTTTTCTTGGTCTCATTCTTCTTGTTGTTTTTTGTTGGTGAAAAAGTTGCTTTCTTGGTTCTTGCATGCAGTCGTATGTTGTCTACCTCGGAGGCCACTCGCATGGGAGGGAGGGAGCTGCCTTGGCTTCCAACCAAGAACGCGCCAAGAACTCCCATTACGAGTTCTTGCGCTCTGTCCTGGGAAGGTAAATAGAAGTATCCTACTAGACTTCTACTGATTACTCTACCTGTTGCTGGATGAACACCTCTGCTGCGAATGCAAGCAAGGTTTCCGAGTTGATTTTGTCAGCGCATGGATGCAGTGAGGAGAAGGCGAGAGACGCCATCTTTTACTCGTACACCAAGTACATCAATGGATTCGCTGCCACGATGGAGGAAGAAGAGGCAATGGAGATCTCAAGCGCGTCTTCTTCTTCGTTTCTTCCCTTCTTGTACTCGCTGTTCTTTTCTGTTCCATGTGATCTTTGTAGGATTTCATTTTGATGATTTGTTTGGTTTTTGCACAGAGCACCCGAGGGTCATCTCAGTTTTCCCAAACCGAGGGCATAAGCTGCACACCACCCGTTCATGGGAGTTTCTTGGGATGGAGAAAGATGACCGGGTAAGGGCCAATTCCATCTGGGCCAAAGCAAAATTTGGCGAAGGCGTCATCATTGGCAATCTAGACACTGGTACGTTCTGCAGGAGTACTTCGGCATGATCTCCTCACCGTTTCAGAAATTATTACTTACTGCTACTAAGCCCTGTCACTGACCTGGTTAGATTCGACCATTTTGTCCCTGACAACGTAGGTATCACAGTCTACTCTTTAGCCTGCTCAAGATCGTAAGCCAATCAAACATAGGGATTGTTTAAGTAGAATAGTAGAATACCAATCCTTCAGAGTTCAGACGCGGAGCAGTAGCATGTTGATTTTAGATAAAAGAAGATTTTCATTACTTTCAGCCTCTGCATAAGAATGCACATAGCCACTAAAATCATCTATAAATGTTAAAGTATAACAGACGTTACAAAGCAATCAACAAGTTTCAAAGAAACTGGCAACGACAACCACAATCAGCCTACATCTTCATTGAAAATAAGAGAGCTATGGAATATCGGCAGTAGCATGTTGATAGGACGAAAATACCAGTCCAAATTTCTTCTGGCTCATCAGCATCGACCCAACCCGTGTAGCGTAGGCAGGAGTACGCAGGCAGCTGATTCTTCTGTAACTCTGCTGGCTTGTGAGGCATGAATTGCATTGCAGTGCAGTGCACGCAGAGTGCGTAGGAGCAGTCGCTGCAATCGGAATCTGTCTTCAGGACGTAGTTAACGTTTGGCTTCCAGTTTTCCTGCTGGATTGCAGCTGATGAGGATTAAATTGTCCCTTGCACCCGCGTGCAAACGGCCGCTGCCTGCCTGCCTGCCTGTCTTGAGTCGAGTGCCGCTGGCGTCGCCGGCTTTCATGGCTGTTGGAACTTGGAACTATGCTACCTAGTTCGTCAAACCCTTAGGCCGTTTGGGTCGTAGGGATCAGAGATGGTGGCACACAGAACCTAATTTTCCCTCACAATGGAAATTCAAAAAATCATAAGTACTAGTGAAATATTGATAAATAAAGAATAGTACAAATTGTTTCTTTTAGAACAAGTACTGCTGTGTTGATCATGTAAGTTGTAGCTTGGCCATCATACGTTGAATTTCTTTTTTGCATAATACTTTTTATTTATAGTTATAAAATTACAACCATAGAAAATGTTTTTGCTTACTATTATCATTTTAGTCCACGTATTTTTTGACCAATGTTGGTTAAAATTCAACTTAGGCTGGTCAAGCTACGTCTGCATAAATCAAAGGACGAAGTGCAAATTGACGAGTTGCCTTAGCTGTGTAAGTGGTAAAGTAGAATTTCTCTACATGTTATAGCATGATATTTATGCACGGAACTTTTGACGACTTTTTAGAGTAGAGAAAACACAACTCGAATACAAGCTGCAGATGGAACCCGGGTGGAGATAGGCATTTTTAGTGCAAGTGAGACATAGACAGACTATTGTTCAAATTCAGAGCATCAAAACCTGCTTTACCAGCGTGCGTACGTAGGTTGGGGGCCACAGGCATGGTCAGCACCGTAGAGTCAAATCCCTCCTCATCCCCAGCCCGCGCGACGGCGACTATAGTATTGCGCGGGTCCATGACCGGCATGGCCGCATGTGACTAAAAAATGATCGTTCACGCTCGCTCGCGCGTGCAGGGGTGTGGCCGGAGGCCGGCAGCTTCAGTGACGACGGCATGGGCCCGGCGCCCGCGCGGTGGCGGGGAATCTGCCAGGACCAGTCCTCCGACGTGCAGGCTCGTTGCAACAGGTCTGTTTCTGTCACTCTGTCCCTCTCGTAGGCTGGTACCTTTGCGCACCTTCATGGATGGTCTCGGCTCCTAGGTCGCCGTGCAGTTTTAACCTTTAACCCTATGTTGGCGTGCGTTATCCCATTGGGGTTTTGTTTTGTGTTCTTTAAGTGTTCTGCCAATGTGTGCCTTGACTAACGTACTCCTGTTCTTGTGCTTGCATCGTACCCAGCTACTGTTGTTTGTTTAGTCTTTTGCCCATGTGTCTCTTGATTGGCTCCTGTTCCAGAGACATGCTGCTCATTTGTTCCGTAGATTGGCTTAGACAATGTACTTAAATTACGTTCAAGTGCTTAGTGTTATTTGGATGAACTGAACTTGCAAACTCCTTCAAGCTGTCTTGCATGTCCTTGCAAGTTGTGCTGCTAGGTTGTTGTGCTAGCTTAAACTGAAGGCAAACAAACATTGGATTAGGGTCTCTTTCGTTCACGGCAATTTGTCCTGTTTTCTGTGAACTTCCTGCGAATCAAGGAGGCTCTTAGTGGTAAATGCTCATATTAACAATATCTGAAATTGCTTGTGAGAATTAACTTCAGGCATGGAGTTTCTCATATTAAAAGGATGGTAATACAACCATACATTTTTTCCCTACTAATTTCAGACTTTCAGACACACATAGCATCACTAGGCTAGATTGAAATATCAGCATGAACAAGGTGCAAAATGGAAAAGAATCTAACAAAAAGCTACTAAACGCCTGATGCCTCTGCAGGCTCTCTGTCCTCCTTTTCGCTGAGCATCTCTCTCTCTCTCTCTCTCTCTCCCCCTACCAGCAGTCCAGTCTACGCTTTGAATCATGTGAGCGTAGACAGAGCTCACATCCTCGTCTAACACCAGGCGCCACTGACCCTTTTGCTGTTGGCAGTGGCACCACAGATTGCTGCCATGATTCTGCAAAGGATTTGAGACCAAACTGTTCCCCCGATCCGCCCCCATCCTAGAAAGATTTCCGTCTCTTTGTCGTGCGCTTTTCCATGATTATATACATACACGATCCCCCACCCCACCCCGGGGGTCGTGCCTGCCTGTCCCCATGCATCCCATCGTACACCACCATTGTTTGTTCACCCTGTGCAAGCTCTCCATCGGTATCGTGACGCACGGTGCCAAAGCTTCAGGTATCGACAAGCAGCCTGCCGAAAAGCTCCAAAAGGATGCGTACGTTGGTCGATGCACAACACAGGCTTGTCTTGGTACACATGGGTCTGAGAGGTGGATGCATGCGTTGGGGGTCCACGGCTCCTGCACAAGCATATCATGTGCTGCGGCTAGAGGTAGCTCGCTCCACAACCTATAATGCAGCACTGCCACTGTCACAATCTGAAGAAATCGCAACAATCTGTAATGCAGCACTGCCACTGTCACTGTCACAGCCTGAAGAAATAGCAGTCATGCATGAGAAGATGTTCACTGTGCAGCCTGTCTGCAAGGACCATTCTTATCACATTCCTCCTCTCTCAAATCATTTGTTTCCTTGAAGCAAGATTATCCTGGAAACATGAGTGGATCATTAGCTTAAGCGCTTAATATTAATGATCGAAACTGTTGCTATATGTGCTGGTTGATTCGGTTTTTGGGTATTTATTCTTGATCTCAAGATGGAGAATTCAGTGTTTCGGGAAGTTGATGTGAATGTATGGACGCTGCAGGAAATTGATCGGTGCGCAGTACTTTAACAAGGGCTACCTGGCGACCGTCGGCAAGGCCAACCCGGCGAGCACGCGGGACACCGACGGCCACGGCACGCACACGCTCTCCACGGCGGCCGGCCGCTTCGTGCCGGGCGCGAGCCTCTTCGGGTACGGCAACGGCACGGCCAAGGGCGGCGCGCCGGGGGCGCACGTGGCGGCGTACAAGGTATGCTGGCCCCCCGTGAACGGCAGCGAGTGCTTCGACGCCGACATTATCGCGGCGTTCGACGCTGCTATCCACGACGGGGTGCACGTCCTCTCGGTGTCCCTCGGCGGCGCGCCCACGGAGTACTTCAGGGACGGCGTGGCCATCGGGTCGTTCCACGCGGTCAGCAACGGCGTCACCGTGGTCTGCTCGGCCGGGAACTCCGGGCCGGGAGCCGGCACCGTGTCCAACACCGCGCCGTGGCTCATGACCGTCGGCGCGAGCACCATGGACCGCGAGTTCCCGGCGTACCTGGTTCTTGACAACAAGAAGAAGATGAAAGTCAGTAACGAATTTATAGCCCGAATTATCTTCCATTGCATCTGCTGTGTCACGATCTCTCCAGTCGTAATGCAAAAAGTTCATCTTTCACAGGGGCAAAGCCTCTCGCCGGTGCGTCTTCCTGACAACATGTATTACCCACTGATCAGTTCTGAAGAAGCCAAGGCAACCAATGCGACAGCTGAACAATCGTAAAGACGCATTTGAGCTGAAACTTGCGAACGTTTGTCAAACTTGAAACTTGCACAATGTTGTCATGTTAACTTTGTGCAACAACTGACACTACTGCAGGAGATTGTGCATCGAGGGGTCACTGGACAAGACAAAAGTGGAAGGGAAGATCGTCGTGTGTATGCGTGGGAAGAACGCGCGAGTGGAGAAAGGCGAGGCGGTTCGCCGCGCCGGTGGGGTTGCCCTGGTGCTGGCGAATGACAAGGCCACCGGGAACGAGATGATTGCCGATGCTCACGTGCTCCCGGCCACGCACATTACCTACTCTGATGGAGTCGCCCTGCTCACCTACATGAACTCAAGCAGGTGGGTTTCTATTATTTATACGTTAATTTTGAGAGGCTTATCAAACGGCCTATTAGCTCAGCTGGTTAGAGCGTCGTGCTAATAACGCGAAGGTCGCAGGTTCGAGACCTGCATGGGCCAAATCTTTTTTCCCCGTTCTTTTTCTTTTTAAAATTGCCTAAATCTGTTCTCTTTTTTAAATTGCGGTTGCTTATTTCTTGTGCAGGTCTGCATCAGGCCATATCACCGTGCCAAACACCGCGCTGGGCACGAAGCCGGCGCCGTTCATGGCCGCCTTCTCCTCTCAGGGCCCCAACACCGTCACACCCCAGATCCTCAAGGTCCAGAATAATTTCACACGCTCTGCCCAAATCGTGCCTCAAGTGCGAGATAATTATTGCTTACATCTCCCGTTATTCTAAGCATCTTAGCTACGCGCGCGTTGCAGCCTGACATCACCGCCCCGGGGGTCAACATCCTCGCGGCCTTCACCGGCCTAGCGGGCCCGACCGGCCTCGCCTTCGACAGCCGCCGCGTCCTCTTCAACTCTGAGTCCGGCACCTCCATGTCGTGCCCTCACGTCGCCGGCATCGCCGGCCTCCTCAAGGCCCTCCACCCCGACTGGAGCCCCGCCGCGATCAAGTCGGCCATCATGACAACCGGTAAATATCACAATTTTCGCTCGTAAACACTGCAGATCGCGCCTACTGCTAGAGTTGTATCTCGTGCTGCCATGCCGCTGACGAGAGTTCGTTCGGTGTTCGTAGCGAGAGTACAGGACAACATGCGGAGGCCAATTAGCAACTCGTCCTTCCTCCGGGCGACGCCATTCAGCTACGGCGCCGGCCACGTGCAGCCCAACCGCGCCGCGGACCCCGGCCTCGTCTACGACATGGACGCCACGGACTACCTCCGCTTCCTCTGCGCGCTGGGCTACAACTCCTCGGTGATCGCCACGTTCATGACCGGGCAGCCGCCGGATGACGACGGTGTCGTCCAGAGGCCGCCGCCGTACGCCTGCCCGGCGAGACCGCCCAGGCCGGAGGACCTCAATTACCCGTCCGTCGCGGTGCCCCACCTGTCCCCGTTGGGCGACCCCCGCACCGTCACAAGGAGGGTGCGGAACGTCGGCGCCGCACCGGCCGCCTACGACGTGAGGGTCGACGAGCCGCGGGGGGTGTCGGTGTCCGTGCGGCCGGGCAGGCTCGAGTTCGCCGCGGCGGGGGAGGAGAAGGAGTTCGCCGTGACGTTCCGGGCCAGGGAAGGGCTCTTCTTGCTGGGGGAGTACGTGTTCGGGCGGATGGTATGGTCGGACGGTGCCGGAAGGCACCGCGTCAGGAGCCCGGTCGTGGCCAGGGTCGCGGACAGGAAGACGAGCAAGTCCAGTGTCCGTCGCTTGATGTATGATGACGAGTCTCGTTAGGATTTGTTTCGCGGTGAGCGATGGAGAGAGTGCCTGGCCAAAGAAGGTCAGGCTCTTTCTGGCATGCACGCATGCACGGTGAACAAATTAATTGTTCTTGTAGTTAGATTGAAGCCTTGAAGTCGAAATCGTACACAACAGGTTTCGCCTCGCCGGTTTGATCGACCGACGCGGCACGTTCTAGTCGAGACAGCCATGTTAGGGCACTGAATTCTTATCTTCAGTTCCTAATCTTCTATACGTTCAATTCAACTGAATAGTAGAAACAAACTGAATTACATATATTAGGGAATATTGTTCTAAACTCAATCTGTCTATCTCCTTCCTCTTTCCTCTGTTGTTATTTCCATTTAATCTCCACAATCTAGAACCCACAATACATAAGATGTGAATTACATTTAGAGTAAACTAGCACAGTGTTCCGTGCAATTGCGCGGAAAATGTTTTTAATTATCTTTATGTTTTTTACCTGTACGTGTGATATTATATCAGTACGGGAAATAAAGTTCAAATCGCGAGCCGGCCTGTTAGGCATGTATTGAGCCACCTATTTAGGTATAGTTATGATGATCTATCGGATATGATTTGTTTAATTATCTTTATTGTTTTACTTGTACGCGTGATATTAGATAAGTACTGATTGCGTGAGAAATATTTTGGTTATCTTTATTTTTTTACCAGCATGTGTGATATTAGATCAGTAATAATTGCGTAGCGAACATTTTTAGTTATCTTTAATTTTACCCGTACGCGTGATATTAGATCAGTACGGAAATAAAAGTTCAAATCGCGAGTTGACCTGTACTGAGCCGTCTATTTAGGTACATTTATGAGCCGGCCTGCTAGTCCTTATATCGAGCCGTCTATTTAAGTACAGTTATGATGATCTGTCGGTTGTGATCTGTTTAGGTACAATTATGAAGATCTATCGGTTGTGATCTGTTTAGGTGTAGTTATGAAGATCTATCGGTTGTGATCTGTTTAGGTGCAGTTATGAAGATCTATCGGCTGTGATCTGTTTAGGTGCAGTTATGAAGATCTATCGGCTGTGATCTGTTCAGGTGCAGTTATGAAGATCTATTGGTTGTCATCACGAAGATCTATCGTTTGTGGTCTACTAATAATAAAAGGGTCCACCAAATTAACGATCGGATGTTTTGTTTTTTGTGAGAATTTCTAGCATTTCTCTATTTTTTTAACTGTATTAATAGAATAGATTTTGAAAATCATATGTGTCTTACAAATATATATTGTGTAAAAACTATCAGAGAATCACAATTTTTGTTTTGTCCACAGGTATTTTGCCGTACCACATTATGTGGTTGTTATGAACTTGAGACCTACTCATCAATGGAACATATCACCCTAAGCTTGTTATGACCCTTATCTAACGCTGAAGGTGGTGCACTACACTAACTCACTAAGTCCATGCTGGCCCGCTGAAGTCCACTCTTTTGGGCGCAAAAAGAGGCGGATGGCCTACTGGGTCGCTCCATATAATTGGCCTTAGTCACATTACACCTCGTACACGTTTGCAGCGAAGAAGTTAACAAGGTTAGAGTAATATGTTCCATCAATAAGTGGGCCCCTTCAGTCAGGTCCATAACAACCACAACAGACGTAGTTTTGCGACATATCACAGCAAAATACATGTGGTTTTATGAAATACAAAGCATTTGTGATATTATAGCTGTTTTAGGTTATCTGACAGTTTTTTTTTCTTGTTGCAAAATACGCGTGGTTCTGCAAAATTTACTTCACTTCTATATTTGTGAACCAAATCATGCATGATGCATATAAAAGTTGTACTTCCAATTATTTTTCATAACCAGATCTTCTTCATTAATGTATAAAAATTTCCACAGCAAGACTTGGGCATAATCCTAATTGTTAGAAGAAAATTTACCTCGAAGGTGATGAACTATGACAGGTTGATTATCTGGAAAATATATCGGTTTTAAGGAAACTAGCACGGTGTCCAACGCAATTGCATGAGAAACGTTTTTAATTATCTTTATCTTCTAACATGTACACATGATAGTAGATCTACATAAAACAGATTGTGCCGGGAGGTACAATTATGATAATCTATTAGATGTGACCTGTTTAGGTAAAATTATGATAATCTGTCGGTTGTGATCTGTTTAGGTACAATTATGAATATCTATCGGTTTTGATCTATTTAGGTACAGTTATGAAGATCTATCGGCTATGATCTATTTAGGTGCAGTTATGAATATCTATCAGCTGTGATATGTTTAAATACATTTATAAAGATCTATCAATTGTCATCTTTTTATTTTTAGGTATAGTTATGAAGATCTATTGGCTGTGATATGTTTATGTGCAATTATAAAGACCTATTGGCTGTGATTTGTTTAGATACGGTTATGAAGATTTATCGGTTGTGATCCACTAATAATAAAAATGTGTAGCAGATTAACATCGGATGTTATTGTTTTTGTGAGAGTTTCTAATCTCTCTTTATTTTTATATTGTATTCTATGTTTAGTATATAGTAGAAGTAGATGGAAGCAACGACGAGATGTGAAGCTGGTGACCATGGCGAGAGCGTTACGAAAGTATGCATGCTGGCTCTACTCAAGCGCAGCACCGATAGCATGTTGGCTTTGCGCATGCGGCGCACCGATAGCTGCCTTCAGATTTCAGATAGAACAATCAGAAACCAAATAATATTTTGAAATATAGTAATGGAAACCAAGTAATATTTCAAAACATATAGCAATCAGAAACCAAATATCAATCAGGAAACGTAGACGTGTCTTCAGATTCCAGATGAAAATATGACATGCAATACCATCTCCAGATCGCAAAATCAAAGCGATTTGATTCTTTGGTGAAATCTTTGGGTCCGAACTCAAATAGCACAAATCTTCCTTCAATTTTCACGTCGTTCCCGGGCGTCGAGCTCGACATCTCCTAGACGAACAAAGGCGGCTTGCGGCGTCTGCCTGACAACCCTAGAAAAGAAAACATCAAATTACAAAGGCAGAAGGGGGATGCTCGATGTTCTCAGATATCCACCTGCGCAAGAAATCCAGGCAACCCAAAAATGCTTTAGGATCCTTGCACATTGACGTACAGGTAATGGTCTGGAACAAATTACAGAATTGGATCAGAGTTGTAAAACTGACTAGAACTTTCAGGATCGTTTTTTTATTTTGTTTTATTGGCGATAGATAAGAGAGATCCTGTTCTTAACTGTGCGTTGGCTGGGCACGTTATGTTGACGCTAATTGTTGCCTTGGAATTGGCATTTGGCAAGTATGTGATTTGCCACCAAATTTTGGCAAGATTACTTCCCTCCTCGGCTCTACTTTATTTTCTTGCCAAACTTTCGTCAAAACATTGATCGCCAATTTGGTGACCGAAATTTGGTCATGAATTATTTCTGCAAGTGGCAAATTTGGCATCAAACAAACATGGCCAAACCCTCGTGGCTTTCACCTGTCAAAACTTGAGGTCAGCACCGATCTGCGAGGCAGGCGAACTTGCGTACATTTGTTGAGCTCTACCACGTCCGTGACAGACGCCCAAACTTGAAGTACGGCGGGCAGCCACCATAGCGTTCTTTTTCAGGACGCCTGGCCAGTTGGCCGGACGATTTTACGGCTTCCAGGCTTTATTCGGCGGTTAGTAGAAACATTACTAAGGACTAATGCACAGGGCGGAGCTACAGTACAGTACTGCAGTGGTGTCAATGGACACCGACGCCCTCTAGCTAGCAATTAACCACGGTTGAACATCTAATTTGATCCCAAACTATACGTTATTGCTACTGGTTGATATTGTTGACATCAGCTATCTTTTGTTTTAGATCCGTACAACAAAAAGCCATATTTAGCTCTCTATTACCGGGCAATAGTAAAAATAACCTCCTTAATGAAATAAATCTAAAAAGCTCCCACTTGTCATACCCGGGACCCACACCACCCATCTGTCGCGAGTGGGATCCGCGTCAAATCACCTGTCACGGGTGGGATTTGCAGCCCACCCATGACAAGTGGTCGTTTTTAAATTTTTTTTAACGGATAGCTAATTTTGCAATTGATCAATGGTACAGGGTTAAATATGGCTTTTTGCTGGTCAGTACATGCTGCCGCACGTATTGCTCGTGCCGTACATCGCCGTCGCACTCGGAAAGTCGAACGTGCAAAACGAAACTACCTTTTCGGTGGACTTGCCGTGTCTTACACAACAAAACATGAATGGATTTTGGCGTAGACGCCACTCCGCTTTCCCCGAAAGCGTCTTGACTCCTTGCGTAGTGCAGTACTGCAGTTCGTGTGCCAAGCCAAACCCACGTGTTGGCGAGGCCTGAAGTCCTGAACTGCGGTTGAGATTTTTCAGAATTCGTCGGATAACTCCGACCATCCATGTGCTCCCCCACACCCCACGATTCACCAATGATGGAACATTAAACTAATAAGTAGCAGTACACGTTAATTATCAATCAACAGTCTGGTAAAAATATCATCTGTTGGTGTCTCCAAGAAACCAAACGGACGGAGCCAAGGCAACAAAGGAATTCAACCCAAAAAATGCAAATCGATCCCAAGATTCTTCTTTACAGACGGTAGGTAATGCTAGCGCTCCATCGGTCCGTCCATCCCCATGGTGCGACGGAATAATCACCGCGTCGGAGTTGACGGACCCTAGATCTCGGGAGCAAGGAGCCCTAGTATGGCGGAGGCGGCGGCGCGAAGTGGCCGTAGGCGCGGAAGGAGCGTCCGCCGCCGGCGGCGGCGCCGCCGAAGGAGGGCTCCTGGAGGTGGATGTTGCTGGCGAGCTTGTGGAAGCCGCGGGTGTAGACGCCGAAGCCGAAGACGATCCCGACGGCGACGAGTACGAGGATGATGAGCGTGCAGATGCAGCACGCCTTGCTAGGGCAGCAGCACATCTTCGCCGCCTCGCCGCGGTCGCACGGGAAGAAGGGAAAAGGCGAGGCGCTTTTGTTTGGTTTGGTCCGTGGGAGTCGTGGCTTTCGTGGTGGGGCGTGGGTCTGCGTGCCCCCGGCAGCGGGGCCGTGTTCGCTGGTTATAAAGGGAGAACGGGGTGCGGCAGCCGGTGCCGGGGCGAGGCCGTCGGATTGGTTGGGTTGGGTGGTGTTTCGGTGTGGAGAACTCTCTCGGTTTCGGTCCCGTGGGTTGGCGGCCGTGGCTTCGGTGCCACGACGCTTTTCGACGAGCGCGCGGAGTTGCGGAGACGGGGAGCGGCACGGTGGATTTTGTGCCTGTTTCTACGACCATGAGGGTGCCCCGGACTGTGTCCAGGTGGGTCTGTTTCGGTTTCGGGCTTTGGAGAAATTGTAGTGCGTGCTGCGCGTCGCACCGTCACGGGGAGACTCAGGAGACCATCAGATTTCCAGGATGAGATCAAGCCAGGTGAAGTGGCTTACTTGCACGATGGGGTTAAGGATTTCTTTTTCCCGATGATATCGATGGGATCCAGATGTGTTCTCCGGCGGCCACGGCAGTGGGCAAGGCCTGCCGGTGTCTTGAGATGGCAAGGCGTGCCGGTGTCTGGAGATAGACTAGACGGCACATGCGGAAATCGAGTTTAGAGATTTGTTCTGAACTCCGCCCAGATACAGTTATTTTGGTGGGCCTGGGCGCTGGCTGAGTTGTTGTTGTGTAATATATGCACAACATAGTCTGGAGCCGCGGGATACATGGCTGGGCCAGGCCATGCCTAATCGCATCACCCGCACGCAGGCCTGCAAGCATCGGCCTTTCGGTTATCGACCGGCCCGTTGCTTCCTTCTTATCTGCTCCGCATTGTCTTTGTTTAGAGAACACTATTCTTCTTTGCGTTTGGAAAGTGCATCTAGATCTCCTAAGCTACCAGATCCGCTCTTTGTTCGATCATGCAGAAACAAACATGGGAGCTTGACAACTTTGAACCGATCCAAATGTACTAGCCATGCAAGGCAGCCGTACTTTGCTCGCTCGGGTTTTATATGTTATTTTGGTGTTCAAATTGCTAGAATCTCGAAATTATTTGCCCATGGTTTTAGCTAAGCCAAAATTAGCTTTATATATGTACGATGACTTCTGTGCGTCATATTGTACAAAGCTCACGAAACGAACATATCATTTGTATAAGGGGCAATCGATGATCTGCCACTGCAAAGAGGTGCGCTTGAGCTTAAGTGGCACAATAAGAGGCGAAAAAGCTTAGAATAAATATGCGCAAACAAAATTATATTTTTGCCTAATTTTCGATCAACGAGATAAGCATTTGGACGTCATTTCGATAGCTATCCAAAACAAACAAACAAAAAAGAAGAAAAGAGAAAAAAGAAAATCCTAGGTCTATAAAAAATATGTGTGTAACTTTAAGCTAAAAAATATGTAATTATCTAGTTGCACATTATAAAACCTAAAATTACATAAAATTTATTTATGCAATTTTAGTCTTAGCAACTGCGTCTGGGTCAAACCAAAATAAAAATAAATTTTACACCCAACAAAAAATAACTTCTTCATGCACGAGTCTCGAAATAAAAATTAGACCGATTTTACGGCTAAACTCATCGACAAAGACATCAGTCTAAAATATTGTAATATCCATAAATTTTATTTTTTCCTATATCATTCCAAAATTTATTGTTGTCTACGGTACCACTAGATAATGAGTTTTTCCCTTGAATTAGTATTATGTGTTGTGAAACCAACGTCACGAGATGTGATTTGATGGTTGTACAATAAATAGTAGAATAGACATGAGGATATAGGATGGTGGTCTTCTCTTTATTAGATTTGTCCTCACGAGTATAAGCTCTTAATAAATCATGTAAAATAACATGAAGATCATATCTCTATCATAGACCATCCACGTGACGATTAGGGTTTAGTAATTGACCACATGGGGTCTGGAGGAGCAAAGTGCGTCGGCCAGCCCACCCCTTAGGAGGCCCAGTAGCATAACACTCTCCCTTGGACAATTAGAACGAAATGCTCATGTCTCATTAAATCTCCAAAAAACCTAGTGAAAAATTTAGAGAAAGAACACAAATCATTTGTTACTTTGTATTGCACTAGATGTGTCGTCAAACATGCTTTATATTGCACTAGCCGCGCCAGGGCACCACCAAGTCGGCGCGAAGCCATCGCCCATAGTTCCGGCGCCAACCGTGGCGCGCACGAGATGCGCCTACCCGCGCATACACAGAACGCGAGAGTTGCCACATAGCACAAACACCGAGCGCGCAGGACGCGTGCACAACCAGCGCAGGGTTGCGCCGCGTCGGTACTGCTACTCGCCGAGTAGTCGCTTGTCGCTCCCGGTCTTGACCATGCCATGCCTGCGCCGACACCAAGGACCGTATGGCGCCCTGTCGCGCCACCGCTCGTCATCCAAGTCGCGCCGTCAACATGCGTGACGCGCACGACGCGCAACGGAGGGCCTGCTCTCTCTGCCGCTCACTCCCCTAAGACAGAAACAACGGAGGTTCAGCTCAGAGCTCACCGAGCTAAGCACCGCCCTTTGGCAGTGATGACAGCTCTTTTGTAGTCACTTGCACGTTGTGCTTTGGGAGTTTGGGCCTGTGTTTTGGGCTCTTTGTGCACTACTCCATAAAAGAAGTTTTTCCTTTTGGGATCGTCAGAAGCCTCCGGGAATAGGCATTGGCATTCCTACTCAGCTGCAGGAATTTTTTTTTAAAAGTGGAAGGCAAAAGCTTTGCCTTGTTTCATTAATTAAGACAGAGTTCATTACAAACGTATAGAGATAGAAAAAACAAACCCAAAAGGACGCAAAAACCTACTCTCTCAGGATGATTGTGCAACAAAAGGATCTGACGATGATGAGAATCAAACTTGAGGATAACAAAAGCTAACTTCCAGCCTTGACTTGAGCCGTGTACAGAAATATACTCCACGCAGGTGTGGGTGTTCTGGGTGTACTGGTTATAGGATCGATATAGATGATATCATTGAGGTTTACTTGGTCTTCGAACTCTTTCTGTAGTGATCGGGATAATGGGATATGGCTAAGATTGGGACGTGTTGGATCATCTCTTTTCAGATGCAGAGCCCCAGTTAGTACGTGTCTCTTTCTGATCTTTGTGCTGTGTGTGTATTCTGAACTTGCGTAGTACTACCAAATGCATCATATTCTGCATGCGAGCTGAGAAGAGTTTCGTGCTTTTCCAATTGCTGATCCTGAGATCATGTAGCACAGCTGCACAGTACATGTTTGGAAACTGTAGATCCAGATATACATACTGTGGCATATGGCATGCCTGTTAGATGCAGAAGCCACAAATGCTTAATCTTGTGGGGTTTGATCATTTATCCGGAGTGGATTGGGCCGGATATCAGGGGAAGGGTCCCGATAAGATGAGAGCATATAGAGAGAGAGTCGTGTGCACGCATGCCGTATGCATGGATATGCGTTATGCATATGCATGCGAGGAAGGAAAGGAAGCAAGTGATCGATCAGTGTTCAAGAGGACCAGAAGAAGGGATCAGATTTGCATGCAGATGTGATGCGTCCCCGCAATTGCGTTACCCCTCCTGACGCGTGTTGCGCGGTTGCCATGGCAGGGCATGAGATCTCGGCACGCTTCCACCTCCAGATCGATATCAGTCTGTGGCACCTCGTTCTCCATCCCTTGGTGCCCGAGCAAATCTGAATCTAGGGGTCGGCGTCCCTGCCACTGCTAACCCCCAGGCCTCGGCAAAATCTCCACCCATATCTCACCAACGGAGGTAAAAGAACATATGACCTATACCGAGATGGTGCAATTTAAGCTCAGATTCAACACTGTCAAGAGCGTACGGTCTTGTCAGAGTACTTGCCATTTACCACGGTTAACGATGCCCAGAGCTGTACGGGGCGCTTAACGTGCACGTCTCGATCGGTACAGTCAGCATGAACATATATAGGAATCGCTCGCCCATTCTCTCTCTCTCTCTCTCTCTCTCTCTCTCTCTCCGGGCATCCCCCACTGTTTTATACCCCCTTCCCGTCGCAAGAACACCGCATTGCGAAGTCGCGTCCTCTCCTTCGTCCTCTCTATCCTCTCGTCTCAGGTACGCACGTACGTGATGAATCGACTGCATCCAATTCATTGTTATCCATGCATGAAAGTTTCTTGTATTTCTGCGTGCATGCCATCGCCATGCATCCAAGAATGTGTGATTAACGAGGTTCAAGAGGCTGATAATTCGTGCGTGCATGCCTTTTTCGATGCAGTGCCGTGTGCATGGATCGGCGGCCGGAAGGGAAGACGAAGAAGCGCGCGAGGGAGGAGCCGATGGCGGCGACGGACGCGGTGGACTTCCCTTTCGACGAGGCGACGGTAGCGGTCGACGTCGGGGAGGCGTGGCGGCGGCCCCCGGGGGTGTTCCAGTTCCCGTGGCAGATGTGCCGCGGTGGACTCGGCGTCGCCGGCGGCGGCGGCGGCTGGGAGCTGCGGGACGTGTTCTTCCGCTCCCTCGTGGACGGCGGCGCCGCGGCCATCGGCGTGCCGGGAGACCGCCTCGTCTCGCCGCCGCCGCCGAGCAAGCAGCGCGCGCTCTTCGACGACGTGGACGCGTGGCTCGCCGCGGCCAACGACGGCGAGGTGGACCCCCTCTGGCGCTCGGCGATCAAGGGTGGTCCCGCGTCGGCCGTGTGACGGTGATGTGGCAGGCCCGTCGGTGGGAAGGGAGGTGGCCCCACGTGGCATTCAGGGTGCAGCGGCGCCCATCATCAGCCTCGTGACGCTGACGTGGCTTGGAACGGGCACGGATTGGGGATGTTGATGATTAGAATGGATCTGTATATACTCATCAGGAACTAAATATTTCTTACCCTCCCTTCGTTTTTGACTAATTATTATTATCGCTTTTAATCAAACTTTTGTTTCTACGCTACTACGGAGACGATTATCACGACGGCTCGTCACATACGTTTCACCATGCGAATAGCCTTGTAATAACCAATTTTTTAAGATAAACATCACATATGCTTTCTGTGAATGGTCGTCTGTAATATATATTATTATAGACGGTCATTAAAAAAGTTATCTGTGCTAATAAATAATACATTAAATAGGCTAAAATCATAGAAAGGTTATTTTGCTAAAACCATCTCTAACCGGATGTGGTCCACGAAAACCCAGCTAGAAATAGGAGTATATAGTGATCGAATAACTCTAACCCCTAACACATTGTCTCTTTTCATCTGACATCGCCAACTCCCCTTCCCCTTCCATAGGCACTACCCCTCATTCCTCTGCCGGTGTAGCCCGACCAGCGCTACCACTCTCTCCTCCCTCTGCCGACGTCAACTACCCGAGATCACCGTGGCGTCGCAACCTCGAGTGCTCCGCCGCGGGTGCCGACTAGCCATGGCAAGCAACAACTCTTCTCCTCTCCTCTCCTCCCTCCTCTGGCGCTAACCCTCCGAGACCGTTGCAGTTGTGCAGCCTCGAGTGCTCCACCGCGGGTGCCGACTAGCGACGACAAGGCCTCGGCCTCGGCATCCGTCGATCTGGTAAGATGGCGCATGCACCCTTCCTGATCCGACGCTGCTAGGTTTTTTTGTTTTGATTTGATTTCGCTATGGTTTTTTTGGTTTCGATTTGGTGCAAGAAGGGGAAGCGCAGTCCACCTTCCTCTTTTCTCTCCACCCTCCCTCTCTAGGGTAGATCGTGGGCTGTGTTGGAGGAAGAATGCCTCCAGATCCACGCACTCAAGCACAGGGGTCAACGAGCTGCTGGCCAAGACCGACATGTGGCCAAAGGAATTGGGGTGGTCAGCGTTAACTCCAGCCTCTAAAGTAACGGGGAGGCGAACATCGCCGGTTCTTTTTTTTTGCAGCTGAAAATCCCCATCACAGATGGGTAAAACCTGGAACCGTCTGTGATGAGAGCTCGTCATCACTGATACACGCGTTCAGACAGTTCAGAAATTCGTACAAGATGGGGTTTTTTGCCCATCTATGATGACTACCTTTGTATTAGTGTTATATAGTTATGCTTTCTCGAATCGACGTATAAATATTCGGAACTACTACTTCCGTGTCATAGTGTATGTCATTTTAGATATTGACACAGCCTCCTAGGCGACACTTTGACCATCAATTTACATGAAAATAGTATGCTTCAAATAAAACTAAGTATATATTATTAAAGTATATTTCACAATAGCTCTAGTAACACCAATGTCCTGTTATAGATGTTATTATTCTTTTATATATTGATGGTCAAATCTAAAAATGTTTGACTTGTCTAGATTCTAAAACGACCTACATTATGACACAGAGGAAGTATTTAACTATCACTACTACAAAGACCATCATCCTAGACACCTCATTACAGATGGGTCACAAAAAACATCTATGATAAATATTATCAAAGAACTTTGTTGCCTAACTAGGCCAACTCAATATGGCCCATCGCCTCCGCCTCAATATATAAGACAACCCTAACTAATTCCTGTCTCATCTCCTTAGTCGTGAGCCTCCCACCCCCTCTAACCCTAGCTCGTCACAACCGCGCACCCCACCCACCGAAATTCCCTTAAGTCCCTGTAGCGCCACGCACGCGGCCCCTAGCTCTCTCCTCCTCCAGCCCATCTCTCTCTGTCTCATCTATCTCACTGGTCTCTCTCTCTTGCATGGTGGACACGGAAGGATGGCGCTGGCGATGGACGCCGAGGAGGGCCCGAATCCGGCTTGGGACCAGATCCGCGACACCCTCCTCCCGCCGTATGACGGTGGCCGCAGCGGAGCCTCCAACGAGCACGACTTGTGGAGGCTTCGGCAAGCGATGACTTGCCCTCCTCCCCTTCCCTCCTCCTCATCTTGGGCGATGGCTTCGGCTCGAGTGCGGCGATGGACCAATGACGGAGGCTCGGGCGCGATGCTATAGGCGCTTCGATCTAGATCCAGATCTAGTTCTATGACGATGGCGGCCAAGGCTAGGAGGGTTGGTGGCGGGACAGATCTCACAGTGCTTGCGGCGGGCCGGAGGTGGAGCATGCCAGTGGGTGACGATCGGCGAGGCGGCGAGAGGCAAGGCGATGTGCGGTGGGCGACATTGGTGTTGGTGAATTTGACATCACAGACGGGTGTGACAAACCATCTGTGATCTTGCTTATAGATGGATGAAAAAAATCTTTTGAGAGGATGATTTTCACCCATCTGTGATATGTGTATTTGTGGTAGTGTATCTATATGAAATATATTTATTCCTCTATGATTCTTTTTCTTATGTGTCGAATATTATTATTAGAGGTGTTTTTTTCTCGGAGAACGAGGGAGCTTTAGAAACACGCAGGAGGGAGCAGCATCACGCCACACTGCTGAATCTAATGTTCTTCTAGCTAAACGAGCTAGTTCATATGCAACTCTATTACACTCTCTCTTCACCTTTAACACTAGCAGCTCCGGAGAACTCGGCAATGGCATTCAGACATGATCAATCTTCCCCTTTGTTCTCCATACCTGAGATCACTGCCAAGCAATCAGATTCCAAAATCACCTGCGTCTTGATTAACTCAGCATGCAAGCGTAGCCCCTCTAGAGCGGCAAGGGTCTCTCCACATCTTGTGCACTCGAGCAAACTGGTAGCACTTTCCAAGAAATAGGCCGGACCTCGCCCCGATGGCTACGGACAACTAGGCCTTGGCCTGCTGCACCAGTGTCTTCTATAAAACTCGCATCAGTGTTGATCTTCGTCCATCCGTTGGGCGGGGGTTGCCAAGTTGGCTGAACAACAGCCGGAACCAACCTGGCGAGCGGCCCTCCCCACCTACATCGCTTCCCTCTCACATCCGGTGCAAGTTGGCATGTGATCCCAAACAGTGAATCCACATACGAGAGTAAGAACCAAACTGACCCTTGGATGATGCAGTCACCTTTTGCGTGTGGACAATGTCATTTCTCAAGTGCCATAGCATCATTAAGATCAATAAGTACCATCATTTTGGTACCATGTCATTAGTCAAAACTCAAAAAATTCAAGTTACCTATTTATTCCTGATATGTGTGTAACTACAATTGATTTTAGTCTAACTCCGCTCCTGCATATGGAGATAGCATCACGCGCGACTTCACTGGCCAACTCGCATGCGTCAATAAGGATTTTGGGTTGTTTCTACCCTTTTTCCAGCCCATTTGCTGCTCGGAGAAAGCCAAGCTCGTGAGATCGTGTGAACAACCTTTTTGGCCGTGGCTGCCGCCTCACCACCGTCACACATACACGTACGTCTGCAATATCTCCGCAGCTGTGGGTGCTAACACCATGCATCCGGTGCGCGCTCGCGTGCGTGAGCAAGTGCGACACGCCACGTGCACCGCGCATGCATGGCGAGAAGTTGCTGCTGCTGAGATGCGCACAAAAGCTTCGGGGCTTTTGCATCGAGGCAGGCAGGCAGGCAGTTTCGTCGGCAGGTTGCTTAATTTGTACTACAGCCCGAGCCGAATGTCCGTCGGTAGGATGCATGCACGAACAAAAATCGAGAAAGCGTCAAAAGGAATGTGGTCCGTTCTGCTCGGCCCCATAATCATTCCAGACACATTCTTTTGAAACTTATCATTCCAAAGATATATGGCAATAATTTTTTCACTTTCTTTGGCTACCTGTCTGGAGGGACTGCATCTGCATCAGCATACCCAGACGCATGTACCTCGGACAGCTGAGGCATTGGTCTTTTCGTTCCCAAAATCTAAACATAAACTCAAATTCGAGTGAAATTTAGGAAACGAAGATGACTTTGTTTATAAAGCTGGCCCAAAAACAGCTCAAACAAATGAATTTGCTCATAAAATTCGTCTAACTCCAAAGCATAAAAAGAAATCGTGCAAATCTGTCATCCACCGCGTGAAATGCTGAAAGCTGAAAAGCAGGGAAGGTGCCGGTGGAAGTAAGTAACAAACCGGCGCATCACGCATGGCATGGGCCACGTTCCTGCCGGCACCTCTCACGTTACCCGGCCCCCAAAGCTCGCGTCCGCGCGTGCCGACGCCCCTCCCCAACACCCCCACCCCCCCCCGGGGAAAAGCAACCTCCATCTCCTCCTCCTCCTCAGCCTGCGGCGGCGGCGGCGGCGCTTGCGCGTGTGCCATCTGAAGCTCTCCCGCGACCGGATCGCCGGCGGCGGTGCCAGGGCCATGGCGGCGGCGCGGTGCTGGCGGTGCCGGGGAGCGGTGCTGCTGCTGCTCCTGGCGTCGGTGCTCGCGCCCCTCGTGCTGTACGGCGACTCCCCGTCTCGCCCCTCCCGGACTCCATCGGTACGGCTCTCGCTCCGCGTCTGGGGGACGCGTGGTTTTGGACAATGCGGAAAGATCCGTGCTTGATTGGGTCTGATTTCGGTGGTGTTTTTGCAGCGGCGAGGGGCGCGTTCGATCGGGAGGATGGGTCCAATCTGGTGTGGCCGCAGATGGCTGCGTCCGAGGTTTCTCTGGGCAAAGGTGAGTTTACTTCGCCCCCTTTTCTGTTTGGCTGTGTATCTTGTGGTGAAGGGAACATATACGTTTTACTGACTGTAGATCATGAAATGGTAAAGAATAGATTAGTTTGTTTCCATCTGAGTAAAAAAAAGGATCTCGTTCCCATTTTTGGTGTTGTAGTGACCAATTGAGTCCTTGGTGACGATGGTGCTTGCATCAAATTTTTAATAGATTTTCGGGTAAAATTGCTTTTCTAGATTTGACAATTGAGAGGCTAGGGGAGCACAAGAGCCGGGTGCTATCGGCAACTGACAACTGGCAAGCAGTTGAGGCAGCAAGGAGCCATTCATCTGAAAAGTCTGATGCAAGTGTACAATGGAAACTGCCTGGATCCTGGGATGCTGATGAGGTGATTGCTGAGGGGAATGGCAGTGCTCAGTCAGGACAGGATGGTAGGATAAAGGAAGTTGTCAGCAGGGAGAGGAGCACAGATGGATTTGGTGATCCAGGGCATAGCAAGAAAGCTGAAGAGCAGGGTGGACAAGGGATGAAGAAGACAGAGTTGCTGGATGCAAGTGAGATAGACCATAAAGATGGATCAGGTGCAGCGGAAGAGAACAAAATTGCTGGGATACATGCTACTGCAAACCTGAGTTCATCCTTAAAGAAGGTAAATTTGTTATACAAAACCAATTTATTGCTGGCAAGGACGATCAAGCTCTTGCTCCTTCTAAGAGGGTAAATTATTTGAAGACTATATGGATCATAGGTAGAGACCAGAGAGTAAAACATCAGGTCATCTCATTAATTGTAAGAAGCAAAACTAACCTACGACTACACCTTGTTCCATCACATCTATATTACTAGCCAGTACCTAAACTCATGCTTATTGTATGGAGCAAAAATATTTTAGGGCTGAGTGAATTGGGAATAGGGTGGAATTGTTTATTATAAAAGCAAAGTTGTTCTGGGACTGTGCCTTAAGCCATTGCAGCTATCTCAATAGATTGGCAGGATATGTAAAATATTGTAATATCCCTTTACAGGTACCGTTCTTTTTTCTGTTTCTTACCTTCTTGTAGACATTAGGACTCTAGAATGGTGAGTAATGAGCATTTAGATATCCTGTTATTCGTGATTTTCTAGCTTTTCACTATCTTATGAAAGCTGCTCTTATGTTTTGCTATGAATACATATTGTACTGTGTCATCTGTGTACTGTAGCTTGTGTATCTTTGCACTATTTTATGAAAGCTGCTCTTATGTTTTGCTAATGATCTAATTATCCAGGAGAGCACTGCTGAGAGATTATCTGAAGAAATTACACATGCTACCCACAGAGAGTCCTACACAAGGGCAATTAGCATTAATGCTGCTCTTCCCACAACAAACAGTAGAGTTGGTCATTCCACAACTTCCCCAGATGCTACAATCCGCATCATCAAGGATCAGTTGACAAGAGCAAAGACATATCTTGGCTTTGTAGCTTCTAGAGGCAACCATGGTTTCGCAAAGGAGCTTCGTGCACGAATGAGGGATATCCAACGAGCACTAGGTGTCGCAATCAGTGATTGGTCGCTTCCTCAAAAGTACTCTCTCTTCCACTGTACTATAATTTTCAGAGTCATAACTGATGGTGTATTTTGGCGTCGCAGTACTTCTTACCGGGATTGAACATCTCTGAACTTATGGAACTTTTCTATTGCCTGCAGTGTCCATAGCAAAATAAAAGCAATGGAGCAGACACTGGGGAAGGTCAAGAGAATTCATGATAATTGCTCAGGTGCTGTGAACAGGCTCCGTGCAACCCTTAAATCAACAGAGGAGCGACTTCAATCCCACAAAAAGGAGGCTAACTATCTAGCGCAAATAGCGGCAAAATCTTTACCCAAAGGACTTCATTGTCTCCCACTGCGGCTTACAAATGAGTACTATTCCACCAACTCCAACAATAAAGATTTTTCAAATATGGAAAAGTTGGAAGACCCCAAACTCTATCACTATGCAGTGTTCTCAGATAATGTATTGGCTGCTGCAGTTGTTGTAAACTCCACTCTTGTTCATTCTAAGGTATACCGCTTGGCCACTGAGATATATAAGTTGCCAACTGGGCTGCTGATTAATCAATGTGAATCAACTTTTTTTGTACTATACATTTCATTGGATTTAAGTTTGTACCTGCAACACTAATATCTACTAACACGCTGTTTTAATGCAGGAACCTGCAAACCATGTCTCCACATTGTGACAGATAGGCTTAACTATGCTGCTATGAAGATGTGGTTCTTGGCTAATCCCTTGGGTAAAGCTGCTGTTCAGGTTCAGAACATTGAAGAGTTTACATGGCTAAATTCGAGCTACAGTCCAGTTCTGAAGCAGTTAGAATCCCGGTCTATAATTGATTACTATTTCAGGAGTGGGAAGGCTAGACCTGATGAAAATCCCAAATTTCGGAACCCAAAGTACCTGTCAATTCTCAATCATCTGAGGTTCTATCTCCCTGAGATATTCCCGAAGCTTAACAAGGTGTTATTTCTGGATGATGATACTGTAGTGCAGCAGGACCTAAGTGCACTTTGGTCGATAGATCTCAAAGGCAAGGTCAATGGTGCTGTTGAGACCTGTGGAGAGACCTTCCATAGGTTTGATAAATACCTCAACTTCTCAAATCCTCTTATTGCCAACAATTTTCATCCGCGTGCTTGCGGTTGGGCATATGGCATGAACATGTTTGATTTGTCTGAATGGAGAAAGCAAAACATCACTGTCGTCTACCACACCTGGCAGCAGCTGGTGAGTTTACGAGCTTATGACCAACATGTTATGACAAGATTGTGCTTTTTGATCTTTGTGCTATCGTAAAATATGCAATGAAGTGCTTAAGCTGAAACTGAAACAACAAGCTAATGCACCGTTATTGGATTTTCTATCAAACCGAGAAATGAGCACACTATGGCCTAGTAAGCTTTCAGCAATTTTTCTATATATAGATCTACAAGGAAATTCCTGTACTTCAGCAAAACTGCAATTCCCCATTCTTTAGTGATGTATTGTCTTCTTGTCTTGTTGTATATTTCACTCATCACTTATCTCATTTGTGCAGAATGAGAATAGGCTATTATGGAAGCTAGGCACCCTCCCTGCAGGGCTTGTAACATTTTGGAACCGTACATTCCCCCTTGATCGTTCATGGCATCTTTTGGGACTTGGGTACAATCCAAATGTCAATGAAAAGGATATCAGGCGGGCATCTGTCATCCACTACAATGGAAATTTGAAACCCTGGCTTGAGATTGGATGTCCAAATACCGCAAATACTGGTCGAAATATGTCGATTTTGATCAAGTCTTTCTACGGGAGTGCAACATAAATCCGTGAGTGGCACACTTTGTGTATGATTTCATTATTCTTTTACTTGCTAGAGTAATTCTTTATGCTCTAGGTTTTGTAAGATGTCTAGAGCATTTATTCTTTTGAATTGTAAAGGTGCCGGTGCCTCTTAAAATTGTAAAGGTGCCAGCTGTTTAGTTGTAGGCTTTACTACCAGAGACATACTCATATTACATTTTGTACTTACTGATGCTAATATAGCTAATTCTTTAATTGTATTAGTGCTATTCAAGAACACCTAGAAATAACAAAGTTTGCTCCAGTTTTTTCTACCAACCAGTGCTATGTGTAACCTCTGTATACGTGCATTGTTTTATGTCTAATGTTCAACCCGTCATGTTAGTATGATTCCTATAGTTCTCGCGATGCCAAAATTTTAACGACTTTAAGAAATAACCAGGACCATGGAAGAAGAGAAGGGAAAAAAAAACTGTGCGATTTGCTCCTGTAGCCATGATCTGGCATGCATTGATCTAAACCAGTATGCTTATAGTTCTGTCTTGGATTTATGTACATGCATACATCAAAGCTGCATTTTTCTTTCGACCGTGTCATCTGAGTTCATCTTGATCGCGCGACAACCCCTGTTTGATCATTTATGATCTGCAAGGAACTGTTCTGGATATTTGGGCGTGACGAATAAAGGATCACAATACTATCTCAACAATAGGATAGCAAAGTTCGGATCAGTTCATGGCTAATTGGACACAAAATACAGCTCAAGATTTGCCTATTGCCATGTTATAATGGAGTAGGTCACATCGTTCTCTGTTCCGTTCACACGATGCCGAGAGTTCGCGCATCCATCGATGGGGGAGCGCGTGCCCGGATTCGTTCCGCCGTGGCCTTTCCAGGGTCGCGAACTGACTTGAAATCGAAAGCAAGGCATGCACCGTCTAGAAAATCCAAATGGAAGAAAATCTATTGCCTTGTCTTAACAAGAAAATAATCCAAATATCTCTCCATATCTCTCCATCTCATAATATAAGACATATTTTAATTAGTTAAGACAAGATATATTTTGATGTGATGGCGGGTATCAAGCATCTTACTCACCGTCCATGTTCTCCTTTGTGCCTTCTGCGAGCATTCGGAGGCACTCTGCGATAATCCCGGAGCTGACATATCTACTTAAAAAAATTAGTATATGTTTCACTAAGCTATCAAATTAAAGTACTGTATTTCACTAAGCTATTAAATTAAAGTACTATATTTCACCAAGCTACCAACAAGTTATAACATGTATAAGTTAAAGTGATATATCAATTACAAAAATTATAGCATGTAAAAATTAACCATTAGCTAAGCATCAATATAGCAAATCCTTATCAACAATTGGCCGTAGCAAAGTACATCCATATCTTAAACCCTAAATCAACAAAAGTTATCCTAATCAATAATTGGCCACAACATTTGAAATAGGCTAATCCTACTACACAAGTTTAATGAAAATTTTAAAAACAATAGGGAGAGAGAAGGGGGCCTCGGCCATAATACCGCCGGTGGAAGAGGCGGCGGTGCCGGTGCTCTAGGAAGAGGGGCCGTGGTGCGCCTCACCAGTGGAGAAGGCGGTTGTGTGGCTCGCTTGAGGAGGCTGACGATGATGGGGTGGCCCAGGGAAGAGAGGTGTGACGGTGATGGCGGCTTTGAGAGGAACGTGAGGGCTCCGGAGTGGTGGCAGCTTAGAGGCTGGAGGAGGAGGACTCCGCAGTGGCACAGGCTCGGTGGAGGAGATGGCGGCGCAGTGGCTTGGGGAGGAGGCTCTGGGGCTGCGGCGGTGCAGGGGCTCGAGAAAACCTAATTTATGGCTATGTCCAGTAGCGGTGTGGGCCAAGTTTTAAAAATGTAAACACATTATAGAAGGGCCGATCTACGCACCTGCCTGTGATGCTCCATCACAAACGCTCACGTAACCTAGCCCATCTGTGTTGGAAGATCTCATGACAGACGGTCCTAAAACTGGCTCATCTAAGATGAATGATCACAGACGGACTATCTATGGATCCGTCTATGATAACTGTTGGGGGACTGACCAGCCGACTCCAAAACAAGTTATCACGGACGGTTTGGTCTTTTGTCCATTTGTGATGTCGTTATCACAGATGAGCGTCATGTATCTGTCCGTCATGGAGTGTTTATTATTAAGGTTTTTATAGTAATGCAAGATGATGTTGGTGGGATTCGAGACAATGGTTGACATGACGGGCGTGTATGGGCCACTGATGACAGTGCCGTCGTCGGTGAACGTGGCGACAGCACCTACTGCAATGGTGGTGGCGGCGGCAGAGCCGGCTGTAGCGGCGGAGGCTGCTAGAGTTGGCGGGTCCTTGGTAATGGCATGCATGCACAGCAAATTAATGGCGGCATGCATGTGTGGTTATCTTACTTAAGTTGGTCTCGTGACCTCGTCGTGTGAGTGATGTTAATGTCAGGAATATGTATTATACAACCATGGTGTTTTCTTAGCGATACAAGCATGGTGTTGGTTAGTTTTGGACTCGTGTTTGGATTAGTCTTTATTCCGCCATCGTGTCATTCTCTCCGTTTCCTGATGTCAATTGTATTACAATAGTAGGGTTGGTTACTGTAGTACTGCTCAAGCGATTTTTGGGTAGATAGTTGAATGTGGCTTGTGTTACGGTATTGCAATTTTCAAGGTGTAGAGAGTAGCATATTGGGACAGTCCGTTAATTTACAATTTTTTTCTGAAATTTGAGCAATAGTATGTTTGTGGATACCTCACAAAACTTGTAGTTGCAGTTATTTCGTGAAAGTATAAAGTGTTTTTGCATAGCCCTTGCAAATCTATTGTGAAAAAATAGTGCTAAATATGCATCTGGTTGTGGGAACATCTAATGCACACGTGCTAGTTTTCGCTTCTATGCATATGTAATTGGGAATAACCACTTTATAAGCGCTAGGTTGGTCGGATCATTCTTTTGAGTTGCTAGTGTATCAGGTGCAATGTGAATATCACTTAAAAGAAGATCGTGGACCTTCTCGTCTATAACTTTCTCATTTTTATAGTGCGCTTTATCAAATGCAAATGCGAATTAGGTGCAAATCTTATTTTCACCTAAATTAGAAATTTTTCAAAAATTATGATACCCAGGGTGGTCAGTTCTAGGTCTCTGCAAAAAGATTTGAGATCAAACTTAATCACATTTATAAGTACGAAAGAACAAACACCGTGCTCACCAAGTATTTACCTTTTTCGTACTTATCTTGACACTTTTTTCAGAGACACGAAAGTAACATACCATCCCCTGCATGAAACTTTAGAAACCTCTAAGTTAAGCGAAATGTTACCTGCATCAAATTTGCATTTGCACTAATATCCCCCTGTTTTATAAGGTAAACACTATTATGATTTTTTACTAATAACTAGTCTAAAAGGTACTTGCAAACGAATAAAACCATTCCTCCATCACCAGATTACGCTGTCCCGAGTCAGAAATGGTAATGTTGAGTTATGCACCTTTTTTTTTCTCCCTAAAAAAGAGAGTTATGCACGTTTTGTGTTATGCTGACGACGTAGGTACAACCACGAACCATAAGCTGATCTTTGCCAAACCGGTCCTTTTAATTTTCTCCTCCTCGCCTCGTCGTGCTTGACTCTGCATGCCCTTCCCAAATTCACGGCATCTGACGAGCGAAAATGGCAGTAGTCAAAGGCGAGGACTACCACGAGAAAAGCGAGTTTGCCTGGCGCCGATGAACATCTGCTTCCTCACACAGTCACACTCCGTGACAAATTTTCCGTGACGACTACTTTGTCACAAGAACAACAAAAAGTAGCATTTGATTAGCAATCCTCTTTGCTTAATCGTCAAGTAACCGCACTCGACCGCCATCTCACCATAAAATTAGCGCGACTACCGCGTCAAAAAAAGATGGAGAACCATTTATAATAGAAATATTAAGGTGCTAGACGGCGATGTTTGCTTAGCTCGTCTCTCCGTCCCACAGTATAAGACATATTTTAATTGATTAAAATAAATTTTAAATATTAATTATTTCATTAATATATGACTTATACGATACAAAGTCATAAGTATAAATAAATACTTTTGAATATAAATCTAGTAATATCAATTTTATGTCATATAATTTATATACTTATTAAGTAATTATTGATCAAAATTATATTTTACCGATTAAAATACGTCATACATCATGAGATAGAGGGAGTACCAACAAAGTCTTCACCTTGTCCACCTCGCATTAATTTCCAGGAAACAAAATCATCGCACCATCGATTTTGACTTTCCCAACAATTACACGCTCTATACTATATTTGCGTCCACAAATACAGTTGTAGTGCTACTCCCTCTGTCTCAGAATATAAAGCATATTTTATTTGGTTAAGACAAGACTTTGACTAAAAATTACTTTATTATATATGAGTTATGTAATACAAAGTCACAATCATAAATAAGTGCTTTTGAATACGAATATAATGACATCAATTTTATGTTACATATACCACGTACTAATAGAGTAATTATTAGTTAAATTTTTGTCTTAATTAAATAAAATACGCCTTATATTTCGAGACGGAGGGAGAACTAGCACGGGAATGCAAAGTAATCTGAGCCCACAGGATATGCGAGGTGACGTGGCGGCGGTCGAGATGGACCGGTTCCACAAGGGGCGCCCACAGCAGCCAAGCCGAATTCGCCCGTTTCCCCGCCCGCCCGCACACGACCGCGCGGAGACTTACGCACCCGCGCTTGGACGTCAACCCAACCCCCGCACCGGCGCGCGCGGGGCTATAAAGCCCGGCGCCACGGGCCAGGCAAGTTAACGGTGACCACACACTTCACTTCACACCCGCCGGCCTGCACGCCGCAACGACACTCGTTCTCGATCACGCCCGGGTCGATGGGTTCCGCGCCCGTGGAGTTCCTGAGCACGGCCGATGGCGGGATCGGCGGGGAGGCGCTCTACTGCGCGGTCATCCTGTGGCTGTCCGTCATGTCGTTGATCATCTTCACGTGCGTCGGTGACGGCACCGGCGGCGGGCGCGGGAGGAGGCGCCGGGGAAGCCGCGGCACCAAGGTGTTTGTTGGCGCGTCGGGGCTCTGCGACGGCACCGGGCCCGGTTGCAGCGGCGGCTACGGGCTCTGCGGCTCCTGCGTGGACTAGCCGCACGTACGTACGGGGTACATATGTTCTAGCAGTAGCTTGCATAAGCATGAACATATTTTTGTGATGTGAGGAACTTGCTAGCCTGTAATTTGCGTTGCTTTGATGAGATGACGAGCTCCCCTTTGTGAAGACAATAAGAGGGAGCGTTTGTTCAATCCTGGTTTGGCACTTTGCCTGCAAGAATCAAGCTGCTTCTACTAGTTTTTCTGTCTCTTTCTTGATCATGTGTAAATTGCACAAATATCTTTTTCCAGTGGACAACTTGCTTTTTGTCTACTGCTTCTTGTAGATGTGAAGATCGGCTCAGATGCTTTTTGTCTACTGCTACTTTTGGTTGCGAAGCACAATTGCACAAATGTCTTTTCTAAGTGGACAATTTGCAAGGGTTAGTTGGGAGTTGGAACAGCTTTAATTCTGCGAGCGAACGCTGATCGCCCGCACAAGTCTCTGGCTGATCAGGCCGCAGCCCGCAGGAATACGTCGCCACGGAGCGTAAAATCAGTAGCAGTATACAACAGTGACTGCGACTACGGAAAACAGTGACTGCGACAGCCGCACAATTTTAGCAACCTGTTTGCGAAATTGTAGAGTGTGAGGTGTGGACTGTGGAATGTGTCACGTCCCCATTTCTCGGAGCCTCAATGTGTTACCCACAACTGTCCAGGAGTTCCTTAGTTGCGGGGTTGGTATAGATATATCACCAACTCAGCGATAAAACATTCGAATTATATTACAATACAACAAAATATGTTTGACAGTAGTTAATTTACACAGCGGACTGGGGCCCTGAGCCCAAAAGTTTATATTACAAAAGGGACCTACTCCACAGGCGCCTCGAGCGCGGATAAGACCTAAAACTCATACTCATCTTCGTCGAAGTGTTCATCTTCGTATGGCGACTTCTTTACTTTCCTGTATGTCTGAAATGGTCGGTGCAGTAATGAGTACACAGCGTACTCAGCAAGCTACAGTTGGGAAAGCATTCTATTTAATTACATGCTCTGGATTTCAAAGGAGGGGTGTAGGGTTTTATATTTGGTGGATGTATAGCCCTAGTCTCAGCCTTAGCAATTTAAATCATCTTCGTTAAAACACTTTTAAGACAAATCGTTGAGTTTAAGTAACCCTGCCGGGTTAACGACAATTTCAAATATCCATCACAAAAATCTACTTGTGCCTCGTACCGAGAATCACTTCTAAACACAGTTCCATTGACCAGAACACGGCGTATTCAAATCCCATTTGATTTGACTCTGCAGAGTTGCTCAGCTTTACCCACATGATCGCCGTACCTCCTAACGTCACTGCAGTTATACACACGCCCTTCGGTGTGTCGACAGAGGTAGGCTATCAAGGCTTTTTATCTGCTCTATCTTTTGAAGTTTCTACCCAGGAACTTTCATCACTCGCCCTCCCGAGAGCCGATGGGCCAATGTCAATTACACGATTCGGGAGTCGGGTGAGTTTCAGTTGTGATTTCCTACCGAGTAGCCTATCACCATTTTTTTTGCTTCTGCGGGCCTCCTAGAGAAGTGGGACGGCAAGCCAGTCTGTAGTCATTCAGCGGGTAGAGCAGACTTACTAGGCTAGGTTCGACGAGTCGAACATGTGGTTGAGCGGTTCCTATGTTCATCACTAAGCACAAGGGTTGTATACTTATCTGCCCGGAGTAAGGAAATCCTTCCAATTTTCCTTACTCCACGGCTAGGGGTATGGCGGCACGATCAACACGTGAAGGGCCCCATCTTCTCTGTCCCCTACCGTCGGTAATTTCTCTTTAAGGAATCACATCCTCCGAGTTTAGCTAGGGTTAACAATTATCTCTAATCTTTATCTAGCCTAACCTCTAATGCCGGTGAAGGATACTGATAATACTTAATTTCATCATAGGGTTATTAAGGTGAATATGGTCTACAAGAATAACTGGGCTATGGGGTGGTAGGTATTAACTACGCAATCATGTCATTCCAAAAATATGCGTAAGAAATTAACATGCAAAAAATAATAACTAAACTAGTAATACAATAAATAACATGGCATGTGGGATCGACATGGACAAGAAATGTGACTTGCCTACTGCACCGAAGTCGTTCGGGTCGATGTCTTCGCGAAGATCTTCACCGTCGAGATCCTGCCCTAGCGTCGGTTCGTTGCTACCGTTTCCTAGTTTGCAAAAAGATCCAAACAAACACACACACATAAGTCCGGGCTCAACGAATGCGAGCTGGGAGCAAAATGCAGATTAGTTGAAAATAATGCTGAAAATAAGGTATGGGGGTGTGTGGGATTGGAACCGGGATGTCGAGAAGCTGAAGAAAATGGTAGGGTTGGAGTTAAGGTTTTTGGACGGGAGTCGGAATATGAGGGGTGGAAGGTTTTTGTGGGTTTTGGGCATCAAGGAGCAAGAATCTGGATCAATGGATAGCAAAAATGGAACCACGTCGTCGAGACGATCGAAACGGTATATAATAGTGTTTTTAGGGTTTCGGGCCCGACGGGTCGAACCCTAGGCCCGCAAAAGTATTGGGCTGGATATGGGCTGAAAATGGGTTAGGACTGAACTTGGGCTTGGGTTAGGGCTTGGCTTAGGGTTTTGGGCCCTAATAGGAAATAAAACAAAAGAAAAAAGGAAAAGAAATAAAAAGGGGAGTTGGGCCGGCTGAACTGGCCTGCTTCTCTTGGTCGGCCTGACAGGATAAACGGGCCAGCCTGGGAAGGGGTGGGTGGCGGCCTAGAGGGGGAGGAAAGGCCGAGGGCCTGCTGGGATGGGGGAGAAACAGAGGAGGGAGGAGGGGGAAGACGGCCGCTGGCGACGGGGAAGCGATTGCTCGCCAGGGAAGCTCGTCGGGCAAAATTGGGAAGTCGAAGAGCATCTACAGGGGATGGTGATTCCATTTCTGAAGAAAATGGGAGGTGGTGCTATGGGGATTTGGGCTAGAAACAAGTGCGGCTCAGGTTGGCTCCTCGGAGGGGTAGGCGACGGTGGCAGAGTCGCCGGGCTCGGGAAAGAAGGGAGGCACTTGGGGAGGTGAGGGAGAAGGGGGAAGCTTTCGCGGCTGCTCGGGGACTAGAGGGGGCTCGGGAAGAGGGAGAGGGGAGGAGGTCGATGGCGGGTTCTCGGGTTTTACCCTCGCCGGAGGTGGAGAAGGCGGTGGTGGTGACGTCGCTTGGGCTCGAGAACGGAGAGAAAGAGGTGGGGGAGCACGAGTGCGCGAGGGGGAGATCTGGGGAGCTCGGGCACAAGAAGAGGGTGGAGGAGATGCTCGGGAGAGAGAAGGCGAGGCTTGGCATTGCCGGCTTTTATAGCCAAGCAGCGAGGTGGCGCGGCCGAGAGCTCGGAGTTCAAGACGATTGCAAACGTGGCGACGGCGAGGGTGGCGTGGCGCGAGGAGGAGGGCGAGGGCTCATGCGCGGGCGAGGTGGCGCGAGTGGCAGCGACGGAGGAGCAGAGGAGGAAGGAGATCGGCGACGTGTGGCTTAGGGCATCCGGCGCGGCGTCGGGGCAGAGCCGGCCCACCTGGCTCCAGCGCTGAGGACGAACGGCGCGACTGGCGCCGGTGCTCCTCGGGCGGCGCGACAGAGAGGCGAAGAACGGGAGGGGAATGGCGTTGGGAGGTAGGAGAAGATGGGGGGTGGGCCAAGGGAAATGCAGATGGGCCGAGGAAACGAGATACGGCCCAAGAGCGGATTTTCAAATTTGAAAACCTTGCAAATTTTTGTATTGTTACAGAATGCGTAATCGGTTTGAATTTCCAGTGGATGCCATTGCAATTTTGCAATTGCAAATCTAATGACGAATCAGTACCTTCAAAACATCTATTTGAGAAGTTGCTACAATTTGCTCAAATAGCAACCCATAACTCATAAATAGCACGGCTTGGTTAGACAAGAGGCATATAGCCCATCCACATGGCTTGCCTCTGTAGCACCGTGAACATTTTTGCTCCAGCGCCTCCCTTACCCCCACCTATACATCTCTCTCTCCCATCTTTCGACACACATATGCATACCCCCTTCTCTCTTGCTGCAAAATGGGCTAAATGATCGCTTTTTACGATTAATTCGACAATTGGTCCTAAGACTAATTCGTCTTCTAGCCCTCCTCCCCGTCCCCCCCCCGAGATTGGTGTCAACCCCAACGATGCCAATGGTAGACATCTCGGCACCGCTATGCATAGTGCCGAGGTAGTTGACACGCTGAGCCCCCTTGCCATGGCTCGAGTTGACTTGGCGCCAGTCTAATAGGGTCGGCGCCATCGGATGCGGTGCCGACCTTTGTTCACTTACCCGGCCACGAGCTGGTAGTTGCTGATTCCCCACATTCCCATCCTCTTGTGCAATTGCTTCTCTCTCTCTCTCTCTTCTCGCCTCCCTAAAAAATTGGATCCATAAATAGAAGCTCGATTTCTTACATAAACCCGATGGCAAGGCTTCTTGGAGGTAATCTCTATCCATTCCATTCATCTCCACCAATTTGAAAGTTATTTTCATTTATTTGGAAGTAATTGCTAATAATCTATATGCGTGATTTTTCTACCAAATCCCTAATTTCTTTGAGTAATGTTGGTATATTTTGATTGGTAAGAAATAGTATAATGATGTATGCTATGCCATGTGCAAGTTTATCGATAACTATTGCAATTTAGTCAAATCCTAGTGTTTATGAGAATCCCCATTTAGAGTAATCATGTGACTTTGTTGAGTAATGTTGGAACATTATGGTTGATATACAATGTTATATATTCAATGGTAAATGCGATGTGATATGGAAATTTTTTAGTAATCCTGCAATTTAGTGAAACCCTAGTTTTGGCGGTTGTTTGAAAATTCCCCAATTGGCCTTTTATGTGTAATGATGGATAGTTTTGGCATATTTTTGATTGATCTCATAGCATTTTTAGTATATTGTCTATATTTTAAATGATGATTGTCGGCGTAGAGACGCCTCTAGCGGTGGTCCGGAGGGACCCCCTTTGGAATTCGGCCCAGGGGAGTAGTGAGTTTCTTACGAGCCTTGGTGTGGATTAGAGTTTAGCGAGTAAACCCGGTGGCTAAGGATGTAATGACGCAAGGATTTACCCAGGTTCAGGCCACCCCGGAAGGCGTAATACCCTACGTCCTGCTTGTTTTTGTATATATGTGTGTATATGGCAAGTATGATGAGTTACAAAGGTGCGCACTGTTCTTCTTCTTGCTCTAGCCCAGAGGAAGAACGGTGCTTCTTCGGTACGGATTTAACCTAAGGAAAATCGAACTAGGAAAGGAGCCAACCCCTTGCATGGACCAGGCTCTCCCCTTATATACTTGGGGGAATACCACATAGGTCGGCAAAGGAAAATGAGCTGGACTGATACTGTGGGTGACGTGGGTGCAACTGGAAGCGCCCTCACCTCTATTAATGCGAACTGCATACTTTCGGCCAGGACGTCGCTTCATCGTATGTCGGAACAGGGGTTCTGACATCTTTACCTTCGGCGGGCCCCGTGGATGAAGACTTATTGGCCTCTTCTGACTGGGTCGGTAGAATACCCACTCGCGGGTCCCATGGGTCAGCCTCTCAACCCGCGCAATGAGTTGCGCGGCGGCGTCCCCCATGGGGTAGAAAGGGTGACAGTGACAGGGCGTGCGGGGCGGCGCGCTTGGTTGGTCAAAGAATCTGTCAGCCCGGGCCCACCCTTCAGAGAGAGAGAGGGATAGCTACCAGAGCTTATCACCTGCACCAGTGGGACCCGGTCTGACCGTCATCATGCCCTCATAGGGCTTGGGGGTTCCTCGTCGAAATGACAGGCATTAAATGCCTCCGCCTAGAGTGGAGGCTTACTGGAGAAGCTGGGCGCTGGTCGACGTAAATGGGAGAGGGTCCCACCAGAGGACATGTCGTCCCCCGAGCACTCGGTCCCGAGCATCTTCCTTCGCTAGGAGAGGGCGCCAGCTGTCTTCCGGATGCCCCCGAGCAATCCCGAGCGCTCGGGGAGCACTCGCAGGGGGGCCGCTCGGGGCGCCTTGAAGGGGGAGCCCGAGGGAGAGCGCTCGGGGGCGGAACCCGAGCGCTCCCCTGGGCCCCACATCTGACAAGATGCCGAGCGCTCGGGAAGGGACCCCGAGCGCGCCCTTCGCCCTCTGGGACGCCGAGCGCTCGGGGACGGACCCCGAGTGCTCGCTCAGCGTGTGGGCCGTGGACTCCCGGAGGCCCAAGACCCCTTCTGGTTTGCGGACGCGGCCTCTGGAGGAGACCCCTTATTCCTTAGGAATGGCCACGGGTTCCGCACGGCGATCCGGGTGGGACCCAAGGCCCCAGCGACCGGAGCACCACGTGTCACCATCTGCGGCATTTGGTTGGCCTCCGCCGGCGGTTAGGGGTACCCTGGGCCCCATTCCGCCGACAATGATTTTAGCAAATATTCATGTGTTGGCCTAATGTATGTCTTATTTATATCGTACTTTAGAAAGGGATGATGTGTATGTTGAGTAGCAAGGCAAATGAGGAGGACAGAAAAGAGCAAGTACCTTGACTATAGATGCAAGGATGCTCCAGTACCACCGTCATATCCAATCCCGAACTGTTGTTGCGACAAACCTTGTCACATCCGGCAATTGACCAACCCTACCACTGGACGAGCCTACTTTGATGCTCATGTCAGTGTAATAAAATGTTCCATAGCGTGGAGCATTTGTGTTTGATCTAACATATCACCATTTGTTTCAGGTTCATTGTAGCTGCTACTTCTTCCAATGGATCTGTGGGCCAAATTTTTATGATGATTACGTGCTGGAGGAAAGCACTTGGATCCTAGCTGGGAGGCAATTAGCAGATCGTTGCAAGCATGTGGTGTGCCCACCACCTTCTCCACCTGCAGTTTGGGCACTAGAAGAGAAAGGCGCCAGAGCTAGTTTGGTACGAGCACTGCCAAGATATAACAAGGTGGTGCCCTCTCTATGGAGTCGACACTTACAAAGAATCCTGGAAATCTTTGAGAAGGAGTCACAGATGGAGAGGTTAAACAGTAAAGAAAGAATGGCTGGCTTTTGGGAGAGTTTGAAGCACAAAGAGACGAAGAGGGAGGAAGAAGCCAAGAGGGTAGAGGAAGAAAAGAAGAAGAAGGCTAGGGAAGACAAACTGTCTTGGTTGAGGAAGGCTTATTCACGTTTGGTCGCGGTGAATGAGGAAGGTTTCAATAAGATGATTTAAATATGTCGTTACGAACCGTCCTTTTGGTGAACCTTTTATTATATGTCATGCTGAACATGTAATATTGGTCAAGTTAGAACTTTATTAATGTTGTATATATGAACTTTAACTTAAATATATTCAAACTTTATTGGTTAGATCGCATTAGTATTGTATCCCGGCATACTAATTCATTGATTGCTGGAATTTAAAATACATGGTGCGCTAGTGATGGTGACCATACACCCTACTAAATCGATGATATAAGCATGCCTTTTGGAATCAAAAACTTGAAATGCAAAAAACAAGGTGGAATACTCAACATATTTCCTAATAGCCTATCTTCTTGGCCATCTTCTCGGCGTTCCAATGCTTGAACTCCTCCTTCTTGTTCTTTTCGTACTCCCGGTCTTCAACCTCCTTTTGCAATTTAGCTTATTTATTTTTTATATATGATTTGACATACTAGTATATTTTATACTGACTGTTAGTTTCGAGCCAGCATTGAGGATGACACCTTGCTCCTTCCTAAGGGTAAGAGAAAAGTAAGCTTCAACCCTAAGAGATGGTTCGCGAGACAGAAAAAAATTGGACACTTACAAAGTTTGGCAATGGACCGACCGTGTGGCCGCGTACAAAACCCCACGATCCACACTCGCCATGTGTTTTGATTTTCCGTTCCTTTGCAGTGTAGCACGCCGCCATACCACAATGACAATAGATAATGATGGGGATATGCAAGTCCCGCTCATGGATCGGTGTCATCCCTCGTGGCACGAACGTGCCACTGCAAGGACCTACAAGGTCATCAGCCTTCTCTTTGCCTTTTTCTCACCTGGAAGAGGATCCTGCATTGGCCATAATATGTATGAGTTATTAGTTGGTTTGTGGAAAATGTTGTTCCAGGATACCTTGTTTTGAGACCTACTTATAAGCAGAAGATGGAATTTACCGGCGGACTTTAAGGATAACTCATACATGGATTTCATCCATAGAATTGAGATGAAATCAATACCACTATGCAGATGTGTCAGGGTGTAGACTGCAAAGCTCTTATGGAGTTGTCCTTTCGTCTGAAAAGTCATCCATGCACTATTTTTTTTATGTAGGTGTGTAGTGTGTAGCGGTCGTGTAGTTATATACACAATGTTATCATTATTAAAAGAACTTACAATACTAAGTCCTTTGTTTGCCATTCTATTGCTATGGTACAAATGGTAAACATCTTGACGGGATTCATATGGCCTTGACTGTCATAGTACAGTCCTATGGCTCGCCACCCAAGGGCTCGACTTCGATCCTTCAAATTGTCTATCTCCACGCATTGGTCCATGATGAGGACTCGAGCTTCAATGGGAAACCAGGGGTCACACCACTTGAAAGATACACATTGCATGTTTCCCTAAGAACAATCGGATGGTGTTACTTATCGTGGTAGTTATGCGGAGATGTAGATGTAAACGAATAGTGAAAATGTTTATTGTAACAAATCAAAAATTTGTAAAAGTTTAAAATTTTGAAAACCTCGGCCGAATTCTTCTTCCTCAGCCCATATCCAAATCCCTCGATCGGCCCACCTCCATCTTCTCCCTCCTCCCGACCGCCGCCCTCGTCCTGTCGCCATCGCCGCGCCGCCCGAGGATCCACCGTTCGCGCCGTTCGTCCTCGGCATCAACGCCTGGCAGGACCCGCCTATCCCGACGCCGTGCCCGATGCCCCGTCCAGCTCCGCGCCCGAAGCTCCAGGCCACGCGTCGCCGGACTGCCGCCCCTCCTCTGCTCAGTCTGCCGCCGCTCGTGCCACCTCGCTCCCGCATGCTTCGCCGAGCTCCTCCTCGCACCACGCCAGCCTCGCCGTCGCCACGTTGCAGCCTCCTCGAGCTCCGCCTCAACCAGTGCCTCTCTCTCTCCCTCCTCCCTGCTCGGCTATAAAAGCCAGCGTTGCCGAGCTCCGGCCCCCTTCCCCTTCTCCCATTTCCTCCACTGCTTCGTGCATCCCCGAACGCCCGAGCCCCCATCTCTCCTCCTCCGAGCACCACCGCTCCTTCCAGAGCCCTTTTCGAGCCTCTCCGCCGTTCACCCGAACTCCGGCGAGCTCCCATTGTCATCTCCACCTCTGGCGAGGTAAGCCGAGAACCCCGCCGCCGCCGATCTCCTTCCCTCTCCTCCTTTCCAAGTCTCCAAGCCTCCCGAGCTCTCCGCCCTCTTCTCTTCCCCCTCCCGAGCCCCTTCCTCATCCCAAAGCCCTGGCGAACTCTGCCTCGCTGCCCATCTCCGGTGAAGCTCACCCGAGCCACCTCCCTTCTGTTGGTAGCCCGATCCCCCACGGCATTGCCCTCCTTTCTTCGCAAAAATGGGATCGCCACCCCCTCTGGATGCTTCAGGACCCACCATTTTGGTCCGGCGAGCACCACCGGCGAGGAATTTCTCCCCGCCGCCGGCGGCCACCGCCCCTCCCCTGTTTCTCCACATCCGGCCGACGCCCGACACCCCCCTCCAGGCCTTCGGCCTTCTCCTCTAGCAGGCCTCGGCCTCTCCCCACCCAGGCCGCTGGCCTCTTTCCTCTACCAGGCCGAAGCCCGTTAGTCACCCAATAGCAGCCCATTAGTCAAAGTGATTTGAGCCCATCTCGTATAGAATTTTCTTTTCTTTTCTTTTATTTCTGTTGAGCCCCAAAACCCTAACCCAAGCCCAAAACCCATATCCGGCCCTAACCCAAGTCCAACCCAACCCATTTTCAGCCCATTTCCAAGCCCAACCCGAAAGCCCTATTGGGCCCAATAGCTTTGCGGGCCCGGGCCCGAAACCCTAAAAACCCTATAATATACCGTTTCGATCGTTTCGACGACGCAGTTCCATTTCTGATATCCAATAGTCCAAATTCCCAACTTTTGATGCCCAAAACCCACAAAAACCTCCTACACCTCATAATCTAGCTTTCCGTCCGAAAACCCTAGCTCCAGTCCTACCATTTTCTTCAGCTTCTCAACATCCCGGTTCCAGTCCCGCACACCCCCACACCTTATTTTCAGTATTATTTGCAATTAATATGCATTTTTCTCCCAGCTCGCATTCGTCGAGCCTGGACTTATGTGTGTATGTTTGTTTGGATTTTCTTGCAACTAGGGAACAATAGTAGCGACCCGACGCTCGAGCAGGAACCCAACGGTGAAGATCTTCGCAAGGACATCGACCAGAACGACTACGGTGCAATAGGCAAGTCACATTTCTTTGTCCATGTTGATCCCAATTGCCAGCTACTTATTGTATTAATAGCTTAGTTAATTATTTTCTGCATGTTAATTAGTACCGTGGTATCTTTGAATGACATGACGATGTAGTTAATACCTACCACGCAGCCTAGTCAATTTTTGTAGGCCATATTCACCTCGAAAACCTTAGGATGAAAATGAGTCTATCAGTATCCTTCATCAGCATTAGAAACCAGGTTAGACAATGTTCAGGAGTAACGATAACCTGAGTCAAAGCATGGAGTAAGTGTTATTAAGAAAGGAAATTGCCGATGGTTGGGGATAGAGAAGATGGGGCCCTTCGTGTATCGATGGTGCAGCCATGCCCCTCCGTGGAGTAACAGTAATGTGGTAGATTACCTTACTCGGGGCAGTTAAGGATACGACCCTTGTGCTTAGTGAAAAACATAGAAACGCTCAACCACATGTTCGACTCGTCGAACCTGGCCCAGTAAGTTTGCTCTATCTGCTGAACGACTACAAACTATCTTGCCATTCCACTTCTCTGGATGGCCTTGAAGCGAGGGAGGTGATAGGCTACTCGATAGGAAATCACAACTGGAACTTACCCGACTCCCGAATCTGGCAGTTGACTTTGGCCCGTTGTCGGCGATACGGGGAACGGGGTCCCCTAGACCGCTGGCAGAGGCCCAACTTAACGCCACGTCGCCAAGGGCGTGGGAGTCAAGAGGAGGTGCCCGGGGGAACACCCCGAGCACTGTGTCCCCTTTGGCCATTAAGGGGAACCTTGAGTCGTCCCTTAAGGATGCTCCCCGAGCACCAAGGCGACTTGGGGCCCACTCAGGACGGCGAGTACCTCTCCCAGGCAGTGGGATGGGTTAAGCCATGTGCTCGGGAGTCCCCGAGCACGGGAACCCCGAGCACCCTTCGTGGGCCCCTACCCAGTACACGTGGCTCGACGGGCGCATTTAATGCCTGTCTGTGCGGGCCCACCTACTCCAAGTCCTTGCGGACAAGATGGCGGCGTCCTGGTCGAATTCCGTCCTCCCATATGATGGGCCCCGTCAGCTGTCGGTCCTGTCAGGGATGGAGCGGTCTGACACCTTTTTGACTTTAGGACACGCCGCCGCGTGCCTAGGCGCATGTCTCATGTCCCTGGTCAGTAGGGCCGTGCTAGTTGCAGCATGGTCCGTGGCAGGGAGCGTCCGGGAAGTCTTCATCTTCTGACCCAACCACGTCATGATGACCCAGATTCCAACATCGGCGTGACAGGCACTATTCCGCTACAGCAACCCTCAACCGCCGGCGTGGGTCGCCCATGCCCTATCCGTCAGCAACGGTGCTACTACAGTGTATTTGCCTTTCGGCCGTTGTGGTGACCCTCGGGTATATAAGGGGAGAACCAAGGCCATGAGAGAGGATAGAAGAAAAAGGAGAGACCTAAGAGATAGAAAGAAGGAAGAACGCCTGTGCTTCCAAGTTCATTGTAATCATCCAGATACTCATATATACACAAAAAGCAGGACGTAGGGTTTTACACCAAGAATGTGGCCCGAACCTGGGTAAACCACGGTCTCCATTCTAGCATCCCTGCCACTCAAGATTGACGTAGCTTCTGTTCCTGCGCCTCCCCGGCCAAATCCCAAAGGGGGTCTATCTGGACCACCGGTGCCGGCGTTTGTACGCCGACATCTGGCGCGGCAGGTAGGGGAGGCCAAGTTTCCGTACCTACGACGGTCATGGCAGGCCGACATTCACATCTCCAGCACCAGAGACGTCGACAGCCATCCGCTCCGGCACGCTCGGCGCCCCCTCGTGTGCAGGGGCGCCACGCCGTTTTCGGCGGCACCTCAGTAGCGGACGCTGCCCCATCGCAGTCCCAGCACCTGGCGCGCGAGGGTGAGGCGCATGCCGACCCAACCGTCGCCGGGTTTCCCCAGCCGGTGCGGCACCGGCTGGACTTCGACCAGCCGGGTGAGGCAGGTGCGTTGCGTGCGGCGCAGCTCCTCCTCCGGCACCCTCCAGTCCAGGTGGAAGGTATATCTCCTATGGGCCCTTGGCTCCAGGAGGTTGCCAACCTGGTGGATACCGCTCGCCGTCAGGTGGCGGCCAGAGGCTCTCATACCTCCTCAAGGCCTGGCGACACCCGATGTAACATCCCAATTTTCCGAGACCTGAAAATTAGGGCCAACAAAAACTTTTTGTGAATAATGCTGATTAAATCACACCATCTTAAAACTTTTACTTCAAGTCATGCTTCTGTTCAAACCCTAAAGCAAGGAAATCAAAACCTCTCCCCTCCGTTCCCGTTCCCTTGACCTCTGCTTTGTCGAAACCCTGTCCGGCAAATAGTTCAAACCTTGCCTTACACCTTGTCTCCGAACGTGGCTACTTGCCCTTGCAATCTCGCCACGAATACCCCTTCGGCATCCCTTTCCCTCCCTCCTCGTCGGTGCAACCTAAACCCACACCTGCCGCTAAGTGCCCCACGGTACTTTTGCGAAATTGAAACATATACACATCTTAAATCTTCTCTGAATGACCTAATCTTTTGCCACCAACTTCGTTATGACCTATCGCGAGCATGTACAAAAATATACTGCTTTTATGTATATGCACATACGCAAAACCCTGATCCATTCCTTCCGAGCAACGGGTCAAAACCCTAATTCATCGTTCGGCTCTGCCCCAACCCCATGCATATACAGATGCATATCTCAGGGGCAGCATTCAACTCCCACCCATCGTAACATCGCATGCCCATTCCATCCAAATGTAAACCCTATATACGCTGAAAATTCCAAGTGTAAATATACACATACACCCCACACCCTAGTTTGTATTTTCTCGGTAAAACCATAACTACCATGGTATCCCTCCCTCTATTTACCCATGTCATGTAAATATCGTTTCACTTCTACCGTGTTACCATGCCAGGACGTAAAATATCCGCCCCGTTATATTTCTACCAAATAACCATTTAACCATTCATCTTCTTACCATAGTCAACACCCTCCTTACCGTTCGCCATACCCACCCATCGCTCGGACACGAGCGTTATGTCAATCCTTGTGCATGTATATGGATACATATTTCCCCCAGGATCTATGTCACCTTTTCTCTCTCCTAGTAACGAGTTAAACCTAAACCTAACCCCTAACTCGATACACCCAAATGCCCCTCAGAGAAATCCACAATTATTCCACCACCCTCTCCAATGTCCTAGAAAAATCCAACTATGCAAAAATATTTGCATCTCTAACCTAAAATCTTTGAATGAACATCCCCAAATATCTCTGCCCAGTCCAGCAAGCCAGGTCCTATTTCTTTTCTTTTCCTCGAAGCTGAATAGCTACTCACCCTTTCCTCCTGCCATGCATGCACTGCCGTATGTCTTCTTTTAAACATTAGCACCACGAGTCCCCTCTGCTCTTTTATTTGTACAGCACGCAGCAAGCTACCATGCCCCTTTCTCTCATTCAAGCTGCATGCACAGCCCACCTGCTCCCCAATTCTTTCCTGCCACACCACCACCGCAGCAGTAGCTGACCAAGCCTTTCTTTACTCCATTTTCAACCGAGCAGTCCTATCGTCCTCAGCTTTCCTTTCCTCCCTGCCGCACCAAGCATACACTCCATCTCACTCCCTCCTTTTTCTTTTGCTCAGCAGCAGAGTACTACCACAGCAGCCCCTACTCCCCACTCCATTTCCTTTGCTCTCTCCTCAAGCACGACATGCAACACCACCCATTCTCCATTCACAGCAAGTGGCAACCTGTTTTCCTGCAGCTAAAGTACAAGTGAGCTACCCATTGACTTCCCTTAACTCTCCCCTTCCCCCTCTCAATACTCTACTGCCCAGTCCAGCACCCAAACAGCTGAGTTCTCAACTCTCTCACCTCCTCCTTTAAGTCCTCTCAGGTCTCACTCGGCAGGTTATGCACCCCTCTTCCCTCTCTTCCCTGCCAACCATGCCAATTTCTTTTACTCCTATCCTGCCAGCCCTGCCACCCTTGAAACCGTGTCAACTGCCCAAGGGCAGACCTGCCGTGCAGTGCTCTCCTTGCCAGTAGTTCCATGCGCCACCTCTTCCTCCCCTATAGCAGCCAACCACTAATTCTTCAACCCTGCCACAGCAAGCTGCGCCCAGCTCCTTTGCTTCCTGGTCTTGAGCAGCCGAATACCTCCCCTCAGCCCCCTCCATGCTTCCCTATTCCCTTTCTTCCTTCACAGCTCGAGCTGACTTTCCTCCCCATCACGCCTCCCTTGCCCTTCTCTTCCCTACGCACCCAACAACAGCACCAACAAGCTGCTCCCAAGAACCAGCCAAGCTCCCTTCAAGCTTCCTTTCTTTTCCCATCAACCAGCAGAGCTTCTTCTCCAAAGCATGCGTCACCTTTTCTCTGTCCACAGCAAGCTATGCAACCCAAGCTCCCTCACTCCCCATTGCAACTTCAGCCGAGTTCCTCTCAAAGTCGAGCTACCCCATCAGCTCAAACCCGAGCTGCCCAAAATTCCCAAACCGAGCTTCTCTCTTCCCCCTCCTTGCTGCCATGGCCGACGAGCTCAACTCCCTCCTTAGCTCCCAGCCGAGCTCCCCCTTGCTCCTGCCGCTGCTGCAAAGGGCTACTGCCTCTGCCCCATGCACTGCCACGGCAAGCCGCACTCGCTCTTGCCACTGCTTTTTTACTTTGCCACGGCAGCCAACTCTTTGCCACGGCAGCTCAAAATCCCTGCCATGGCAGCCAACTCCTTGCCCTGGCAGCCCAAAATCTCTGCCACGGCAGCCAACTCCTTGCCGCGGCAGCTAAAGGCCGCTGCCGCGCCACCGTTTCCCTGCCGCGGCAATGCCATGCCGTTACTCCTTCCCGCCGCGGCAGCTCGCGGCAACAACTTTCCCCGCCGCGGCAGCACCGCGGCAACTCCCTATCTCACCGCGGCAGCCAATTTCCACCACGGCAACTCCTTTTCTCTGCCGCGGCAAGTATTTTCCCACCGCGGCAGTCGCCCGTTACCGTGCCACTATTTCGTCTCTACAGCGGCAACATTTCTCGCCACGACAGACCGTGGCAGCTGCCACAGCTAACTTTCTTTGCCACGACAGCCCGTGGCAACCGTGCCGCTGCCACGCTCTTGCCACGGCAGCTGTCGCTGCCCGTTTCCTTTGCCACGGCAGCCCACGGACTGCCGCGGCAAATCGTTGCTCCGCCGCGGCAGGCCGTTCCTGCCGCGACAAGCTTCTACTGTGCCACCTTTTTCTGCCGCGACAACCATCGCACTTCGCCGCATCCACCATTTTGCCGCTCCGTTGACTCCATCCTTAATCATGTGTTCACCCCAAAAATTTAAAAACTATCTAATGACACCGATTTCATAATTCTTGCAATTATTTAAATGTCAAGTTTAGAATTGACTTATTTATGAGCATGTTATATATGTATAAATATATTCCTTTAGCATGGTTAACTTGGTTAATCCCTTGTCGCAACAAAATACATCATGCCATGTTAGTTTCAGTATATATTTGTTTTCGAAACCTTTTTCACCCTAATAATAACAAAAGAGTTTTGAAAACCCTAACACCCTGTTGAGGTCAGTGCATGGTTCAAAATGTTGCATGAGTGTATTTTAGTTCTTGAATGGTTCCTCCTCGCACCGTTGGTGATTCGCTGTTTTTCTCGACGTGTAGTTACGACGTGGCGGTACCTCACGTGCAGGATTCCCGATGTTGTCGTACCAAGTTTGCGACCGAGATTCGGCCGATAACGCCAGGCAAGCTCTCCGCCCTTGATCATGTTGTAACCCAAGTTTACGAAATGTTATTTTAATTTCGAAACATGCATGCTATGTTCTATTACCGTTATTTTATGTAGCATAGTTATACCAATGAGTAGAAAACCCTAGTCCGACCCTGAATTCCTTGTAACCCTAAGGACTACGTATTCCGGAATTGTTATCGGAAAAACTTAGGGTAGAGTATTTATATATAATATACCCGCTTAGTCCTGCCGTGGAAAGATGAGGGTTTTAAAAAGGAAAAGTAATAACGCCCCATATTTCATGTGGTGAACTTTTGAGAAACGGACCGTCGTGTCCAGAGGTGTATGAAGGTAGCATAGCCATGGGTTGGTATGTTTTACCGGAAATGGTTTTGTGAAACCGAGCTGAAAATGGAGAAGATTTTGATCCGGGTCGGTAATGAAGGTGAAAGTAGGGAGTTTGTTAAAGAACGAGGTAAGGCCCGTCGTGATTCTCGCTGCCCATTTACGGGAGTGGTGTGGAGTCCTTCTCGGATCATCTAAGGACCGATCTTAAGTGCCGTTTGGCCAAGTCTTACCGTGCGGCCACATGTCCTTTGTGGGAAGGACTTGACATAGTACCCGGTCTGAACTAGCATGAACCCGTGGGCAGTTAGTAGAGTGCAGATGGGGTGGTGTAGCCCCGAAGAGAACAAATATAGCAGTTTAGCGAGGTATTGTTCACCACAAAGTTGGAACACCAGCCTCCTTGTAGCGATGAGACTGACTCAAGGTAGGGTTGGGACATGTCCTTCGGACAGGTTCATGGCTGGGTTCACACCGGCGAAGAGTCTCGTTGTACTAGCTCTGGTAGTATACTGGGCCCGGTATGCCCAGAGTGACCGTGTGGGTAAAGCCGTACCACCTCTACAGAGGGTTAAAACTATTCGAATAGCCGTGTCCGCGGTCATGGACGAACTTGGTCGGGCCACACTAAAGTAGACTGGCTTTCAAAGTCTAAAAAGGTTTCTGGATCATGGGTTATGGGTTTAAGGACGCGAATCGTCGTGTTCGCAGGGCAGCATGCCAAGTTCCCGTTGTAGCGGGAAGAGTGAAGAAGGGATTTCCCCGTGGACTCGGGCAAACCCTAGAATCCCCGTAAGTATGAGGTGAGCTGTGTCTCCCTGAGGAACCGGGTGATTGTCGTTGGTATCCCCGTAAGTACGAGGTGAGCTGTGTCTCCCTGTGGAACCGGGTGATTGCCGTGTTTTCGTTGGTATCCCCGTAAGTACGAGGCGAGCTGTGTCTCCCTGAGGAACCGGGCGAATACCATGCTTTGCCGTTGTAGCGGAAAGCACAGAGATGAACTCCCCGTTGTAGCGGGTGGAGTGATTCAAGCAGGTACCTCATCTCGCTGCGTCGAGATGTTTGTTAAAATTGCTTTTTCATCTATTTAATTATTGCAAATGCAAACTTACTTTCTCGCACAATATGAAACCTAGAATAGAGCCAATTTCTTGATAACTCCCGTGCATGCTCATATCCGTGATAAACTCCCTGGCGGAGCGCTTGCGAGTACATTCAATGTACTCACCTGACTTGTTGATTTGGCCAGACCGATGGGCGACCGTTCGAAAGCAACGGCGGTATCCGCGATAACTAGGGCGAACCCCCAGTCAGTTGCCTGTTGGGAATGGCATACTGGTGGGCCCCATCATCGCTCGATTTTCCGCTGCAAGATTTCTAGCCGTTGGGCTAAAGGTATAGTTTTTCGATCTTGAAGATCGGATTACGTATTCTATTCTAATAAGTGCGTGTATGATTTTGATACACAGGATAACTTGTGGGTATCGGCTACTGATCCAGGGACTGGTACCGTAAACACAAGGGCTTATCCGGCCTTAAAACCGGGTACGCCACACCCGACCCGGCCCCTCAGCGGCATCGCCGCCACTATCGCCGCTTCTTTCACGTGGTGAAGCGAGGGAGCTCCGCAGCGGGTCCCCCCATCGGTTGTTTCTCCTGTTTTAGGAGACGGCCCAGATCTTCGCCATCGCATCAACCAGCGGAGGGAAGACGAAGATGCGTGCGTCACCATCGAGCGCCATCAGGAGAGGCGGCGCGCGGCAAGGGCTGACGAGGGCCAGTCGTCCTCCGGCCCCGCGGCTGGTCACGCCCACTCTCCGGTGCGCGTCCGCGCGCAGCCGGTCAGGAGGGTCGGCACCCTGCTTTACGGAGCAGGCTGCCAGGCCTTTACTCCTGACCTTCGCCGTGTCAGCTGGCCCGAAAAGTGCCACCCTGAGCTGCCACAGAAGTACGACGACTCTTCCCACTCGGAGGAGTTCCTCCAAATATACTCCACCGCCGTACAAGCGGCTGGAGGACCGAAAGATAATTGCCAACTGGTTCCCCATGGCCTTGAAGGGCTCTGCCCGTTCGTGGCTCATGAACCTTCCCTCGAGCTCGATTTGCTCGTGGGAAGACCTTTGCCACCAGTTCGTGGCTAACTTCCAGGGCACCTTCGAGCGCCCTGACACGGAGAGCGATCTCCACGCTGTCAAGCAGCGTAAAGGGGAGACGTTGCGGCACTTCATCCAGCGCTTCAGCCAGGTTCGCAACACCATCCCCAGGATTTCCCCTCAAGCAGTTATCGTCGCCTTCAGGCAGGGTGTCCGCGACGAGAAGATGCTTGAGAAGCTGGGCACGCGCGACATCCAGTCCACGGCGGAGCTGTTCGCAGTCGCGGACAAGTGCGCCAAGGCGCCTGAGGCCCGCGCGTGGCACAGTTCGCGCCCCGACCAGCCGACGACCGATGGTGCAGAGTCCTCCCGTCCCTCCGGGTGGCGGGAGAACAAGAACAAGAAGCGCAAGCCCGAGCCCATCACGGCGGTGGAGGTCAAAGCGCGGAAGCCGCCGCGCGCCGGATCAGGCGGCGGCAAGAAGCCACCCGGGGCCCCCGAGCAGGGCCCTGGCAGGTGGTGTGAGATACATCAGACCGACCGGCACGACCTTTCTGAGTGCCGAACGGTGAAGTTCCTCGCCGAGAGGAACAAGAAGGAGCACGAGGAGCGCCGCCTTCAAGCGCGGCGTTAAGGAAGGTGGACTCGGGTTCCAGGAACCTGAGGCCGTGGCATGCATCAACGGGGGCGCCTCCACGCCCACTTCGTGTTGCCAGTTCAAGGTGATGGCGCGCGAAGTGTGCTCGGCGACCCCGAGCATCGGATCGACCCAACCACTAAAGTGGTCGAGTGTCCCGATCACCTTCGACCGCTCTGACCACCCCGAGAACATGTCGGGTGTAGGCCGCCTCCCGTTGGTAGTCTCCCCGACAGTGTGCAATATAAAGGTAACCCGCATGCTAATCGACGGGGGGCGCAGGACTTAACCTCCTGTCCCCCAAGGTTTTTAGCAAAATGCAGGTGCCACCCGGGCAGCTGAGGCCAACGATGCCTTTTCACGGCGTCACCCCGGGCCTCACCATGCCTCTAGGGCAGGTCTCCCTAATGGTCACGTTTGGGACCAGGGACAACTTCCGGACAGAGAGCGTCGTCTTCGACATCGCCGAGTTCGACCTCCCATACAACGGCATCCTCGGGCGCCCAGCGCTCGCCACGCCTACCTCACCGTCAAGATGCCCGGGCCCAACGGCACGATCTCTGTGCCGGCCGACCTCAAGAGCTCCGTCCTCTGCACCGAGCAGCTGCTCTCAGCCACCGCCGCCACGGCCGACGACATGGGAGAGTGCCCCGAGTCCTCGGGCCCACCCTCGACCAAGGCCAGGGTCGCCGCAGACGACTCCATCCCCGTCAAGGAGTTGGTCCTTCGTGAAGACGCGTTCAAGATCGTCAAGATCGGCGGCTACCTGGCCGTCAAATAGGAAAGCGTGGTCATCGCCTTCCGCTAGGCGAATGCCGACGTGTTTGCTTGGCAACCGTCGGATATGCCCGGGGTCCCTAGGGAGCTGATCGAGCACCGCCTCGCCGTGCGCCCCGACGCACGGCCCGTTCGACAGAAGGTGCGCCGACAAGCGCCAGAACGCCAAGAGTTCATCCGGGCGGAGGTCGACAAGCTCCTTGCCGCCGGTTTCATCCGAAAAATTCTCCGCCCGGACTGGCTCACCAATCCTGTCGTCGTGCCAAAGGCCAATGACAAGCTGAGGATGTGCGTGCATTACACCGACCTCAACAAGGCATGTGTAAAAGATCCTTTTCCTTTATCTCGCATTGATCAAATAGTTGATTCCACTGCGGGACGCGACCTTTTTGTGCTTTCTAGATGCATATTTTGGTTATCACCAGATTAGTATGTCGGTAAAGGATGTGGAGAAAACCTCGTTTACAACCCCTGCGGGGACTTATTGCTATGTTCGCATGCCTTTTGGGTTGAAAAATACTGGGCCCACGTACCAGCGTGCCATGTGTATTACTCTGCAATCTCATATAGGTCGCAACATCGAGGCCCACATCGACGATCTCGTCGTCAAGACGAGGGATCAAGCAACGCTTCTCGAGGATCTAGCAAAGACTTTCGACAGTCTCCGCAGCACGCACATGAAGCTCAACCCTGAGAAGTGCGTCTTCGGGGTTCCCTCGGGCAAGCTCCTCGGTTTCTTGATCTCAAACCGGGGTATAGAGGCCAACCCGAGAAGATCCGGGCCATCGACCTGATACGCCTGCCGGCTCATCTCAAGGACGTGCAGCGCCTAATGGGCTACATGGCGGCCTTGGGGCGATTCATCTCCAAGCTCGGGGAGCGAGGCCTCCCCCTGTTCAAGCTCTTAAAGAAATCGGGCCACTTCGAGTGACTCCGGAGGCCGAGCAGGCCCTTCAAGGCCTCAAGAGGTATCTCACCTCGCCTCCGGTCTTGGTGGCGCCAAGACCCGAGGAGCCCTTGCTGCTCTACATCTCAGCTACTCCCCGGGTGGTGAGCGCGGTCCTTGTGGTCGAGCGAGAGGTTGGGTCCGAGCTCCCAACCCCTCCCGCGTGGGCGGAAGCTTTCGGGTCCAAGCTCCCGGACGACCCCGGACAGTCAGGAGTGCTCGGGTCCAAGCTCCCGGGCGACCCCGAGCAGTCACGAGTGCTCAGGACCGAGCTCCCGACAAGCGACATGTCCAAGGAAAAATCCGGGTCCGAGCTCCCGGGCGAACCCGAGCAGTCAGGAGTGCTCGGGACCAAGCTCGACCCCCCGGGCGCGGTGCTCGGGGAGGCCCTGAGCAATGGCTGCGTCCTACAGCGGCCCATCTACTTCGTCAGCAAGGTGCTGCGCGACGCCAAGACGCGCTACCCGCAAGCCCAGAAGATGCTCTATGCAATTCTTGTTGCGTCGAGAAAGCTACGTCACTACTTCCAAGTCCACGAGGTATTGGTGGTTACTACCTACTCACTCGACCGTGTCCTGCACAATCGGGAGGCCACTGGACGCGTCGTCGAGTGGGCAATCGAACTCGGGGAGTTCAACCTGCGCTTCGTCAGCAACCGAGCGATCAAAAGCAGAGCTCTGGCTGACTTCGTGGCCGAGTGGACGCCGGTGCCTGAAGACGAAGGGGAAGAACTATCCGTGAATCTGGGACATGAAGGAACCAAGCACTGGACGATGCACTTCGACGGATCCCTCACGCTCAAAGGTGCGGGAGCTGGAGTGGTTCTCACCTCCCCAACGGGTGAAGTACTCCAGTACGTCGTGCAGCTCCTTTTCCACGCCACCAACAACATGGCCGAGTACGAAGGACTTCTCGCGGGACTTCGCGCAGCCGTGTCCCTCAGGATCTGGCGCCTGCTCATCAAAGGCGACTCTCAGCTGGTCGTCAACCAGGTGTCCAAGGAGTACCAATGCTCGGATCCACAAATGGCGGCGTACTTGAGCGAAGTCAGGAAGTTGGAGCGGCGTTTCGACGGGTTGGAGCTCCAACACATTCCGCGCCGCTACAACAAACTCGCCGACAACCTATCACGACTGGCCTCCTCTCGGGAGCCGGTCCCGGCTAGGACCTTTGTAGAAAGGCTCTCCCGGCCGTTCGTCGAGGCCGCCGACCAAGACGAAGGGGGAACCTCGCGCCAAGGCGAGGCTACCCAGGCAGCACCTTCAGTGGGAATTTCCGTCAGGTTGCCGCCCGGCGAGCATGCCGTGCTCGCCACCTGTTCTCAGGAAGCTTCCTGGATCTCCGAGATCCGGGGATACTTGAAAGAAGATATTCTTCCCGAAGACGATGCCGCAGCAGAAAGGATTGCACGACAAGCCAAACGCTACGCCCTGGTGGATGGGGAATCTCTACCGACGTGGCACCAACGACATCCTCCTGAAGTGCATTTTCCGGGAAGAAGGCCGCGACTTGCTCGCGGTCGTCCACGAGGGCGAGTGTGGTAGCTATGCATCGTCCCGCACGCTGGTCGGGAAGACCTTTCGGCAAGGCTTCTACTGGCCAACAGCCCTCCAGGATGCCATTGAGCTAGTTCGACGCTGCGAAGCGTGTCAATACCACGTAAAGCAGATCCATCAGCCTGCTCAGGCCCTCCAAACCATCCCCTTATCATGGCCCTTCGCGGTCTGGGGGCTGGATATTGTAGGTCCGTTCCCCCGAGCAGTCGGGGGCTACGAGTACCTCTATGTCGTCATCGACAAGTTCACCAAATGGACGGAAGCCGAGCCGGTCGTCAAGATCAACAGGCACACCGCAATCACATTCATCCAAGGGATCGTGAGCCGCTTTGGAGTGCCCAATCGAATCATCACTGATAACGGCACACAGTTCACAAGCGACGCATTCCTCGAGTACTGCGAAGCCATTGGGTCAAGATCTGCTTCACGTCGGTTGCTCACCCTTGCGCCAACGAACAAGTTGAGTGCGCCAATGCTCAAGTCCTCAAAGGGCTCAAGACCAGAACCTTCAATCGGCTCAAGAAGTACGACGCTAGTTGGATCAACGAGCTCCCTGCCGTCCTTTGGTCAATCCGGACTTCTCCCAGCAGGGCGACTGGAGAAACGCCTTTCTTCCTCGTATACGGGGCAGAGGCGGTCCTCCCCTCCGAGGTCACTTTCGGCTCGCCTCGAGTCGAAGCTTACTCGGAGGGCGATCAGGAGCAGAGAAGGCTCGAAGAGGTCAACTACTTAGAAGAGCACCGATGCAGAGCTGCCCTCCGTGCCGCTAGATACCAGCAGAGATTGAGGCGCTATCATCAGCGCCACGTTCGGGCCCAGTCGTTGGAGGTCGGGGATCTAGTACTTCGCCGCGTTCAAACGCGGGAAGGAAAGAACAAACTCTCCCCCATGTGGGAGGGCCCCTACCGGGTGACCGGCGTCTCCCGACCTGGCTCCGTTAGACTGGCCACGGATGGTGGTCTGCCACTGCCCAATGCTAGGAACATCGAGCATCTGTGCAAATTTTATCCATGAAAAGCTCGAGTAAGTTTCTCTTTATGCTTTGGGTCAGACCCCCGAGTAGCAAAGCGAGTCTCGGGAGTGTTTCGGGTTCGTCGTTCAAAGCCCTGGTCGCCTTGCTTGGTTTCTAAACCCTGGGCACCAGTCTGGCCAAAAGCCGCCCGAATATCCCACGCGCTAGCACACATGCTCGGGGGCTCCCTTGTACCGTAGGCTATGTCAATAGCTTTGATAATGTTAATATAAGTAATATTCATCTTTTCAATTACTTGTCAAGTTTTTCTATCCCCTCGCTTGCTCGCAAAATAGATCACTCTCACGAGTATCGGGCTGCCATGTCTCCCTTGCACAAATAGGTCCCTACTGGTCTGTGGTACGAGGAGTCGGGGTAGTGTAGTCTCTGGTGGCGAGCTGTCGGCGCTCGGGCTAATGACTGTACCCCGAGCACTCCAGAGTCTGGGCAAATAAGCCCCAGACCATACGTGCTCGGACTGGTTAGTCGCCCCGAGCGCTACCAAGCCTCAGAGTACTCGGATAACTCTACCCCTCGTACTATGACTAGTCGGCTGACTCGAAAGCCCGTGGGTCCTAACAGCAGGATGTTTTGGAAAAACTCGGGGCAGAGGCATCTTTTACCCGCAGGTTATTATAATCGCTCACGAGTTACATATTAACCATAGTGAAGTTCCCGGGTGCCGCCAACAATATCAAGGCGGAGTCCCAGGGCGAAAAGTCACAATGGATTCCCTGACATCATTTGATCCTACTCATAAGCTAAGTTTTTCTGCCGTGTTTTCTTGGCTTTAAAGCTTTTATACTGTCCCCACGAGTAGTCTCTCGCGTCAGCAATCCCTTGCACCGTTCGATCATAGGGTGGGGGCGTTTCAGGGTAACGGTGTGAGTCACGGGGAAATTCCGGGTTGTCGCTCAAAGCCCTGGTCGCCTCGCTTGGTTTCTAAACCCGGGCACCAGCCTGGCAAATAGCCGCCCGAGTATCCTACACGCTTGCACACGTGCTCGGGGGCTCCCCCACAGATGAAGGGTTAGCGGTGCGGGGGATCCTTGCTGCGCGAGAGGGAAAGTCAGTGGAACTAGGTGGAAAAAGTTGGCACAATCAAACTTCCGCTAACGCCTAGCTATCTGCATAACCGTCCCTGAGCAAGTGCTCGGGCAAACCTGCAGGAGCGCCAAGACCCGAAGGCATGTAGCCCCGAGCACCGGAGATGACTCTCGGTGCGACGGTTTGCGCTCGGCGCCCGCCTCTCGAGGGCCTGGGTCCTCGGGGTCCCGAGGGGCCCTCGGGGCACCGAGGCGCGGCCTGCTCAAGGTCAAGTTCGACGCATCCAGCTTTCGGGGGCTGGGTCCTCGGGGCCGCCCCCCAAGGGTCGGCCCGCTCTGGCGTGAGTTGGATGCGACTGCAAAAAAAAAGGTGTGGAGCGAGAAAGGGGCGGAGCCAAGTCCGCACCTAGCTTTGCATCAGCTATAAGTTCTTTACGAAAAGGCTCTTCGGCCTTGAACAAAAAGCAAAAAGATACAAAGGAAGCGGGCTAGTCCTCACCGTCGTCGTCGTCGTCATCGGAGTTGCTCTCGCCTTCCTCCCACGTAAAGTGCTAGGCGATCTCCCCGGCTACCTCGCGGACGGCTTCGCGAGCGGCGTCTCCTTCCTCCTCAGCGACCCCGAGCCTGGCCGGCTCCAAGGAGAAATTCGGATCCCGGCTTCGGTAGCATGCGAGCACATGCTCTGCCACCGCAGCTGCCAGCTCACACCCCTCCCGAGCTGCCACGTCCTTCACGGCCGCCGGCAGCGTCTCCAGCCGCTCGGCGATCGTGCCGAAGGGAAGGACGAAGTGGCCCAGGGACTCCAGCCCTTGCTTGCTCGCGGTTATGCGGCCAAGCCCGGCAGCCGCCACCGCGCGCCGCCGCCCGGTCGAAGATGTCGCGCATCATCTTGGTGGCGCTGTTCCTTTCGGACCGCATCTCCACGAGGAGATCCCTCTCCTCGGCGGCCGTTGACTCCAGTCGCTGCAGCTCCTCCTGCAGCTCCCTCACCCACTCTGACAACCTCCGCTTGGAGACGTTGCTATCCTCGAGGCGTTGTTCCACTTCTCGGATGCGGCGGTCTCTGTCTATTCAATTCGGCGGACTCGCTCTCGGGCCTCCGCCTTGGCTGCCTCTAACTGGTCGGAGACCTCTTTGCGAGCAGCCTCGATGTGCCGCTCCACTGCTCTCTCCAGCTCCCGGGTTCGCCACACCAGAGAGACCTCCCCTTCATCGAGCGTCTTCTCTCGCTGATCAAGGACGAGCTCCCGTGTAGCGGCCTCGGCTTCGCGGAGGGCAACCTGCTCCTCCCGCAGGATCAGTTGTTCGCCTTCATCGATGACCTCCACGCGCGTCTCCTCCAGGGACTCTTTTTCCCTGAGGATCTCCGCGGTGGCTCTTTCGTGTTCACGCTTGGTGATCCGGACCCGTGCGAGGAAGGCTTCTCCGGCTTCCGCGAGAGCGGCCTCCCACTCCTCCAGCGCCGCTTTCTCTGACGTGACGGTGGCACGAGTCTTGTCCACCATGACGTGCGCCGTTTCGAACAGCTCGGGAAAGAGCCCCTGAGGTGTCCCGGCTTGGCGCATGGAGCCTCGGCCCCCCGGCAGGGCAGTCGAGCCCGAGCTCGCTCCGGTGTCGGGACGGCCGCAGGCCTCCGCGAGGGCAAGGATGGGCTCCCCACTTTCAGGCACCGAGCTCCCCCCGAGAACCTCTGGCAGGCTCTTGGGTAGCTCCGGAGCGGCTGGTTCCCCGAGCTCTCCCTCGGGGAGTGCCTCCTCGGTCTCGGCCCCCGCAGTCCCGGCTGTCACAGCAGGTGACGGAGTGCCAATCGCCGGTGTCGGGGATCGAATTTGGCGTCGTCCGCGCGGCCTCGGCCCCCGGGACGTCCTCGGCTCTCGGGGCATCCTCGGTGCTCGGGGCGGACTCCGCACTTGGGGCGGTCCGAGTCTTCTTGGAGGACCTGCAAACAACACAACGAAGCTCGGGTCAATCCCCGAGCATTATATTAACCCTATAGAACAAAGTGAGAGTCGTCTTACCCTAACGAGGGCCCTTTGTACCGCTAGCGTGCGGTCAGGATTTCGAATCCCGGGCTCGTCGGCGCCAACGGCTCCTTCCGTTTCTTGTTCGCTGCCTGGGGCTGGGCGGCCCCCGAGCTCGGCTGCGCCGGGCCCCCGGCCGGTTTCGATTGGGTGCTGCCTCGCCCCGAGCTGCCGCCCCCGACCGGTTTCGATTGGGCGCTGCCTCGCCCCGAGCTGCCGCCCCCGGCCGGCACCGATTGGTCGCTGCCTCGCCCCGAGCTGCCACCTCCGGTGCTCGCCCACGGGCCGGGGGGTGGAGGAGGGGGTAGCGGCGATGATGAGGATGACAGGGGGGAAGCCCGCGCTTTCTTGCCCTTTGGGTCTGCGGGGTCCTCGTCGGCGACGTGAGTCCCCGGGGTCCTCGTGGTCATTTCCTCCTCGACGTCGCCACCTCTCGGGATCGTCAGCTAGCCAGGCGCCCTAGCCGCGTCCTTCGGCTTGATCCCCCGGGAGTCAAACTCGGGGAGGGACGCACGGATCGCGTTGCGCTGCGGGTTCACGCAAAGTGCAAGGTCCCGCCTGGGCAGCTCGGCGGAAGCGGCGTCCCCGACACCCAGGAGAATCCGCAGCATGGCCCTCGCCATGTCAGGGCTGAGGTTCCCCGCCTCGCCGATCTCCGTCCGGCCGATGTCCCGCACGCCGGTGTACATCCAGGCCGGGCGGCCACGCTCCCGCAACGGCGGCAGCCGCTGCCGGAGGAAGTCTCCGACCACCATCGTGGCCGTCAAGCCCGCAGCCCGCAGCTGCCACATCCTCTCCACCGCCGACCGCAGCAGGTCGTCGTCCTCCGGCAAGAATTCTCATTTTCGCTTGTGCGCCGGTGCCGGTCTATCAGGAAGCAGCAGCTGGGTATGCGAATCGGTGGAGATGTAGCACCAATGGTTGCGCTAGTCGTCCCATTTATTCTGTGTCTCCTGCGGAATGTAGCTGTCCCCGATCTTCTCCCGAAGGTGAAAGTTGCAGCTCCCCGCAGCTTCCACCCGGTTGGAGCCCCTGCTCTTCCCCGCGGACCGCAGCACGAAGAAGTGGCGGAAGAGCGCCACCGACGGCATCACCCCCCACGAACATCTCGCAGAGGTGGGCGAAGATCGCCAACATTACCACGGAGTTGAGGGAGAGGTGGATGAGATAAATCTGGTATTCCGTCAGCACCTCTAGGAAGAACGGGGAGAACGATGGCACCAGGCCCACCGCGATGAAACTTGTAAAAATCACCGTCTCCTCCGGCCTTGGCTCCGGTGGAAACGTGGCCAGCCTCACCGTCGACGCCCCCCGTTGGTCCTCCAGGATCAACATCTTCCGCACCTTGGCTATGCTCTCCTCGTTGAGGAGGCGGGACCTGGGAAGAATGGCGTTGGTAGCGGTGGGCGGCGAGGAGGCGCAGCGCCTTTCGCGTCTCGGCATGGTGCCGGTACAACGTGGAAGTTGGAGGCGAAGGGAAGCAGGAGGCGAAAGGGTGCAAGGAGGCGAAAAGGCATGAACAAACAAGGAAGATGAGGAGGCGCAGCGGTGGTGGAGCATTTTTGGAAAGAACCAAGAATTCGAAGTGTTTCGCGTGCGTGCAGACGTGGGGGGCCCACGGGGCGCGAAAAGCGGAACGTGGGGGGCGTTTCTGTTTCCTTGGCAGAGCGCGCTTCCCCACAAGACGCGAAAATCGGAGCGTTTCCCCCGCGCTGCGCTCAGAACGGGCCGGCGTCTTCGTTGGCCCCATGAAGAGAAGGCCCCGCCCCCAGCCTCGTCCTCTTTTTGGGCCATCGCCTGGTCGCGGGCCCGGGGGCTACTGTCGGCGATACGGGGAATGGGGTCCCCTAGACCACTGGCAGAGACCCAACTTGACGCCACGTCGCCAAGGGCGTGAGAGTCAAGAGGAGGTGCCCAGGGGAACACCCCGAGCACTGTGTCCCCTTCGCCATTAAGGGGAACCCCGAGTCGTCCCTTAAGGATGCTCCTCGAGCACCTAAGGCGACTTGGGGCCCACTTGGGACGGCAACTGCCTCCCACGGGCGGTGGAATGGCCTAGGTCGTGTGCTCGGGAGTGCCCGAGCACGGGAACCCCGAGCACCCCTCGCAGGTCTTTCCCCAGCACGCGTGGCCCGACAGGCACATTTAATGACTGTCTGTACGGGCCCACCTACTCCAAGTCCTTGTGGACAAGATGGCGGTGTCCTGGTCGAATTCCATCCTCCCATATGATGGGCCCCGTCAGCTGTCGGTCCTGTCAGGGGATGGAGCGGTCTGACACCTTTTTGACTTTAGGACATGCCGCCGCGTGCCTAGGCGCATGTCTCATGTCCCTGGTCAGTAGGGCCGTGTTAGTTGCAGCATGGTCCGTGGCAGGGAGCGTCCGGGAAGTCTTCATCTTCTAACTCAACCACGTCATGATGACCCAGATTCCAACATCGGCGTGACAGGCACTATTCCGCTACAGCAACCCTCAACCGCCGGCCTGGGTCGCCCACGCCCTATCCGTCAGCAACGGTGCTACTACAGTGTATTTGCCTTTCAGCCGTTGTGGTGACCCTCGGGTATATAAGGGGAGAACCAAGGCCATGAGAGAGGATCGAAGAAAAAGGAGAGACCTAAGAGATAGAAAGAAGGAAGAACGCCTGTGCTTCCAAGTTCATTGTAATCATCCAAATACACACATATACACAAAAAGCAGGACGTAGGGTTTTACACCAAGAATGTGGCCCAAACCTGGGTAAACCACGGTCTCCATTCTAGCATCCCTGCCACTCAAGATCGACGTAGCTTCTGTTCCTGTGCCTCCCTGGCCGAATCCCAAAGGGGGTCCATCCGGACCACCGACGCCGGCGTTTGTACGCCGACACCCATCGACTCTTGGGAGTGCAAGTGATGAAAGTTTCTGGCTAGGAACTTCAAAAGATAGAGCAGATAAAAAGCCTTGTTGACATACCTCTGTCGACACACCAGTAGGCGTGTGTATGACTGCAGTGACACCAAGAGGTACGGTAATCATGTGGGTAAAGCGTAGCAACTCTGCAGAGTCAATCAAATGGTATTCGAATACGCCGTGCTCCCGGTCAATGGAGCTGTGTTTAGAGGTGATTCTCGATGCGAGGCACAAGTAGTTTTGATGATCTAATTGAACTTGTTGTAGACCCGACAGGGTTACTCGAATTCAACGATTTGTTACGAAAATGTTTCGACGCAGTGATTTCAATTACTAAGGCGAAGTTCGGACTATGCATCTACCAGATGATATGTTAAAACCCTATACCCCTCCTTTGAAATCTCATACATGTAGTTATTTAGAATAATTTCCCAATGTGACTTGCTGAGTACGTCACGTACTCATTACTGCACAATGTATAATCATAAGCGCAGGACAGTGAGGAAGGCCCATATGAAGAAGAATGATTGCAGAGACGACTACGAATTTTAGGTCTTATTCGCGCTCTCGGCGCCTGCGGTTTAGGTCTATTTTTTTTTGTAATGTAAGTTTTGGGCTCAAATGCCCCAGTCTGATGTACAAACTAAGCCGCTGCCAAACCTATTTTGTTGTGTTGTAATATAAACCGGATATTTTAAACGCTGTGCTGATGATATATCTGTACAAACTAAGCCGCTGCCAAACCTATTTTGTTGTGTTGTAATATAAACCGGATATTTTAAACGCTGTGCTGATGATATATCTGTACCAACCCTGCAACTAAGAAACATCTTGGGCAGTTACGGGCAACACGTCATGGCTCCGAAAATGGGGTCGTGACATTTATCTGGCCATCACACCCCGGACAATCCCATTATCCTCTTCTAGCATTACGGAAGGCCTAGTGGTAACTAAGCCAAGCCTCTAAGTTGCAGTCCCACCAAATCCTCCTACTCTCCATTTTTGAAAGTGGTTGTGGTTGCTAGGTAGGCCGATGTCCCTGTAATGTAGGCTATCTTTGAGAAGCAATATTGATTTATTGGTGGGGCATTAACTCATAACTGTAGATCATCAGTAATGCAGTGGTTCAGTTGGTCAGTGATTCAGTGGAAGTAGCGCAACAATGATTCAGTGAGGTACTGATTAAGCGCAACGCTTTTCAGTGATTTAGCGCGTAGATTCAGTGAGTCGGTAATTCATTGATTGAGTGATTTAACGTAGCGGTGATTCAGCCTTTCAGAGCGGCAGTGATTCAGCGTGATTTAGTGATGCAGTGTGGCAGAAATTCAGTGACTTAGCTCATCAGTTAGTGATATCACATGCATGTGATTCAGTGATAGACTACATCAAATTCATTTGTGTAGTCAGTACATACCTCTCGTCTACAAAATGGCTTGATATGCTCATCCATCTGGAGGTATCCAACAATGTCTGGAAATCATGTGAATCCCGAGAGCTCTACCACTATTTGTGATCCTAATCGACTGGGGAGGTATCCCGCGGTGTAGTGTAACTATCCTATGCGTGTTCGAGTAAGGGTAGAATATTGCTAGAGTTTTGAGAATGCAGGAAGAAGGTTCAAGTCGATGAGTAAATCTGATCTTACACGACCAGCTACCTCTACGGCCACTACCATAAGACACCTGATTTGGGAACCTTCAACAAGTTCCGCCCATTTGAGATAACCTTTGATAGGAATCAACTAAGTATAAGAACGGAGGCCACACCCCAACCTCAACCCCATCATTAGTTCAACCCAACTCATGTCTGACTCTCATTGCAAACTCATGGAAATTAGGGCTAGACAGAAAGAACATGACTTGACCCATCATATCCTCAACTCGACACCGCTCTTTGATGAGGTCAATATCCCTCCATTATGAATGTGCAATACTTTTGAGGAAGCCATCTATATTAGTAGCAACACATAAATCACTACCAGTTAGTACACCCAATATTAGATATAATAATAATTAGGTGAAACATAAAACTAACTAAACCACTAAATTCTTTCCACATTGATATGATACCTAGGCCACAAAAATAAATACATGTGTGTAAGATCCCCAATTCCTTAATCCTGTTTTATTGTGCGTCATGGCATTCATGCATGCCATCTCATCTTTTGCATGAATATATAAATGAAAGAGAATTTTGAACTTTTAGTTACGGCAAAAAAAGAAGCAACATGAAAAATTAAAGAAACTTTAATAATGGGCAGATCAAAGATCTATTAATCAGAGAGATTTCTTGCAGTCTCTTTAAAATTTATAGTTAAGCTCAGTATAATATTTCTGAGCTACTGGAATTTTTCTGAAACTGTTGGTAAAACTTACTCCACACACTTACACTACAACCTCAAAAGTACTACAGATTATAATGCATTATTCATTAATCATAACTAATCTGATTTAGATATCTCTTCTCTCATGTGTCCCCATCAATATATGTATATCGATGTGCTTGAAATAGATGTGCATTTATCTTCCTTTAGAATAACACCAGATCAATCATGGAACTATAGTATACGTGTATATGCATATATGCCTCACACGGGTATTTTTTTTCTGTAGTCGAATTTCATCCTACTTAAAGAATATTGTCAAAAAAATAATCAGCTTTTCGTAAATAGTCCACAATTACCTCCTTATTGAAACATGTTGCATCTATTACTAATTTTCCTTGTAAGTCTTGCGGAATACAATTTTTGTACTCACCTTGCAGTTATTGATGATTTTGTGCAGAGGAAATCATCCCCTCAACGGATGGTTTCTATGTAAAGATCGACGCCCATGACGACTAGTCACTGGGAATCCCAGGCAGTGGTCCTGCTCAGAGTTCGACAGCTTGGTTTGTTTTGCTGCCATCTTTTGACCCTACCTTTTTGGCTTCTTACCCATGTTTAATCTTCCGTTGTGTAATCAACTCTTTGTGTGAATTATGTTGTTAAGTTTTAAATAACAACTAGTATTATTGCAGTTTCAGTCGTAGAGTTGATATTGTGATACTTGTTTATTCTCACCTGCCTCATGTGCCTTGCATGTATGTTATTGAAGCACATGGTGCGGGTAGGGTTTCAGAATCTATATCATAGAATTGTTAGGTTTAATCACTCCTGTGAAGTGACTCTTCCACTAGGAGTTTGTGAACTATATCATCCTACTCCAGCCGAGCATTAATTTTGCCGGACGAGTTTGAGATTGATGTTCTGGCTCAGTGAGAAAAGAGTGAGGAGACCATATCACCCTACTTAATCTGTGCATTAGTTTGCCGGAGCAAGTTCGGTGTTGACGTCTCGGGCTATTCGAAGCCATATCACTCCACTCCTCTTGGAATTGATACCCAAGGGTTGAGGTCGGGGTTGAAGTTTCGACTTAGCGGGTGATTTCACTTAAGATTCTCTGTTATGGATTTTGGGTCCTATCACATCCCAGTTTTCGTAAACTCGCTTACCAGCAGAACCGCATATGTGTTAGGCATGATTTAAACTTAACATGCATCCAATATACCCAACCCTGCCACACACGCACCTCTCCCGACTAAATCCTAACCCGAGAAAACCCTAACATCGCACACGCACAGTATACACTAAACCGCTTACGGCACCTCACCACCGAATATACCTAAGCGAAGGAGAGAGAATCCATGAGAATTCCCATGACCACCTCCACCTTGCCACACCCGGAAAACCCTAGTCTCTCGACCCGACCGTTCCTCCCTGTTTAATTCCTAGTTCCGACAAAACCATAATCGCGAAACCAATCACTCCTCGACCTCTCCAATAATTTTGACTAATTCATGGAGCAACCTAGCAACTTATACAACTCAAATATGAAATAAAAATAATAATGTTCTGTTCGGAAATATCGACAAATGAAATTAATTAATCCTAGGGCAAAAACACGCATTGAACTACACCTCCTATAAATATATCTCAAAAAATTCTGATAAATTTACACAACAATCTCCTTACATTCAGAACCCTGAATATACAAAAACATGAACACGTTCAGTACAAAAATCCCAAATGGCAGGTATCGAACACCTTTGCAAGGGGTAGCTTTACGCATGAAATGCTGAGCAAAGTCAGTAGAGCCATGTCACATCCAGCTGCAAAACTCTTTTCTCGGTACTCCCAGCAAGCACACGTTCACCAGCAACTTCCCCTTGTCCCCTACCTCTTTGACTCTAGGTCTTGACATGACAAACCACACGTAGTATTCAGCAGGATTCTCTCCTGACTTCACAAAAGCAGTGCCAAGCTGCCAAATTGCTTCTGTGAGCACGAACACGTGTACAAGAGTCCTTGTGACATGGTGCAGCGAGGCATACCACGCCAGGAAGCGCCATGGCACGCCATGCCATTCCAGCACATGTTCTGGACGCGCCCTGGGGGTGGCTTCGGCATGCCAACTGCGGCGTGGCCGCGCCGCCCGTCGTCCAGAGCCCCGGCCATTGCGCCACGACTCCAGCTCGACCCCAGCCAGCCTGCCATGCCCTATCCCTTCCGTTGTAGTCCCATCCTCATGCACGAGCTCTGCCTCAGAGCCATGCCGCCCACCGCTATTTGCGTCGTCTAGCTCGCCGGAGCACGCCGCGCCATGCCTCGCTCCACTGTGAACCGTCCCATCACCCCATCCAGCTCACCTGCATCTATTCATCCTCGGGAGCTTCCCCCTCGCCGCGCCGAACGCCAAACAGCCGCGCCGCCCGTCGACACGCCACCGCGCGCATCTGCCCCAAAGCCGCACCGCTCGCCGTCAAGGCTTTTCCCGAGCCCGCTGCCACGCCCCAGGTGTCCCTCCGCCCTCCTGCAACCTCGGCCACGCCCCGTCGCCCGGACACGTCCCGTCACCAAGCAACAATGCCGCTGCCAGCTCTGCCTCGCTAACCCCGCCGAGCTCGCTATATAAGGGGCACCCGAGCGCCAGCCCAAACAACCAGCCTCAGCACCCCACCTCACCTCTCCAAGATCCAGCACGCCTTTTCCCTCTCTCTCCATTAGCCGTGGTCAAGCTCACCGAGCTCCCTTTCCTCGGAATGAACCCGCATCTCCCTCCCTGACCTGTGCCACTCCGAGCCACCCAAGCCAACCAAGCTCCAGCAGCTGAATCCGGTCCTCACTTCCACACCCATCCTCTTTCTTCACCTTCGCCATCTATCCTCCGAGCAGAATCCCAGAGAGCCGCCGCCGCTGGGCTAAAACCAGTCCTGCCGTCGAGCCAAACGACCACAGGTAAAACGGTAGCAAGGCGCCGAGCGGGTAAGGCCCACGGCCGGGTTAGATGCTACGCCTTGTTCCTTTCCCGCCTTCCCCATTTAATAGCGTAATTATTCTGTCCCGTGTCCGGCAGTGGGAAGCACCCCAAGCCCTAACCGTAACCAGCACGGTGAAAGTGCATTTAAGATGTCTGGAAGACGCATTTAAGCCAGGCCATTAATTCCAGAACCAGGTACGCCGTTCGGTTCGACCGGTTCCTGTTGCTAATGACCGATTTTGTGAAGGTTATTTCCGGTTCCAGAAAGCTAAAAGTAATTAGAGACTTTTGGTTCAAACACTTTTTCCAAAGTTTAAATCATTTTGAATTCAAACAATAGGAATTTAGTTTAGGGCATTAGTTCCTTTTCCTTTAAGTCCACATATATGCCATATATGCAAAACCTAGAGTAATCAAAATAACTTCCCCATACCACCAGTAGGTTAAAATGTTCAAACTTTTATCTTCACCTAATTTCGAAATTTGAATCTGTTCTAAAGCTCTATTAGTAGGAATCAAGTTTAGGGCAAGAATTTTATTTTCTTTAAACACCACACATACACTCTATATGTAGCTGTCAGAATAGTCAAGACAAATATTCTTTATCACCAGCACGTTAGTATATCACTAACATACCTGAATTCGTAAGGGTAGTAGTTTTGAACAAATAACCCTAATAACACGATTTCTCTTACCCAATTAAAAACGTCGTCATTTCATGCGACCTTCATGCATGTTATTGGATTCTATTTGGAGTTTCTCGATTGCTTCTTATTCGCCGATCTCTTTCGACACGTAGTTCACGGAGTGCCGTAAGTACGTCAGGAAGACCCGGAGTCTCCTCCACGCCAAGAACAAGAACAGGACCCAGAACTGCCAGGCAAGCTTTCCCCGCCTTGAACATATTGAATCCTATATTTGTTAAGCTTAATTACTTTGTTTGCAAATCTTGCATGCTATTTTAGTATTACCGGTATTTTATGCTAGTGAAGATACATCCAGTAGATGCATATGCCGTAGGTTTGGAATCCGCCCCTTTGTAACCCTAGGTCTATTTAGTCGGTCAAGATCGACCGCAAGGTAGTAGGAATATAAGCGGTAGCTGTGCTTAGACCTGCTCTAGTTAAAACAAGTTTTACTAAATACATGGGGTATGGGATCAAAACCCTCGACTTGTTTATACATGCCGAGGAAATCTTTTAAAAGAAACATCTGTGAAAATCCCACACGAAATGATGGAGGATTTTGGATTCGGGCGGAATGCTAAGGTGTGATGAGGTGGTAGAGTAGCCGGTTGCTACTTGAGGAAGGAATGGTCGGGTAGCCGGTCGCTACCCGGGGAGTTGGTTGGTTATGGAGTCCTGCTCGAATCGGTTAAGGACCGAACCTAAGTGCCGCTGAATCAGTTCCCCCCACCGTACGTCCACATGTCCTTTATGGGAAGGACTTGGCTCGGTACCCATCGTCTAACGCTAGAGCTCGGAACCATGGGAAGTTAGGGTAAAGTGCTAGGTGGATCCGGGATCCCTAGAGGATCTCCACGGGACTGCGTAGGGGTAAAGCTCTTCGTGAGTCTCACAACGTCGTGGGGGTAAAGCTCAGTAGAGTCCTACAAGGTACGTGGAACATGGTCCGACACAAGGGGGAGAGTCCCCATTTTTGTCATCCGGGATGCAAAAGTTGGGTTACCCTCCTAGCGAGTCCGGCTCTAGTGTGAACACGGGAGAAGGGTCTCGTTGTAATAGCCCTGCCAATACACCTCCAGAGGTGTATCGTTAGCGCTCGGCAATAAGGGTGAATAACATCTTGTGGGTAAAGCCGTACAACCTCTGCAGAGTGTTAAAAACTATTCCAATAGCCGCGTCCTCGGTCATGGACATGAACTGGTAAGGCCACACACTGGTTAGATCATGTTTTGGTTGTGAAAGCTGGGAAACGGGATTAAGGACGTGGGCATGATGTGTCCACAGGGTGCAACTTGCGCTACCCGATTGGTAGCTAGGAGTTGCTGAAGAAAGGCTAGCTACACTGCCCGGGGTAGTGTGAGCGGAAGCCGAAAGGTTAGGTGGTGATGAGCGTGGCTATCCCACCGAGAAAAGAAAAGAAAGGTAGCAGGGACTACCTCGAATGGTGACATGTTCTTTTGATGAACTTCGTTTTACAAATTCGCTTTAAATCTATTACCGTTATTTAAAATAAAGACTTACTTTTCCGCACAACATGCAACATAGGTTAGAGCTCCCTTTTGACATATCCCTTTGCATGAATTATGCCGTATTACCCTCCAGTGGGAAAAGCTTGCGAGTATAATCAATGTACTCACCTGGCTTGTTGATTTGGCCAGATGAAGAAGAAGAGTGGTGCTCTGAGGACGATATCAGCAACCGCGAGGGCTAGGACGTTTCTTCCCAGTCAGTTGCCTGTGGATGGCATATTGATGGGTCAATAACTATGCTTTGTTGTTTTCCGCTGCTACTTTTATTCAGCCAATCGGCTATGTTATTGAATAAAGACCATAATGTCCTATTTATGTAAGATAACCAGTATTGTATGTGAATGCTATCAAGTTCTTGTGTGTGCCGGCTACTGATCCAGGGACCGGTACAGTAAACACGGGAGGCGTATCTGGCCCTAAAACCGGGTACGCCACAGGTCCTGACAATGTGACATTCATACACATCATATTAATTTAAATATTAACACATTTAAACGAGTAGCATGGAACAAACATACATAGTTAAATGGAGATATACTATGTTCAAGTTTTTGAGATATTTTATTTAACACTGCCTACATGGGACATTTTTAACAAGGGTTTAAGAGATTTACACATCACATATATTTTATCTACCATTGCCTACATTGAACCCTTAGATTTACACAATGCATCAACTAACAAGCAATCTATGGAAAGAAATTAAGAACATCATAAACAAACCCGAAATATACCTAGTTCCAATTTTTGGATTAAGTGGATTTCTATTGATTTAAACTAAGCACATACATAAAATCCAATACTGCATACAAAACATCTTATATGTAACATATTTCAATCTAAATGCAACATATGAAGCTATTTAACCCAAAAACCAAAAACTAGGGTTTGCAATTAATTCACAAAATCCAACCAAAAAACCAAGATCTAATTGGAGAAAAGTGAGGGAAGTAGGGGAGATTACCTATAGGGATGGATTCCCCAAAAATCTATGGCTAATTTGCACCGATTTGGTGATTTTGGTGGGCGGCGATTAGGAGAAGGATAGAAGACGTCGTTGGCTTGAGGAAGAAGAGGAGCTAGGAATGGGATTGGCCCACTTGTAGCCTCAGGCCGCAAATTATGTCAAGGGGTCGGCACTGACCCTCAGTGCCAAACGGTGCAGCGCTAACCTTGTGTGTTCACATAGCCGAACCGTTAAATCACCTAAGTCCCCTCTCGGCGCCACGCGCTATGGCGCCGACCTTTGCCATGTCACCGCCACCTAGGCCTTTAGCAACTAGCGTGGCACAGACCTAGGAACCATTGGGATTGACACCGAGATGTGTAAGGTTGGCGCCGACCCTGGGGGCCAAATGACAAATTAGTTTTGTGGAGGGGCCAATTGTCGAATTAGTCACACAAAGAAGCCATTTCAGCCTATTTCATTCCCTTGCCCTTGCCTCCCTCTATTTGTAGACATCTCATCCCTCCGCTTCTTTCTCCACCTCCAGCGGCACACTCCCATAGGCATCGCCACCGTCGGATCTCACTACGCCTAGCCTTCCTCTTAGATCCTGTCACCTTCGAGCTTGTGGTGGCTGGATCCACCGGGTGTGAGTGAGGGGGCTTGTTGCCTCTTGCCACATTTGGGGGTGGTGCAAATTGGAGAGAGCTCGTTTGAGCTCGATGTAAAGGGCTACACTACAAGTTCACTGGAATTTGGGCTTGTGAGAGGAAGGTGAAAGGAATGGGCAAGTAGCAACTGAGAGTGGTACGTAAGTGAATTAACAAAAGAAAAGATACTTTATTCTTGAAAAATAAAGAAAATGTGCTGCCAGGGGAGCAAACGAGCAACAACTCGCTTGATTGGTCCAAAGCAAGGGTACAAGTGACAGTCAGCCTAGTCGAGTTTGAATCTCGCAAAAAGGGAGCAAGCGCCATGTGTCACATGGGTCCAAAGCACCCAGGAGAAAATCTGTTCTTCTAAAAAAAATGCTTTTGCGCAAATAAAAACATGTATTGGTTTCTTCTTAATTGAAATGTAATGCTCCCGCTAGTTCCTCGAAAATAAAAACATGCATTGATATTTTTCCATTGTGCCCATCAAGACCATTGCTGTACAACCCAATGATGATCGTGCAATTGTTAATAACCTATTGGACTAGGTAAGATCACATGATCAAATCCGAATAGGTTCGCCTCAGGGTGCACTCACAAGTCTTACTGGTTTAGTCGTATAAGAGTATGTACAATACAAGTATTTAGAGAGATGCTTAGTTAAAATAAATTGGTTTTCTCTTGCTACGTAGGATATCAGTAGTGCTTATTTTATAGCATGGATGCTTGATTAGGCACCAGGTGCTTATGCATTAACTAATACGAATATACTCCCTCCGTCTCATATTGTAAGTCATATTTTGATTGGTTAAGACAAGACTTCGACCATCAATTATTCTATTAATATGTGGTTTATGTGATATAAAGTCACAATCATAAGTAAGTACTTTTATTATGAATCTAATGATATTATTTTATATCTCATAAACGACGTACTAATGGAGTAATTGTTGATCAAAGCCTCATATTAACCGATTAAAATACGTCTTACATTATAGAACGGATTGAGTAATATGTAATAAATCATCTAAACACCCAAAAAAAACTTGTATAAAATAATTAAGTTTACATAGATATTTAATAATATGATTATATTCTCTCTCTTTAAATTCCTATATATAAATACTTTGTGCTGTACATGTCCTAACACATCGAACACATAGTGGGTGGGAGTTAACCTTTAGCATATTCCTGGTTCAATGTGTGCATATTACTGGTACATATACGAGCCATCTGATTCCCATATAAATTATAAGGTTGATGTGCTGATTATCTTTACTCCTATAAAGGTGTCAATTGGTGGCGGCGGTCCGTACACTTTCCCCCTCCCCTCTTATTGTGTGACCATCTTAAAATGTTAGTAAAAACTATATGCCCGTGTCGAAACCTCAATAGACGTCCTCCTCGTCCACCGACTCAAAATTCAAAAATTCAAATTCACCGAAAGTGCTACTGCCCATAAACAACTTCTAATTCTCAACCAAGAGTTGAGACGAAACCAAGGAAGTGGCATCGAGCGCGCTATCAATTATTCGACATGCTCAATAATCTAATTTATTTTTCCACAGCAAACGTATGAGTATTTAGCTAGTCTTTCAAATAGTAAAATGGTGTTAGTTCTGCCATGTGTGAAGGACGAACAGGCGATATAATAGTACTTTCGACAAATCCAACATTCCTTCCACCATTTCTCCTCTCAGAGGAAGAGATAATAGTACTTCCAACAAATCCAACACCAAAACCAGCTGAAAAGCATCATCCCTCCTCCCCCAATCCCCTTTTCCCCTCCCCCACAACCCTAGCTCCACCCAAATCCATGGATCCCACCAAATCCAGCACCCCACCGCCGCCCCCTGTCTTGGGCGCCCCCGTCGGCTACCCGCCGGGGGCATACCCTCCCCAGCCTGGCGCCCCCGCGGCCGCCTACGCCCCGCAGCTCTACGCGCCGCCCGCCGCCGCCGCGGCCCAGCAGGCCGCTGCCGCGCAGCAGCAGCTGCAGATGTTCTGGGCGGAGCAGTACCGCGAGATCGAGGCCACCACCGACTTCAAGAACCACAACCTCCCGCTGGCCCGCATCAAGAAGATCATGAAGGCCGACGAGGACGTCCGCATGATCGCCGCCGAGGCCCCCGTCGTCTTCGCCCGCGCCTGCGAGATGTTCATCCTCGAGCTCACCCACCGCGGCTGGGCGCACGCCGAGGAGAACAAGCGCCGCACGCTCCAGAAGTCCGACATTGCCGCCGCCATCGCCCGCACCGAGGTCTTCGACTTCCTCGTGGACATCGTGCCGCGGGACGACGCCAAGGACGCCGACGCGGCCGCCGCTGCGGCTGCGGCCGCGGCCACGGCCGGGATCCCCCGCCCCGCCGCCGGCGTGCCCGCCACCGACCCGATGGCATACTACTATGTCCCCCAGCAGTAATGTATCATTAACCTTGAGCATTTCTACTCGGAGAATGTGTTGTTTTGCGACTGTCTTTGTTGCTGTTGTTGTTGCCGCGTAATAAGATGCTTTGATCATTTATGGGCCTCCCCGGAGCTTAATAATCAAGCTGCTTGGTTCTAGTATCCCGGTAAAATTGTTGTAATGGGGGAGGCCCCATGATTGCAGTGGTAATGCATGTCTAACTTGTCGGACGGTGTAATCCGATAATTATTATGCGGTTGTCTCTCATGATATACTTTGCAATTTCCGCTCTTCGTTTTTGCTGTGGACTGGAATTTGGTTGTTTTATGACAGTGTTGTGCTGTGATCCTTTCGTATTAGGTGTATTAGGTTACAAGGTTCTCAGATGTATGCTTTCAAGCAAGGCTTGTTGTAATTAGACCTTCGAAGCCAAAAGGTGGAAACTTTAATAAACTGAGTGTAACACTTGACTGGCATATATTCTTGCTTCATATTGATGTGGCTATGTGGTAGTTGTTTAGTTTTTTTTTAATGGATATCTAGTGTTCTCTCATGTTTGTATACAACTACGCAAGGAAGATTTATTATTGAATATTGAAAATCAAAATGTTAAATTATTGTTTCACGTGTGCTATGTGTAATATACAACATCAGTTGTGCAGCTGTGATGACTGACCTATGTATCAAAGGGTCATTAGTTTAATGTGTAGCTTTGCAGGCTGTTTGCATTGCTAGGACATAAGGAATACAAATAATTGGATTTTACAATGGAGGATTACAGAACTGGAAATAGATCTGTGTTTTTTCTCCAGGCTTCTATATTTTCACAATTCAAAGTTTAGATAAGTGGTGCCATGTGCAAGTGTGGATCCTTTGTGACCTATGGGCCATTGAATCCCTCACCGGTACTTGGGTATGTGTTCCATTTCCACTAAATTAGTGTAACATGTGTCCTCTTCCACCAAATTTGTGCAATCTTGCAGCTACCCCATATAATAGTATTATACACAAGCATGGACAGTAGACAAGTTGCACTTTTAAACTGCTTTACTGATTGGATGTGGTGATAGTTGAGACTTTTAAGTTGGTCATGTCACTTTCATAGAGTAATTCTCAATTCCTTCTACTGAAATCATAGAACTGAGCCATGTGATGCTTTAAAACAACATTGGTTCAACTTTACCACCCATGCTTGTATTGGCCAGGGACATGACTATGTTGGATCACCCACAAGCATGACTCATGAACATTCCATGGTACTTCTGTTTGGTTTTGGAACAGCTTTTGATGTTAGCTTGCTTTCTTGTTGGAATATTGGGCTCTAAAGCAAAGTGAATCTTCTGATCATTCAAATTTACCAAGACATTATATCTTTACAGTCAGATATTAATATAGTCACTGAAAACCTGACTTTAATCTAGGTACACTTTCCTCTGATATACTATTATCAGGCAATAGGTGTTTTTTTTTCCTTTTTTTTTAATATCGCTGGGCAGATTTGCATAGTGGTGGTCGTCATGTTCTCTCTCGCAAGGAAATACCTCAAACATACACATAGCTGTATAGGCATCATCTTGGTTTTGCAACATTAAAAACCATTGCTTCACATTGCGAGGTTTCTTGTTCGATCATCTAGAATCCATGCACTATATGCGCATCAAAATGCAACCTGGGAATTAACCCAGGTATAATAATTGACTTAGCATGTACTCCTTTGTTTCTCTTCTACTGTTGTAGTTACATATCTCATATCATATGATTGATCGGTTATGATATCTTGTTACCATGAGTAGATGTTAAGCAACTGGGAAAGACGCCGTGGTCTGTGGCTGTATGCTCGTATGGTCATATATGCATGTAAGCTGCAAAAGAATTCATGTTCGCCTTAACTAGTAGACTTACCAGGCAAATAAGATGGCATAAGTTCATCAGGTTGGTGCCTGGGTATACACCTAAGTAGGCATAGCTAAAAGCATGGTAAGCCATGTAACAAAGAGAGCATCATAAGCCCTTGCCCAAAAGAAGAAAGAGAGGAAGCAAAGAAAAGAAAGCTTGAGCTTGAGCAACACAAATCTTGGCCTCCGTCCGAGGGACACTTGATGAGCTTGCGGCGGGGCACGGCAGCTGCGTCGACAGCGGGGGAGCAAAGAACCGCGACAGTTGGGTTCTCGGAGCGCCAATCCGTCACCAGGCTCCGTAGCCGTGGCCGCGCTCCGGCTCCCCCCACGTTTACGCACGGCACATTAGCCCGCCTCGTCGTCGGCCCGATCGACCCACGGTTCCTCGCTGGGCAGGCCGTCACGTGCATCTTCTTCATTCACGGAAGCACGGGTGCGCGAGTTGCTGTGCTCGCCGCCGGTACCTCGTGCCCGGAGCCCCCTTCGCGCACACGTACGTACGCGCAGCGGCCAGGCACCACGGCTGGCGCGAGCGCGCGGGACGACAGGCCGGTGAGAGCCTCCTCCTGCGCTCGGGCTCCCTATTAAGAATAGGCCCAGTGTACAGCCCATCCGGGTGCCCCATTGCAGAGTAACATGGGCTCCCTGATCATACTTCGTGATATTCGAACCCTTACCCGAACAAAATGCGCAAGCATTTAAAAACCGGTCCGGAGCTTGGCATCTACCCGGCACTTGCCACGAGAACGAGACGCCGTGTCACGGCAATCGTCACTAGAGATTATATTCCGACAGTCTCAGCCATCATCGATCAGGTAGTGGCGGTGCCGTCCAGCCGATCAGGCAGGAGGTCATCTCTTCTTTCCCTGAGATCAGGAAGCGACTGCGTAGGTGCAGCGGGGAGGCGTCTGTTTCGTGCTGCTCTCACGTCGCGCGATCGGTACTGTTGCATACAGCGTGCATCGATCACCGCCGAGATTATACTCCCAGGTCCTGACACTTTCAGTTCCATGTCGCTGCCGCCGTTTCCTCGTACGCGTCTGCCTCTAAATTTTGGCGCGCTCGCTCTTGTTTTCACACAAAGGAGCAAATCAGCAAAGCAAGCAAGTCCTCGAGACTCAAGGGTTCAGCTTGGCTCGAAATCGGTCTCTTCCCCGTCCGACTCCCATGGCGTGCCTCCTCGCTCTCGCCGTCGCCGCCACGGTTCTTATGGTGCAGAAGAGAGCCAGCCATGGCTCAGGCTCAGTACACTTCATACGCAATTGAATTCGATTTTGTCGCACGTTTCATCGATTCGTTGTTGTTTCTTAATGCTCAGGCTCAACACGGGCAGCTGGCTCTGCTGCTCGGACGACACCGGCAGAGGCCTTCTGGCGCGCCGTCCTGCCCGACGCTCTCGTGCCGGACACACGGTGATCACATATTTCTCTCAGAAAAATCAACGAAAAAGGGCGCGATCGATTTTGTGACCATCTTATAATGGAAAATCATCTCTCGCTCACTGGCTCGCATACCTAGCTGCGTGCATGCAGAACCGACGTCCCGGAGGCGTGACCGAGGCCAACGACGACAGCGGCCCGCCGCCGCCCATGAATTTCAAATACGATGACTACAGGGCCTTGCCTCGGAGCGAAGCTAGCAACGCCCCCTCTCCCGGTGTATTGAACCGCGCCAGCGTCCCCAACGGCAACAACGTCGCTGCCGGGGCTTCAGCAGGGCTGCCGCTGCGGCTGTACACCGTCCGCTCCGTGAGGACGGTCAAGGGATATATCCAGTTTCGTCGTGTGCCGCGGGGACGCGGCGATGGCCGCGGCTGCGATGTGCCACACCGACACGGCTCGGTGGGAGCACACCACGTTTCGGCTCCTCGACGTGAAGCCCGCCGGCGGCTCAGCGATCTGCCACGAAGTACCAACCCGAGGATCTCTCCGCCCTGGAGGAACCCTTCGATGAAGCAGTTTTCTGGTTTTCCTTGTTGAAGGCACCAGGCTCACATAGCTTTGTCAGGGTTTTCTTCAAATTCTACTGAAACATAATCAAGGTGGACGTAATGAGCGCAATTCTACACCTAGCTGAATTACACGATGACTCAGCCACGCTTGTTAGCTCCGTGAATATCGTCCTCCTACCCAAGAAGACACACGACTTAGAGAATATAGACCAACCAGTTTGATTCACAGTGTTATCAAAAATCTTCTCTAACCTCCTAGCTAACAGGTTGGCGTCATACCTCGACTTAGCTCATCTCCAAAACTTAGAGCATCTTCATAAAGAAAAGATGCATCCACAATAACTACCTACACGTGCAAAACCTCATCAAGGAACTTCACACGAAGTGCATCCCTGATCTTTTCCTCAAGCTGGACATCTCAAAAGCTTTCGACTCAATCAGCTGGTCCTACCTCATTGAGGTGTTGGGAGCAATTGGGATTTGGACATCGATGGTGTGGATCAATCCACCTATCGCTAGCCTCCTCAACTTTCAGAGTCCTACTCAATGGTTCCCCACGGAAACCAATCCAACATGCCAGAGACCTCCACCAGGGGATCCCCTTTCACCAATATTGTTCATTCTCGCGATTGACCCGCTGCAACGACTCCTCCAGCTTGTTTCTCAAGCCAGGATCCTCCAACCCATTTTGACAAAGACCACGAGCGTGCACTTCCACAGCATCCAGCGAGCCGCCGCCGCTGCCGGGGCTTCGGCAGGGTTGCCGCTGCGGCTGTACACCGTCCGCTCCGTGAGGGCGATCCAGGGTCCAGTTACGTCATGTGCCGCAGCACCGAGGCCAGCCCCTGACGCCGTGTACGGGTGCCACGCTACGGACCCAGCGAGGGCGCGTACGTCTTGACCTCGCCGACGAGCGCGGGAACGCTGCGATGACCGCGGCCGCCGTGTACCACACCGGCACGGCCCGGTGGGACCTGGAGCACGCCACGTTCCGGCTCCTCGGTGTGAAGCCCGGTGGCGGCGCGGCGGTCTGCCACGGCGTGCCAAACGCGCAGGTCCTCTCGGGCAAGAACGGGAAGAGCCCCTCCGCTACGACTTCGTGTGGCCGTATGTGTTGGATTGTATAGTGATGCAAAATTTCCAAGGACCGTCTAACGTGCATTAGTATAGCTGTTGTAATATTGTTTCTTCGTTCCACTGTACGTGCCTACGTGGGCTCCACCGTTCCGGGCTTGCTGATTCGCTCGCCGGCCGGGCTCTCTCTGCCACCACCCCCAGCGAGATGGATCTTCCCGGGAAGAGCAGCGTCAAGTCGTACGGGTCGAACAAGTCGTCGCGGTCAGGCTCGTTCGACTTCGACCAGGACAAGGACCGCGACGGCGGCCGCCGTAAGGTCGTCGTCAAGATCGACGGCGACGGCAACGGCGGACAGGAGGACTCGTTCTCCCTCCACGCGGCCGGCGTTGCTTCCGGGCACAACTCTAACTACGGCTCGACCGTGAACACGCCGCGGGCAGCAGGCGCCACCGCCAGCGCGGCTCCTGGGTCCGGGTCGGGGTCAAGCGCGTCGACCTCGCCCAACGTCGGCGAGTCGTTCAGCTTCAAGAACCGGCCACTGCAGTCCCCCCGGTCGCTGGCGCCAAGCTCCGAAGGGGAGTGCAGAGATGACCCACCGAGCATGGGCAACTTCTTACGGAAGCAGGCGGCGGCCGGCGGCGAGCTGTCACTCGAGCCGGAACTAGAGACGGAGGAGATGAGGAGGCTGCTGCATCACACGCCCGCACCCATCTCCCCTTCCCGGGAGCTGCGCGTCTCGTTCCAGGACCCCCGCAAGCGTTTCTGCTCGTCGTCGTCGTCGGCTTCCTCCTCCTCCTTAGCCGGCAACAACCGAAACCAGGCCGCCACTAACGCGGGAGAGTACACGCTGAGGTGATACGCTGCACGTCGACGTCCACCGCGGCCGGCCTACTGCCGCGCAGCAAGACGCGTTCCCGGCTAATGGACCCCCCGCCGCCGTCGGGTGGTGGACCCGCCGCCGAGGGGGAGCGCAACGACCGCAAGTCGTTCGTCATGCAGGGGCCGCCCAAGTCCGGGCAGGTCCGCTCGGGCCTGATCGGCAAGTCGGGGCTCATCGGCAAGTCGGGTGCCTTCGACGACGAGGACGACGACCCGTTCATCGACGAGGGCCTCACCGCCGACCTCAAGCGCGAGACGATGGACTGCCTCATCATCCTTGAATGGGTCGGCCTGGTGGTCATCGTGGCCTCGCTGGTCTGCAGCCTCACCATACCGAGCCTGTCCAAGAAGAAGCTCTCCGGGCTCCACCTCTGGAAGTGGGAGCTCCTTGTGTGCGTGCTCATCTGCGGCCGCCTCGTCTCCGGCTGGGTCATCCGCATCGCCGTATTCTTCGTCGAGCGCAACTTCCTGCTGCGGAAGAAGGTGCTCTACTTCTTCTACGGCGTGCACCGGGCCGTGCGCAACGTGCTCTGGCTCGGCGTCGCGCTCGTGTCCTGGCACCTGCTGTTCGACAAGGACGCCCGGCGGGAGACGCACACGCTTGTGCTGCCCTACGTCACCAAGGTGCTGTGCTGCCTCCTCGTCGCCACGGTGATCTGCCTCGTCAAGACGCTGCTGCTCAAGGTGCTCGCCTCGTCCTTCCACGTCTCGACCTACTTTGACAGGATCCAGGGCGCGCTCTTCAACCAGTACGTCATCGAGACCCTCTCCGGCCCGCCGTTGGTTGACGAGAGCCGCATGCTTGCAGAGGTGCAGCGGCTGCAGAGCGCAGGGGCAGCCATCCCCAATGAGCTCCGAGCAGAGGCCATGCCGAGCAAGTCTGCGCCCGCGCCCAAGGGCGCACGCCTCACGACGGCGGCGTCGGCTAGGCGAGGGGCCAGCAAGCAGCTGCAGAGGCAGAAAACCGAGCGGCATTTCGACGAAGGGATCCCGATTGATCAGCTCCACAGGCTCAGCCAGAAGAACGTCTCTGCGTGGAGCATGAAGAGGTTGATCAAGATTGTTCGGTATGGAGCTATAACAACGATGGACGAGCAGATCAAGCACGCGACAGGCCAGGAGGACGAGTTGGCGACACAGATACACAGTGAGTACGAGGCCAAGGTTGCTGCCAAGAGGATTTTCCACAATGTAGCCAAACCTGGATCCAAGTGAGTATTTACTTGATTTCAAGATTTTTATTCTACTATATGAAAGCTCTATTATGTTAAGTTACTGTTGTGTTTTTGAGATGAACAAGTGCAACCCATTTGTTCAGGTGTCTTGCATGGAAGTTCATTTTGGTCCCTTAAATATTTACCAAGTCTAGTATTAGTTGGTAAACTATAAAATCGGACAAACATGAACCCTCAGTTCTGAAACTTGGACAGTTTTGGTCCCTCACTCCATTCAATGCGATTTACCGATGATGTGGCAGTGGTTTTCATACACGTGACAGTTCAGTCAGCATCAAAATTTCAGAAATTAAAAAAATGAGGAGAAAATGGGAAAACTAACAAATTAAAAGTATCTAAAAATTGCTTAAGATCAGTTTTTTAATTTAAAAAAATCTGAAAATTGATAGAAAACACCAAGAAAAAAGTCAAAAAACTAAAAAATTTGAAGAAAATAGAAAGTTCACGAGAAGTTCTGAATATATCCGAAAAGTGCTAATAAAGGTTAGAGAATTAAAAATGGGAACTGACGATGAGTAATATCGTATTCTGCATACTGTATATGTATTCCTTGGATACCCGGAGCAGATATCATATCTACTAAGGATTCTAAGGGATAGGAGGACCTCTCGTAGAGGACCTAGACTCCCTTCAAATTAAGAGATCTTATCCCTACGATTAAAGAAGTCAGAGTTCAACTTGGAAATAACTCCATGTCTCTTACAACTCGGGGAATCCCCTATATAAGGACCTGAGGACCCCCCCAGGGAGGGAGGGTTCCAGAGATTGGAGAAGCACGACAGGTTTCGGAGATTCAGCAGAGATTGGAGAAGCACGACAGGTTCCGGAGATTCAGGAGCTACATCAGGAGCCACATGCAACCACAGGAGCCTCCAGCTGTTTAGGTCTACTCGGAGAAGCCCTTGACTAGATTAGATCCCATCTAGGCTAGCCACTAACCTCTTTATAAAGATACTTTTGATTCAATATATTCTAACACGACGTAGGGTTATTACTCTGAGAGAGGCCCGAACTTGTATAAAAATCTTGTCCGTGTACTCTGGTACTGCTAGACATCGGTCCCAGGGGTCCCTACCCTTCAACAAATTCTCTGTTTCATGACTACCGTAAGATCGACGGTTTACCAATCGTCGAGAGTAACATTTTAGAGAATTTAGAAAATACAAGATTAGGAAGTATTCTAGAAAAGCCAGAGAATTTGAGAAAACACACAAATAGTTTGAACATTCCAGAAAAATCACCGTATTTCCTGAGTTTTCATGAATTTTTCTAAACTTTTTGTGAGTTTTTTCAAAATTTCATGTTTTTCTATAATACTTCTATTTCTCCCTTTTTCTAAATTTTCTGAACTTTTTATTTTAAAATTCCCTGATTTTCAATAACTTTCCTTCAAACTTTTTGAATTTTTGAGACTTTTCTATCTTTAATTAAATTTAGATTTTTTTTCATTTTCCTTAATTTATTTCTAGATTTTTTAATTAATATCTTTTTTGAATTATCTGATTTTTTTCCTGATTTTTTTGTTGATTAGGCCGCCACATGTGCGCAACCACCACTATGTCATCGATCAAACCGCTTTGAGTGGGGTAAGGGACCAATTCTATCTGATGTTAAAAGTTAAGGTCAAGTTTATATGGTTTCAGAGTTAGAGACAAAAACTAGATTCGATCAATAGTTAAGAGGACAAAAATAGACTTTTTACCATTGCTAAAATCTAGGTTACCACATCAATAGAACTTGGCATCCTGTATTGTTTATTACGGACCGTTAATAAAATGCCATGTCAATATGATGATCCAATTCTAAATCGTGAATGACATTGCAGGCACATATACTTGTCAGATTTGATGCGTTTCATGAGGCAGGAGGAGGCTCTAAAAGCGATGGATCTATTTGAAGGGGCGCAGGAGCACAACAGGGTTAGCAAGAGATCACTCAAGAATTGGGTGGTAATGCTCTTGCGACGGCTCCTTCTCATCTATCTTAGATAGAAAAATCATGTGATTCCTAATCTAGATTTCTTGTCACCACCACGTTACGTGGATTCCCTACAGGTAAATGCGTTCAGGGAGTGGAAGGCTCTCGCCCTGATGCTCAACGACACGAAAAGCGTGGTGACCAAACTCCACCAGATGGCCAACGTCGTCGTCGGGCTCATTGTATTCGCGCTCTGGCTCCTCATCCTGGGGATCGCCACAACGCGCTTCTTCGTCTTCCTCAGCTCGCAGCTCCTCGTCGTAGTCTTCATGTTCGGCAACACCCTCAAGACCATCTTCGAGGCGATCGTGTTCTTGTTTGTGATGCACCCTTTCGACGTTGGCAACCGCTGTGAGGTCGACGGGATGCAGGTTAAACTTCTTCGTGTTGCGCTACCTACACGAAAGGATTGCATGCTTCACGCTAATCAACTGACGTGGCTCCAGATTATCGTGAATTTTCAGGTAGTCGTCGAGGAGATGAACATCATGACAATGATCTTCCTCCGATACGACAACCTCAAGGTTTACTACCCGAACAGTAATCTCGCCACCTTGCCCATCATGAACTATTACAGGAGCCCTGACATGGGAGATGCTATCGACTTCTCTATTCATGTCGCTACACCGGTGGAGAAACTGGCTCTCATGAAGGAAAGACTGCTACAGTATGTATCATTGTTGTTATTATCTCTTTTTTCTTCTTGCCAAAACTCAATTTGTCATGAGAAATATGCTCGATTAAATACACCACCAATTCATCTTTCTGACGCTTTGACCGTATTAAGCTTCACCTTGTTGTTTCAAATTTCAGCTACCTTGACAACAAGAAAGAACATTGGTACCCTGGCTCCATGGTCGTGCTTCGCGACATCGATGATACGAACAGGCTGAAATATCCATATGGTGCCGCCACACCATCAACTTCCAGGACATGGGGATGAGGTTCGAGAGGAGGGAGCTCATACTGCACGAGATGATTAAGATCTTGAGAGACCTAGACATCGAGTACCGGATGTTGCCACTCGACATCAATGTTCGAAACGCGCCGCCGATCCAGTCTACAAGGATGCCGGCGACATGGGAATCGCATTATTGAAATGTGTTACCATCCCTGACCAGTCCAATGGTGAGATTGTAGGGTGAAGTTGCTAGGTAGTAAATTTTTGAGAAGGTGAAGTACTGAAGATGTCATTTTTTTCAATCTTGTAAAGGGAGTATTCCATTGAGTGGTTTGAGCTGTGACAGCTTGCTAATGAGAGAAGCAAGATAGGCTACTGTCCCTGCAGCCATCACTTGTGCTTTCCTATGATCATGCTGTTCTGATCTGTACTGGAGTGCTTCTGACGAGAAGTTAAGATATTGTTACGCAATAGTTTGATGGTTTAGCACACCCCAAAGATGAATGCCTGAAATTTTGCCTGCAAATGCTAGTATATCCAACTCTGCAGAATTTTCTGAATTACAACTTCGCCACTAGGCATTACATATTTGCATTTGAAATGTCAATGTTCTGTGTCGTTGATATGTAGGCCCCATAACCCGCCAAAGGCAAATATGTAGCTGAAATCTGGCTAAGTGACAAATATGTAAAATGCAAAAGAAACCAAACACATTTTCGCTTCCCAAACGAGTGGTCGAAATTTCATAAAACCATACAGTGTTGGCGGGTACGAAAACGAAAACTTGTTACCGACAATACTCTGTACTGGCTATAATTTAAACTCCTTCAGGAAAAGGACTGTGTTTCGACCTTGAATCGCTGGGTCCCGAGCGCTAAGTCGTAGACTGCTCTGACGCTCTCAGAGAAGCGCCATCGGCATCAATGGCCGCCTGGCCGGTAAGACTCCGGTATATGGATCCATAGGCAAAATGACAAGCAAGGAAATTAAGCACTTGCAGGGCAGAGAAACAGCAACCAGATCAGAAAAGGCTTCTTCCTGCTGCTGATCCTCTGTCCACGATCCTGGGGGCAAGCTCACCAGCGAGATATCAACGGCAGCACGTGGCCCGTGACTCCGTGAGCGGCGAGCCGGCAACGGGTAGAGCACCGGAGCTAGGTCCGGTTGATCTGTTACCCAACGGCAAGCCGCGAGACACGAGTGTGAGTTGACCATGCATAACACGATATGAATGAGCAGTTCTGCCTGGCCATATGTGTTCATTTCTAATCTAATCGGCTCACTTTTAGTCGTTCGCTTTTTGTTAGTTAGTCAGGGTGGATCCTGGATAAAATGTCGCCAGGATTAATGCGAATTGATAGTAGTAACGTGTAGCTGGATCAAGGTTACACTAGATTTTTCACTAGAGTTAACTGCTACCGAAGAGCGTCGGTGTCGATTGACACCACTTAAATACCGTAGACCTGCCCCTTAGTTAGCTTCGGTTGTTTTGGCTCTCTGGAATCATGAGCTAAGGAGTTATACATAATACATACACATTTGATATATATAAATATATATGTGTCGTATCTATTTGGCCCAGCTCCTGCCTTACGAGGAAAATCCCGAACTAACCACTATTAGTAAGTTTACTGAAATTTTCTTAGATCTCTACCACTTTTTAAACCCATAGATTAATTTTAAATCATCATGATCTTCACCTTAATAACCTATAGACTAAAAATCGCAGCAACGTTTCATTAAAATTTAAACTTTTGCGATTGTAAATTTCAGGCACTGAGAATTAGCAAAGCTGTATTTCTTTTTATTTGAAACATTTGTTGGAGCCAATCATTTATGACGGAACAACCTGGGATGTACTATTTATGGCTAGCTGGAAAGACTTTGACAGATGTTTACAAATAAAAACACTAAAAAAGATACCATAAGAGCTTGGGGACAGGGTTTAGAGCAAAGACTGGATTCACTACCTCTACAGGTATTAAACCCCTCTCCATCCACCGTTAATTCGTGCTTTAAGATTTGCATATTTTATATCTCTACATTATGTAATGTGGTACTCTCCATGATGAACAAATTCATATGAAACTTGTACTAATCTATTTTTTTATGCTGTTAGACATTGAAAATAAATTAAAAGTTAAGTGATAGTCAAATCCAGACCACATTGACCATATGTTCTAGACACTATACAATTGGATGTATTAAGTTGTGAAATAACGGTGTGCTACAGTGAAGATGATGAAAATATATGAATCTCAAAATACGGAGCGATGTTAAATCTAAGAATGATATAACTTGTAGATGCAAGTATATATTTCCATAGGAGCAAAATGGTAGTGGGAGCTAACCTACCAAGCACTTGCGGTTACAAGCATCTTTGAAGAAGCAGAAGCTCAGATCGTCCAAAGCTAGTCAACTTAAAGCATCTTTGAATTGAAGGATTTTTAAAGTAAATCCTTTAGATTGCAAGAATAGTATAGTATGAATCCTATGGAATACCTCAATGTAAATGAATTTTAGAGAAATTATAACATGAGTTTATAACTCGTGAAAAATATATTCATATTTTGTATGTACCTTCTTTTTTCTTTATATTCCTGCAGATCTTTTAAAGCATCCCAAGAGCCAATTCTCTAGATTTCTGTATTTTATTTCTCATAGGATTTCATGAGTCATGGTATTTCTTTTTTTTTAGAGTATGAGTCATGGTATTTCGGTCCTAGAGTTTTCGATAAAAGAACCTAAAATTGCAAATTGTCGTGGAGCAACCTTGAAACTAGCCTATAGAGTCCAAACGATGCGGAGCCTGGCCAAGCATGGGAGGTGGACATGGCAGAGCAAGGCAAGAACCTAAACTGTTTTGAGTTTGACCACTGTACAATCACGAGAACAGACCGTAACGCGACAAAGACGTACGAACCCATGTTAGGGCGGCAGTCTAGTCCACACCCTGCTTAAACCCGATCTCCCAAAACCTGCACAGATAATATAAAATCCGAGACTAATCTACACGAAGTCACAGACCTACGTACGTACATGGATCGCTAATTGGCTATTACAAGAACATTGGTTAGTCTTGACAGAATCTTAGTTTAGATTGTTCTCTGGCCACCGCATCGAAAATGAGTAGTCATGCTCACAAGAGAGATATATTCAATTTGTCAACTAAGCTACTCCTTTCAGTTCTCTAAACCTGTTACTTTAGACATCAATATAAGCCCCCTTCTAGACAGCTTATGGGGTGGCTTATGGCCCCAGGAAGCTATAAGCTGTCTAGAAGGCATAGCTTAGCTTAAGCTTAAAATTTAAGCACCTGATTTTCCTATTGGTGGGAGGAAGCCCAGTTTTGAGGCTTCCCGAGTTTCTATTAGCAAATTTACCACGAATGACCATTTTATCCATGCTAGTTCACGTTATTTACCCACCACTGCCATTGGGTATATAAAAAAAACTTTCCAATTTTTTTCTCCCTAACCCGCACTCCATCCTGCCCTAGTCTTTAAGATATAAATTTGACCACTAATATACATTATAATATATTTATGCAAGCTAAAACTTTTATATATTATAAAAATATTTAAGAGACAAATTTACACATATAATTTTCGATGCAATCAAAATATGTTAAAAGATATTAATTTTAAAGTTTTAAAATATTAATTTTATCTTTATTTAAAACTAGTACAGTGTCCCGCGTAATTGCGCTGGAAATGTTTTTAATTATCTTTATGTTTTTTACCTGTACGTGTGATATTATATCAGTACAGGAAATAAAAATTCAAATCGCGAGTTGGCCTGTTAGGCATTGTATTGAGCCGTCTATTTAGGTACAGTTATGATGATCTATCAGATGTGATCTATTTAGGTACAATTATGAAGATCTATCGGTTATGATATGTTTAGATGCAGTTATGAAGATCTATTGGCTGTGATCTGTTTAGGTACAGTTATGAAGATCTATCGGTTGTGATCTATCTAGGTACAGTTATAAAGATCTATCGGTTGTGGTCTACTAATAATAAAATGGTCCACCAAATTAACGATGGGATGTTTTGCTTTTTTGTGAGAATTTATAGTTTTTTATTTTTTATTGTATTCTGTTTTTAGTATATAATAGAAGATAGAAAGATGGTGGCTGTTAGGGAACACAAGAGGGTATATGTATTTGCGATTTTTTCCTTCTTAACGAAACGGAGTTTGATTCTCTCTACACCCGAGTTCTATACAGAATTCTGACATCGCAATGGAATGGCGTGCCGTGGGCAGCTTAGGTTTCATACCTCCACCTCATATACATGTGCGAAGTAATGTGCAAGAAACATTTTTTTAAGTACAACTACACAAACCCCGACGTGATGCAGAAATGGCCCCACCGACACGTATATCTCACCGTACCGTATTACCACCCCACGTAAGAATACAGGACATATAAACGAGGCGTGACGATCAAGGGCCACTGCTTTCCCCCAGACTTCACCAAATCGCAACAGCAAACGGAAGATGACATAGCACTCGCTCAGTACGAAGATCGTGCGGATCAAAAAAATGTACTAACTTTTTGCCAATCTCTTTTGCGTTTGGATTATGCATTTGTCTTCGAGGATCTGTCCCGGTCTCAGCGAAGGACTGAAATAGTACTAGTGGGAGCTTTCTCCAATTGTTTTTCGTGTTCCATTTTTGATGAGTTGAGCTGTTTCTATCAGTTCTTTGCTTCTTTTTCTTTGGGAGTACCTAGGATCCGTAAATGTGGTGCCATTTGCTGTTTCATCGGATAAGAATTCCTCTCTGGTAGTACTAGAAAACGCATGCCTGATTTCCTTTTCTAGAGAGGAACCGCGTAATTTCAACACAGATGTTCGATTTTCCTTCTCGGTTTGTTTCAGTCAGGATCTGTGTCCTGGGACCAACTCCTAGCCTGCATAAAGATGCCCTCTTTTTTTGGCAGTTCTTGCAACTCGCAACCATCTGAACCTTTCTTGGATGGACAACCATCTAAAGTGTAAACCTTCTCCATTTCTCCAGTAGATAATAAGCTTCAAGATTGGTCATTCTGAATTCGAGCTCTGAGGCTGCGCGAGAACCCAGATTTCATACAGGGACACGGCAATGTCAGGTGAGGAAGCAATTCTCGGCACCAAAATTTGCATCTTTCTTTGCGTTCTTTTGGCTGAAACGGGTCTGTGCGGCTCTGCAGTGAGCCATGCCGAGGAGCACGAGATATCGCTGTGCGATCCCAACTCCGAGGACGACCGGCGCCGGCGGAAGATCGGGTCGCTGCGGCGGAAGGCCATCCACGCGCTCCGGAAGCGCGGCAGGCGGCGTGTGGACTTCCGCTTCCCGGCGGCCATCTCCATCGAGGACGTCCGCGACGCCGACGAGGAGCGCGCCGTCGCGGCGTTCCGCGACCGCCTGGTCGCGCACGGCCTCCTCCCCGACAAGCACGACTACTACCACATGATGCTCAGGTTCAACAGAAGAAGAAGAAAGAACTCCTCCTTTTTAGCAGTTGCTTCGTTGGCGTTTGCTAATAACTCCGTCTTTTTTGTTCTTGTGGCAAAATGCAGGTTTCTCAAGGCCAGGAAGTTCGACTCCGAGAAGATTCGAGAAGACAATGCAGATGTGGTCAGAGATGCTGAGATGGAGGAAAGAGTTTGGAGCTGATACAATCTTGGAGGTGATCAGGATTCAGATTGGATTTTAGTTGATCAGTTAATAATTGTTTGATTGGTTTTCATGATGCTATTTTTGGATTCGTGTGGTTAGGATTTTGAGTTCGACGAGCTCGATGATGTGCTCCGGTTCTACCCTCAGGGCTACCACGGCGTCGATCGGGAAGGCCGGCCGGTGTACATTGAGAGGCTTGGCAAGGTCGATCCGACCAAGCTCATGCAGATCACCTCGGTCCATCGGTACATCAATTACCATGTGCAGGAGTTCGAGAGGGCTTTCAGGGAGCGGTTCCCTGCCTGCACATTGGCAGCCAAGAGGCACATTGATTCCACTACAACCGTATTGGATGTCCATGGTGTGGTACGCCAATGACCGGGCTCCGAAATTGGTCATTGTTTTCATGTGTGTGTGTTGTCTCTTCTGATTGATTTGCCATTTTTCTGAACTTGTTACCGCTGTTGCAGGGTTTAAAGAATTTCTCAAAGATGGCAAGGGAGCTTGTTCATCGTATGCAGAAAATAGACAGTGATTTCTATCCTGAGGTAGTTTCACATTTCGGTGGATGTGCTGTGCCCAGTGCTGTTTTGGTTTAGTAGCCTTTTCTAAGTGTAAATGAATTTACAGACGCTACATCAAATGTATGTGGTGAATGCCGGCAGCGGGTTCAAGCTGATCTGGAACAGTGTGAAGGGATTTCTTGACCCAAAAACTTCTTCCAAGATTCATGTAAGCTCCATGACTGATCATCTAAGAAGGTTCATGTTCCATAACAATGTGCACTATAATAGCAAAAAGATTCTGCTGTTTAGGTTCTTGGTTCGAACTACCAGAGCAGACTTCTTGAAATTATTGACTCAAGGTTGGTGTCAATTTATTGTGGCTAGCAAAATTTAATTTAAGTTCTCTTTCTCGATATGTTTATTGAGTTAATATTTTTGGTTTACCATGTGTGAGAAATGTTTGCCTTTTCACAGTGAATTGCCAGAGTTTCTTGGTGGTTCATGCTCATGCAGCGACAAGGGTGGTTGCCTTGGTTCTAACAAAGGGCCGTGGAACGATCCTGTAATTTTAAAGGTAACCCTAAATGCTGTGATTCTGTGAACGTATCTCTTTTATATGCTCATGCTTTTGCGGTACACCTTTGAGTTAGCCCCCATCAAAACTACAGAATGATATATACCAAACGTTTAGTGTTCTATACATGAATGCCCCCAAAGGGAAAACTAACATGAAAGTTTTATTTGTAGCTGATACACGGTATGGGAAGCAGTAGTAGTATGAGGGAAATCAAGCAAGTTTTTGATGGGGAAGAAAGAAGTGGCTCTTCACTAAGGGAAGAAAAACTGAAGGCAAGGTTCTGAAAATATTCATTTCCTTAAACTAGTCAAAACTCCAAACAGGTGATTGCTGCTGAGTGTCTGCTGAAATTTATGCTATTACTTCTTTTGGTAGCAGGGCATGATTAGTGATGCATCGAATGCTGAATCTGAGTCAGATGTCGATGACTTTGGTTTACTAGTTCTCCAGAAGAATACTGACTACGGTTTCCTTACTCCAGTTCATGAAGAAGTATGTTCTCTGCTTATATATTCTATTAAATCTTCCTTAACGGTTAAGCTTAGTTTTATTTGTCTCCAGTTGCTCTAATCTCTTGAATTGTCCTTCAACCTTATTGAGCTGATTTTAGTATAAAATGCCCGTTCTAGGTTAAGGGATCAGATTCTTCAAAACTCTGTAGTTGTGAGTCTTGTGACAGGAAGGGTCTCCCAGATATAACTTCGCAATCTTCTGACGGTGTGCAACATTCTTCAGAAAGGGTGCCCCAACAACTGACCCGTCAGAAAACTTCTTCCATCATCGGATGGCTACATAACTTAGGTACCTCTTCCTTTCTCCTAATATAAGTTCTGTGGCATAAAAAAATATGAGCCCTTTTACGGTACCATCAATTACTATCGACTGTCTATTCATTGTTGCAAAGAGATTTAGGGTTAAAACAAGTCAACAAGAGGTCAAAATGACCCCTTATTAATCAATGGTTTGATTTTATTTATACTCACTCCTAAGCTACCATAAAATTTCTCCAAAAATATAGTTGCTCCCATTGTAGTTCAGCTTTAGAACAGTAAAAATTGTCCATTTTGTTTAAATAACTATTTGGAGTCAAGAATCTTATCCTATTTTATCCTATCAGCCTCCACGTTCCTTTTCATACATTGAATTATAGTCACTAACTAGACCTAAAGAGGTGACTGCTGCTGAGTGTTGCAATTCCTTTTTCCTGTTTAATTATTGGCAGGGAACGTGGTCCTTAGTTTGCATGATACACTAGCTGGAAGGACTTTGGAGAATCTTGTTAGTGGAGTAGCCACAGCATTGATCAAGATATCGTCCTTCGTCCGCCCTTTTGTTGTTAGACAAGAAAGAACACTAGAGAATGCCCATCTCTTTACTGTAGCAGAGCGACCACTGCCCAAAACTGTAAGAGAAGATGACATGACTGCTTGTTTACAACGTCTTGAAAAGCTCGAGTCATTATGCAATCATCTTGTGAGCAAACGTCCAGATATGCCAAAGGAGAAAGAGCGTCTATTATTGCAGTCTTTGGATAGGATAAAATCCATTGAGGCTGACCTAGAGAGGACGAAAAAAGTAAGTCGTTTTCCACATTAATTTATTTTGCAGATTTGTACATTTTTAGTACGCCATAAATATTATATGACTATAATCGCATCTCCTAGGTTGTCATTCCAATTTCCTGTGCTTTTGCTTTGTCACTGTTCCTTTTTGTCCCTATCTGCCCTCTTCAGCAAAATGATATGTCTAGTTACCTTCCTTGTATGATTCTGAGGCCATGCAGACATTTTAAAGTGGCTAATGGTCCAGAGGAACAAACATTTTTGGTTTCTCCCATTGTTTGGTAGGCTGGTAAATCTCTGATACGGCTATACCTGATAGACGCCTGAATTGGTAAATGGTCTGTTATTTTCTAGATTCCTGTACAGAATAAATTTTCACCATGCTTTGCTGATCCCCTCCTTGTAGATCTTTTGGCATGTGATTCAGGTTTTATTTAGATTTATTCAACTGATCAGACCACATGGAACCAATGACATTCCCCTTAGCGGACATCATACAGTTCTAACTCCTGCATTTACCATTAGGAGCTGCAAGCCACCGCGGTGAAGCAGATGGAAATGGTGGAGACTGTGGAAGCTCTGCGGTACCAGCCGTCCAGTGTCAGAGTAAAAATTTATGTTTCTACTCTGTTTAGACATATGAATTCATGAATGTAACTTACTCCTGATGTTACATCTGGTAAAACTGAACTAACATACCACTCTTATTATTTCTGCAGAGGAGATGCTTCTGTTCGTAGGGGAAAAAGATGATAATTGCACCACATGCCGCCTGGATTAACGCCTCGAAGATCGAAGCTTCTTTTCCCCGAAGGTATGCTGCGAAGGTGCACCTGTGCCACGCTTCAGGGTCGAACTCAGGTTGCGAGGCTGCGCACTCCATGCCCTCACATCCCAGGAAGCTGCCAGTGCCATTTGTGACCCAAATTTCTTCAGCTCTGCGCAGAGAAAGATCACTTTGTTCTGTAACTTCAGTTGCTGACACTTGCAACGTTTTTGCAGCATGTCAAATCCTTTCTGTTTTTGTTAGCCTGAAATCTCCATAACATATACAAGTGGGCCTGTAATCTAATTGGGCCGTGCTAGAGTTTCTTAGGGCGTCTGTAATTAGCGGTCAACCGCCGGCGCGGTTAATTCCAACAGCGCTACAGTAGCTGTCGGAATGACCAAATCTCTGTAAGCTTTCAACCAGCTTTCAACTAAAATTCGAGACAGCTTTCAACTAATTTGTTTTGCACTTTTGAACAAATTCAGATAGCTTTCTACTAGTTGATCCATAGGTTCCAACTAGTTGGATCGAAGATTTCAACCAAAAAATTCAAATCAAAACTCAAAAAACAATCTCGGGTCCGAGCTTCCAACTCCTACACACAAACCTTTCAAATTCATCCACAAAGCTTTGTACCAAAAAAACCCCAAAAAAAAGAGAAAAAATGAAGAGAAAAGAGAAGAACCCTAGAACCATCGGCGGCGGCTGCTGCTCGTCGCTAAAATCAAAGAACTTCCAACTCAAGAATTACAAGCTTTCTACTAGAACACAGCGAACTATCAACTAGTTGAAATATAAGTTTCAACCATGAGCTTTCTACCCAAACACCACCAAAGCTTTCCACCATAAAATTTGGTCTCAAATCAACAAATCAACAGCTTCCAATTCAAATTGAACAAATCTTTCGACTCGATTTGTTGAACAAAATCTGAAAAATCAAATAGGGAAAAATCCCCAAATCCCAAATCCCATCTTCTAGATTCGGCATCCCCCACGCACTACCTTGTTCTTCAGCGGGTAGGGTGGCAACCGGCGGGGTGCGGACCTAGATGGGGCGCTGCTGCTGCTCCTTGTGCTGTTGGCTGCTGTGTTGGGCCTTGGAGCCTCGCAGGTGAGAGAAAGAGAGAAGAAGAGAAATGTGAGGGTGCCGCGTGGGAGGTGGAAAAGAGAACAAAGCACACGGTGGAGAAGAAGATAAGGATGAGGGGTTAAAGTAGTGGGTCCCACAAGTACATGTGTGTCAGAATAAACCGTCGGAGCGGTGCACCGTAACAAATGATTTTCGAGTTTTTCTTAATCCTGCCCTTGACGTTCCTAACCGTCCAAACCACCACTCTATTTTTAAACGCTTCCGTCCCATTTGACTCGGCCGCGCGCGCGCCGGCGCCAACCACTGCCCAGCGCCACCGCCTCCTTCTCTCCCTCGCCTTCGCCTCCCTGCTCCCACGCACGCGCCACCGTGCCCCGGTTAACCTCTCCTCACCGTCCCCTACGCCCACTGCCCCCGGAGACCGGAAGAGGCGGCCTGGAGAGAAGCCTGATCGGGTGGTCAAGGAGGAAGAGAGCGGCGTGGCCACTGAGATGGGTTTCCACAGAGGCCTGATGCTGCGTGCGGCCGTGCTCGCCGCCGCCGCCGGGTTCGCCGCCGCCGGGTTCATCTCAAGTTCGTCACGCAAACTCACTCGTTATCGCATTTGATCGATAGGATGGTGGTCTTCGTCGTGTAACGTGATCTGGTTGTTGGATTCTTGGTTTGATCTGACTCGGCCATTTTTGCCGGGTTGACGATGCAGATGAGGCGCTCCTCTCGCACGGCACCACCGGCCGGAGCCTGCTGCAGGCCAGAAAAGGTACGTAAATCTCTGTGCTCGTCACGTATTCAGGTTCACGGATTGCCTGATACGGATTTCTTTTTCTCGTTTCGTTTCGTTTTGCGCGCGGCTGGCAGATTGTCCGGTGAGCTTCGAGGGCGCCAACTACACGGCGATCACGAGCCGGTGCAAGGGGCCCCTGTACCAGCCATCGCTGTGCTGCACGGCGCTCAAGGACTTCGCGTGCCCGTACGCCATATACATCAACGACCCCGCCACCAACTGCGCCGCCACCATGTTCAGCTACATCCACCTCTACGGCAAGTACCCGCCGGGGCTCTTCGCCAACACCTGCAAGGAAGGGAGCAACGGCCTGAACTGCCCCGAGGGCGTTCCGCAGGTCCAGCCGGGCCAGGAGCGGGCCAGCGCCGCCGTCGTCACCACCGCAGCCGCCCCCGGCGGCGCTCGTCGCGGCCGGCGTCGCTGCCTTGTCTTTGTCCGTTCTGCTATCTTGATCGAAGCCGGAAGGCTGATCGTCCTGATCGGAGATCCTGTAACTGTAACCAACTGTGTTTGTGCACCGGTTTCTGTTGCATGCATGAGTTTGAACTACTTTGAGGTCATACATGTACAGCTGAATCCTGCACAAGTGGTGATTAACCAATTAACCTGCTGCTCTAGATGTTGTGAATGGCAAATCTTCTTAGATGTATATGAACCCATGCCGTTATCACAAGGCCAAGGGAGTTTAGGCTCCGAATCTTCCTGAAAAAGTAGGCTTAATAGACTGCCAATTCATTCGCTTTTGTTACATGGATTAAGGCATGCTTGAAACAAGAGAATTTTGCAGGGAACAGTTTAGTTTTCTTATGAATCAGAGAAACTCCTACGTCTGAATCGGAAAAGCTCGTATATCAGAAATGTGGCCTGAGATCTTGTTAATGGGTCTTTCAGACTGAAGGCTTATAGCTCAGGTTATACTGAAAGCTATAGCAGCATACAGAGTTTATCAGGGTTACCAGTTTACAAAATTTCGACAGCATAACAGCAGGAATAGTGAATGTTCTCTCGGCACAACAATACATTCAAACACAGTACCACTACCTCTATTACACAACATCTATCCCGCTCATATACTTAGAAGGCGAAAATTGAAGTAATATTTAATGGAATCAAGGCATACTTGCTCACACTAGATAAATTCACTCTATGTCTATCAAATAAGAGTAATCATGGTTCAATTTCCATCGAATATTACTTAACGTGGCCATGATCACCGGACTAAAAATGTGGCATGTCAAAGTATATATATGCTTGAACATCTCAAACCAAAATTTGGCATATCGAAATGTCTATTTGTCTGGCTAAATTTCACCCCTTTTTAGAGAGGGATCCGGGTGGTCGATTTTAACAAGGTCAACATCATTTTGTAAGTTACTCCCTTTGTTCGAAAACATAAAGTGTATATATTTTCTAAGATTTATTTTTGATCGGTAATTAGTCCACCAACACATGGATAATGTGATATAAAATTGATATAGTTGGAAAGTATTTTTAAATACTAATCTAATAGTATCAAACTTTACTCACATGATTCATATATTATTAAATTAATTGTAGATTAAAGATAAATTTAGAAAACAAGTGAAACTGTAAAACCGTCCGCTCCTGACTTCCTGACCATTTCAGTTAGCCTTACAAGAGCACACCACGATACAGCACCGAGAAAAAGATTGTGGCTTAGATACCTTATCCGGCACGCTCCAATGGCGACGCGCCATGAAATCCTCCTCCCCTCCACCACTAACCTCGCATTCCCCGCACCCCCACCATATCCCCCACGTCACCACCCCTCTATATACCACACGCCATTACCAAACACCACGTTGCTAAGCTAACCGAGATCAGCAGCTCGCAAGCCACCGATTCTTAGAGCGAGCTATAGCCATGGTCACCTCGACCGCCGCTGTGCTGTCCCCGCCCACCGTGTCCGGGCTGCGCCATCTGGCGCCGTCCCCGTCGCGCGCGGCGGTGTCGTTTCGGGGGGCGGCGCCGGCGAGGCGGTCCGTGGCGGCGCGGGCGGCGCTGGAGCCGTCGGTGGTGATCAGCCTCAGCACGGGGCTGTCACTCTTCCTGGGCCGCTTCGTCTTCTTCAACTTCCAGCGGGAGAACGTGGCCAAGCAGGTCCCCGAGCAGAACGGCAAGACGCACTTCGACGCCGGCGACGAGCGCGCCAAGGAGTTCGCCGGCATCCTCAAGTCCAACGACCCCGTCGGCTTCAACCTCGTCGACGTCCTCGCCTGGGGCTCCATCGGCCACATCGTCGCCTACTACGTCCTCGCCACCGCCAGCAACGGATACGACCCCAGCTTCTTCGGCTGATCACCATCTCCTGCCGGAGCTTTGTTACGTGATGGTGTATGTGAGATCGTGCAAAGATGAATCTGGACAAGTAGTGCAAGCGCGTGTGTATATTGGCCGCATGAATTTCATCTCTTTCTCTATGTCGATGTCTCCAGTTATATTCACTGTGTGCCCCAGATATATTGTACCACTTCATGACTTAGAACACACGCAACAGCACACAGGGATGTTCGAACATGGAATTCCATTTCCAATTTCGATTAATGGCGGACATTAACATTTCAAGAATTCAGAGAACCAACAGGCAGATTGTAACTTAGTACGGCAAAGTGAAGAAGAGGTTACTAGCAAAATCTGAGCTGATGGTACAAACTGAAAATTTATAGGCGAATTAGTGCCTAATAGATAACAAGAAATAACTTTTCAAGAATGTCTACACCAAGGATCATCAACAGAGAACTTTTTAACCTCAAGTAGGTACAAACTCAGGAGGAGAGGGCAAGAACCGCGCGAGGAAGGTCCCTACAGCGATGCACAGCAGCACTAACTGGACAGAACAAAAAAGCGAAGCTCTGCTTGCTCTAGCCTGCAGCTTCAGGACTTCTGAAGTGTTTGAAAGCTCTTTGCATTGAGACTGTAGCTTCTCCACCATCTCCTCTAGCATCATTGCTCTATTCTCGGTGTGCCGTAGCTTGACTTCCAACTGTTTGTGATCATCGGGCAGAGATTTCTGCACCTCGTAAAGAGTACTTTCATCCTCGGTCCGAGATTGCCAAGCTTCTGAAGCTCTTGTCAGGATGAAGCACTGAATCTCTGCTTCCACCTTCTCCATGAGCAGTTGATCAATTTCAGACTGCACGGACACCAGCTTGCAATTGCATAGCGCTGCTTCCCTTGGTAGTGTCTGGTTGAGTGCATCGAGTTCAAGTATTCTTGAATCCTTCTCATTGATGAGTGCAGAAGCTTCATCCAGTCTGGACCCGAGAATATTCAACTTTTCACTTAGTTCCTCTGCAGATTCTTCACGATTGGGTGAACAGCTCCATTCTTTTTCACTGAAGTTGATTGTGGAATTTTCGCTGGTTTCTTTCTTAATTTCGGCAAACTTTTGGATCTCTGCAAAATATGTAGAAGCAAATAGTTATTTGGGAAACACTTAGACTGGGGCTAAAAAGATTTCATGTTTTCAACAGATCATATAATTGGGTGTTATGAGTTTGACCATGCTGCAATGATACAGCAACAGAGCACTCACAAGTTTATAACAGGAAATGGACTAGGAACTTCTCAGAACATGCAAAAACTACCTGCAAAAACGTTTGCAGAATGCAGAGTACCAAAAAAGTTTCTTAGAATTAGAAGATGAAGCAGGTCAATTATTCTCGGATGAAGTAATTTTCAAAACTGAATGTCATAGCAGATATGAACGCAAGAGAGACGTCTTCTTCTCACAAGATGAGCAAGTCAACAATTGGAAGTAATTAATTGCCACAGCGTTTGAACTAAATCATTGACCAAATCCCACTTCGTGATATGTTAAACTGGCAAAAAGTCATATATACTGTACTTCCTTATAAACAAGCATGCCATCACCTTGACCTACTCATCTTACAACTAAGATGGAACAAAATGTCAACAAAGACAATTTTGGCAGTATGTCCTCACATAATGCAAGCTAAGAACTGCACCAGGTTTTCCAAAGTTTTTCATGGGAGCAAACTCATTTAAAAGTGAAAGTGTATCCTCCGTCATGGCCATTATAACAGCAGAGGTTTCCGTTCGCTCTTCACCCACCATTCCTGTGTATTGATGGCCAATAGCTCACGGCCCCACATCGCTAACTAGCATAGGCCTGTGATAACTCATAATCGGCTCTCCACTTAATTTGGATGAAGTTCCTCGTCTCCATTGCTGCACACCATTTCTTCTTTGTGGCTTCTCTTCCTATCAGAGATCAAGCTGGACATGTTGATGAAGATCAATTACTAATTCATCAACTTCTCGTCCATCTCAACTCTATTAATTGGACAACTTGCTATAATTGGGCTTCCATGTAAAGAAATCAAATTCAGTATCCAGATTTGCCCCCTCGACAAGGCTTAACAATCTATTTCAATTTAAATTTCGAGAAAAATCAGTAGGCAGGGCACGTAAAACTCATTTCCTTTTTATGAACAGCCAAAATGGTGTAGCAATCACACAACTTGTGCACAACTGAGAACCTTGTAGTTAATTGGTAAGCTTTTGCACATCGCACAAGAAGCCAACAGATGGATGGTGGTATCTTGAACAGAAAGAGGCTGACATATTCCACAAGATCTCGCAGATCCACCAGAAAGTAAATTGGCCATTTAGAAAAAGGCCTTTGAAACTTCGACATATCTGTCCGTGCAGATGAAAAGGAGGCAAAAGGACAAGAGATGTAAGGGAACCACAACCTTTGCTGTTATAATGGCTATGCAGAGGATATGCTTCCATCAAAAGTGTCGTATTATTGAATTAACCAACACTTGCTATGAATGAAGCACGAGGAAATTGTGAAAACATTTAGTATCTCGAATGCCTCTACAAGCATCATCCATTTATGTATTGTCCCTTTTATCATTGATCACTACAATACAACAATTATTCCTTTATTTCAGCTAATTAAGTAGTCCGCTTTAGGAAACTGAACGGATTAACCTCAAAATGAATAGCTGAAACAAATACAGTTTAGTAGTAATCTGGAAATTCTTAACTTCACCCTATAAGCTACTAAGTAAAAAATATGAAATGCTGAGTTCATGTCAAACAAATACCAATAAATATCTAATGGAACAAGCTTGGAGCACTGGTGTGCTCATGCATTACTCTAAAATAAAGAGGAATAAGATAATACCATTCTCAAGTGTTTCTTGTGCTGACTGAAGCAGTGCAATCGACTCGACGTACGGATCAAGACCTGAACGGATCCCTCCATTCTCACACTTGCCGACGCCCCCTTCATCAAAGGCATGATCGTTGGCATAGGAAACACCGTTCCCCAATCCCAATCCCCCTACTACACTCCCATTCTCCTTATAGAAACCTCCTGCTGCAGATCGCAAGTGCTCACTTGGAGGTTCCTCGTCACTGTGCTCGCCGTCAGTGTACACAAACTTGTGAACGCCATTTCTGCTGATGCCAGAACTGGATTTTCGCGCGTGGGAAGCGCTAGAGCTGCGGAGGTCGGACTCTACGCTGGAGCGGGAGTTCTCCGCTTCCACCATGGAGGAGGCTGCAGAGGCAGCGCGCACACCGGCGCCGCGCGCGCGTGCAGCACGGATAGTCTTGCCATGAGCAGCGGCGCCGGGGGCACGGGATCGTGCCCTGTCGCGCTCGCGGCCGAAGCCACCGAACGAGAAGTCGCGGCGCGGGAGCGCGGCGGAGGACTTGCCGGCTCGGTCGTCGCTGTTGTCGGACTCGGCGCCGCCGGCGCCCACCGAGAAGCCGGCGGAGGCGATCAGGAGGCCAAGATCCGGGTCCAGCTTAGTCGGAGCCGGTGGCGGAGACGCCTCCGGTGGCACGAAGCTGGACTCCACGGACGCGACCGGGCTCTCCTCCTCGGCCGCCGCGTCTTGCTTCCCCTTAGGCCCGTCGGCGGCGAGGGGGAGGCGGCGCTTGTGGAGCTGCGCCAAGTCCCCGTCAGCGCCGGCGGCGGCGGCAACGGGGCCGGTGGGGGAGCCCTCGTCGTCGTGGTGCTCGCGCGGGATGCGATGCCACCGGCGGAGACCACGGCCTTTGGCGACCGGTGGGGAAGCCGGCGGTGGCGACTCCCCGACAGAGTTTGCGCCCTTGGCGCCGGAATCCATGCCGGACAGCGCAATTGGCGTGAAAACGGTGGCTTTGGGAGCGGGATGGGATCACAGAACTGATCGGAAAGTGCGAGACACGAGTTCTTGGGATTGGTGGGAGCGCATGGCGGAGTTATGGGGATCGGGAATTCTCGGATTCGATCTCGGAGATCCAAGGAGTGGAAGACGAGAGGAAACAGAGTAAACAAACCGGAAAAATGGAGTTCTCCCCCTCCTTATCGTTATGGTCGTTGTTGCAGCTGTTTCTATGATTGCTGTCTTCTTACATGATTACGCAATATGATCAAAATCATTTAACCATTTACTCTTTAAAATCTCGGGAATTGGTGATTAGTTGATTTTCAAAACAATTTGGTAGGATTCAAACCTACTTCTATGGAGCTGTACGAATCCTATCAACGGCTTAATCCATAGAAATTCTAACATGAACTTAGGTGGTCATCAAGAAAATTCCTATGTCACGTATGTTTTCTCTTTTCAATTTTCTGTAAATTTTCTGTGTAACATAAAAAAAGTTACTTTTACAAATTTTGATAGTTTTATTTTGTGTCGGATTTAACAAACCGTGATATCCTGATCTTGTATAGTTTCATATTTCTGTGCTCCAAAGATGCGCTTGACTTCTTTTAAAAGTACATAGATAGACGGAAGACCACCATATAACACTTACAATCTTTATATTTTCATATTCTGCGTTCTGAAGATGTTCTTAACTTGTTTTAAAAGTACCTACTCAGGCATGAGAATAGCGCTGGCCCATGTTTTACCATTAAAAGCACATACACGTGTGCTCGATGGAAATTTTGCACTTTTTATTACACCACAAATTTGTATATCGATTGGATTTTTGAGTTTACTGACACTTAACTACAAACTACCAAGGTGGATGATGCATTTACGCTGTTAGATTTACTATGTACTATTAGTATTATTATTTTCACTAGTATTTATGTGGCACTGTCAACTTTATTCGATTTTATTCGTCGCTACATTAGTTTCATATCTCATTCAAAATATAGAAACAAATTATAGCTAAAATTATGTTTTGAGGAAATATTATGGGAGCCTGGTATAAATGTTTCCATTAATTGTATTACGGTGTTAACATTTAGATGACAGTACTTTTATTACCAAATCTTATATATTCATATGTGATGTTCTCTGTGTGTGTTTCTCTTTCATTGTTTAATATCAGTAGACAATTAGGCAATAAGACGAGGACCTTGGTGTGTGACACTGCAATTTGACGACACTAAAGTCCACAGGTTGCCATTCAACGTCATAGATCTTCATAGAAATCTTCACATTTTCCTATTCCACCCCTCCTCATCCTCTATCTCTATCTTTCTGCTGCCAATAACTTTATGAGGAAATTTTCATCAAGAATTACATCTAAACATCGATGGCTTGTACCCAAACTTTGTATTTCTCTTCCTCCACCCACCTCATCACTAGCCGTATGCAGTTGCATTATTCGCATTAATTCAATATCATGCATCCGAATGCTTCAATGATGCTCCTCTTACTTTACTTGCCTTTGCTGCCTACCCATCTCATTGCTAGACATGACGAAGTAGACGTGCTCATCATCCTCAAGCTCACTTTTGACTAAACCTATTTGTCGACGATCGGTGAATCGGCGATCTTACGGTATTCGTGGAATGATGATTACTGGGGGGTAGGGACCTCTAGGGCCCAAGTGCCAGGAGCTCTGACAGCAGGGGACAGCCGTTTTTATACAGGTTCGGGCCTCCCTCAGGATAATAACCCTACGTCCTGTTGCTATATATTGATGGAGAACACGCTTTACAACGGGGGGTGTATGTTAGTAGCTACCCTAGGCCTAATCGTAGACTAAACTATCCTAAACCACCGGGCTCGACTCCTTCGAGGCAGTGGGTCTTCTAGGGCTTCGCCTCCTGGTGCTGCGACTAGATGTCTTGACCTAATTGGCTCTTATGCGACCTCTCAGGACCTGTCCTCCCCTATGGGATTGCTGATCCTTATATAGGGGGTTCCCAGGGTCGTACCGGACGTGGACTTACGCCCAAATAGGACTCTGGTCTCCTTAAACGCTGGGATTGACTTCCTAGTTTAAGGGGAGCCTTCCCTTCTCGAGAGGGGTTACCTTGTCGTCCAGGGATCCTTACCGGGTACGCTATATCTTCCTAAAGTCCCGGGGATCTGTACACGGATACCCCTAATACGCGGGATACCGTACTATTCATCATCAAGCCCCCCATCAATACGTGAAGTGAGGTCATGATGGTTTTGTTGGAAATCTACCCTTATCGGGGAGGAAACTCCGAGTAGGCGATCCGAGTACTCTTGCTGACAATGTTCCCGAGTAGGTGATATCTCTACCGGGTAGTCGTGATATCCTTGGTCGGGATGAACCTCCGAGTAGTCCAAGGCATTTTTCTGGGCTAGCTTGCCCGTGAAGCACCTTTGGTTTAATCTGATCCATTGATCACAGACACGCGTTCGCTGGGTAGATTTCTGAGACACCGAACCGTGGTGGCGGAATTTTTGCGTGGTGATGAAGAATCTTTCCTTTTTCTGTGCTACTGCTTGGCTGACGCCAGTTAGACCGCATCGCGCTTGTCAATTGCGATGAACAGGAACTTGTAGCCCCCGGGCGAGACCGGGAAGGGCCTCAAAATATCCAGGCCCCATGTCGTGAAGGGCCACGATAGGGGAATCGTCTGCAATGCTTGGACGGGCTGGTGAATACGTCTACCGTGAAATTGGTACTAACGGCATCGCTTCACCAAGTCGCTCGCGTCACGGAGAGTTATCGGCTAATAGAATCCTTGTCTAAAGGCCCTTCCGACCAGGGTTCGGAAAGATGCATGTGCCCCGAACACCTCTCCATGGATTTCCTCGGGTAGTTTTTTTTACCCTGCGTCCGAGTGATACGCCTCATGAGCACTCCGTGAGCTCCTCGATGATAGAGGTCCCCGTCGCCCAGGAAGTACGTCTAGGCGCGTCGGGCAACCTGCTCAGATAGTGCATCGTCCTCGGGTACTGTTCGATCATGAAGGTACATGTGGATGGATTCTATCCACGAATCCTCAAGACCGACGGGAGCTACGAGTTGACCCGTAACTCCACTTGGAGCGTCAATACCTGGTGACGTCCTTGAACGGCTCTTAGACTCGAAGTCAGCCATCCCTTCGTCCACAGGTTCGCTAGAAGCTATGGACGGCGTCGAAATCCTTTTTGCAAAGGTCTCGGATAGACATAGAGATCATGAGGACGCCAGGCGGGCAAGACTATCGGCTCGGCGGTTATCCTTCCTTGGATGTACCATAATTCGAGCCCGCTAAATTTCTTCTCTAGCTTCCTCACCTCTGCTAGGTAGCTGCCATGTTCTGGTCTAAGGTCTGATATTTCCTTGGACACTTGTCTCGCTACCAGCTGTGAGTCCCCATTCACGAGTAGGCAACAGATACCAAGTGCGGAGACGACTCGGAGACCGGCAAGCAAATCCTCATACTCGGCCCCGTTATTCGTGGCCGGGAAGTCAATCTGCAGTGCATACTGCAGGCATTCTCCAGTTGGGGGAGTCAGTTTCGGCATGGGGCTAGTCGGCTGTGGAGCCCCCAGCTCAGGACGCCTGTCGTCCGAGTTGAGCGAGGGTCTAGCCCCCCGGTCGCGGCGCTTCTAGATACAATAAACAACTGAAAATATTAGTCGTCATTTGCCTTTACTGAAACTAACCTTTTGCCTTTTTGCTCGCTTCGTCCGTGACCAGTGGGGAACCAACTACGAGGCGAAGAGGTCTCGGATGGTTGAATGTAGATAACCTGCTAAACTGACTTAACACTTTTTGATTAGTAACTGTGCTTAATCTGTGTGTTTTTTAGTTTTTCGAAACCTTGTCTGATCTGCTTATGTGAAACCTTGTCGGATGCAAGCGTAGACTTTAGTCGGAACCAGTGCCCTTTGCCTCCCTTCGGTGTAGGTATACGAATAGTGCCGTAGGTCGTTCTTGCTGTGATTGACCAGTCCTTAGGTTTAGTCGGATGGAGGGCTCCGTGGCTCCTCGTCATCAGTAAACGCGATAAGGGGTCTTTCGTACAGCTTGTCATGGCCATGGCAGCACCTCCGTATTCCTCTGTTGAGGGAAGACTCCGGTGTTTTGGCTAGTAAATTCTACACTTGCCCGATTAACAAAGTTTCACTCTACCCGAGGTATCTTCTGTTCCGAGTAGTCGAAGACGTGGATAAGCGTACGGGTTCCGTTGATCTAGTCGTACTCGTACCTTTTTCCCTTCCTTTACTCGGGATCAGGGGACATTGCTACGGAACTGGGGAGTTTAGTCAACCAGGCCTTAGGTCTGGTCAGGTGGGGGGGCTCAGTGGCTCCCCTGTCACCTGCAAACGCGTTAAGGGGTTTTCCTTGCGTCCCTGACAGTTATAGCATAGAACCCTTATCCCTTGTGCAGGTCGAAGAAGTCGGTACTCGTACTCGTACATCAACTTGCCGTGTTCTTATCCAGCCCCCGACTGACTTTTCGAGAGATATCTCGGATAGGCAGTCTGAAATAATTAATGATGAAAAATATTGAACTAGATACTTGGCATAATTCAAAACTATGTCTTTTATAGGCTACTGTAAGAAAAATAATTCTATGAAAACTGAGAAAACTAAGCCGTCCCCTCCTCATTTAGCTTGTCGCCGGTTGCCCCAGAGACTCTCGTCCTCTTGTCGTGACCCGCTGACGAAACTTTGTCGAGTGCGCGTGCTGGGCGGCGGCGCCCGGAGCGTCTTATCATCGACTTGTTCGTAGCTTGATGATCTTTAAGGCTGGAGCTGGTGCAACTTTGGAATCTGCCGATGAGGAGGCGACGGTCATACGATCTTACCGAAGGTGGTTGCACGGGACTCTCTAATGGACGCGACCTTTCTACCGTTGGCCCTGTTTAGGGGAAGGCTCTATTTTCTCCCTGTTCTGACCTAGTCGTGGAGCTCTTTCTCCGACTTGGCGGGGGTATTTTCCGAAGTCGTCGCTCGTAGTCGTGGAGGTGGTCTTGACAACGTGGTGGCGGGAGCCGCCACGCTGGCGTCTTGGTTAGAGGGTAGGTGCTGCTCTGCGAGGTCGAGGATGCGCTTGCCGCAGAGGAGTGCTTCTCTGGGAGAGCTCTTTATCGTGAGGACACGTTTTGGGCCGGGCATCTTTATGCACTGGTAGGCGTAGTGCGTAGCTGCCATGAACTTGGCCAAAGTAGGGCGCCCCAAGATAGCATTGTATGTTGTTTCGAAGTCGATCACATCGAACAGGATCTTCTCTGTTCGGAAGTTCTCCGGTGTATGTTCCCGGGGGGGGGATCTCTCCACAGCGGCAGGCGGGTCTCCGTTCCGGCGAGGAGTTCTTTCCCCGGCGGCGGGTAAGCCCCCGTTCATGTAGGAGGCAGCCATTGCATTTTGCTGCTGCGAGCCCCCGGGCAGATTCTGATCTTCGAGGTCTTCTCAACCATCGTCGATCGCGAGTACCATCTGAGGTCCTTGGCTGGACGATGTGTACTCGTATTCCATCACGTTGTCCTCATCGGACGCGACGTGGGTACGCTCTTGATCGTTCTCACGATCAGAGTTTGCAGGAGAAATTCCAACCATGGGGCTGGTCGTTCCTGCCGGGAAGTCGTCGTTCAAGACCAACTTCCCACTGAAGGCCTTGGCGCACTCGGCTCTGAAGTGATCTGCTTCGCTATCCGAGTCCTCTCCAGGGGCGTACTCTCCGAAATCCACTCGATCCGTAACCGGGTACGGGCCCATAGGGCCAAAGTTGTCGTAGAAGCCCTGGTCCGAGTACCCAGTACGGGGCGAGATTGCGATCGGTTTTCCTGCCGAGTTTGCTTCATCCTCCTCGGTCAAAACCGGTGAGGGCTGTGCAAACGGCGCTGGGATCTGATCGCGCTTAGTTGCGCGTCCTGCCGACTCTGATTCTTCCTGGACGGCTTGGTCCGGAGAGGTCCCCACGGTTGGCGCCATCTGTCGACGATCGGTGAATCGGCGATCTTACGGTATTCGTGGAATGATGATTACTGGGGGGTAGGGACCTCTAGGGCCCAAGTGCCAGGAGCTCTGACAGCAGGGGACAGCCGTTTTTATACAGGTTCGGGCCTCCCTCAGGATAATAACCCTACGTCCTGTTGCTATATATTGATGGAGAACACGCTTTACAACGGGGGGTGTATGTTAGTGGCTACCCTAGGCCTAATCATAGACTAAACTATCCTAAACCACCGGGCTCGACTCCTTCGAGGCAGTGGGTCTTCTAGGGCTTCGCCTCCTGGTGCTGCGACTAGATGTCTTGACCTAATTGGCTTATGCGACCTCTCAGGACCTGTCCTCCCCTATGGGATTGCTGATCCTTATATAGGGGGTTCCCAGGGTCGTACCGGACGTGGACTTACGCCCAAATAGGACTCTGGTCTCCTTAAACACTGGGATTGACTTCCTAGTTTAAGGGGAGCCTTCCCTTCTCGAGAGGGGTTACCTTGTCGTCCAGGGATCCTTACCGGGTACGCTGTATCTTCCTAAAGTCCCGGGGATCTGTACACGGATACCCCTAATACGCGGGATACCGTACTATTCATCATCACTATCACATCCTGACGTCCATCACTGCACCCATATTTTGCTCTTGGACTCACCTGCATTGGAGTGACCCAACGGCCATGCCACTAACCTCCTTAGTGAGAACCTAAATCCTAGTGGTTCTTTTACCACCTCCTGATCAAACTGATATATCTCTCTGAAAACCGCCAGCCTTGTCGTACTGTATCTCACCTCATCAACAACTTGTTCGGCAAACCTTATTTGAAGCATGATTTGCTGCTATCTTGCTGTCATGTCATGACTACTCATGACCTTGATGATAATGTGTTCATTAGTGTATACTCATAAAAATTGCTAAAACATCCCAACTCTCATCATGGCCTCCTTTCATTCTGCCTCTTTATTGTCGCTTCTAGCTGTTATGAACTCTATCGTGGCTGCCATGCTTTTCTTGTCTAGCGCTCTCCGCTCGTGCTGTTCTACTCATGTCGTACTTTTTTCTTGTACTGTCAAATCCATGTATGCTGATACATCTAGCGCATGCTTCCCTTTTGCCTGATAGAACTATGAGTGTCCTGATCTTTCATGAGAGCGATAAAATCGATTTGGTAGAGACGACTTTGACGATCTGACTACACTGTGCAACAACGATGCACCTTAGCAATTGTTAAACCAACTCCAGTAGATTATTGACGATGCGGGAAGCACGGCTGACCTGAACACAAGGTTCTAATCCCTACGAGCAATCGAAGAACAAGTAAGAATTATGACAAAACAATATGAAATTGCAAGTATGGATGAAGACCTAAATAAATTGGGGTTCTAAAAAGCGCTCTTGATCTGGTTGTTGGACACAAATGAAGATATATGAAGTTGCAATGTAGCAAAATCTTAACTAAACAAAACTCAAGTCTGACCTAGGGGTACGACCATTATATAAAGAAGAGGAGGCAGCAAGGGAGGACGTCCCTTGAGGTGGAGGACGACTAGGACTCCTCTCCCTTCTTGGACTCTTAGTCTAATTTCGAAATTAATACATGGGCCTGGCCCAAAGTGAGGTGCCACAACACCTTGGTGTATTTAACATCTCAGAATATTTCAAAGTCTTGGCCGCCACCATCTTGTATCAAATTGAGCATTGCAACCATCTATTCATCATTCATCATGGTGACTTCAAGGTGCTGTAGTATCCATTCTTGAGATCAACTTGAGAGCTCTCATTCTTGATGCCATCATCATCATCATCATGTCCATCTCCCGTCATCAATCTTGGACCTTGATTCCTTAATACAATCACAATCTAATTCAAGCAGCATCATATTTATATGTAAATTATGTGAAGTACCAAGAAACGAAAGTACTTGATAATTAAGTTATCGTGGCTGAGTTCTAGTTATTGGTCCTTTTATTTCTGACACTTAAGGAGTGGTAACTTGAGTAGGTGTAGAGGCTATGGGTGTAATTGTAGTAGGGATGTCCTCATCGTTGCCCATTAGTGGAAGTAGTCTATACATGTTGGTATATCTAATGCATGTTACATTAACATTTGTTATCCATCATTGCAGATTGCGTGCTATTGAATAAAAATAAAATTACTAATTTTATTATGTATTTCTATTTTATATAAATTCAAGTACAAATTTAATTTAGAGATATAGTGTTATATTTTTTCTTTGCCTAATATATAAATCGACGTAATTTAAAATTACACCTAGATTTTAATTTAAGAAAATAGAATCGTATTGTTTATCCACATAATAATTAAATCCATTTGTTAATTTTCATTTAAAATTAGTTACAGATTTTAATTTAGGAAAATAGCATTGTATTATCTATCCACCTAATATAAACTCCAACTGCTAATTTTTATTTAATAATTTAGAGAAATATAGTTGTATTCTTTATCCACCTAATAAGAGTTGTATAGACTATCAATTTCTATAAATAGTCAAATTCATCTACACCATTAAAGTCCAAACCCACCAAAATTAAACAGTCTAGATAATTTAACCTATGAGAACAACGTGGTGGCTTCTTTTCTATCATTTTAATAATATAATAGATACATTTTAGTCGTTAAACTAGAAGACCATAGTAGATAGTGGTATGGCAGGAGTTGAAAGACAGTGGGGACGACGTTGATGGCACAATTGAGTTCGGTCACAAAGGCATTGAACAGTGATGGATTTAGTAGCCAAAAACCGAGCGGGAGGCGAGCATGTACATACAATTTAGGCGTCCTGAGAGGTACTTAATGTTGGGAAACTGTCAAAGTGGCACACTCTCTACTTTGACTCATTGGGTCCTTATCCAAACCCACACCTAGTCTATAAATAGGGGTTCATTTACCACTTGTAAGCACTTATTGAGAAGATTAATAAAGAGAAAGAAATTATGCCCCTACACCTTGTGTCTCCTTTATATTACTGTATTGTATGCGTGTGTTTGTTCATCGTGTTCATCTACTACTCCAGTGATCATCGGATTACACTCGGTAGCGGTGGTTCACTAACACGTTATCAGCACGAAGCTCTCCTTGGCCTAACTGTAGGCTCTCTTTACACGGTTGAAAGGTAATCATCGATGAATGATGTCACCATAATAGATTGATCTCATTCATCTAGATGGCTTTTGCCCATATGATTTTTGCATTCTAGATTATCTTTGTATGGAAAATTTCAATATTGTGAAATTCCTCTAGCAATCGTTGTGAACTTATAGTTGCCGACACGATGTTGACCATTTTGCTACAAATCCTTTCTTGACTAGAAAATCCCTAAGGCATGCGTACCACGCTCGTTGGGTTTCTTGAGCCCATATAGTGCCTTATGGAGTTTATAGACATGATTGGGGAACTTGGTGATGGTGATATGCCACCCGGGTATCACCAAGGAGGGCGAATCCGGCCTCCCGGCCACGGGATGGGCCGGGCCGACTACTCGGAGTCCGACTACAACACGGGGGCACCTCACCGACGTGGAGTACAAGACGAGGACTAATACCTGTCCGGCTTACCCGGAATCAGTTGTAACCAAATAGGAAACATATCTGTTAACCCGATCCGGACTCTGTAACCCTACCCCGGCCGGCTATATAAGGCTCGGTAGGGGACCTCCGATCGGCATCGCTTTACATCCAGCATCGTCTCCATTGTTTCATAGCTCAGGCCCCTTCGAGATCAATTCTCTAGGGCCTGCGGCACTCGGGATACCGCAGTACCTGCCACCAAACACAGGACGTAGGGTATTACCTCTCCGAGAGGGCCTGAACCTGTCTAAATCTTGTCTCCCGTGTGCAGCCATCCTGATTTGCTGTGCTCACACCGCCCCATAATTAGTATTGCCGGAATAATACTCCGACAGTTGGCGCGCCAGGTAGGGGATTGTGCGCATAGATCCATCTGCACGAGTCAGGATGGCTTTCGTCAACAACAACATCTTCGTCTCGGGAAGCATCTTGAAGTTCGCCTTCATCAGCGCTGTCCCAGACCCTGGCCACCTTTTCCGCTTTGGAAGGTTGGATTTCATCGCCGACAAGGTCGGCCAGCTTCACCTCTGCTACTCGGCGACGTCCCGATCGGCAGAGGCTTCATCAGCTCTTCAGCACGGGCCTCCCACGGAGCCCGCGCACTCGGCCCCTCTCCCCAGGGAGGGGGTTTTGCCGAAACCAGATCCGTTTGTCGCGCACGAGTTCGCACTCGGATCCCGGCTGGTGGGCGCTATCGAATCTCTCCTCCCCGTCCTCGAGTACTACTCGGACGAGGACGAAAGCTCTGGCAGCCACCATCCGTCCCGGGAAGTCTTCATGGCCAATGCCGGCTCGCTAGATGGCGGTGACGGCCAAGAAGTTCCCATCGAGCAACAAACGCCGGCCCAGCTCGAGGACACTCGACTCCGACTCCTTGCTAAGGAGGAAGAGTTGATCGAGCAGCAGACCCGGCTCGTCCGCCAGTGTGACGACCAGCGACGCAATGATGACATGAGGGCTCGTGGACGCCAGGTTCACAACGAGCTCCGCATGCGTGAAAGGGAAGGGGTCCCGATATTCCCTCTCCCGAGTCACAATATCGTTGCGGCCACAGTGGCGGCCCGCGCCATTGATATCCCCGAGGGCAACTCGGGATATGACGAACTTCGGCGGCTCCGCGTCCTGCTGGAAGAGACCGCCCTCCAGCACGCTGAAGCTTTCGAAGACCACCCCGGCTCCTCCGCAGGTGCAAGGAGTTGGTGCTCTACGCCTCAAAAGAGTCCGTCACGCATGGATAGCCTGCGAGCAAGCCCCGGCCGACATCAGCCGGTCGGCAACGTCCACGGGCGACTCGGACCCGATCGAGACGCCCGAGGCACCATAGATGCGAGAACCCGCGCCCGCCAGGACGCGAGCAAAAACGCTCGCCAAGCTATACCGGCCCGTGATCGACTCGGACCAAGGAGCCAAGCAGACGCTGAGAGAAGCGCTCATCATGGTTCCAGGAGAGAAGATCGTGGCAACTACCACAATGGTAGCGGCGCCACCAGTCGGGAACGTTCTCCTCTGACTTCCTCCGGCATGGGTTACTTGGGTCCGAAAGCATTCGGCCCTCGTATCCGCAGCATCATCTTCCCGCCGCGATTCCGGGTCACCGGCATCGACAAGTACACGGGAGAGACTCGGCCGGACATCTGGTTGTCCGACTACCACACAGCGTGCAGAACCAACGGTGGGGACGACTACGTCGCGATCCACTACCTGCCGCTCTTCCTGGCCGACTCAGCGCGAGCCTGGTTGACCAGCTTACCTCCGGGGTGCATCCATACGTGGGAAGACCTCGAGACCCTCTTCGTGAACAACTTCCAGGGCACCTACAATCGGCCCGGGAACGCGTGGGATCTCCACAGCTGTACACAAGGGGCGGATGAGACTCTCCGTGAGTACATCCAGCGCTTCTCCAAGAAGAAGAACTCTCTGCCCGAGATCCGGGAGGGCGACGTCATTACCGCTTTCTCCAAAGGAGTTCGGAGCACCGACCTGATCCACAAGATTGCACGGAAGAATCCATAAACTACGCGCGAGCTTTTCGACATAGCCAACAGCTTCGCTACCGGCGAAGAGGCTGTCCGCAGTGTTACTCGGGACGACAAGGGCAGAGGCAAGGGCAAGGCGCCCGAGTCCTCCAGTCGGGACGACCAGCCCGAGTCGTCTAGAAAGAAGCACCGCAAGCGCAAGGGCGGCGACCTCGTTGCTGCTGCCGAGCGCGCTCTGGCGCGCCGCCCACCGCGCACCAACACAACCTTCGAGGAGATGATGAGTCAGCCGTGTCACTTCCATGGACCCAAGTCCAATCATCTGACACGCGACTGCAACCTCTTGAAGAACCTGAACAAGCCCTACGCCTCTAACAAAGGCAAGAAGGAACCCCCTCAAGACGGGGGAGACGAGTTCCCGAAAGAGACCGCTTGCTTGATGATCTTCGGCGGTCCCAACGGCTATGAGACCAAACGTCGCCAGAAGATCATTGAACGAGAGGTCAACGCAGCGGAACCGGCCGTGCCCAAGTACCTGCGATGGTCCGAGTCCGTAATCTCATTCGGACGCATGGATCACCCCGACTACATACCCCAGCCGAGACGCTTCACCTTGGTGGTGGACCCGATCGTCTCCGGCGTCCGCCTCACCAAGGTCCTCATGGACGGCGGGAGTGGTCTCAACATCCTCTACGTCAAGACTCTCGACGACATGAAGATCCCTCGATCCGAGATCAAGCCGACTGGTGCCCCCTTCCATGGGGTAGTACCCGGCAAGATGGCGAGTCCACTCGGGCAGGTCAGCCTGCCCGTTACATTTGGCACTCCCGACAATTTCCGGACCGAGACCCTCACCTTTGAGGTCGTCGACTTCTCGGGATCATATCATGCCATCCTGGGTCGTCCCTGCTACGCCAAGTTCATGGCTGTCCCCAGCTACGTCTACCTGAAGCTCAAGATGCCGGCCCCCATGGGGTTATCACAGTGCAGAGCAGCTTCCAGCATGCTTACACGTGTGATCTCGAGAACTGCAACCTCGCCGCGACCCAGATCTCCGAGGCCATACTCTCCAACCTTAAGTCAGCCGTGGTCGAGGAAGCACCGCCATCCAAGAAAGCTTCAACGTCGACATCTTTTCAGTCGACGCGGGACACCAAGTCGATCCAACTCGACCCTGCAGACTCCTCCAAGACGACGCAGATCGGGACTGCACTCAGCGACAAATAGGAAAGCGCGCTCGTCAGCTTCCTTCAGGACAACCGGGACATCTTTGCTTGGATATCCTCCGACATGCCCGGGGTTCCAAGGGAGGCTGCCGAGCACTCTCTCAACGTTCAGCCGGACGCCAAGCCGGTCAAATAGCGCTTACGCCGATTCGCTGAAGATTAAACAGCTCCTAGCGGCTGGTTTTATTAAAGAAGTGTATCATCCCGACTGGTTAGCGAACCCAGTTCTTGTTCGCAAAAAGAATGGAAAGTGGAGGATGTGTGTTGATTATACTAGCCTTAACAAGGCGTGTCCCAAAGATCCTTTCACTCTTCCTCGCATCGACCAAGTGGTTGATTCCACGGCCGGGTGCGAAATTTTGTGCTTTCTCGACGCCTACTCGGGCTATCACCAGATCAAGATGAAGGAGGATGACGAGATCAAGACATCTTTCATCACTCCGTTCGGCGCCTTCTGCTACGTCTCCATGCCCTTCGGACTCAAGAATGCCGGCGCTACGTACCAACGGTGCATACAGCGCTGCCTTCAGTCCCAGATCGGCCGGAACGTACAAGCCTACGTCGACGATGTGGTGATCAAGTCCCAAAAGAAAGAAGACCTCCTGAGTGACTTGGGAGAGACCTTCGCCAACCTTCGAAGATTCAGCATGAAGCTTAACCCCGAGAAGTGTGTTTTCGGGGTCCCTTCGGGCAAGCTACTCGGCTTCCTCATTTCCGAACGAGGGATCGAGGTCAACCTGGAGAAGATCGATGCCATCCTCAAGATGGCCCCACCAAAGAATCTCAAAGACGTCCAAAGGCTTACCGGGTGCATGGCAGCTCTCAGTCGGTTTATCTCCCGACTCGGCGAGAAGGCCATGCCCCTCTACAAACTCATGAAGAAGTCGGATACCTTCACCTGGACTCCCGAGGCCCAGGATGCCTTGGACGGCCTGAAGAAGTTCTTAACTACCCCCCCGGTGCTGGCGTCTCCCATGCCCAATGAACCACTGCTTCTCTACGTCGCAGCGACTACTCAGGTAGTCAGCACGGTCTTGGTCGTGGAACGTCCCGAGCCCGGTCATATTCAGAAGGTATAGCGCCCGGTTTACTTCATCAGTGAAGTACTCTCCGAGTCCAAGGCGCGGTACCCGCAGATCCAGAAGATAGCCTATGCGGTCTTCATAACATCACGGAAGCTCGTCCACTACTTCTAGGGCCACCCCATCACGGTGGTCAGCTCCTTCCCGATCTCCGACGTCATCAACAACCGCGACGCCACGGGTCGGATCGCAAAGTGGGCCATGGAGCTTATGGCGTTCAGCATCGTCTACGCTCCCCGCACGGCTATCAAGTCCCAGGCTCTCGCCGACTTCATGGCCGAGTGGACAGAAGTCCAGTCCCCGCTCTCTGTCGTCGACCTCGAGCACTGGGTACTCTACTTCGACGGCTCTCTGATGCTCCAGGGCGCGGGGGCTGGCGTTGTGCTCATCTCTCCCAAGGGTGAGCGCTTCAAATACGTACTGCAGATCCACTTCCCGGCATCCAACAACGTCGCCGAGTATGAGGCTCTGCTCCACGGTCTTCGTCTTGCGGTTTCACTCGGGATTCGCCGCCTTCTCGCGCGCGGTGACTCGGAACTGGTGGTCCGGCAAGTAATGAAGGACTGGTCGTGCCGCGACCCCTCCAAGGAGGCCTACTGCCAAGAAGTCCGCAAGCTCGAGGCCAAATTCGATGGTCTTGAGATTACTCACGTTCTACGCCGCGACAACGAAGATGCAGATGCACTCGCCAAACTGGGATCCAGTCGGGACGTCGTCCCGACGGGAGTTTTCCTCCAGGAGTTGCACACCCCTTCTATCAAGGCGGACGCGCCGCCCGAGACCGAAGAACCACAAGTCCCGGAGAGTGACGCTACTCAGCAGCCTCCCGCGGAGGTCCTCGCCGTCACTTCCGACTGGACTACACCTTTTCTGGACTATCTCTTGCGGGACACCCTCCCATCGGACGCGCCAAGTCCTTCGTCATCATAGAAGACGAGCTCTACAAGAAGAGTACCTCTGGGATACTCCAACGGTGCATACCCGACTATCAGGGAAAGCAGCTCATGCGCGAGATCCACTCGGGAGTGTGTGGACACCATGCTGCGCCCGCATCACTAGTCGGGAAGGCCTTCCGACAAGGTTTCTACTGGCCGACTGCCGTGTCCGACGCGGAACACATCGTCCGCACCTGCGAAGGGTGCCAATACTTTGCCCGGCAGACACACTTGCCGGCTCAGGCCCTCCAGGCCATACCGATCACCTGGCCCTTTGCAGTCTGGGGACTGGATATGGTCGGCCCATTCAAGAAAGCGCCCAGGGGCTACACGCACCTCTTCGTCGCAGTCAACAAGTTCACCAAGTGGATCGAAGCCAAGTCGGTCGCCACGATAACTGCTGAAAAGGCCGTCGAGTTCGTGCGGAACATCGTCTTCCGGTTCGGCGTACCCAACAGCATTATCACGGACAACGGCACCCAGTTCACTGGCCGGGCGTTTCTCCAATTCTGCGACGACTACAACATCAGCCTCGACTTCGCCGCCGTGGCACACCCACGCACCAACGGGCAAGTCGAGCGGTCCAACGGGTTAATACTACAAGGCCTCAAGCCTCGAATTTTTCAGCGTCTGAACAAATTCGCAGGCAGATGGGCAGCCGAGCTACCTTCGGTCCTCTGGAGCCTCCGGACCACGCCTAACCGGTCAACGGGTTATACACCTTTCTTCATGGTCTTCGGTGCTGAGGCTGTCCTCCCGACTGACCTGGAGTACGGGTCCCCGCGCGTCCGAGCCTTCAACGAGGCCGAGTCAGAAGAAGCACGGCACGACGCCCTCGACCAACTCGAAGAAGCCCGCGAGGTTGCCCTCCTTCGGTCGGCTAAGTACCAACAGGCCTTGCGGCGCTACCACAGTCGGCACGTACGCGGCCGCTCCTTCAGCGTTGGCGACTTGGTTCTGCGCCGAGTCCAATCGAACAAGGAACAGCATAAGCTCTCGCCGCCATGGGAAGGCCCGTACATAATCGCTGAGGTGCTACGCCCGGGGGCTTACCGATTGAAGGACAGCGACGGCAACGTCTTCACCAACGCGTGGAACATAGAACAGCTACGTCGTTTCTATGCTTAAACCCTTTTTCTAAGTGTATCAGACATAATAGTAAAGAGTTTGCTTTTGTTCGAAAGTATCTCTCTACCCGACTGCCTCGCTGCGCCCGTTCGTGGCAGGCACTCGACGGATTACCTCCCGGGTCACCATCAGCGCAAAATGCTTAAGTACTGTGTATACAAGTCTAACGTTAACTCCTTGACTCCGATCGCCGGTCTACGCCACACCCTTACGCTACTCGGGACACACGCCCACGGCTAATCCCCACGCAAAGGAGGCTACGACGGATCGGCAAAGAGCACAAACGCACAAGCTTACATACACAGGAACACAAGTTTTTCTGATGGGGCCAAAAATTTACTTGTTAAAACTTGCAAAGTTAACACAAGTCACTCGGGCATCCCGAGTGCACAACAAAGCAACTCGGCATCCCCGAGTCCCTTACAAAACTCTACTCGGCTACCCCGAGCAGTTTCACAGCTACTCCTACTTCTCTACAGGTTGGAGCGCGTCAGCAGGGTCTCGACGGTGGGCTCGACGATCCGCATCATCTCTGGAATGTCTTCATCCGGAAAGTCCGCGGCGTACCCTTCCCCGATCGCCTCCAAGTCCAGCTCGGAGTCATGGGACCGCGCCACCGCCAAGACTAGGCTGGCCCCCGTCCACGCGGCCTCCGACTCAATGCTCGCCACTTGGTCGGGGACTTGGTGCAGCCGCTCGGCAACCGCCGCGATGGAGTCCGGCGCCGGGTCATCCGACCAGATGGCGCCGCATGCCGCCTGCCCCGCCTTCAGCAACGACTCGATCATCCCTTTGGATTTTTCGAGCTGCCCCTTCCAACCTACAGCAGCAAAGCAACAAGCAACCAGTCAGGCGACAAGGCCCGGGTAAAATCCACGGCCAGCAAGTTGGACAAAGTGACACGGAGCGGTCAGGGCACTTACGGGATTCGGCCTCTGTGGCGTCCTTCTTCACCGCTCTGACCGCCTCCTCCGCGTCAGCAGTCCGCTTGGCCGCCGACTCGGCGTCCTTCTTCGCGGCCTTGGCCACCTCCTCGGCTTCAGTGGCCCTCTTGGCCGCCGACACGGCGTCAAGCTTCGTCTGCTTCTCCATCTTCTCCGCCAAGTCCGCCCGGGCCCTCTCCATCTCGAGCTCCTTCTCGACTCCCCGGGCCCATTGCTTGGCAAGGTCGCAGTCCCGGGCGCGGGTTTTCAACGGCTCGGCTTCGCGCTGGAGCTGCGCCCGCCAGGCCTTCTCCGCTTCAAGCGCCTCCTTGAGGTCCCGGGCACGGGCCTTCGCGTCCTCGAGCTCCGCCTTCAGCTTCGACAGTTCGTCCTCAGCTGCTGCACAGCAACAACCTACAGCAAGATGAATTGCAACACGCAGAGGACAAAGGTTACTCGGCGGGCTCAACCTTGGGACTTGGCGATTTCCTGGGACAGACCAGCCTTCAAGCCGGCGATCTCCACTCCGCGCTTGCGCGCCACATCCTCCGCCGTCTGCCTTGCTGCGGTTATTTTGTCCCACTCGGACTTCCGCAGCTCCATCCGTTCGATCACCGGCAGTCGGTCCTGGAGGACGGCGGTCTTGCTCTGCGACCGCTGGTTCAGTGCCTGCTGCAGAAGACAAACCAGTTAGGCCGCCCGGCAGCATCATCAAAACCCTCCACTCGGTCCCAAGGACCCAGTGGAGGCTCGGGGGCTACACCCTTCGGGTGCACTGTTCGTGCACCCGGAGAAGAATCTACAGACTAAACTACATCTACCCTCCGCCCGACTATCCTAGTCGATCGCAGGCTTGGGGGCTACACCCTCTGGGTGCACTGTTCGTGCACCCAGAGCAGCAACTACAAAGAAACACGAGGGGACCTCCGCCCGACTACCTTAGTCGGGCAGAGGCCCGGGGGCTACTTCCTAGGGACACATCCTAACACAAAGGAAGGTACGTACCTCCATCAAAGGGCACAGCCTGCCGTTCAGCAGGTTGGCCGCCTCCCTCGACGCTTTCAGCAAAGCAGGGAGGATCTCCCCGATTCGCTCGGCGCACTCCGCGGCCGCCCGCCACTCCGTCTCCTCCTCGACGTCGTCGACGACCACCGTGGCCGGCTGCCCCGGCTCCTTCTCCCCGATTCGGAGCGGCCGCGCCACCAGCTCCGAGCAGGGCTTCAAGGGTGGAGCCCCGCTGATCTCCCGCATTGGCGAGGTCGCGGCGGGCTCGCCCTCACGCGACGGCAAAGCGGCCCTGACCGCCTCCGGCTCCGCGCCTTCCGCCATCGCCACGTCCCGGCTGGCATCCACGGACCCCGTCGGCGCCGACGCTCCGGCGGAGGGCTCCTCCCGAGGGATGGCCGGCGGGTCTGCCTGCACGCCGGGCTGTTCAGGGGTTGGCTCGCGAGCGACCGCGGGTGGAGGCGACACCGGCCGGGACGAAGAAGGAGCAGCCGCTGCCGGAGGCGGCGACGCTCGGGTGTCTTGCGCCGGGGGATCTCCACCTTGGCTGGATCCCGGGCCACTCGGGGGCGCCTTAGTGGTGCCTCCCGTCTTCCGCGTCCTACGGAAGCGGCAAGATCAACCATGTCAGCAGGTGAAGATGAAAGAATCCAGGAAGTCGGTCGGCAGAGCACTTACTTCGCAGATCGAGCGACGACGAGCCTCTTCTTCACCCCTGTGGCTCGCGGCCCGGGTGCGGCAGCAGCCGGGGCTGGCGAGGTCCCCGACCCGCCGGACGCCCCGAAGGCCGTATCGGCGTCGCGCTTTTCCCCCCGGCTAGTGGGGGCGTCGTCGCCAGCCGCCCCGGTGGCTTCACTCGGCGCCGCAGCCGGCGCCGCATGCACAGCACCGGTGGAAGACTCTTCCGCAGCGTCGGATGTGACCCCCATATCGGTCACCGCCAACGGGTCGTCGCTGCGCTGGGGCTTCCGTCTCCGCACGAAGAAGGTGCCGCCAGCATCCGACTCCTCCTCTTCCTCCTCCTGGGCCGCCGTGCTCGCGGGAGGAGGAGGGGGCGCAACAACCGCCGGTCCCTTCCCCTTGGAGGACCTGGTACCCTTTGAAGGCCCGACGCTCTTAGCTGTGCCGGCGCCGGGAGAAGATATCCCCGCCGCTCCCGGCGGTGGCGGCTTGCCCTTCGGTACATCAGCGTACCGTGGCTGGTTCCAGATCTCGTCCTCCGGGAGGGGAGCGCTGGAACAGAAGCCGAACAGATCCTGCGAAGAAATGAAGACAGTACCCGAGTCAGGCTCGGTCAGCGATTTAACCAAAAAGGCACGGCTTCGGATACTTACGTCGTTCGGCATGTTCGCCCGGCAGAAGGGAGCCGGTCGGTCGGAGAAGTCCAGGCTCGTTCCCTGGGCCAGAAGCTTCTCCAGCCGGCTCTGCACTTCGCCCTCCGACAGCTCGTCGGCGGCCTCCCGAGTTGGGTCCTCCGGGCCGGTGTACTCATACATGGGGTGCGCCCGGAGTTTGGCCGGCTGCACACGCCACCGGACGAAGGTCGCAACGACGACCGCCCCGGTGAGCCCGGCGTTCATCACCTGGCCGAGCTTCCCCATCAGCACGACGGCGCTGCCTTCCTCTCGCTCCAGAGGCAGGTCCGACCAGCTTGGCTTGACCACTGGTGCTTGGCCTGAGAAGGCTGGCAGCGCCGGGTCGGGATTGGCGCAGTAGAACCATTGGGCGTGCCACCCCTTGAGGGATGACGGCATCGGCGGAGCCGGGTAACTCTTCGCCGTGCCGGATCTCAGCTGGAACCCGGCGCCCCCGACTACGGCCGGGTGATCCCTGCTTGGCTGCGGCTTCACCATAAAAAGGTGCTTCCACAGCGCGAAGTGTGGGCGAATGCCGAGGAAGCATTCGCAAAGCGTGATGAAGCTGGAGACGTGCAGAATGCTGTTGGGGTTGAGGTTGTGCAGCTCCAGCCCGTAGTAGTAGAGGAGCCCGCGCAGGAATGGGTGGACTGGCACCGAGAGCCCTCGCTCGAAGAACAGGCTGTGGACCACCAGCTCGCCGGTGTCTGGAGTGGGAATGGCCTCTCCCACGGCGGCGCGCCACTCGACTAGTTCTTTGGGCGGCAGGACTCCCATCCGGACGAGGGTCTCCAGCCTCGCCTCCGTCACCGTCGATTTCTGCCAAGAAGCCATCGGTACGGCGGACGTTTCTTCTCCTTCTTCTCCGGTCAGCAGCTTCCAGACCAAGGCGTCCTCCTCGGCTTCGTTAGGATCGGCTTCCCAGTTCGGGGTTTGCATCCGAAGGAGCCGGGACGGGGATTAGGGTTTTGGAGCGCGCGGAGCGATTGGAGGCAGGGGGAAGACGAAGCGGCAGGTGCTGGATGAATGCGGAAGTGTTTGAGAGCGTGGGTCCCTCCCGCAGCCTCTGCCGAATATAAAGGGGAGCGACCGGGCGGTTCGGATTCCCCACGATCGCACGTTCCGGATTCACCGCGGCCACGTCCGCGCCGTTTCGGATTCCGCCGCGCGTTTCGGGCAGGCCACGTTGCGGGTATCCCGCACCCACGACTTGATGGCGCCACGATTCGTGCGGCTTAATAAAGGAGATCCGACGGTTAGCCCTCCAGGCTATCCAACCCATCGGAATGCGTCTCCGCTACATGGTGGCTAAAGCGTATTCTCCGAGAATCACTAGCTGGCTGCCGGGTAGGACTCGGCGCCGGGCGCTTTGGCTACAGAGGGTATCAGAGGCTGGCCTCCAGCGAGGAACGCAGTCGGCTGATTACACCCGAGTGAGGGACAGAAATGGCGTGCCTTCCGAGGGCCTCAAGTCAGATGCTGAGCAACTCGGAGCTGCCGGATTCTTCACCCAGGCTCATCGGGCGCTCCGGCCTTGAAGCCTTGGTATCTGGGATCCCCAGATTCAGTGGAATGACCCGGCATAAGACTTCGAAACTCAGGAACCTATGCGCCGTGACTGTTTTCTCTGGTCCGGACTTGGAGTTTCAGAGGCATTCCTTCAGGGGACACAAGCCGGCCTTGACCCACTCGGGAAGGCCGGGTGCTACTCGGGAACTCAGTCGGGATTGATGGCAAGCCCCATGATGGGTTATTAGCCGGTCCCTGTCCCCAGGGATGGACCGGATGCCACCAGAGATTACCCGCTAATAGCTCGCCTGCCTTTAACGTTCCTGCCTTACGGGTGAATGTTACTTGGCTTTAATTGTCTTTTCCACAGGAGTCCGGTCAGTCCTTCGCGATCTCCCAGCAAGCCAAGGCCAGTCGGAAAACCTAATCGGGGGAAGAGGCAAGTAGCGGCAAGACCACGAAGGACTCGGGGGCTACTGATGGTGATATGCCACCCGGGTATCACCAAGGAGGGCGAATCCGGCCTCCCGGCCACGGGATGGGCCGGGCCGACTACTCGGAGTCCGACTACAACACGGGGGCACCTCACCGACGTGGAGTACAAGACGAGGACTAATACCTGTCCGGCTTACCCGGAATCAGTTGTAACCAAATAGGAAACATATCTGTTAACCCGATCCGGACTCTGTAACCCTACCCCGGCCGGCTATATAAGGCTCGGTAGGGGACCTCCGATCGGCATCGCTTTACATCCAGCATCGTCTCCATTGTTTCATAGCTCAGGCCCCTTCGAGATCAATTCTCTAGGGCCTGCGGCACTCGGGATACCGCAGTACCAGCCACCAAACACAGGACGTAGGGTATTACCTCTCCGAGAGGGCCTGAACCTGTCTAAATCTTGTCTCCCGTGTGCAGCCATCCTGATTTGCTGTGCTCACACCGCCCCATAATTAGTATTGCCGGAATAATACTCCGACACTTGGGATCCTCGAATCCGGGAGGTTGAGCTACAAAAACTAATTCAGAAATTGGACCATTCAAGAATGCACTCTTGACATCCATTTGATATAACTTAAAATCATGATGAATAGCAAATGCAAGCAAAATATGTATGGCCTCAAGACGGGCAAGGGTGGCATAGATTTTACCGAAGTCCAAACGTTCAACTTGAGTGAAACTTTGCACAACTAACCATGTCATGTTGCGGATGACTTGACCATCTTCATCTTGTTCCGAAATATCCACGCGGTCCCTACAATGTTTTAATCCGGTCTGTCCACCAATGACCAAACATTGTTGCTGGTGAAGTTGTTGAGTTCTTCATGCATTGCATTCACCCAACCCGTAACATCAAGTGTTTCATCTACCTTGACAAGTTCCAAGTAAGAAACAAACGAGTAATATCCAAAAAACTTTCAACATGAGAACAAGTAGTTACTCCCCTATTCATGTCATCAAGGATGTTGCTAACGGGGTGGTCGCGTTGAATGCATTGGTGCACTCAAGGATTCAGAGGAGCATGTTGTGCTCAACCTTCTTCCTCTTGTTGTTGCTCCACATGGGCACTTAAATCTTGAATGGAGGTGGAGTGTTCAACTTGCATCGAAGGTGTAAGTTGAATCTCCATGGTCTCCAAAGGCTTGATCTCACAAATCAACATATTTTTGATTGTTTGAGATGGGTCCTCATCACTTACATCATTTGGATCAATTTGCTCCACTTGTGAGCCATTTGTTTCATCAAATTGCACATCAACGGTTCTTTAACAAAACAGAAGTCTTGTTGGATACTCGATAAGTGTGCAAATTTGATCCATAGTAGAGCAAGAAACCTTCATCATATTTAGAAAAAAATTTAGATAACCTAATTTTCTTATTTGAGATGAAACACTTAGGCCCTGTTTGTTTCGGCTTAGGCCCTGTTTTCTTATTTGAGATGAAACACTTAGGCCCTGTTTTCTTATTTGAGATGAAAAATATAGTAATATGTAATATGTAGTTTCGGCTTCCAAAAAGCCAAAAGCCAAAAGCACCTATTTAGGTGCTTTTCTGGCTTCGAAGCCAAAGCGCAGAAGCCAGAAAAAGCCCAAACAAACAGGGCCTTACTATCAAATACTCAAAAGTATGAGATGTTGAGCTTTTCCTTGGTGGGTAGCTCATATCGAGTCTTTTTCAAGAGGCGCTGAAGATACAGCCGATTGGTTGCACGGCCGCAAACTAAATTCTTATGACGATGAATGTCTCACGGACTTGTGAAATTTATTTAGTATTGATTCTAGTAAAAAAGTTATAAATTTTTCTATAAATTTTTCTATCTAAAGCTACATATTTTCTATCTTTTCTTCTCCTGAATAAGAAAAACATGATAGGTAATGATAGAACAGGTGCCCGCAAGCAACCCTTGGCTGAAGTAGAGTCCTTGCCTACATGATCTTGATACCGACTAAACCTAGAATTGAGCATGCTCATCCTTAAGAAAGATTACGGAGGATATTACCTTTGATATTTCACTTAATACACATGTATTTCTCCAAGTAGAGATTTACTAAGTACTTGGCTTTGCACGCCAAACGAATTTGTATGCTAGCAACATATGACAGCAACACTTACCCTAGAAGCAGACTAAATTTTGCAAATGATATGGCAAGGGGGAAAAATATGGAAACAAAGGTAAGAAACAGAGAAAACACAATCAATTATGGGCATTGTGTAGTGATTTTCCCTCTCTCGCCTTGACAGAAATCATACATAATTTAAATAAGATGCAAACTCTCAAAGTAATGACAAGAGTGTATCTATCAGTTGTATGTGATACTGCATATATTGCTTTGGAAAGTTATGGATTACATGGAATTACAATAGATAAAGTCTCCAATTCATCTGCAACCAACTAAATGCACATTTGTCAGCACTCCAGGCTTGATATTTTCTCCCGAAAAAGGGTTGATGTAGCAGGCACCCGAAAGGGGGAGAAATGCCCTTAGCCTATTAGCTATGGTATTTTCTCTGGAAAAAGGGTTGATGTAGCAGTCTCCGCTATTCGGAATAGCGTGTGTAACCTTGAGTAGAACTCTTAGAGAATTTGAATACACAACTCATAAAATTTCATATCTAACATCATCTCATTCGGTACTAATGAAATTTCCATAGTTACACTGACATAGTCTCGCAAACTATGAAATCAATAAACTCCATGAAAGCGTATGTAGTCAAGCAAACTAAGGAGTTATATTGCTTCATAATAACTTGGGCCAAGTAGCTTCGTACACGAGTATCCCTTTTGTGCATGTATATAACTGACAACATTAGAGGGAGATTGTACACCTCTAGCGAAATGATGTTGTTCAGAATAGTAGCATAAAATATGAGTACTAATGACAGGCAATCAGCTACATGAGAAAACTGTGTTAGGTCATGCAAACTAAACACAGATGATCGATTAACATTAGAAAAATGAGCACATACTACCAAATATGACGCATAGCAAAGATATGCAAACTGTAATGCACAGAAATTGTTGGCATATATCTAGAGATGTTTGGGGAGAAAAACTTCGGATACTAAAATTGCCTATTACCTGGAGACATTTAGGGAAAAGCAATGTGAGAAGAAGAAAATTTTGCCTAACCGCAATTGAATAATCTAATCAGAAATTGGAATGTTTCTAAACATATGCTTAACCAAAGAAATGGCCCACCATAAAACTCTTTCAGTTAAGGCACCGAAAAACTCTACTCCCCTTCAAAGTGGAAATTAGAGAAAAGTGGAGGGAATATATGCATCACTGTAAAAGGAAATGCATAAGTTTACTGACGTCATCTATAGCATTTTGTCTATTGCCAGATACTGAAGTATCTAGTGTGGTCATATTTGAAGGCGATATGGGCATCAACACTCCGTACATACATGAAGAACTATGAATGTGGAATTATGGGAGAAGCAGCTGAAAGTAGCATAATGTCATTATAAGAAGGCACTTGTCCCTAAGTGAATATTCTTTCTAGAGAAAACGATGGTACTAAGCAAATTAAAATATTGGATGCAAGGTATTTGAAACCTTGAAGCATTGAAAAAATGAGAGAAAATTTTATGAAGCCTCTTATAAGCTGCAAGCATTGTAAAGCTATCTTCCGTGTAAAAATAGGGGTGGATTATCCATGCACTTGGAGATGCGGTACTAACAGTGCAGTACATGTATAATGCAATCACTAGCCTTGGTCTAAAGTTGAATACCTTTTGGTTTCGGATAAATGGTTAGGGAATTACTTATAGATGGTTAGAGGATTACTCATAACACTATAGAGTAATCCAATTTGAAGGTATATGAATGGTCATAGAGTATAAGTAAAGGTCCAAGAATTTATATGGACCCCATGGATACACAACCCTAGAAGTGAACATGGACCTAACATCTTCTTCGTGATATTGTTATGTACCTAATATGACGCTTACAATAAGTTGAAGAAAGAAAAGTCAAATGATATCAATCAGTGGTAAATTCTTCACGGTAGCAGCATATCCCATGACCACCTCACGAGTTTTGCAGGAATACACTCTAGAACATTGTGACCAAGCTTATGCTTGGCAAACCGAATACGAACCATGTAGCTCATGAAGACTTGCAAGTTCGGTTATTAAGACACGTATCATATGGAGATTACATTGTGTATAAGTGATTTATGGGATAATATCTCAAAATCACATTGAACCATTCGTGAAACATGTGGTTCATGGGTAGTTGATTGGCCCAGGCAAGAACATGAAGCTTACGGTACACTCAGCTACCTTTAACCCCTAAAATCATCCAAGCAGATAACGAAACTCATGTTGCACAACTGAGTATGGTTGTAATTGCATATTGATGACATATATTAATCTAGAATATACCATTAGCATTATCACCGACTGAGTTTAATAAAATGATATGGATATTGAGAACATCAAGATATAGCTCACCACAATTTATAGAAAATAATTATGAAGAGAACTAATGAAGTTAGATGATGCGTGTAACCATAATGTTATTACACAATATTTCCCATAGTGTTTCCTCCTGAAACATATAAGTTAGAATATAAAATTTCTAACATATGCCATCTTGAGGGAGAGCAAACACATATGAACACTAATTATCATGTTTTGAACCATGCAAGTTCACAAAATTGAGTCATTTTGAAGAATCAAATGTTGGTAATTATAATGTTCATTGGAGCACCTTTCCACTTCAAAAATATGGATTGAAACATTAACTCCTAAAAGAGGTTAGCTTGAAAATGAATCCAGGTGTATGTGTGCACTATATAGCAGGAGCAAACCCCTGAACGAGAATATAACCAGAATGATACGTAGTAATAGAAAACACTACAAATGAGAAATTTAATGGAGAACTCGTTGAATAGAAAAAGAATGCAACTACCGAGTTAATTAATCTGCTATTGGTTAATCGTGAATTACACTTTGATTAATTATGTCCTTATCTAAACCCACACCTAGTCTATAAAAAAGGACTCATTTACCACTTTTAGGCACTTGTTGAGAAGATTAATAAAAAAAAAGATTATGTGTCTACACCTTGTGTCTCTTTCACATTATGATATTGTATGCATGTGCTTATTTATCATGTTTATCTACTATTCTGGTGATCATTAGGCTACATTCGGCAACGACGTTTTACCACGCTTAGCAAAAAGAAAGCTGTTTTTTCTCCTTACGTACGTACGATAGAGGGTGCTAGCCTTGTAGCACCGACCACCAATGCTTAAGGTACTCACCAGGTTTTTATGTATATAATTCAGCTATTGCACTAGAAGATGTGGTCACATTCTCTTTAGGCACCCACATAAATTAAGCCGTCTTGTACAGAACCTTGTATCTACGTAAGTGAACTGACGATTTCATTCATGAAATCAGGAGAAATTGCTTTTACCATCACCAAGGAAAAAGTAGAAGAAGAGGATTAGCGATACGACTGAAGCAGCGAACGAGGGCGCGCACCCAACGGTGCGCCCCAGCGGTGAATCCAGGACGAAAATGCACGAAACCGCGCGTGCACGGGACAGTGGTCGGGCATCCGCTATCTGCGCAATCGGCTGCTGGCCGCAGCGTTTTCCCCACAACGCCCGTGCGCCACGGGCGGGCGTTGCCGTTCCCCTGCAGACCGGTCGAACAGGATCTTCCGGCCGCGCCCGCGCGCTTGTGGTCGTGGCTTCGTGCCGCTCCAACCATGTGCCATACGTGGCTGCCTTCGCGCATCCCGAGCGGCGCCACCTGGTTTGAGTGTCACCGCCGGCGCGGCACCGCACGCCACGAGCACCAACACAAATAACGATGCAGACACACGGAAACACACGCTACGCACCATCCACGCAAACATTATTGCAACACCGGTGCTTATCCAGAGCATACCAGTGTGTGTCACAGTTTTGGCTGGCCTTTGAGACGCGAGACGGACAACGCCAAGCAACGCAGCCGACGCTTGTACCGAACTACTACTTATCAGGCGACGCGGCGACACAGCATGATCCCGTCGGAGATCGCTAGCTGGCACGGCTGGATGCGGCGGTCAGCGGCGATCGCCGCGTTGAACTCCCTGGCGATCCCGGCGAGCTCGAGGTAGCTCCGAGAGCGGCTCGTCGGCGGGCGCGGCCACCGAGCCGGCCCACAGCGTGTTGTCGTAGGCGATGAGGCCCCCGACCCTGACCAGCTGCAGCAGCCGTTCGTCGTAGCCAAGGAAGTTCGCCTTGTCCGCGTCCACGAACGCGAAGTCGAACTTGCCCTTGTTACCATTCTGCTAGCCAGGGCATCCGTGGCCATGTCATGATCATCTCGTTGCTTCGCATGATTTGCGCAGGAAGGCGCGCACAGACGCGCGCAGAGGGATGTACGTACCTCGGCTACCAGCTATGCCACCCGGAAGCCGATCTTGTGCGCCATGCCGGCCTTCACCATCACCGGCGATCCCATCTCGTCGTAGCTCTCGCGACTAACGTCGATGGCCACTACCTGGCATGATTGCACGGAGATCAAGAAAACAAAGACTTACCATGCATACGCCCAAATCCCAACAGGGTAGCAGACAGTAGCTAGCTAGGGTGCGCGCTCACCTTGCCATCGTCGTCGGGGAGGGCAAGGGCGGTGGCAAGCAGCGAGTACCCGGTGAACACGCCGACCTTGACAGCGTTCTTGGCGCCGAGCATGTCGATCAAGAGACCGAACAGCTGCACCTGGTCCGGCGAGGCCGCCATGACAGCCCTGCACGGTGCACGCAGCCTGACTCGTCCGCGTTGAGCGACGTGCCAAGAGATGCGCTCAGCATGAATGAATGCACCAAGTAATGGCCTGTTAGGCCTAATACGGACCTACTGGGCTTCTTACTTTTCGAATAACAGGCAAAAACTTCGCTTGTTTGCCTATTGGGCTTTTGACCTTAGCAGTACATCATGGATAGATGAGCTGCGCGAAAAGAAAATTTGTACATGCATTCCCTTGCGAGTTCGTGCAAAGGACGCCATCACAATTTGCTCGTGCGATGCTTCTTGCTTGCCGAGTAAAGTTCTTCTGCAAAGGATGGCATGTCAGTTGCATTACAATCTAATCTAGTAAGCATGCCCATTTCGTGAGATGAGGGAAGGACCTTGGCCTCATTTTGCATGATAGGTGCATGATAAGTTCAGGCATCTTGATCATGCATGAAGTCTGAAGAGTGCCGATGGATGTTCACTGAAAATTCATGCAGGTTGCTAACAACAGAGAGGAACAGGGCAGCCAAATCCAAGTCACACGCAGTGCATTTGGATCCATGAATCCATGATATATATGCCACGCCATGTCCATGCTTGCTGCTAATTAACCTGCCTGCTTGGCACTAGTACTACTACTAACTAGGTGGCCATGGATGTGACCTTCGTGTGCTCGGGGGAGGAGCCCTTCAAGATGGAGGTGGGCTTCTTCGATACCGTCCAAGAGATCAAGCAGAAGCTCCAAGGATGCAAGGGCTGGCCCGCCGCCGCCCTGTCCCTCTTCCACAACGGCGACGTGCTCGCGGACGTTCTTGACGGCGGCGGCGGCGTCACAGAGAGGTATGGCATCGTGGAGGGCTCCGTCATCCACATCGCTCTCGACGACGACATTCGGCAGCAGCAGCAGAAGAAGAACAAGAAGCCGAGCAAGAGGCGGGACATCGACGACGGCGCGCCGCTGCGGGTGAACGTCGTGTCACGGTGCGGCGCGGGGCGCATGGAGGTGGTCGTGGGCAGCGCGCGCCGCGCGGTGTCGGCGCTGCGCGGGGAGCTGGAGCGGGCGCGCGCGGTTGCCGGGTTCCCGCTGCCGTGCGACGGCGCCTACTTCTTCATACACCGGCAGAGCGTGATGGACGAGGCGCGGTCGTTCGAGTGGCACGGCGTCGCCGCCGGTGACGAGGTCGTGGTGTTCGACGGGTCGGTGACAAGGGGCCCAGCGCACTGAACCCCGAGACGTGGCGCGCACTCGAGGTGGTCGATGGCTTCAGTTCAAGTTATTGAGGGAATAAATCTCCTCTTCATTAGTTAGCAACTAAGTCAGTTAAGATTGTTAGTGTATCTAAATAATGTTACGCGAGATGAGGTCAGTTCGGTTAACACAAAGTAGTTAGCTAGAAGATTATATCGATCGTGGATCGTGATCTTACTTATCTGTTTGCCGCGTTCCTACTGGCTGTAAATAGGTGACCACCTCACAGCATTTGCACTCAACGCAAAATCAGAGCCACGACATCTCCAACAGCAGTCATGAATCCTTGGTTCATTCTTTCCCTCGTCTCTCCCCTCTTCATCAATGGTGCGTGTTTCAGTTCCCTGTGCATTACTAGATTAGCCGTGTCCTGATTCTCGATTTATGTTAATGTTTTGCATACACGTGCTATGAAAATTTCGCAGTTGCTTGTGTGGAGTCCAGGCGGCACATCCTCCATGGGTACAACATGTTCGTATTTGGGGATTTGTTCGCGGACAACGACGACCTCCTAAAAACCGATGCTAGCGGGGAGCTGTCATTGCAATGGTATTAGAGCATCTCCAATCATAGAGAAAGCTGCCTTTTCTACTATCAGAGATGTCCTTATTATAACGTGACCGGCCGCTTCTCTAATTACATAGTTCAATATGATATTATCGGTACGTAATCAATCTCGTACCTCGTCTACTTTTGGATGGGTCGCTCGATCTTGGTGAAGTATACTTGCAAACGTTTAACGATATATATACTTGTCGTGCATTAATCGATCGGTACGTCTCATGCATCAATCCTAATCGTTGCTGCCTCTATCGATTGCTTGGTCATTGTAGCGAACATGGTGGGACGCTCTGAAGCCCCTTTGGCGCACAAGCTCACGAGGAAGCACCACTGTGACATGTCCGGCATGACCTTCGTTGTCGGTGACGCCGATGTGTTCAAAGTGCCGCAAGAAGTGCTAACACTCGGCGAGCAGGTGGACATTTTCGAGGAGCTGGTCAATGCTAGGACCATCTCGAAATGGCACATCCCTTGTCCCGTCGCACTCGTCGCCATCTCCGGCACGCGCGCGTCCCGGTGGCCGACACAAGCAGCTTTGGCGACGTGAGTATCCCGATCTTTCTTGACACGACATGACATGGCACACACCGATCGATTGATCGGTTTGACTAATTAACTTGTCATGCATGCGTGCATGCAAATCACCGCCTTCATCGGGAGCGTGACGACGTACGGAGATCGCGCCGAACATGGACCGACTGCAGAACCTCGGGGTGAAGAAAGTCCTGGTGAACAACCTGCACCTCCTCGGCTGCGTGCCGTCGCAGACGAGGGCGAATAGCTGAGCAAGGCTGCGACGGTGGAGGCAACGTGGGCGCGTCCATCCACAACAACTACATGAAGCAGCTGCTGGGGACGAAGGAAAACGTCCTCATAGGAAAACGTCCCTTTAAAACGTCCTCACCAGCATCGTCAACCATGCCCCAACTGGTATGTACATCTGAGATTCCTAATTCAGACATGCATTAGTATTGATCGTTAGCTTGAACAATTAATTTAGTTTGGTTTTGATCTGCATAGATGCATACGTGCGGGTGTAGGCTGGGAGCTGTCGAAGCAATTCAAGCACAAGCTGATGCCGTGCTGCGAGAGCATTGATCCTAAGGGTACTGTGGGAAAATTGGGCAGAAGCAAGGTGATAATGAGGATGAGCCTGAGGATCAGTACCTTTACTGGCTATATGAGGAGCCTGCAAAACACTTCTGCTGGGACAATATGCACCCTACGCAGGCTGGTTGGGATGCCGTCATCCAGCAGTTTGAAGACACCATGAAGGACTTCCTAGGGCTCAACTAGATACTACCATATATATTTGAAGGATTCGATCTTTAGCTTAGCCAGCCATGCATATATGCATGCATATCGTAGTTGCGTCTATTAGGTTTGAATTTTGAGTTGATTTCAAGTCTGCTTTAGGTCTATGTTTTAGGCACTATCGGGTGTGATCCTTGTCTCTATTTGGATGTCGCATCCTATGCTTTAATGAACATCTCATTCGTCGGTCATGAATCATATGCGCACCGGTCTACAGTCTTCATTTATTCTCCTTCGATCTGAAATATATCTTCTATTGGTTGTTAAAATCTGTTTTGATCCTACCCCAGCAATCATTCTTGTCTTGAAAATCTGAAGTTGTGGAATTTTCTGGTGTCGCTATTCCACTTGGTTGCTATACATGGGTCTTATAGGCCAAGCACTCACACAAACCTACACCACAAAACAACCAACAGCTTCTTTAGCTGGATATTCCATTTGATTAGTTTGTTGCGAACAACAAATAACTAGGGTTTGCAAAAAAACTAGGGCGAAAAGAAAAATGACTACGTACGCAAACAATTTACTCGGACAAAAAGCAAATATAAGGCTTTTAAATTTAAACAACGTAGAAGCTGTGGTGTAACAACTTGTACAATCTAAAATACTGCAGGGGATTAAAGGGAACATCCTTACATCCCCCTCAATGAAGCACCTTCCTCGTGAACTGATGCTTGATCAAGAAATAATTACGATGAAATTCGAGAAAAAGCATCATCCGAAGTAAGGCGATGTGCTGAAAGGAGATCTCTAGATGTTTGGGGAATGTGAGGAGTGCTGTGCAGATGTAGGATTGCTATGCGAGTGAGTAGGGTGTGAAAGTGTTTCTGCATTTGGTTTATAAATCAAGGGACTGTCTGCGACTGAAAATAAGATGAGTTTCGGTCGGTTTCCAGAACTTTATATCTTCATCCTAGGGTCTAAACGCGAATTATAAAGTAAAATTGAATGGCCATGAGAATAGACTGAAACTTAAAACCAAACGAGGTAACTGTGCAAGATGATTGACGAATGTCTTGTTTCGGCTATAAGCTGTTGTTTGTATCCCATGATATGCTTACAGAAAAATCAACATGTGACGGTTCCACTTCTGTTATTTATTTTGCCCATCTATCAGGATGCTATCAGCTGATCTCTTATTTTCTGCGTCATCTAGTTGCCAATGCGCGTCGTGTATTTTCTGCAGCATGGAGACAACGTACGCAGCATTCAGGCTTCAGTAGTTAGTTCTATCTTATATGAACAAAAGGTCATCCCTGGCGTCAGAATGCCTTACACATGTTCAAATCGTTCGGGCACCCGACGATCAACTCGATCTCAGAACTTCGGACCTACCCCTCACTCTCACATAGCAGCAGGTGTAGCTGCACTTTACCTGATATGAGCTACTAACTCTCACAACCCAACCGATCATAGTATTCACAACCAGAACTTTTGATTGATCAGTCTCCATTTCCCGTTGTCCTGAAAGCTGTCCCCCTTTGTCTGATTACAACTGAAAGATATAGAATCATTATCTGCATTCTGTGCTACAAAAAAATGCCCAGAAGGAAAAATAGAGTAACCAGGAAAAACTAGAACAAAGCTATGCTGTAGCATTGCTACCATGTATACAAGCTGAAGCATATCTATCTTTTTCTTTTTCTCCTATTATTTACATCTGAGGACCAAAGGGGGGCCGGCTCATCATCTGTTGATAAGCTGATGCGGCTGCATTTGCCGCTGGGAAGCCGGATTGCGGTCCTGGCTCTGCCTTCGGCTGTCCTTCCGGCATCATGAGCCCCGTGTAGCCCTGCATCATTGATGGATGATGAACAGCGGGCATCGAAATCGCCATGCCTGGTGGGACCATCCCAAAGCGGAAATTGCCTGCCGCTCCCAACTGACCTCTCGGTGGGAGACCGAATGAGCCAAAGGGAGTCGCGCCACCAAACTGAGCAAAGCTGCCTTGTGCTTGTTCTTGCATACGTTGAGAGCTATTAGTCTGTGGTGCAGATGGTGGAGCACCGCCAGAACCAGAGATCGCATGCCCGCTATTTCTGGCTGCTGGAACTTCATGGTTGTGCTTTCCCTCGTACGTCGTGATGACGGATTTCAGATCATGTGACGCTCTTTCCACATGCTTTCGCACTGAACAGCTAGGGTGCGTACATTTGTAGTAGCTCCTGGAGACAAATGAAATGATGTTACATTTCAGGATTAATACCACGAATATCAAACATTACACAAAAAACAAAATGACCAAATAGTGTACAAAATGTAATGCCACTGAACTGACCTTGGATTTGGATTTCCTTTAACAACCTTCTGCCCATACTTGCGCCAACGATAACCGTCGTCAAGGATGTCCACCTCGCTTGTTGTCTGGACAACAACACGAGGCTCCCGGACGGCTCTCGATGCTGCAGCCACCATGTCAACTGTACTGGTGGTGGTGGCAGTAGTAATAGTAGCAGTAGCCAAAGCATCCAGCTTCCTGAAAAAGAACCAGGTTTATCGATGAATACAATACCATGCCTGTGTTAAGTAGTTACGTGGTGGACGACAATAACCTTCTTTTAGATTCAGTCTCATCTTCATTGCCATCACAGTCTATAGAAATGGTGCCATGTGTTGCCCTGTCAACCTCCTCATTAGAAAGTGTTGACGAGACATCGACTGCATCTTGGGACTCCATGATAGACGTGTCACCATATGCTGATACAGGAAGGCAAGCAGTTACTCTTGCCTCAACACCTTCACTTGACACATCTTGGATGCATCCATTTTTAGCATTTTCCCACAAAGATGCAGGCTTCTCTAGGACATTGACTTGTTGATCATTGATGTATGAGAAAGGGACACCTGACCGGCGGTTTGGAGGCGGCAAAGGGTGATTGTGAGTACCCTTGTAGATTATCTCTGTTATCTGACCATCTTCAGAACGCTCCACCTTTTTCTTGACAGGGCAATTTGGGTGTGTGCATTTGTAGTAGCTCCTCGGATGCTCACTGCTCTTAACTTGCTTTTGTCCATATTTTCTCCAGTTATATCCATCCTCAGCTGGGGTGCTAATTGCGTCAGAAGAATATTCTCCATTTTGGTCTGTCTCATCATCTTCCTGTTCTTCAGAAGAAGAGTGATTATCACCGAACATGGAGTCGGATGTCTTTGGTTTAACAACTGTTTCATCAGCAGTGCCCTTGACTGCAGTAGAGCTTGACTGAAGACTGGATTCTCGATGATGAATATTTGATAATGACTGGTTTTGGTGGCAAGCATTGTAACCCTGTACAGATAAAAAGAATCGCACTTAATGCATAAAAAAGTGAGGTAGGTTATTTTGGTGGTAAGCTTTGCAATAAAAGAAAGCTAACAGTACTACATAGCACTGGAAGGCAAAAATCACGTAGAAACTAGCAGTCAAGGAAATTACCTTTTCCACAGTTGAGAAACTCGGCACTTTCAACCCTAAGTGAGGTTGGAAGGAAAAAACATCATTACAAAATGCACTATCTTCATTCATCTTTGCAGCTGGTAGTATTGTTGAGTCAGCATTTGCAGCCATCAAAAATGGCAATTTGCCAGTGGTTGGAGAAGGCTGTGCCTGCAACAGATCATAATCAATTACAGCTACATTCACATAGCGAATATCATATGGTAAGCACATATATGTATTTGAGTATTGAGTGTTGAATTTAAGATTAGCGGCTATGAAGTCAAAACAGGAACCAAACTTCTAAGTTCCCAATCAGAGAATCATTCTTTCAACAACAATGTTCTGCATAATAGGCATCAATAAATGCTGTACTCACATGCTTCTATATAACAAAACCATGTTCTATGCAGTAGACATCAAATGCTTCTTCTTTTTTGCAAAGACATCAATCAATGTTCTTCTATACTTCAGAAAACTTAATGTCTGGTAATTGCAACTTTCATGTGTTTAATGCTAACTCCAAATATGGCTTATCACAACCTCAATTAATAAATAGATACTGAGATCATACCACATTAGCAAACCAGTTAAGGAAAGATGGCATACCATAGCATTGTAAAGAAAAACCGGTGACTCAAGAAGAGTAGTTGGGCTAAGACCAGGTGGAATGGCTATAGGTGATCGAATTACTGTGGATGAACCAACACGAGATGTATCAATCTTCGGGATACTGAAACCAGCTCTCGAAGCCATGCGCTCTGCTAGACCGCCATGTGGGTTGGATTTTTTATTAGTATTGAACAAATTTGGCTCCAGGGAAATATCCTTTTGGAATGTGGCTTTAGCTGGTTGAGCAGGCATTTGCTCCCTCAAATCCACAAATTCTCCGCCCTTTTCAGATTGACCATGGGGCTTGTTGCTGCCATGTTCACTGAAAAAATTGGAGAATGCACCAGAGCTGAAATCTTCATTCAAGAAGCTTGACATCAATGTTTTCGGGCTGGGTGTGGCCGGCATCGCCATCCAGTCCTCCATTATGGATCCGCGGTCGCTGGTGCCGGCCATGTGAGTGAGAAATTTTCCTCAGCTGAAGCAAGTAACAACATTAGTCATGCCGAAACATCACCATGTTTGAAGCAAAGTTAAGCAACAAAAAAAACTTTCTTTTCAACACAAAACTCAGAATAAATTATGACCAGAACCATAAAGCACAAGAGATTAGCCAGATGCCAGGAAATAAAGGCCAAATCAATCATACATGGCCAGTACACAGACAACTCAATTCCACTGGAAAGTCTGGAATACAGCATGACAATAGCTCTAGGTAGAAATGAAGAAAAACATAGATGAGCTCAGGAGATGGACAAAGAAACTAAAGGAAACTGTAACCTTCATTATACCACTAAATTCAAATACGAGAATCCATTGCAGCCTGAGCAGCTGATGCTATACATGCTTTACAAGAAAAGCCTCTGAATCCATGCACAATAGCCCAAAGGACAGCATTTGACATGAAACGGAGAATCCAATCCACTGCTGAAGTGCGCGAATTACAAACTAAGCTGCAAACTTTCCCCATTCAAAGCACTAAATCCCGGCACAAGAATTCACAAAGATGTAATTTTGATGCAAAATGAAGATAATTCGCTACTGAAATGAAAAGCTTCCGCACCAAGATGCAGATTTTGCAGCCGAAACCATCCCAGAAAACATCAAGACCTCTCAGACAATCAATTTTGATGCCAAAGCAGTCGCCTTATATCATAAAACTCGAGCACATACGGAAGCGATAAGTACAAACCCAGCAAAATAAAAGCAGCAAAAATAGAGAGAAAATGTCCAAGTGGCACCTCAAGTGGGCGATGCCTCCGATACCGAATGATTGCTCCCTCTTCTCTTCCCAAAAGCGAAGGCAGATGGATGGATTGGAGCAGAGGGTGACAAGGTAGTCAGCACCAGATACAGATCATGTGTTTTCTTGCTCTCACCGATAACGGAGAAGAAAGAATTCCGACAAAACCCAACAGACTAAAATTTCCCTGCAAGAACTACTGAATTTTGGACAAAGAAATTCCTTTCTAATATTTTCCCTGGTTCTTCCACCAACCAAGAAAGGAACCCAGAAACGAGGGAAAGAAAGATCTTGCCGGAACGAAAAAAGTTTGGTCTCCACTCCACTAACCAAGAACTCCACCCAAAAAAAGGAAAAACACACCGAAAGAACCCTGCTGTAAAAGAACAAGAGGAGAGAGATTAAGGTGCCCCTTTCTGCCCTCGATTCCCAGCCTCTCGGTTCTCCGGGTGCTACTTTTTAATGCGGAGGATAGAGAGGAGAGAAAGGCGGTTTGACCAAGGAGAAGAGGGGATGGGGCCATGGGGGAGAGAAGTTTTGGAGGATTTTGTTGCCAGCGATGGGCCTCTAAATGGCAAAAGCTGCTCTCTACTGTTCAGTTCAGCCTCCTATGTCTTCATGTTTTCTTCGTATGAGTAATGAGACGGTTACTTGCATGGTTTTTTCTTTTGCAGGCTTGCATATTGCATGCTGAGATACACAAGGTTGTCAGTTGTGCGATTATTGATTTACTTATAATACTGGTATATATAATATCCATTATTATAAATTAAAGAAAATATATTCTATATTTAAGATGATTATACTACTATTTATACTATACTAGATCATTCACACATGCTCTCATCTCAACCGTTTCTATTGGGTTTAAATGATGGTCTGCTCGAAGATAGACGAACCGCCGCCACCAATTTGACATCTTTATAAGAGTAAAGATTTACTTTAGAGTTAATTCTAATATTTATGTATTTTACTCTTTAATGAATAGAAAACAGTTTCCTTCTTTCCTTGCTTAGCATAAGAGAGTAAATGTCATTTTGTCTAACATTTTTCATGTTCTATAATAACTATGCTGGATGTTAGATGTGCGACATTGATGCAATTTATATGGATATGGATTTAACTGGTCTAATATACCAGATGTGAAATTATATCTGGATAGATGCAAGATAGGCAAGCGGGTTATAAAAGACAAATAATGAAGGATGCGATGGATATATCCATGTCATCAAATAATTTATGGTACATGAATTTATTAGTAAGGGTGAGGAAAAATGGTTAACTCTACATCTCAAGTTTCTATTGGAGAAGCTGGTTGGGAGAATTTAAATGAAGTCATATAATTCGGGATATGTTACATGACATGATTCGAGAGGTGGTGAGTTACATGAACACGAGGTTTTAGGTTCGACTCCTAGCACTCAAGTTGAAAACACCTTGATTTTTTAATGAGTAGTTCAATTGACAAAATTATGAATATAGAGGGTTATTAGCAAAAATCAACATTTCAAAAGTTCGGGAATCAAGATTAGATATTTTGTGAAAGCTGAGAGAGGAATCATGTTTTTCCTATGATTATTATAATAGTCGAGCACACGGCTAGAGAATATATCAAACACCTTTAAAAGTATATATATATCAGGGGGAGAAAACTACAATACAATAGGTACTGCTACTACTTTGGAAGCATCACTCTTGATGGCCTAGGTATAACGGAAATTAAATAACCGGTGAACTCAACATCACCAGTAAAAGGCTGTCAAATATTGCATGCGCAATGCCTCTTGTTTATAATCACCAGTATAAATAAAGTGATCTGCGAAAGATAAAGGAAGCAAATTTTGACTGAAAAAATATCCTATCGACACTGCTGCACTGAGATTTCATGATCTGGAGCAGAAGTGTTTGTTTACATCGATGCAAACATATATATTGTGTCGAGCATTAATGCAATTATTTGGATATGGCCATTTGAAGTATGACACTGTTGCTGCGTGTGGAGGTCATTTTCAAATATGTTTTTGTCCAATTGCAAAAGGAACTTTGTTATTCTGTCGACAAGTTTCAGCAAGTTAGGTCAAGAAAGGCATCTTTGGGTCCATGCCTTTCTCTTGGCATGGAAAGCATGAGTGCATGGTTGGTGAATGAGCAACCTTTTTCAGCAGGAGAGTTTTAATGTCATATTTTGGGAAGAAAAGAAAGATAAAGTATGGAATCATGATTTTGTAGCTAGAATATTACATGATTTCGTTCTAACTTTGAAAGATCAAGTTTGTTTGTTTTTTAATCTCATCTCTTCCTGGTGGGAAATGCTAATCACAACAAAAATTAAATGTGTCAAGGAAAAACAAAAAAGTGGTAAGGGTTCTCCTTGAATTTGGAATAGGGATACTTTACAGAATTCCTATGTGAATTGCACTATTTTTCTGTATTCACAGGGGATTCCTGTATTCCAAACATGCGTTAAGATCTTATGAAAAACATCTTTTTGAGAAGAAATGGGTTATTCCTTCCAAGCATTCTCAGATGAAGTTGGATCATGTCCAAATGGTACCTATCAAACAGGCCTTTAGTTTATTAGCCTTCCCAAGCATTTGGGTGAAGCTAAACCCTTTAAATCTCGTGCATGTACCTACCCCGATGCAACTAACAGGGCTATGTGGGGGACACATCACTCACGTGGCAAGTACCACCATCGTTTCAAGGCACACGATCTGAACCAGAACTTGTACCCTGAAGTGCACAAAGAGGAAAAGTTCGTATTCTCTTCTGCAGCTCCCTCGTGTAGTCCTGTCATGTGACCGTGGAACCTGTTTTTGATGTCTCACCCCAAAACCCCGGAGCCCTGTTCGAGTTTTTGCTCTCGTCTCCAGCTGAGATGTAGCGCATGCCGTTGCCGCTCACGACTCGGCTTAATTGAATCTGGACTTCCATTTTATCGTTCAGATGGCGAATGAATGATGTTGACATGGAGCAACTATTGCCCCGGCTGAAGGTAGAGGGGCACAAATTAAGCCCCAATCTAAAACATAATATATTTTTAAGAAAGAGGGAGCTTTATTGATTAAACCGAAATTCTATTACAATCATTTTCTAGTGTTCTAAAATTCAAGCAGGAGCATCAAGCTTAAGCACGACTAAATGCTGATCCCGCTTAGCTAACTGAGCAAATTTATGACCTACTCTGTTACGCTCTCCCTTCACCTTCGACACACGAGAATCTGGCAGGAGCATCATCTGAACCTTCACCTCCTTATAGATGAAACCGAATTTTAGCACTCTGAAAATATATCGTTTCTCGCCAAATTCTTGAGTCAACAGACCATAAGAGTATGAATTCCACCTTAGACGATGAGAATCATAGGGAATTCTTTTGAGACGACGAGACATAGATGCTGGAGCAGCACAAGCACAGAACGTCATGACAGTGTATTTTGGCGCCATCCATGGAGGAACCGGAGGACAGTTGGAACCGAACTCCTCATCGACGCTCATCTTTGCACAACGCAACAAAGATCGCCCAAAATCACGATCAGGAACCCAGGGAACATAATTAAACTAAATTATTGGCCTTGTAATCTACGTCTGATCTTCCTCGGAGCTGTCGATTGATGGATCCTAGGAAGGAAAAAATACGGCCAGTTTGAAGAGAATGCACGTTATAGTGCAGGAAAGGAGAGAAGAATCTTCTATTTGAGTTTGTCCAGTGACACACTCCAAAAATCCACGTGTAGTTGCCACTTGGTCAGTGATCTACCGTACATTGCAGTTCAGTGAGATGATAAGAACTAGCAGGGTGGCCCGCATACGTGGCTAGATTTACTATATATTTTTTATATTATTTTCTCTACTAGTATTTGTATCACGCTGTCAATTTTATTCGATTTCATTCGTCACTACATTAGTCTTGATATGCCATTCAAAATATAAAAAACTTATAACCAAAAGTATATTTTAAAGAAATACTATTGGACTTGGTACAAATCTTTCATTAATTATATTATATTGTTAACCTTTAGTTGACATGACTATTTTAATAGCAAATCTTATTTATTTATATGTGATGTCATCTCTCTCTTTTGTGTTTCTCTTAGATTGTTTAATGTAAATAGACAATTAGGTAGTAAGGAGAGGACCTTAGTGTGTGACACTAGAAACAAAAACGTTGAGGTCGATGCGTAGCCTGTCATGCAAAACCATAGACTTTTATACTAACCTCCAGCTTTTTCTCTTCCACTCATCACCCCTCAATATCTATCTTTCTATCAATAATTTTTGAGGAATTTCCACCAAGAATTAAATCTAAGCATTGATGTACCCAAATCTTGTATTTCTCTTGATCCATGGTCCGCATCGCTAGCCGTATTACAGTTGCATTCTTCGCATTAGTGCAATATCATGACGCCAGGTGCTTCAACGATCGATGATTCTCTTACTCTACTTGTCTCTGCCACCCGCCCATCTCATCACTGAACATAACGAAGTAGATATCCTCGTCATCTTCAAGCCTACTTGTTGACGCACTGCGCCTAAAATTTGCTCTCAGACTAACGTCCATTAGAGTGACCCAGTGTCATGTCACTAAGCTCGTTAACAAGAACCTAAACCCTAGTGATCCTTTTACCACCTCCTGAAACTGATATAACTCTGAAAACCACTAGCATTGTCTTACCATATCTCACTGTTATCACCAGCTTGTTCGGAGAACCTCATTTGAAGCGTGATCCCATGCTATCATGCAATCGTGCCATGACTCATCTTACGATCTCGATAACATGTTCATCAGTGTACACTCATCAAAATTGCTAAAACACTCACTCTTGTCATGGCCCCCTGTCTCACCGTGCACATGTTGTTTTGTATCAACTTATATGTTTCAAGCGCAATTGAAACAATTTATACATACTTGATGTGATTTTTTACTTCCAACCTTTATTGCATAGCGACACCACCGTTTTGTTTTGTTCTTATTATATACTTGCTTGCACACATAGCACATTGGCATGTACGGTGTCGGTCATTATACATGTATATAATCATTTGACTCTTTCAATTTGTCTCTTCTGTCGATAGCTGTCTTGCTTTTCTTGGCTAGATCTCCATTATACTCACGTCGACCTCTTTCCTTACCAAACTTATATATGTTGATACATTCAATGCAGATTTTCTCTTTGCCCATCGGCAGAAGCAGTTCATACGTATTGATATATCTAATGCATGTCCTGTTGACATTTGTCATCCATCACTATATATTGTGTGCTATCGAATGGAAGTTTTAGTTTTATTTTGCATTTCTATTATTGGAGTTTGGTACAATCTCCCAAGAATTGTATTACACTGTTAACATTTAGATGATAGTACTCTTTTAATGGCAAATCTTATATATCTATATGTGTTCTCTCTCTCTCTCTCTCTCTTTGTGTTTCTCTTCCATTGTTTAATGTTGGTGGACAATTAGGCAGTAAGGCGAGGACCTTGGTGTGTAACACTGACAACCAACGGCATTGAGATCCACAGTCTGCCATGCAACACCATAGACTTTCATACTAATCTCCAGTTTTCTCTCTTCCACCCCTCCTCATCTTTCAGTGTCTATCTCTGCCCCAATAAATTTTTGAGAAACTTTTCAGCAAGAATTATATACAAACATTGATGGCTTGTACCTAAACTTTGTATTTCTCTCCCTCCACCTACCTCAACATTGATGGTTTGTACCCAAACTTTGTATTTCTCTTCCTCCACCCACCTTATTACTAGTCGTATTGTAGTTGCATTGTTCGCATTAATTCAATATCATGCCTCCAGATGCTTCAACGATACTCCTCTTACTCTACTTGCCTCGCCGCCTACCCATCTCATCGCTAGACATGAAGAAGTAGAATTCCTCGTCATCCTCAAGTCCACTCCTAACTAAACCTATCACGTCCTGGCGTACAACACTATGACCATATTTTTCTTTTGGACTTACATGCATTATAATGACCTGATGGCCATGCCACTAACCTCTTTAGTGAAAACATAAATCTTAGTAGTTCTTTTACCACCTCATAATCAAACGAATATATCTCTCTGAAAATTGTCATCCTCAACTTACTGCATCTCACCATCGTTAACAGCTTGTTCCGCAAATCTTATTTGAAGCCTGATCCCCTGCTACCTTGCTATCGTATCATGACTCACCTCATGACCTCGATGACAACGTATTCATTGGTGTATACTCATAAAAATGGCTAAAACACCCCCACTCTCTTCATGGCCTCCTTTCAATCTACCTCCTTACCGTCACTTCTAGCCGCTATGAACTCTGCCGGTGGCTGACATGGTTTTCCTATCTAACGCCCTTTGCTCGATTTCGTTCTACCCATGTCGTGCTCTTTTCCTATACTGCCAAACTCATGCATGCTGATATATCTAAAGCATGCTTCCTCTTTGTCCATCAATATAAGCAGTCCATACATGTTGATATATCTAGTGCATGTTTCATTGACATTTATCATCCATCATTGCATATTACGTGTTATAGAATGAAAATAAAATTACTAATTTTATTTCAATTTTATTCTATATTTTTGTTTTACATGAACCCACAAAGAGTTATATTCTTTCTTCACCTAATATATAAATCGATCTCATTAAAAATTAATCCTAAATTTTAATTTAGGGTAATAGAGTTATATATTTTTTAATTCACCTAACATTTAAATTTAAAATTAATTATAAATTTTAATTTAGGAAAATAAAGTTGTATTCATTATCCACATAATATATAAATCAAATTACCAATTTTTATGTAAACTTAATTCTAGAATTTTATTTAGAAAATATATAGTTGTATACATTATCCACCCAATAAAAGTTACATTGACTATGAATTTCTATAAATATATAGATTCATCTATACTGTTATAATCCGGATCCACCATGATCGGATGGTCTAAGTAATTTAACTTATGTGAATGAATATGGTGATTTTTTAAAATATTATTTTAATTATATAATTGATAGAAGATAGAAGATTGTCTTGTGCAAAGTCGCATGATCATCGTGGCTACTACCTAACGTGATGGCTGGATGTCGATTTAATACTGATCAGATGGTTAGTTTCGTTTGGCGGGTCCAATTAGAGGGCATATATAGACATGGTGCGAATGTGCGACGATCTGGGTAAGCTTACCACAAAGAAAGGACAAAATAGATCACCAAACTTAGGCAGAGATCTTGATCTCACGTTTCTCATTTCGATAACTGCTGAGAACTATTCTAAATTTTATTTTCAGAATGCGAAAATGTACTAACATATATCCACAAACGTAATCCAGGACATGAGAAGGCATTGTTCCGGTTTAAACTTCAGAACAAGTCAAGGACTGAACAAGGTCAATGATACCAAGCAGACTACGCGGATTTCATGCACGTAGGTGCGGTGTGCTCATCAAGGATTAGAAATAAGATCACCTCACGTGGGATCACATGTAGGAGCAAGACTTTGCATCACCAAAACACTGCTCTCCCCTCTTGCATTTCTTTATAATCTCCTAGCATTACTTGCGTAACTCAAATTCTGCATCCATCAAAAGACCAAAGCCGCGTCTTTTTCCGGCCCTGATTGATTATTCCTCTCCTTTTGGTCTGACATGGAACCGGATCCTCGCTAACTGGCCGACAAATAGGGATTAGACTAAGCAAATGTAGACTAGATTACATTATTCAGAAGCAACCTGAGGAGGAGGACGAGGAGGAGCCCAACCAGAGCACTCTGCAGTGCATGCACTCCTTTCCATGCAAACAATTGTGGAGAATTCATTTAGCTCAATGATGTGGTTTGGTTTGGAAGAAGAAGAAAAAAAAACAGTGAGGTGCTCAGCGTCTGAATAAAAGATGTTTGAAACACAACACTACCCAAATGATTGATTAGCCATTAATGATTTGCCTAACACATGATGGTGTTAGTACAATAGTACTGTACTAGCTTGGGCTGGAACCGGTATCTCTGGGCTAGTGCCTGGATGCCTTATAGGACCACACAGTAGCAATCTACTGGACAAAAGTGATGTGCATGTACGACTGACAGGAAAGGTGCAGCGCAATGCACAAGGGAGGATCTGATCTGATATTCTGTTCTGATCCCAAGAGTGATCCTGCATGTAGCGGAATCTGCAAGGGCCGGCCTGAGCTGTTGAGCACTTCTTGTTCAGCATCTCTGTCAGATCTGCAGGACGTTTTCTTCAGAGAAATGGTGGTGAAGTGAAGCTACAACCAATCGTCCCCGAGTTTGGCACATGTTGTCCTGACACTGAACAGAGGTTTTGAGTTTGGCGTTTGGTGACCGGCCATTTTACTCACAGTTCATTGCGGACTGTAGTTCAGTTCACATGCAAAGTATCTCCGATGTTCAGAAGACCTGGGTCTGAGATTTTGTTTGGCACAGTTGTTCTGTCAGTTTCTTCAGCTATGTCTATTTAATCTCGATTAATTTTGCTGTTTGGTGTGCATGACTATTTGCCATCCGCTTTATCACTTCCCGTGCACTCTCTGAACCAGGGAACACATGTGAATCGTTACCATTTCCATGTAAAATTGGCATAGACCAAGAAATAGATATGAATAAGTTGATTGCCAGACAATTTTAGTCCAAAATTGGCATACACAACATGTCACTCAGATGCTGGAATGTGCACATGCTATTCTGAACCTTCTTCTCCCCGTATTTGATAACAACAGCTTCCAGCTTCTCTGACGGGACCTAATTTCTCTAGATTCAATTTAAAGATGCTAGTTTCCATTAATGTTTTTGCAAACCAGAAGATAAATGTGCCTGCACCAACTTTCTCTCTGAAAAAACAAGGGAATAGAGTGACCCCAGTAGATGATTAAAGCAATTGAATGGTTTGTTCCACATGGATATGAGTTGTTGAACGCCTTGCTCCGTTGCTCCTCAGATAGTTTGCTGTTGCTTAAGCATTTGACAATTGACAAGAAATAGGCCACAGAAGCAGCAACAATTAAAATTCCCAATGCAAGATATCATGGTTCAGACTAAGACATGCAGCGAACAACTAATTGCAATCGCATTTAGAGGCATGTGCTCGGTTCCACATTTCGTCAGAAAGGATGTACTACATGATTGTAGAGATCAGCTTACAACACCGGATTCTTTTCAACCAGTTCGCGAATCATGAAATATGGTGCAACTGTGCGAGTGCGTAAGAAGTGGGAAAACAAGATATCAGAATAGCATAATGTCACAGCCAGCTGCATTTAGAAATGAAATTTGGATTAGAAAAATATATATTTAACCCCCTCAAGTATTGGCTCAGGGACACTTTACCCCTCAACCTATTTTTCTAGCAACTTAACCCCCTGAAGTAACCAAACCGGATAAAATACACCCCCTAAACCAGTTTTAGAGGGTGGTTTTGCTAGCGTGGCACATATGCAAGGTGGTTTTAGCCACCTAAGCAATTGACATTGTTACTAATTAATAAATAATTAAACAAAATTTATTTTTCTCTTTTTCTCTCTCACTTCCAATGTGGAACTCACTCATCGGACTTTTTCATCCTCCAGCTATACGTAGGGCAGAGAAAGTGGCCATGCTGGTCGTCAAAGTCAGTGAAGAAGCTTGTGATTTGGACAGAGCGATGGATTGCACGGAAAGCCGAGCAGCCCGCCAGCTTGCTGATGTTGAGGTAGAGCTCTAGGGTGGAGGACCAAGTTTACCAAGTTGGTTATGACTCACCGAGTTGAAGGACCAAGTTGTAATAGAAACATAGAGTTACATTTCTTGTCGAAGACAGGAGTTTGCCGGCTTGCTGAATTGCTGAAGTGAAGTTGACATACCCACTGGTTTGGCCGGTGGCGGCAGAAGCCAGTACTCTGGGATGTAGGAGAAAGAGAGAGAAAAAAATAAAGGATGGAGAAGAAGAAGAAGAAGAAAAGAACTCACACAAGGTCCCACTTGTCAGCATCACGTCATCATCCTCGTGGCAAAACTGTCCTCCAAAAGCTGTTTAGGGGGTAGCTTATCTGATTTTGTTACTTCAGGACCTTAAGTGCCAGGAAAATAGGTTGGTGGATAAAATGTCTTTAGGATAATATTTAAGAGGGTTAAATATACTTTTCCTTTAAAGTACCATAATGCATATATGATGGAGGACACGTAATTCTGACAGCATCTGCCAACTTCTAGTTCTACCAGAGGGCTGTCCACATGAGAAGACATAGTGAACAAAGGAACATACTGATGCTGTAGTATTCCAAATGCAGTATGATGACCACAACAATTTAAACATAATTTGCTGGAGTTAGTGACCTTATAAATATATAATCAGCACAGTAGCACATCATGGCTATATGTTTTCCGCATAAGAGAAGATGATCCTGCCAAACCGGCATTGAGAAAGCCCACTAAACCTCTTCAAAAGTAGGTCCCATCAGCACTAGCTTGCAGGTTCTTTACCCTGAACAGATACTTTCAGATATCAGATCTCTGGAAGCAGAATATAGCTAGTGCAAACTCCATCTATGCAACTGCAATCCCTGAATTTCCAGATCATAACTAGAAAAGAAAGGCGGTAGAATAGTCGGTTCTATTACACTTGGTCCTTCAACTTCACTTCAGCAATTCAGGTCATTACATTGGAGGTGGTTATGTCATTGGCATATGCTGATATGCACCGAGGAACGACTAAACATGTTCGCATGAATCAAAACCTTGATATCATCAGTATCTATTATACTCCGTATCTACTATCTACTATATATTAAAAGTAGAATATAATTAAAAAAATAGAGAGAAGTTACAAATTTCTGACAAAAAAGCAAAATATCTGATTGTTAATCTGATAGACCATTTTATTATTAGCGGATCACAACCTATAGATCTTATAACTGTACCTAAATAGATCACGGCCGATAGATCTTCATATCTGCACCTAAATAGATCACAGCCGATAGATCTTCATAATTACACCTAAAAAGATCACAGCCGATAGATCTTCAAATTGTACCTAAATAAATCACAACCGATAGATCTTCGTAACTGCGCCTAAATAGATCACAACCGATAGATCTTCGTAACTGCGTCTAAACAGATCACAACCGATAGATCTTCGTAACTGCACCCAAACAGATCACAACCGATAGATCTTCATAACTGTACCTAAACAGATCACAACCGATAGATTTTCATAACTGTACCTAAACAGACCACAACCAACAAATAATCATAATTGTAACTAAACAGACGACTCAGTACAACGACTAGCGGGCTGGCTCGCGATCTGAACTTTTATTTCCCGTACTGATCTAATATCACGCGTACATGTACAAAGTAAAGATAATTAAAAATGTTCCCCACGCAGTTGCGTGGGACACCGTGCTAGTTGTTAAAATGATAAGGAAAAAAGTCACCATGTTCGTCTACATAGGTTAAATTATCTAGACCGTTTAATCATGGTGGGTCCAAATTATATGGGTGTAGATGAATTTGATTGTCTATAGAAATTCATAGTCAATACAACTCTTATACGTAGACAAAGGATATTACTCTATTTTCCAACTTTTTAAAATAATTTTAAATAAAATTTACCATTTGGATTATATATTAGGTAGATAAAGAATACAACTCTATTTCCTTAAATTCAAATTCAAGATTAATTTAAATGGAAATTATTAGGTGGATAGAAAATGCACCTCTATTTTCCTAAATTATTAAATAAAAATTAACAGTTTGAGTTATATATTTGGTTGACAATGAATAAAACTCTATTTTCCTAAATGAAATTTTAGAATTAATTTTAAATAAAAATTGGTAGTTCGATTTATATATTAGGTGGATAAAGAATACATCTCTATTTCTCTAAATTAAAATTTATAATTAATTTTAAATAAAAATTAACAAATAGATTTAAATGTTAGGTGAATAAAGAATACAACTCTATTACCCTAAATTAAAATTTAGGATTAATTTTAAATGAGATTGATTTATATATTAGGTGAAGAAAGAATGTAACTCTATGTCTCTAAATTAAATTTGCAGTTGGATTTACATAAAACAGAAATGCATAATTTTATTTTCATTCGATACCACGCAATATGCAATGATGGATGATAAATGTCAACATAACATTCATTAGATACATCAACATGTATGGACTGCTTTTACCAATGGGCAAAGAGAAAACATACATTAGATATATCAATATGCATGTATTTGATAGTATAGGAAAAGAGCACGACATGAGTAGAACGAAGACAAGCGGAGAGCACTAGACAAGAAAAGCATGGCAACCACTGAAGGATGATGAGAGGTGGAAGAGAAAGCTAGAGATTAGTATGAAAGTCTATGATGTTATATGGTAGGCTGTTGACCTCAATACCGTCGGGTGTCCCAACAAGGTCTTCGCCTTACTGCCTACTTGTCTACCGATATTAAACAGTAGAAGAGAAACACAGAGATAGAACATCACATATGATCATATAAGATTTGCTATTAGATGAATATTGTCATCTAAATATTAACAACGTAATATAATTAATAGAAATATTTGTATCAAGTTCAATAATATTTCTTCAAAACATAATTCCGGCTATAACTTTTCTATATTTTGAATGAGGTATCAAAAGTAATGTAGCGACGAATGAAATCAAATAAAGTTGACAACACCGTACAAATAATGACGGAAAAAAGATACCAATGATATGTAATAAATCTAGTCACGCAAATACGCGGGCACTACTAGTTCTATTCGAAGTGTGGATGCAAAAAATAGGATGGCTAGAGACTTACGCGGTTATGCCCCAATTTGGAACACGGGGATCTTTTCCCGATTCTAGAAGATATTGAACCCTTTTGTATGAAAATCCTACCAAATTGATGTGAAGTTACTGCGTTCCAAATGGACCCTTAATAATGCAAGTGCTCTAGCTAAATTGCAAACTAGCACTAGCAAATAGATTACTGCTAGCATTAAAATCACAAGATGTTAGGTTTTTTTGTAGAACCTAAATTGGAGAGTTCCAATACATCACATGACTGAACACTAGATATCGTTGATGCATCGGGATACCTCAGTAAGCCGCGGGACTGTCGTCGAGCTGGTTCTCATCTTCAATCTCCACCTCCAAGATTTCCTGTCCAAACCAACAATTTCATCACCAACTTAACTTTCCCTTGCAGCACTTCCCCTCACGCCAGCACGAAGATCGAAGAGCACGCCGGGAACAAGAACTGCTCACCGGTATACGGTTCTTGAGGTAGTTGCCGATCCGCGCGACCACGGTGGCGCGGGTGTGCCAGAATTTGCCCTTGAGACGGAGCTTCACGAATGGCCCGTCCAACTCCGCCAGATCAACTTGTCCTACCACCAGCCACACCATCCACGAAGAGGACAAGCAAATCAGCAAACCGATTCTTGCTCCAAATCGTACAGCAGTGCATCAGTGGAACCGGTTTGGATTTTCACCTGTTATGCCCACCGACGTGTCGAACAGCTGGCCGAGCTGAAGCACAGTGCGGAAGACCAACGATGGCGTCAGTTAGTTAGGAGGCTGGCCGCGAGTCGCGCACGGTTGTGCAGAAAGGAGGTGTGCTTCACGGGGATGAGAGGGGTGAGGGGAAGGAAGTTTGGCTTGCCTCTGATTTGGCGTCGACGATGGCCTGCCGGACGTTGTCCTCGGTGAGGTCGAGCGACGACGCGGTGATGGCGACGGCGCGGCGCGGCCGGCGCCGGCACCGTAAGCTGCCGTGGTTTCCGGACGCTGAACTGAGGCGCGGGAGAAAGGTGCGGGCGGGAGTGGAGCGGAGAGACGAGGCGGCGGCGGCGCCGAGGGGAGGGGGGAGGATGGCGAGGCGAGCGTGGATGGCGACGAACGCCATGGCCGTTGCGGATGTGGAGAGCAGACGCTGCCGGGTGGGACCTCCTTATCTTTTGAAGTGGGAGGCAGGAATTTTCTTGGCCTTTTTTCTTAACAGGCCAGTTCACAGCTCAGTGCCCTCTACGTCGATGGCTAGCACGCGATAAACTGCAACAAATCAAGAAGTTTCTCTTTCTTTATTCAAATTAAGAGCCTATCGATTGGTTAAAACGTAATTAACAAGGCTGACGAGTATATAAGAATATTAGAGTTGTCTACCATCTCTGCTACAAAACTAGATATCTAATAACTAGAAAATCCACGGATCATTCGATCTCTAAGACGTGGCTCTAGGATAGTTTTGCTGACGGGTAAAGTGGACTGGTTTGCTAAAATAGTACGTTGACGTGGTTGTCAATGTGAAATTTTAGAAGAGAAAGTTCATATAATCAACATTTGAACATCGGCACGAGATTCACTTGCAAACCCAAAAGCAAAATAGCTTTTCTAGAAGTGCTTAGCAAAATAAAATATTTATTTCTTGCAGCTTAGGGCAAACATGGTGTTTATCTTGTAGCAGCCTCATCAAATAGCACATAATCAACATGTGCTTATGTGTTAATTGGCCTCCGCTAGATAAATAATACAATAAGTTAAGCACATATAAAGAGATGTTAGCATGAAATGAGATATTTTTACATGGATGCATGATGAGGTGGACATATTATCTCCCTTTTAAATGGTAGAAATACGCTAACTCGTTGGAACCTATGTGGAACGTATCATTTTTTATTCCCGTAAAAAATAAATCTTCTTATGTAAAGTTTCTATAATATTTATGGAATAGACTATAGCATAGTTATCTAAAAGTAAGAGTCAAATTTCAGTCACTTTTTGAGCCATTAGATCTAATACGTAGATAATATGGTTCCTCCCTCTCTCCAGTATAAGTTATCTCATCTCCCTCCACTCCCCTCCCCTCCCAATCAAATCTTAACAAACCCACGCTGTCGCTATGTCCCAACCCACCGTCATCATCATCTTCTGGCTCCGGCAAGCCGCCCTAGCCCTCCTCCCTGTCTTCGACGACTATTGCTGCTGGATCCGCCTCCACCTCCCATCACCACGCTAACCACTCGCGTCGGCGCCATCTCCACCACTGCCATGTCATCCCTATCCTCCTCCTTTGTCTCCAGTAGTGGCCATCGCTACCATCTCCAATATCGCAGCCACCATCCTCCTCCTTGTTGACCCGCCCTTGGTGTCTCATCCTAGCACATCGTTGCTACCACTAGTCTGCCGCCCCCTGCTACCCTTCCCTCCAAGCTTAGGAAGCACGGGTTCGTCTCCGATGTGGTGAACCCTTACCCGAACCCCCAATCTCTTAACCTCTCGGATGAGGCTCAAGTGAAGCTCTCGCGAGGTCCACATCACAGGAGTGGAAGAAGGAGAGGGTTGAATAGAGAAAGAAGAAACATAAATAACTAAATTTTAGAAGTTTCTTACTATATACAAATATTCATATTTACTGATTTCGCGTACTGAAAATAGAAGTTAACGTAACCTGTTGGAAACTCTCTTCGAGACTCATTATCTATTCTCCCTTTCGTTATCTTCTGTCCTGGATGGATGACATGTGGGAGCTAAGTTGAAAATCTCAGTGTTATCGTGAATGGTTAATAAACACGTAAGTAACCGCACTAGATTAGACAGTAGCAAATAAAGGAGACAAAAACTACGAACTTTGGTCTTGATCCGCTAGCAAATTTATACTCTCTCCGTCTCAAAATGTAAGACATATTTTGTTTCGTTAAGACCAGATTTTGACTAACAATTATTTTATTAATATATGGTTTATATGATAAAAAATCATAATCATAAGTAAGTACTTTTAAATATGAATCTATTAACATTAATTTTATGTCACATAAACTATATACTAATAAAGTAATTATTGGTTAAAGTTTTATTTTAACCAAATAAAATATATCTTAAATTTTAGAACCTGAGCGAGTATGAAATTCGTTCTTTTGAAATTGGCCATCACAATCTTTGCCACGTGGCTTGCACGGAACAATGAGCCCTCCTAAGCACCTAGGCAGTTGTCATAAAAGCGGGAAAACCCCGAGTCGCCTCGAGCCCATCTTCATCTTCCCACCGGTGAGCGAAGCAACAGCAACACCCGTCGCCGCCGGTCTCCCAGGCGGAGACGATGGCCAGCGGAGATGACCATGCGCGTTCTGGTGACCGGAGGCGCCGCCTGCGCCGCGCCGGGGTCCTCCTCCTCCTCCAACCCCAGCAGCGCCCTCGCCAACGCCCTCGTTGGCTCCTCCTCCAAATCCGAGGTGCGAGAAACCCTAAACCCTATCTCGAGCTGTAGTTGGTGCGGCGGCAATCCTCCAGCGGACACGAATACTGCGTAACTTGCGGTGGCCTTGGACTACTAGGTTGGTTAGATCATTTTGGGGGGTTTGATGTTGCGGCGGTCTGGCGTGGAGCAACTAATCGTTGATGCTTCCGACATGGGGTTAAGGGTGTTTTGTTCATTTTGCTGTCTTTAGGCTTGTGCCTGTATGCTGATCTTAGTGGTAACTGTGCGAAGCTAGCGAATTGCTGTGAAACAACAATTTCGTGCTATTGTGATGTCATACCTTCACGATGAACCCCAATGTAGGCTTAGGTGCGCCCATTTGTTGTTTAAATTTCGGTTATCTTTTTTGGGACTCACATAAAACAATTTTTTGTATAATTGATCTATGTAACTCTACTTGATGGTTACGCTTTGATCATGTGAGTTTTAATTGGATGGAGGCTCCATTTGGCATTGCAATAATGATAGTCTCGTTTGGTAGAAGCACTTCAGAATATTTTGTATGTTGGCAAGCTACTTGTTTTTCTACAGTATGTTTTGCATCCCAATAACAGAAGATACAGGAGTAATTAGCAACAAAGAAATTCATGTGGGAGGACACATGGAAGGATCGACCACAAGCACTAGACACATGAACAGTAACTGGATATATTTTGGAGCTGATGGCATTTGTATAAATTTCCCTAGATTAATAGGTATGAGTATTGCCATGCACTTGTTCTATTTGAAGCAATTATACACTGTTAATTTGTACTATAAATCCATTTAGTTTGCAGTTTGAAGTCCCAGTCTATTTGCATTTCAAATATAGAACTGATTGTTACATCTAGCTTGTACTTCTGGAAGGACCCTAAGAAAAGGAAACTACTACAAAGCTTTAGTTGTAAATTTTTTTAATCCATCCTTTAATTTCAACATATGTGTAGAGTCTAAGTATGCTAACACTCTTGGTTAGGGGAGTTTACTAGCTTCTCTCTCTCAAACAAAGAGAGTAAAGGTCGCTAGCTGTATTTGTTGATCGATCTGAAAATACTAATAAAATAAGTAATGCTGTAATTCGAGGATTAAAATTCATTTAAGGCTTATTACTTTGGACATATGCGGTGACTGGCTATAGCAGGTTATTTGTGTTGTACACCATACTTAGATCTCAACAGTCAAGGGTCAAGATCTGTACCTCTACGTAGGTAAAATGGCTTCAGTGTGGTCATTATTGGCAAATTATATCAAATATGTTTGAACCAACTCCAGCAGGAGTTTATGGTTAACCTACTGATGATTAAAATACCAATGATGTGATAGTCTACTCTTACTGTCCAAGTGGATCTATCACATCTATGGAACAACCAGCACTGGATTTGCAGCATGTTTTAGGGTGATGACGATCATGTGAACACAAGTATCTAATTCTTTTGCAGCTGATAAAGGACCTTCCGAATCCGCAATTTGCCCAAAAGCTTCTTTTGATCCATTCATGGCTGGTGCCGAGAATGGCATCAAGCTAGATCAGGGACCTATTAGAAGCATGAAGGTCATTCTCCACACTATTCTATCTGTGTTTCTGATGTTTCCTAATTCCAGTTGAACATCCGCAGGGCACCGACTTCGTTTGCGCTGTTAATGGGCATCATTGAGAGATGGAGATGCCTGTCATGAAAATTTTCAGATCTCAAATTTTCCTGTTCCTTAATTCAGAGGGATTGAGCCTCACCTTCGAGAGTCTGAGCAAATTGATAGTGCTACTGGCATGAGCTTCGAGATCAAATTAGATGGCAAGTTTCAGTACTGTACTGATTCTATATATTAGTGCATATGTCAATGTATGGCATAAAACTAAACACATCTGATAATTCAATTAAACTGATGACTCTGTTGCTTGCAACAAGTTTTGCTCAAATATGTGCCATTTCATATATCATCATCAGTTGCCTGTTGGTTTTCATGATTGAACTAGATGCCTTTTTCTCTGTTCCGTCTTTCCATTATATGCTGATTTTCTAAGTAACTTCCGAGATGCTTCATGAATACAGATGACTAACATGCACCTTGAAGCTTCAAAGCTTTCGTTCCTTGATAAATGGACACATTGCTCTACTGCATTTCTTGATTAAAGAAGTTCACTTTTGCCATTTACTTAAAACTTTGCCGTCTATGGAAGCTACATTCATATGGCACAACTGGGGTTTCTACCCTATGGTTTCCAATGGGACTCAAAACACCGTATACTTAATCTCGATGCATTTTGTTTCAGGTCCAACAGAGATGGATGTTCCCCATCTCTTGCGTCCTTCTCTTCAAAATGCTCGAGCTGGCGTACCATTTCAACCATACCATGTTTTGGTTTATCATCTGAAGAATATTTACAAGCGCTGGTTAGCTTATAGTTTCTCACCTCTGTGTCCGAAAATTGTCTGGAAACATGAGGGAAGAGGGCATTGAAAACACTTTTGCTAGGTGACTTCTCTTTTTAATTGATTCGCCTTCATGCCTTAATCCTCATATCTTCTTCCTGAAACGTTTAATATTTAGTTTATTTTTGTCAGGTTAACACATCAATGGACTATATACAGGTATATCGATTCTCTTTATGATCATCAAATGAGATGTCCTCGAGACATACCGTATCCAGAACTGGAGGAGTACTGGAAACAATCCCCACAGTGATTACTGAGTTGCAAAACAATAACACTGAAGTCTTGCCACACTCTTTTGAGCAGCAACATGGTGCTAGTAGTTGGTCCTTTGAGTTTGAACAGGTCAGTGCCTTCTAAACCGCAGATGACATTTTATTCGAGTTAATCAGTTAGAAGTTTGGACATATAACTCAGCAATATACCTGAGGCTTTCTGCAACTTGTGCAACAAAACATGTGGGTTCGTGTAATTTAGTCCAGCATATTTGATGATAAGGTCATAATCACTACATCATTTTATCGTGGTTCATGCACATTACTACATTGAAATCAAAATTATCTTGTATAGAGTTCCAGCTGTTAGTCGCATACTCATGTTCTTATCCTATGCATCTCATCTATAGTTTGTATGAAGTGGGAGTATCCAGTGTGTTACCTTACCTCGTTGTTTACACGTGCACTTTTTGTAAACTGTTGGATGTGATCTGAATAGGCTTTGAGTCCTTATAAACGATTTATATATAAATGAGAGGGTTAGTCACAAAATGTTTATCCTTATGACCTTCAAGTACTTCCAAATCTAATAAACTGGTGCATATGCAAAGTTTTTTAGAAGTAGATACTTGCCCATACGCAATTGGTCAGCATTTGTCACTGGTTGGCATAAGAATTGTGCTTCTTATTTCTCAACCAAGCCAAAATTTGTTCAGATTTGGTGCTGCACCTATGCTATTGCATTGTTTTGCAGATCATCCTCAGTGTTCAACATTAGCTAGAATGCTAGATTTTATACTAGCTCTGTTATCTGCGCCCATTGTGTTCTATGCACGCTTAACTTGAGTGACTTGATGTATTGAGTGGAGGAGTTGTATCGATGGAACGAAGCCCCCTTTTCAGGTAGACTAGCCAGTCTTTTTTTATTATGTCATGGCTAATTCCGAGGCATGCTTTTACCCAGTTATCCTTTTACCATCATGTGCTACTTAAATGCAGTCATTCTCCTACAGAGCAGAAATCTCTGCCAATTGCAGCGTTGCAGGGAAATTGAGGTTGCTTCAGTGCAGTTGTTATGGACCATAGGCATATATAAGATTATACCACTACAACTTTGAAATTATCCCTTCGTTTTCTCCTCTATTACTGACTACTTGACTACCGTTTAGTATTGATGCTGATCCCATTCTTTCCTGGCTGCAGGGAATGGAGCGATGACTTACGAGCGATGATGAGTTGTTGGGTGGCTGGGTGTCATTCCTCTGGATTGCATCCAGCCACCTGGGTACGGTTTTTCTCAACCAAATTTTTGGGATGAGCTGATCAAGTATCAGAGGGAGGTGATTGGACATTGAATATGGATCAAAGTAGAAGGGCTGCAGCAACGCTCTGGTTGGTCGGTTGAAGTGAAAGCTGCGTGCAAATCCCTCTTTGGTGCCTTACAAGATGCGGCGATGCTAGCAGTTAGTACAATGAGGTTGCACTTTCCTTGCGGGTTCCGAGGCACTCCATTTATAGTTCTACCCATGTTGCCCGGACAGAGGAGTAGACTAGACTATCCTGTAGTTGGCAGTGCTTTAACTGCCACTTTTATGGGGATTAGTGCCATAGATGTGGTAAATCTTCACAAGCAGCATTTCATTTCCTTTTATCGTGAATGTTTGGAGTTCTCAACCTGTTGTCTAGCTTTCAAGGAGCATTTGTTAGAGAAACAGTAAGCACTTGCAGAGTTAAAGAAACATGTTGAAAGAGCTCCCTTGTGGTTCGAAGTGAGAGAGGAAGCAAAGAATTGCAGAGATATTAAAGAAGTCAGGAGAGACAGATAATGTGGGCATATTTCCTGCTGATACTATGCCAGGAGATTGCGGTTGGTCTGTGCTAGTTTCAAACAATGTGCAACAGCAGAGAGAACAACAGGAGATGGAGCGATTGGGGGATGGGATGTAGCAGGTGTAGTTATCGCACATGCGATCTCATTGGGAGGAGATACCACCTGCAAGCTCCCGAGCACTACTGATCAGGACCATGCTGTGCAGAGATGCACCGGTTTCTACTGAATACTAATCAATGATGATTACACTCTGACCTGTATAGTACATGGTAGTTGATGTAGCTTTTGGACTAGGATTGTTTGGTTTAGGGACATGGACGTGGTGCCGTGAACCTGATGATGTAATCAGACCTCTTCTGCTGTGTAGCAATGGATGTGTAAGACCTATGAGGCTATGATACCCCTACTTTGGCGGCTGTTAAGACTTATGGCAAATGGTGATGAAATTAGCTGTATGCATGTAAACACATATATAAAGATATTTGGTCTACATATTTAGAATATATCTTGAGATATTTCCATTACATCGTTTTGCATCAAATTTGTATTCACTTGAGTGATTATAACATGTTTACTGAAGTTGCTCAATGTACAGTGTCACACTTGGATGGAAACCAGCATCTCGAAGAGTCATCTCCAGCTGCTGATGACCGTAAGATTTCCTTGGATAGCTTCTTACAAGTTGATAATTTCCTGTGTCTGGTATGCCCAAGGAATCAACATACTTGTAGATTGCTCCTATTGTATCTGAGTGACAGAAGCTCTGCTGCCTTCTCTCACCGTTGGGAAATCTTATCATTATCTGCACAAAAATTGCTATAATTTAAATATGTTTATAAGGCAGTCTTATAATTGCCCATGTGAAAGTTGCTATAGTCATATCATCTAAGGTGGCCGATTGTACAGGAATACTAGATGGATGGCTCTAATGTGTCATAAATGGGAGCAGTGTTCAGTAAACTTGTATGTAATTGGAACTTTCTCTGTCTGCAAAATAGTTGAATCTGAAAGTTCTCTACTCATCCGTTTTTGATGTTTTCGTGTGGTCGCTATCTATCGTGAGTGTACCAAAGATATTCCCTTGTTTATCATACCTTGGTATTTGCTTCAGTTCTGTAGGGAGGTGCAGTTTCCTTATGCATAGGTGCTCTAATCTGAGTTGTCTTGGTAGTTTCTCTTGCTGCTTGGCCAGGATATTTTGGACTTGCCTTTGGCTTTGCAATTCCCTCCTGAAGCCTGGATCTTTCTTTTTCCTGCACTGACACAGCTAATAAGATATCTGAGCAGCACATGTACATTGTACGGTACAGAAGCAACCCGGCATGGATAATACCTGGTCCTTCAGGAGTGACTCAAGGTAAGCTGCATCCTGCTCTTGTCTTAGCTGTAGAGCTGATCTCCTCCGCTGTTCTTCCTCAGCCCTAGAGGCTCTAAATTCTGCAGCTTGCTCTTCAGCCCTCGAGGGTATAAATGCTGCACGTTGCTCATCAATGGTTCTCTGTAAAATCTCCACAAGCTCTGACGGTGTAACTGGCCCTTCTACCTGCAACAAGATAAGGTATGTGCTAGTTTTTAATACAAAGATGAGACATCGACGCAATTATTCAGTTAGTATGCCGTGCATATGTTCACATAATTCTCATACAACTTGTTTCTTGATAATGTGAATTCAACATTATTGATTTCGTACCTGTTGTAGGACTGTAATGCTTTCATTGGAGACTGGAGCGACAACGGCGCAGAACGGGAAGCTACCGGGTTGCAGCAATGCAACCATGTCCATCCCTTCTCCTCTGTTGCTTACTGCTCCCCAGGACACAAAGTTTGTGTCAAGAAACTCAACCACCACATCCGAGCACAGTGTCCTCCTGCAGAATGGCTCAGTGTATGGATGATCCGGATCGTGGAGGTACAGGAACACAAGCTTGCCTTCTCTCTGGGCAATCCCCAGGACCTCACTTAAACGGCACCCGTAGAAGAATGGATGGTAGCTGCTGTACTGCTGCTCAAATATGCTGAAGAAGAACAGCTCCTCTGGCACAAAGGGAGGAGTAAGAGGAGGCCCTTGGGGCGGTTGCTGCTGGTGAACCTGGATATCACGAGGACGACTCCTCGGAGCCCGGCGAGCTATCGACCTTGACAACCCTTCCATGATGCTAACAGGGAGCCTTGTCAGGCTCCTGGCGAAGTCACTGCAGGAATTCCGTAAGCTCTCGCCTGCACCCTCCCTTGCTGAGCTTGAAGACATGCTTAAATGCTTCAGCAGTGCCTAAGTATTAGGATTGCTCAGGTGATATGCTCCGCGCGCATCTGCATTATGTGCATTTGACCTTGCAATTATAAGTGGCTGCCTGGACGGCACTCGGTTTAAGAAATCCTATATGCTTTGCTTTTCTTAAAGAAGGGAAATAAAGGGAGCAAACCAGGTTGCTTTGTGCTTTATCTCATGCTCTGTGAAGCAAAGAACATCGGATTCTTCAGGGATGTGTTAATACTTTAGAGCAGTAGTGAGAACGTGAGTAGTGTACGGCAAGCTAGCTGCAATACCTACTGCACTATTATTTCTGTAGTGAGATTGAGATGAGAAGTTTTAACTGAAAGACAAAAAGACATATTCCTTGCATGTTGAGAGAGATATACATAGGATTAGTTTGATCTAGAAATATAGGATCTACACAGGACTACGTCGCACAATTGTTATCCAGTGATTATTGCTGTATCTTTTTCTGAGGGGGATTATTACGTCTGTATCAGTTGGTATAGAAACTGCAGTGTTACTGCCGATAGCTGTCACTCCTACTTTACTACCTAGAACCCTCGCGGCGAGCACCACCGGCCGCGAGTTGATAGGTACAACATGAGATCAACTTCTGGGCTCCCAGCCATCCTTGCTCATGTGCGCGCTGTTGCATCTGCATCATGACCTGAAGTACTGCACTTCCGACCGACCTGTGCAACATGAAGCGTCAGAAGGAGCATGCGAATAACTGAGCACATCTTCGAGTGAATGAGCAGTCGAGCACCCGTTTAGGGATGAAAATTAGCCTGGGTTTCACTAATGACAGCCTCGTTAGCTAGCTACGTAAATGCATAATAAGTTTGGTAATCGTCTCGTAGGCCCTCGTCCCAACCCCTTTTCACCTACGAATATCTTCTGACTCGCCCCCACCACCAGACAGTGCCGTCGCCCTGGCGTCTGCGGCGTTTTCTCCGGCGTAGATTAGTCTTCCCGGAAGACAAACACCGTGCCAAACCCAGTCGATGCGAGCTACGTGTCGCGTGAGCACCGCTGCACGCCACGGTGAAAGTAGGGGCAGCCTCTAGCTTGCCACATAGTGTCCTGTAAAATGGCTAGGTGGCCTCGGGACCTGCACTCCCGGATCGACTCCTGTCCAGTCCTAGCTCGATCGATCCATATAAATCCAGGGGTGCCATCGTCCTGTCGGATAGCACACTTTGTAGGTGGAGAATTCAGTCCAAAAGACTTGTGGCAGTAAGAATTCGATCATAGCAATGGAGGCAACCAAGGAGAGGCGGAAGCAGGAACGGAAGGCCGCGGTTGCCGGCGCCGGCGCCGGCGCCGGCGCCGGCGACACGGTGCAGCTGCCGACGGAGACCAGCCCGTACGTGCAGCACAAGAAGGACGACGGCCTGGAGGACTACAAGATGCGAGCGTACGGCGCGCGTGGCCACCTCCCCGTCTCCGACCTCCCCCACGGCGGCACCAGCACCGACGCACCCACCGTACCCGGCACCGCCCTCCCCACTATGCAGGGGCAGCGAGACGTTGGCCGCGTCGACGACGCGGCCACCGACACCATCAACCGCCAGGGCGTGCCGTAGTAGCCCGTATGTAACTAGCTAGAGTTTCTCCCACGTACGTATGCACGCCTTATCCGCATGCATGTTAGTATGTACGCTGCTGCCGTGCCGCCGCTCTTGTTGTGCTGCTCACTGCGCGAAGAACAATAAAGTCTGCGATGTAAAATTAATCACCGGGAAGCATACTGTAATAGCTTTATTTTATATCAAAAAAATATTTTCAAGAGTTTCGACTTGCATTAGTTATTATTGATGATGGTTTCATACTCTGCTTCTGGATTAGATTGTAAAAATTGTTACACCACAGCTTGTACATTATGATTTTTTTTTGCGAGAATTGTACATTATGAAATTTAAAAGCCGTATCTGTGATTTTCTGTTCGAGTAAATTGTTTGCATTTTTTTTTCGTCCCCCACGCTGACGTACTTGCTTGCCCAGTTGCTTGTTGTTCGCAACAAATTGAATATCCAGCTAAAGAAGATAATAATCAAATATTTCGGATCGAAGGAGAAGAAATGAAGCAACTGCAGAAGTAGATCATAGACTGGTGCGCATTTCATTCATGACCAACGAACGATCACACCCAATAGTGCCTAAAACCTAAAAGTGAAATTAACTCGAAATCTAGACTTGAATTAACTCGGAATCCAAATTTAACAGACGCAAGTACATCGGCATGCATATATGAATGGCTGGCTAGATCGAATTCTTCAAATATATATAGTAATATTTAGTTGAGGTCTAGGACGTACTTGGTGGGGTCTTCGAGCTGCTGCGTGACCGTCTCCCAGGCAGCCTGCGTGGTGTGTGCATCGTCCCAAAAGCACCTATCGGGGTTCTCACATGGATGTAAAGGTACTGATTCTTTTTTTTTAAGATCTGACCAAAAAGTCACCGTATATTTTATAAGCAGAAAGCAGATAGTTACACAACTAGGACAGAATAAAAGAAAGAGAAAAACAAGAAAGACGCCTCATGACAATTGCTCACTCGATGGGTCCCAAAAGGGTCTCAATACTCGATGCTCCTACTGTCCTCCATTGGACTGAGGTTTCCTGGACGATGATCGCGTCCATCGGTTTGAAGATGTCATGGAAAATCCGGCGATTGCGCTCAAGCCAGAGCTCCTAGTTGACAAGAAGTAGGATGGATCGGAGCCCATTCCTGAGACCTGGAGGCGAGTGGGTGAAAATTGAGCTCCAAAAATTGTCGAGGGAGGCTCCGTCAGGCCAGGAGGAAGGCGCTAGAGAGCTACAGCTACGTCAGGACGCAACGCGCTCCCAGACTTCCCGGGTGAGGGCGCTCCACGAAGAGGTGGTCTGCTGTTTCAAGAGAGCGAAGACCCATTGGGCAGAAGTAATTATTAGGCCATTGTCTTCGCAACAGTCTGTCTGAGGTCCATAGCCGCCGTTGACGTGCCAGCCAGGAGAAGAGCTTACATCGCGCTGGCACCCACGATTTCCAGATGGTGCCTCGTAGTCCGAGAGCGTGGTGCCCAAGAACTGCAGCCAATATGCCAAGTGCATTGAGTATTCACCGTTAGGTGTGAACTTCCACAAAATGAGATCGGGGGTAGTAGCTTGGAGGATTGGGGATCTGTGTTGCAGAAGGCGCCACACGAGAAGAAAGTCTTGAATTAGCTCGGGGGAGAGGTCATGTCGAATATTTGCGATCCAAGTGTTGTGTCCTGGAGTGCTTCCAACACTGATCGCCTCTTGCGACATGAGTGCACAAAGATCGTTGGAGCAGCAGCTCACAAAGGTAGGGGTAGGAGCCACGTCGACTCCCAAAAGGAGGTTGTTCTGCCATTGCCGATCGTAACTAAAGTCGCTGCCGCGAAGAGGTCCCGATCTAGGGAATTGCAAGGCGTGGGCATGCCGACCCAGGGTCGATTTAGAGAGCACCACTCGAGCCATAGCCAACGGATCCGAAGGGCGCGGCTAAAATGGTCAAGATTCGAGATGCCCAGCCCGCCATGGGAAATCGAGGAGCAAACCTTTTTCCAGCTAACCTTGCACTTGCCCTCGTGTGAATCCTCCTCGACTTTCCACAAGAAACACTGCCTGCACTCGTCGGTTTCCTTGATGAGCTTCTTGGTTGGGCGAAACACCGTGAGGAAATAAGTTGGCTAGGCGCTAAGCATCGAGGCAACAAGCACTCTGCGTCCTCTCAGCGTGAAGAAACGGCCCTTCCAGGCTGCTAGCTTCGAACGGATTTTGTCGAGGATAAGCTGGAAGTGGACATGGCGGTTGCGACCGAGGGTCAGATGGAGGCCGAAGTAGGTGGTGGGGAAGGTGATCTACTGTCCGGGCAGACGATGCAAGGCGTCATCAAGGTCAATTGCTTGGCACTGGATGGGGATGGGGGTGATCACAGTCTTGTCCATGTTTATCTTGAGGCCCGTTGCCGCACCAAAACCGTCAATGATATGAGCTATGAGGTCCAGCTCTGCTCGCACGGGGTTGGCGAAGATGATCGCGTCGTCAACGTAGAGGGAGACACGAAGCTGTGCATTGCGATTGTGAAGATCACTCAGGCCTCCCACCGAAGCGGTGATGTTGAGGAGGCGTTGCAGAGGATCTATTGCGATGATGAAGAGGAAGGGCGATAGGAGGTCCCCCTGGCGAAGTCCACGGCGGTGGCAGATGTGGTTCAAGGTGGCAACGGGGCCCATACCCGGCGGGGCGAGCTCCCCGTACCCGATACCCGATTCGCCTGAATTACCCGCTACCCGTACCCGGGTAAGGTTTTTACCCGTCCCCGATCCCCGTCGGGTACCGGGGCACCGACGGGTACCCATACCCGACAGACAATCAGCAATTCAGAGTTTCAGACAGCAACACTCTAGCAGCACTGGCAACTGGAAACCTCGTCGGGTTGGAGGAGATCCGGCAGTTGGACCACTGGAGTAGAGCACGCCCGGCTGCTGGAGGAGGGCTGGTGGCGGCGGGTCGACCGGTGGCTCGGGGAGGAGGTCGTCGGGATGGAGCCGTGGAGGGCAGGCAGGGAGGAGGTCCACCGTCCACGGGGACAGTTGGGGCGGAGGCCGCTCGAAGAGGTCCACGGGGAGGGGCCGCGCGGAGGTCGCTCGGGGAGGAGGCTGGTCAGGGAGGTCGCTTGGGAAGGAGGCCGGTCGGGGACGAGACGCTCGTGAGCGAGCTCGTCGGGGACGCCGGCGCGGATGAGAGTTGCGGCGGCGGTGGCGCGGTTGAGATGCAGGCGTGCGGGTGCGGCAGTGTTAGGGAGGTCCGGAGGTGCGGCGTCATTGGGGAGGTGCGGTGGCGTGGGTGTGCGGCGGCGGGCGTTGAGCTGCGGCGGCGCGCCGGCACGGGGAGGACGAGGTGCGGCCATGCGGGTTGGAGGCTTGGAGGCATGGGGAGGATGGATTGGGGAATTTTGGGGATGGCCGGATGGGGTTAGGGTTTTTTTGGTACCAGGTCTTGACTCTTCAGTACCGGGCCCACTTGTCAGGATACCCATCGGGTAACGCGGATGGGTAACAAGGTCCCGTGCCCGTCCCTGCCTTACCCGATGGGTATGGATTTTTTCCTGTTTACATACCCACGGATAAAAAAAATGCCCATACCCGGCTCGTAAACGGGTAAATACCCGCCAGGTTTCGGGTATCGGGTACCCATTGCCATTTTGAGATGTGGATCCCCTCTGTTCCATTGAGCAGAATTGAAGATGAGGCCGAGGAGAGGATCAAGGAAATCCAATCCCTCTAGTGCGAGCTGAATCCCATGTGTTGCAGGAGTTCAAGCAAGTATTCCCAGGAGACGGAGTCAAATGCTCTGGCAATATCGAGTTTTAACATTAACGCAAGCTGCTTCTTCCTGTGGAAAGATCGGACCAGATTCTGAACATAGAGAAAGTTTTCGTGGATCGAGCGTCGTTTAACGAAGGCACTTTGAGATGCCGAGATGAGCTGATCCATGTGGCCAGCCAGCCGTAGAGCCAAGACCTTTAGAGAAGAGCTTGGCGAAGGAATTGATCAGACTGATTAGTCGATAGTCGGAGATGGTGGTTGGAGGAGAGCGTTTCGCAATCAGCGTGACAAGCGCATTGTTTAGACGATGGAGGTCCGTTCCAATGAGGTTGTAGAGCTGGTGGAAGGCTTGTACCACGTCTTCCTTGATGACAGCCCAACACCGCTGAAGGAAAATACTAGTGAAGCCATCCGGTCCTAGAGCTTTCTCTTGAGGTAGGTCCTTGATTGCAGTCCAGATTTCAGCTTCGGTGAAAGGATTGTCGATGCCACTGTTAGAGATAGTTGGGAGTTGAAGGGATTGCCAGTTGAGAGAGCAGTGCCTTCGCTCCTTTGTCCCCATGACCGCGGTGAAGTGATCGCGGAGGGCCGCCACCTTGTCAGCATGCGTTGTAGAGATGTCAGTTGATGTATGCAAGGAGTGAATGAAGTTCTTTCTCTTTCGCCCGTTTGCTTTGGCATGGAAGAAGCGTGTATTAGCGTCACTCGCCTTTAACCAGGTAACTCGTGAGCATTGACATTTCCTTGCCCGTTCAAGCGTAGCGAAGCCAAGAATGCGCTCCTTTAGGCGAGATCTGAGCTGCCATTCTGAAGGGGAGAGGGGGAGTGATTCTTGTGCAATGTCCAGACGAAAGATGAGCTCTTGCACCATGTGGAGTTTTAGAGTCAGGCCGCGAAGCGAGGATTTGCTTAGCAATGAAGGGCCGAGGCTGTGGCGCGCATCTTGAGGTGGAGGCACAGAATCGGGGAGGAGGCAGGTACCACCGCTGACCAGGTCGAAGTGACTGTTCCATGAAGCCCGGGAGGCAGGGCCAGAAGTTTTCAAAGCGCAAACGGGCCTTGCGTAGAGGTCCCTTGGCGCTGGATAACAGGATTGGGCTATCATTGGAGAAGGAAGACGAGATGGCTTAGAGCATGGAAGACAGGAAGAGGAAGTCCCAGGAGTGGTTGCAGAAGGCTCGATCCAATTTCACCATTGTTGGCGTCGCCCGTTCATTTGACCAAGTGCATGCTCTGTTCTGGAGACGGAGTTCTTTTAGCTCAGCAGCATCCAGTGTCGCTTTGAACTTTCCCATTAGCCTCCTGTTGAGATTTGTGTTGTTCTTATCTCGCTCTTCGTAGATAAGATTGAAGTCGCCAATGATCAGCCAAAGGGAGGTGGCCGGAGGGGCGATTGCGGACATCTCAGCTAGGAACTCATCTTTGCGGCTGTTGTCCGCAGGTCCATAGACCGTTGTCAAAAGAAAGGAAACAGAGGAGTGACAAGAGGACACCGGCATAGAGATCGAGAAGCTGCGAATTGTTGGCGCAGAGGCTGAGAAGATCTCTGGGTCCCAGAAGATGGCTACACCCGAGCGGGAGCCGACCGCTGGGAGGAGTACAAAATTGCACAGACGAGGGCCTCCAATTTGCAAGGCCGTCGAAGAGTCAATGGAGGCAAGCTTCATTTCCTGGATGCACAGGATCGCCGGCTTAGTCGACTCTGCCATCACCCGGAGTGCTTCTCGCCGAGCAATGGAATTGAACCCGTGCACATTCCAGCTAAGAATGGCAAGATTTGAGCTATCCATTGGTGAACCATAGCAAGCCACGGAGAAGAGCAGGGGCATTTAGGAGAAGCAAGATCTAGGTTACAAAGGGGACTCGAAAAAGAGATACCAAACTACAGGTGAAACCAGATCAGATTCGGTTCAGATAGAAAGGGGACTCGAAAAAGAGACACCAAACTACAGGTGAAACCAGATCGGATTCGGTTCAGATAGCGCTCGTACCATATCCTGTTTCATATTTTTTTCTCAGATTCGGAAGTAGATCGGATAGTGTTCGGATATGGATATGAATACGGATAATTTTATAATCAGATATGGTACAGAAACGGACAAAAAAGTCGGATAGTATGCACATACGAAGAGAAGTAGATTACATACAGAGAAGATCACACACATATATATAAACATAATGACAATTGACAAGATCACACATAAAGAGCATTATGAAAAGAATATGAACATCTGATACATACTGCTCAAAGACCACAGCATGAAAAACATACTTGATCCAACATAGTGCTCAAACATTTGTCGCTCAGCTTTAGCACAGCATAGCACAACTTTTAGAAGTTCCATAGTCATAATGCTCAAAGATTACATACATACATACCACAACTTTTAGAAGTTCCATAAGTCATACAAGATCCAACACAGAACACTTCCTCTCCTTCCATTTCCTCTCCTGACTCACACAGCTTCTTTGCAGGGTCGTCATAGAATATCTTTATAAAGACTTCAAGCTGCAGTCATTTAGTTTGGACAACAAAATAATCAGCTGACAGGATCAACCTCCAGCAATGGGATTTGATCAGGACTACAACAAATTTTGCAAAGGGAAGATGGAAAACTGGTACCCCTCTCCTGCTAGTAGTCTTGGTGTGTTGACCAACAATCAATCCTCATCATCACGAGAAATTTGTGATTCCTAACAATTTCCAATAATTAACATCTAATAAATTATAAATAACAGCCAGTAAAATGAATATATGAGTGTCATACCCGCTCCTCAAGGTCCTCGAGAGTTAAGTTAGCAACAAGAGTATCCACAACCTCCAGATCATTGACGATAGATGCAACCCCTTTAGAAACTTTTGTAAGAAAGTTATATTAGTTAATAAATAAATAACTATGCTGCAGAATTAGAAACAACAAAAATAATCACCTTTTCTAGATGCAGCCACGCAATCTTTAGTACAGATCAATGCTTGCACTATCTCGGGTTCAAGACGACTATGGAATGGATCAATCACATGACCACCAGCACTAAAAGCCGATTCTGAAGCAACGGTGGACACTTGCATGGCCAATACATCACGGGCAACTAGAGATAAAATATGATATATATCTTGTGGATTTTTCCACCATGACAACACATCAAAATTCTAACTGGATTTATTAACCCTTAGTGGTTGTTCCTGCAGGTATCTATCCAAGTTGCATGTGTCACCTTCATCTGCCCCTTCCACATGTGAGCCATATAAGAAGCTCTCAAATGTATCACTTTCTTCTTCCATGAAGTCATCTTTATTTGGTTCAGCACCCACACTCACAGTACAGCTAGATGTTATACAACTCTTTGTGTAAGAAGAAGCATATGCTTGATAGATTTGATTCACTACAACCATGAATTCTTCTACTTTAGCTTGATAATGCAGTTTACTATGAAACTTTCTCATGTAATACTCTACTGCCTTTTTCTTGATCCTAGGGTCAAGAAAGCTAGCCATAGCAAGGGCAACATTGACTTCTTCCAATATTTTTCAAACTTAGCACTCATAGAGTGTGCCATGTTTCTAATAGTGTCATCCTCACTATTGCACCATTCAGAAATTATAGACTTTATGTCACAAAAGTTTGAATAAAACAGATATGCTGTGGGGTATGAAGTATTTGACAGTAGCTCGGTGGCATCATTAAATTTCTTCAAGCACTTACAAAGTGTCAATGCCTTCTCCCATTCAGTAGCTGATGGAGCTATATTGTCAAACATTTTCTTGTCAATCTCTTGAAGCCTCTCAAAAGCTCTTCTATAATACAGTGCGTCCCTCAACATGTGGTATGTTGAATTCCACCTTGTAACAACATCCAACGAGACACCCTCTTTGTATCCAACTCACACTGAGATGCACACTTTTGGAATTCCTCCCACAACTGCGGAGAGCACTTTACAACCAATACAAATGATCGAATGTTGAGAACTGCATTTGCAATGTGTTGTAGACCATCTCTAGCAACCAAATTTAATATGTGATTTGCACATCTCACATGAAAGAACAAACCATCACGTATTAGGGGGCCCCTTTTCTTCAATACTTCACTAACATCCTTAACACACACATCATTTGCAGCTGCATTGTCCAAACTTAGAGAAAACATTTTTTTTATCTATGAACTATCTTGTAATGTTTGAAGTAAATGCATCAGATAAGTTAGCACCAGTATGCCGCCCTTCTACATGCATGAAACTAATAATCCTTTTCTGAATAGTCCAATTGTCATCAACCCAATGGACAGTCACACACATATATCCTTTGTTTTGGCTCGATGTCCACATATCCATTGTTGCGCTAAAGCGGCAATTAACAGTTATGAAATACTCATATAGTTTTTCCTTTTCTTCTACAAAGATGGCCATTAGTTCCTTCCTAATAGTTATGCGACTCTTCATAGGAAAGCTAGGGCGCAAGGATTTGATGAACTCAACAAATATTCATGCTCAACAATATTAAAAGGGTACTCATGCATGATTATCGCCAGATAAATTTCCTCAAAGAAGCCTCTTGATCATACCTATAAGGTTCAATAGGAGAGGAACCAGTAGTAGCATTTTCTCTACTTTGAGTTGCTGTTGGCCACTAATTAAGTTGTGCGTCTTAAGGTGGTTCAAAAAGAGACTTGTTCCATTCTTACTGTTACGCTCTCTCTTGAATCCGCAGTGGTTGCAACTTGCCCATTGTACCTTGACCTTCTTGCCGTCCAACTCAGCCCACTCAAAAGAAAGAGTGAAGTGTTCCCAACATTTTGATGTGGACTTCTTCAATCTCTTCCCTTTTGGCTCATCTGGTACGCCATCAATATCGATAAAACTGCCCACTATTGGTGCCCTTGGACTTGGAGCTAAGGATGATGATGTTGTTAGATCTATGGGTGAACAATGACTTGCACTTGCTGCACTATCACTAGCTATTTTTTAGATTCTTGTAATCAAAATTGTAACCAAATATTACTACAAATCACAAAAATGTAATCAAAATTGCACTTGCTGAGCGACGGCGATTCAATATTTGAAAATTACAATCACAAAACTCTAAAAGATGGAGTAACTAAAAAGACAGGGATGATCTGAAGGTAACTTGCATGATCTGAAGCTTTTTCATCAGTACAATTATTTCCCTTCTGATTATCCTAAGCATAGAATCTCATAAAAGCTGTTGATCGATATTGTAGAAAATTAGAGAATTGATATCAGTTTTAGACCAAGGAAGGATGAATCAATTGAGCGCACATTTTATCTCTGTACTATTCCTTATTTCAAAAAACAACCTCATGCAGCCATGCTATCTTCAGCTCCACCTCAAAAAACTACAAATTGTTCATCCAACACACTACAAATTGCAGCATGTTCATCTTTGCCACTACAAATTGTATCTTTTGCAAGGTGGTCAGGAAAGCTTACCGTGGAGGGGGAGCCTTGAGTGGGAGGAGGAGAGGTAGGCGAGGGAGGAGAGGTAGTCGAGGGAGAGGACCGTGAGGGGCTGAGGGCGAAGGCTGGGAGGAGGAGTAGGCAGCAGCGACGCCGTGGCCCTCGGGAATGACGGCGGGGTCCGGTCGCAGAGGGACAGACGGGCCGCCGACGACTAAGGGGCTCGATGAAGATGGCTGACAGCGCGTGGCTTGGGCAGCATCCGGTTTGAGGGGAGAGAGCGCGACTCAGCCTGGAGTTGCGGGCCTACGGCGCCGCCGGGGTAGGAGCCGGCAGCGAGGACGGAGGTTTGAGTGAGGGCGCTTGGCTGCTTGGGGAAGGTCCAACTAGGCGGAGAAACGAGCGAGAGGGGTGGCCGGCGGCGTCCACTGCCCGGCCTGCGCTGTCGGGTGTGGCCGTGTGGCGGTGTGGGGCGGGGCGTCCGGGCGTGCGTGCGGGTGCGGGTGTGTAGTGGGCATGGCCGCTGGCCGCCTGCCGCTGGGAGGGCTAGGGTTATGGAGTGGGCTGGTGGGTTTGGGCCGCTTGGCTGCTTGCCCGACTGGACTGCAGCCTGGTGGGCTGAAAATCGGATATTATCTGATTTAGCTGTGTTGGATATCCATTTAAAAATTTCAGATAATCCGATATCCGGTAGATAAGTAATACCATATCTAATTTCAGATATCCAAATCCAAATTCGCATCCGATCAGATAGCTCATTTCTCTTCCCATATCCGATTCCACCGGATACGGATATGGTTTTATCCGAAAATTATCCGATTCGGTTTCACCCTGACACCAAACAACCTCAGAACAACCGTCGTGGGGCACAAGCACAGATCCGGTGTACAAGACGAAGGACTTAAAAAACAACAAGAGCGCGCCGGAAAGCGACCACTGAAGCGGGTTGAAAGGAGGGATTAACATAAGGAAACAACGTGAATCTCGTAGAGCAGGCCGCAGGGAAGGGGACTATGTGGCAGCCATCCCTTCCGCCTCTCCCATGGCAACGGCGCAGCGGATCGTGTCATTATCCAGGTTAGTCAGGGCCGCCAGCCCATCGATGTCGCTCTGCCTCCTCGCGGGGCCCAACAATGCCAAGGCTGCGAGCAAGGCGTAGGGTGGCACGCTCGCCTACAGGGACCGAAGAAGAGTTTGCCGCCTGGCGTGCACTCTTGCGAGTAGGCTCCTGTGTCTGATGAAATTGGCGTCCCCGGTCGCGCGAAGCTGGGGGCGGGACGGCGGGAGCAGGGACGGCGGCACTTCACAGAAAGGGCGCTGTAGGACCCGTCCTGACTGGTCGGCGAAGGATGCGATGTCGAGCTGGCACACTTGCTGGACCGAGCACAGCTGGAGGCCTGTCTCATGGCCTGCGGTTGGGCTGGTCATGTTGGAAGGCAGGGGCGTTCGGGAGGGATCGGAGCCGGGGGGCTCAATGGCGGAGTCTGACCCATCGGGGACTTGGGAAGGTTGGGGGAGGAGACCTGAGCCGAGCGAGACGCTGGAGGGATGTCACGGGCCGTGGATGGGCCCTTGGGGCCACTGTCCGAGGTGACCGAAGGCCATATCTCTTGGAGTGCGACCGCATCGATCTCATCACGTACCGGGTCTTCGTGGCCCCAGGACGCAGGGGTAAAGTCGGGAGACGGGAATCTCAAGAGGTCGCCCTCGGGGGAAAAGGACAGAGGCTGAGCTTCAGCCTTGGCCACGGATTTCTCGATTTCTAGGAGCATCGGGTCCTGGGCTACCGGAGAGCGCCCCCAGAGGTCCTCCTGGAGGTCTTCCACGACTTCCCGGTGAAAAAAGTCAGCAATCGGGTCTTGGACCACCATGTGTGGAGCAAGAGGTTTGGGGTGGGCGCGCGTGGCCTACAGCTGCAGGTCGCAGGATGCAAGTGGGGGCTTCACGGGTGCGACAGGCCTCGGGAGAAGCGTCATGCTCCGGGAGCATCGATGACCGGTGGCGGCCCGGCAGGGAGTCCGGGGAGGAATCGCGTCTAGACGACCGTCTCGTGGTGTTGCGGCGATGAAACGCAGGTGTGCGACTACGGTGGCGTCGGCCGTTCTGTTGCTGGTTTGTGGGGGAAGGGGCCCGAGCACGCGGTGCCCTGCTTCTTGCGAACAGGGTGTCGCGCCAACTGCGACGCGGCTCCCGGTCCCGGGCGCCATCATCATCGCCGTCATCATCCCTTCTGGCCTCGCGAGCGGGGGGCCCCCTACAGCCAGCAGCTCCCCTGCTGGCCGGGGGAAGGCCGCGGTAGTGCGGAGCGCGGCTATCCACCGTGCCGAGCGTCCAGGAGAAAGACTGGATGCGCGGGAACGGCATGTCAGAGTCGGAGGAGCCCGAGGACGGTACTGATTCGTAGACTCATCCTCGTCGTCATGCTGCTTCTGTCCAAGCTGCCCACAGTACCCCTTGAGATCAATACCTTCGTAGCACGCACTAGCTTGTACTTGAACTGCTTGGATAGCTCGGAGTCTAGATCTGCACGCATGCATCAATGCAGATCAAAACCAAACTAAATTAAGTAATTATTCAAGCTAACGTTCAATTAGCACTATTAATGCATGGATGCTTAAAATCTCATCTCGTATATACGTACCAGCGTGAAGGCGCTGTTGAGATCGACTACAAGAACGTCTTCCTTCGCTGTTTAGGTAGTTGTTGTGGATGGACGCATCTATGTTGCCTCCACCGTCGCAGCCGGTGTAGTTGTTCGTCCTCGTCTACGATGGCGCGCAGCCGATGAGGTTCAGGTTATTCACTAGGACCTTCTTCACCCCAAGGTTCTACAGCCGGTCTACGTTCCACATTATCTCGGCCGTCATGTTGCCGATAAAAGCGGTGATCTGCAAGTAGAACAAGTTAGTCAACGGACTGATCGGTCCGATGCGTTGTTGTGTCATTCTAGAATGATCTCGGATACTAACGTCAGCCGAAGCTGCTCATATCGGCGACGCTGGCGACGAGTGCGACGGAGGTGACGTTTCGAGATGGTCCCAGCAACCTCGACCAGCTCCTCAAAGGTGTCCACCTACTCGCCGAGGGTCGGCACCTCTTGCGGCACCTTGAACACGTCGGCGCCGCCGACAGCAAAGGTCATGCCGAACATGTCACAATACTGTTTCCTCGTGAGCTTCTACGCCGGAGGGGTTTTAGAGTGTCCCAACATTTTTACTGCAAACGACCAAGCGATAGATAGAGGTAGCTGAGATTAGGAGCTATGCACGAGACGTACTGATCCATTAAATCAGGATCGATCAGTCCATCTACAAGTAGATATAAGGCATAAGATATGTTTACATACTGACACAGTCAGATTGAACCATGTAATCGAAGAAGCGGCCGGTTGCGTTAGAAGAACCGACATAGAGGTAGTATCATTGTCGTGAGAGCTTCTAGGATCCGTTTTCGGGAGGTTTCCGTTGTCCGCGAACGAATCTCTGAACACGATCGAAACATGTTGTGCCCATGGAGGGTGTGCCGTTTGGACTCTACATGAGCAACTACGATATTTCCATAGCAGGCGCATGCAAAACATTAAGATAAATCATGAAACGGAACGCAACTAATCTGGTAATACACAGAGAATTGACACATGCACCATTAACGATGAAGAAGAGGCAGACAACGGGGAGAATCGCCCAAAGATTCATGGCTTATCCGAGTTCACTTGCCAGCAATCACATGGCTGCGTGACTCTGTTTGAGAGGTGAATGCGGATGTTGTGGGCTGGTGCGAAGGCGGCGTGACTCTGATGTTCGAGAGGTCAATGCGGATGTCGTGGGCTGGTGCGGATGATGCATCGCGGTACGTATTATCTATATTATCTATTAAAAGATTTTTTATTTTCATCCTATAAAAGGTACATATGTTATTCAGCCATGTCCGATCAAATAGATCAAATAACTCATATTGGTTTGATGAAGTGCTCTAATCCGATGGCTATCTTTATTTGATACATAAAGTACTCATTATTACTATTCACTTAAATTTGATAGATAATTACCCACCATTATTATTGCCCTTCTCTCTCCCTAATCTATGCCACGGTGGCCCCCGTGCTACGGTCGCCCGCCGCGTTCGTGCTGCAGTCCGACCACCCGCTGCACCTAGCGCGTGCAACGGCCGCCCCGCCACGCGTGGCCGCCTCGCCGACTCGTGCTTGTGCCGCTCGTGGGGGCTAGGGTTGGACACCCTAGCCGCTCGCAGCGCTCTGGGTTGGCCCGACACGGTCGTGAGGAGGCGAGCCGTGGCCATGGTGCACCTCGACCCACGGTACAGGAGAAAAGAAAAAGAAAAGAAAAAGAAAAGAAAAATGAGGCAGATTGGGCTAACAGACCGAAGCAGGCGATGGGCCGACGGCCCACTCAACCACACGCACGCGTGCTTAGGCTTGGCTGAATTTAGCCGACGGCCCACTCAGCCACACGCACGCGTGCTTAGGCTTGGCTGAATTTAGCTGATTCTAGATATTTTACGAAAAAGCTCTCGAATTTATTTAATAATACACGTAAATTTCTATGTATATTGGAATCTTACGCAGAACCCCCTGCTATTATCAGAATTAAAAAAAAATATTTTTCTTTTCAATATAACAGAGCCTCGTGAATTTGAATTTTGAGTCCATTCTTGCATTTAAGAACATGTCTATACATATTGTGAAAATATGTGTTGCACATGCTCAATTCTAGTAGCCTGTAAACGGTGGAGCACACAGATAAGATTACGATCGATCGATATATTCTGCAATGTACCGGACTGGTTGTTTAGATAAAGTAAACTAAAGGTATGGATTCTAACCATACTAGTAATTAGTTACTAAGGTCCTGTTTGGTTCAAGGTTAAGAGATGGGTTAGGGATTTAACTCACCAAACACCTTTAGATTAAGCGGGGTTAAGTTAATCCGGTCAAAACTATTTAACCTCTCTAACTCAGGATTAAACTAACTAATAAAAAAGTAGAATAACTTAGCCCAATATAACCAATTCTCATAAATTTAATTTTTGTACTGCTAAGCCCCTAATCTAGCTAAACAATAATTTGAGTTAATCGGGTTAGCTATTAAAAATAAAATTAAAGTTAAATTAATCTATATAAATTAAAGTTAGTTAACTTAGTTAACTTAACCCCAAATCAAAGAGGCTTAAGGCTCCATAGAAGAAAAAAAATTAGTTACTAAGGCAGATCATTTGCTTCCTCCATGACCGCGCAAACAAGTTGGTGACCGCCCGCATCTTCCGCACCAAATTCTTATTGAATTTGCATATAGCGCTACAGAAAAATGATGATCGATTCATCATCACCGAACCCAATTGAGCTCGACCAAGCAGCTTTCCTATCAGCTGCAGCCTTTCGCGCCGAACCCGATCTTCTGGTTGGCCACGTCGTACACCACCGCGAGCGTCTTCTGCTGCGTGTTCCCGAGGATGGCAATGGACGTGTCGTCGCCGTTGGATGCGAACGCCAGGCACGTCTGTGACACCTTCGCCACGTACAGCACCCCGCTGAAGTCGAGGCTCACCGTGGTGCCGCCGGCGAACACCAGCGCCACCGACGGTATCTGCACCGTCCTGTGGCCGGTGAAGTCGTAGCACGTGTCCAGGATGGACAGCGCCGCCGCCTTCCTGTACCTGCCCATGGAGCGCGCGAACGATGACCGGAGCGCCGTATAGGCGCGCGGCGGCAGGCGGGTGATCACGGTGCCCGAGTCGATCACCGTGCCGGCCGCCGAGAACACGACCGGAGCGATCCTGATCGACCGGCCGGCGACCTTGATGCCGACGAGCTTGACGTAGTAGAAGGACGGTGTGTCGCGGCGGGTCACCATCGCCGTGAACTGCGCGTTCGCCAGCGCGGGGCGTGCCGAGGGCCAGGTACCCCGCGGCGCTCGACGACGACGGGAGGCAGTAGGAGAAGCCCGCCCCGTACCTGCCAGCCGCTTGCGAGGACAGCGACACCTTCTCGCGGCCCAGGCCGAGGAGCCCGTCGGCCTTGCCGAACAGCCCGGTGTCCTCGTCGCCGCACCCGAAGACGAAGCCCGGGAGCTTGTCGGACGGCGTCAGCGTCAGCGTGTCGCGCACGAGGTTGCCGTCGGTCTGCGACTGGTCGCCGTACACGACCTCGTACCTGCACTTGTTATCCGACGAGCAGCCCTGCGAGTTGACTTCTCGGCACTCCGGCGCGCCGCAGGGCACAGCGGAGTACGTCGACGACTGCGCCGGGTCGAAGAGCGGGTCCTTCTGCTCGTAGCAGTCCGAGCACGGCTTGCACTGCACCCACGACAGGTCGCTGCCGGTGTCGAACATCACCGTCAAGTCCTTGGCCGGGGTCCCGAGGCCGACCGACACGACGTAGTTGCCGGTGTCGAAGGAGATGCCCCTCTGCGCCGGCAGGGAAACGCCCTTCGCGGCACGGGCCGGGTCGATCAGCGACGCGGCGGCGGCGGCGGCGATCTTGCGGTGTATGGAGTTCACCCTGGCCTGATCGTGCTCCAGGAGCTCCGCATGGGACGGCGCGTCTCCGCGAGCATGCAGCGGCGAGCACGGGCTGTGCCGGTGCACGACGTTGAGAACCGACGAGTTTGGTGCCGCTGCATGCAGAACCCCAGGAACGAAAATGAGCAGGTATTTTGGTAGTCTTTTTGTCCACAAGGGGCCAAAGTGACGTAACAGCAAATAAACTTGACTCGTTGAAACTTTTATGGCCTTTTCTCTTCTTGTTTTTTTTTGACCAAATGGCCTGTCATTCAGGTAAGACGAAAATTTGCTAATTTCAGCAAAAATAATAATTTAAGCCATCGTAATGCTAAGCAGATCCATCGCGACGTTATTCGCAGACCTAGACAACTTCAGTTTCATATAGGTCTGAGAAGCGACAGGCTGCAAATTCCTGCTGCTGCTTATTCTACCGTTGGATGGTCACATCAAGAATTGCTCTTCTGAAACCATCGTCGTCGCATGCTGTATTCCTTTTGACTTGTCTGTGCACCTATAACAGTAGTGGTTAACGGTGCAACACTCCCTCCTTGTCAAATTGCTTGACCTAACCTAGAGCGAAGACTAACCCAGCTACTCCCTGCTACTAGTAGTCTAGCGCATACACAGTTGACACGTTTGTGTCAACATTTTGCAGCAACGAGCGAGACGAACAATGGAACAGAGATGCGTAATATAGTGTGGCAAGAAGAAGGGGCGGGCAATTAACCTTTCGACGCCGTGCAGGCCGCGCCCGGCAGCAGCGAGGCGACGCTCACGACGTGCCAATCCGTCTCAGCATCAGCAGCCGACGCGCCGAGAGGGCGGGGAGAAGCGGCCAGAGCCACGGCTATCAGGAAAACCAGGACCCTGCCACGAAACAGAGCGCCCCGTCGCAATTCCGCGGAAGCCATGAATGAAGCCTCCTCGGTCCTCACAGGTACAACACAAACTACAGAGAGAATTAGCTACGCCTATCGCTCGCTCTCGCTAACCACTCTGCCGGTCTCTGTGCACTTGTTGAGGCGGTCCATGCCACACGCACACACGCTGCTTATATAGCGTCGGTTTAGCCACCACCCACACGGCCAGTGCGAAAGTCATCAGTCACCGGCCACCCGTGGAGATAAAATTAGGTGGTGCGCCACACACGGCCGGCGAGGAGCGCTCGATCAAATTAAAAGGCACGATCGATGAGATGACGTCGGCGAGGTGTTCGATCAACTCGGACCCGATCGATCGCTCGCTTGCTCCCACTGAGCGAACTGAAAGCGTGTCAAATCTGCGCCTTTTTGTCTGGCACCGGATGATGGGTTTTCACCGTGACCCGTCGTTTCCCTTTACTCGCCGATTTGGTTAATTTTGCGACCGGAATGAGTAGGGAAAATGACACCCGGTCTCTCTTCCCGTCTAGAGACGTCGAAATCGTTGACGTACGGGCCAACCTTGTGTCATGTTTTCTCCAACTTGGTGTGCCCGGTGAATGCTCGACGGTGTTGGAGGTTGCTTTCGTGCGCGCCTCCACTATGGTAAAAAGCACGACTCGACAGCATGCAGTGCTGATGCACTGTCAAAAAATGATATGCGAGGTGTAATGATGCGTGAGATCGGTCAGAGATTGTATGCACATTATGGAAAGGAAAACGGCAGTTTTTTAGGGTTGCTAGTTGATAAGTATACTACGGTATGCATTGGCGTCAGCTACAAGTACCACTCGCCTCTCTGAAGTTACAACATTGATCTACTTATTTAGAACGAGACAGATAATCAGACATGAGTACACACAATCTAAGTGTAGATTAGGTACATGACAGGGCTTATATGATCGACGTTGGACAACATCAGATTCGATGAACTTGTTTAATCCTGTGAACAAATGGAAAAGAGAATTTGCAACCTACACATTACACTTTTGCCTCTCTTTTCGGTGCGTGTCTATCTGCTGCCATGCAAATGGCATTACATGATGCATGCACCTGCGAAAGAACATGAACGTGGCCAAATCTAGCACTTGCATACTTGCCGTTTGTTCATACACGCACGCGCGCGCACGACAACGGAATAAAGGGTCATTTGCTTGTAGTTACCATGGCAAAGCTGGACCAATCAAGCTGCGGTTGACCAAGACAAATCAAGAAAACAATTGCACCTAACCATGGGCCTGCTACTTTTATGCTAGTAAATTTGTTACCATTATTCTATAATTCTAGTCTAGGGAAGGTTCTCAACCATATATAAGTGAAGAGCTACCAAACGTTTACCAACTTATGCATTTGCCTACTAGACTAATTTTTTTCTATAAAAGGGAGTTGATTACCCGATCTCTAACTACAAGTGGTTAATGCGGTCTGGTTTTGATTATCATCTAATTTTCAACTCATTTCAGTATTTAGCATGCATAGAATAGATTAGTATAAACTAAATATAAATGGTTAATACAGTGCTACATAATATAGACATAAAATATATAAATCTTAAAACACTAACTAATGGTGGATAGAGGGATTTCAATATCCACCGAGGATAGCAAATCTACACTCTTTTTTTCCTTGGCACTACTGGAAAAAACATTTGATGTCCTCTACCCACTCTCTCTTTAAATATTATTATTATCTTTGGTATGGATGTTTCGACAAATCAACAACCATCCAAATGTATTAATCTGTCAGTTGTGAAATAAAAGGCGAAAGTCATCCCTAGTAGAGTCACATGACTCGCATCCCAAACGAGTGATTACTTAAAAGGACGTTTCTAATTCTCAGCCAAGGACAATGAGAAGTCTCCTGGGCTCAGTTGGCTAACTCCACAATTGGTGGTTTAGCCAACCCAGGTTCACTCCCTCGTCTCCTATATTAATTGTGTAGGTAAAAGAATTTCTCAAACCTTCGTTTTCCTCGTTTCAGAAAAATTCTCAGTCAACTGAACGCTACGAGAGACCACCCACCAAACAAATATGACGGTGGAGCCCCGCTGATGCCTTGTTCCCCGCACGGGACGAGACATTGAGGTCACCGCATAGCCGGCGAACAATTGTTAGGATGGATCGACGGGGAAGGAGTTGAGATAGCGGGGCAGCGAGACAATGAGGTCTCCGTCGGCCGCAAGCAGTGGAGGAGAGTGCGATGAGAGAAGCGTGGAGCTTGCGAACAAGGCCATGGACAGTAACGGGGAAGGTGGGGGGAGGAAGATGATAGAGGCCGATGAAGAGGAGAACACGGTGGTGAAGGAAAAGGCCGATGTGGACGAAGAGGATAGCCTAGCACTGTTGATAACCCTCCACCAAACAGGCAGCTCTCTGCATCCTTTGGTGCGACCCCGTTCTTTTCAATTGTAACTGAAAACACCTTAGTTGTATGTCTGAGAAAAGAATATCCTGGTTATACTACTACTCTCCCAAACGAAATGTGATACTGCTTAGTACAAGTGCAAATGCCAACAGCCTGCATGACTACTTAGCCTACGCTCTTTTTATTATGAACCCATTATCTGGTCAGAAAAGCGTTGCTGCTCAAATGGCACAAACTGATTTACTTAACGAGATCGAGAGAAGCCCAAACAAGGCTAGAACTAATTCTGCGCGGCCCCCAACACACGTATGATACGGTGAGTTCATGGAGATGGGAATCTAGTCCGCAACGGGCCTCAAAACATATCGTCACTTCCGATACAGCAGATCAGTCGATGGCGCAGAATCCAGCAAAGGGAGAAAGCAATGTGCTCTGTGGCGGTGTGCTTTTTCTAGATGCTGTAGCAGCGTTGGAAATGCTTAATTGTATAAGACTATATATTACACTGGATTTGGCTTGGCAGCAGCTGGTCATCATGGCGAATTGAAAGGAAAGGAATGCATTTCAAAGACCCGCCCGATGCTGCCACACACACATTCTGCCCCCCGCGGCAACGGGTGCTGCGGCAATGAGTGGAACTCCGGTATGGTTCCGTTTCTTCGGCCCGTTTGGCCAAGAGAGGAAGGCGAGAATTTTTCAGAGCCTTGGGGAGATCTCCAAGTTCCTTGTTCACGAGCAGAAGAGAGGAGGCCATTCAGTGGATTACAGCGGGGGCGACTGAGCTGGCTACACTGTTACGATTGGGCAAGCTTCGCTTGCTGCAGGCGGCAAACTTGCTCAAAGCAAAAGCTGGATGAGTAGAGTTACGTGTGGAAATTAAAGCTTAGTTTAAACTAGAATGAAGAAACATAGTTTATGAAAAATAGGGGATACGTGTTAAGTGATGGAACTAGGGGATAGGTGTTAAACTTCCGCACCAAAAATAGGATCAATGTTCTACGGCTTTGTAATTGTTATTGTTTCAGCTGGAATTAGAGCTATAGCTCAACATAGCAAGGTCAACGGGTTTAACCAAGTAACAGCATAAAGATTAAAAGATAAACAGAAATAGCTAAGCATATAGCATCAACAACAATAACGACGACCTGTTCGAGAAAGTACCATAACAGCCAGCCACACTTAATGCTTGGCCAGCCAAAAGACAAAACCGACACAGCTAATGTGCCAAAACATCCAACAGTAGTCAGAAAGATACTTCAGGTAAACTAGGCACGCACATAACACAGCCAGCGCGCTTAGTCGACCTCCTCCATCTTGCTCTCACCGGCATCGTCCTCCAGCGGAGGCATGTCAGTGTCGTTCTCAGGCGCCTCGTCCTCATCGATGCTCAGGCCAAGCTTGAGCATACGGTGGATCCTGGTGCCGAAGGTGTTGGGGTCTTCCAGGCTGAACCCGGACGTGAGGAGAGAGGTCTCGAAGAGCAGCATCACGAGATCCTTCACTGACTTGTCGTTCTTGTCAGCGTCGGCGCGCTTGCGGAGCTCGTCCATGATGGCGTTCTCAGGGTTGATCTCCATGGTCTTCTTGCTCGACATGTAGCCAGCCATGCTTGAGTCTCTCAGAGCCTGGGCCTTCATGATCCTCTCCATGTTGGCGGTCCAGCCATATTCTCCAGTCACGAGGCAGCATGGGGAGTCCACAACACGGTCAGAGACGATGACCTTCTCGACCTTGTCACCAAGCACCTCCTTGATAACCTTGCAAAGCCCCTCAAATTTCTCCTTGAGCTCCTCCTGTTTCTTCTTCTCATCCTCGCTCTCATCAAGCTTCAGACCTTCCTTGGTGGCAGAAACAAGCTTCTTCCCCTCAAACTCCTTAAGCTGACCAATAGCATACTCATCAATGGCGTCAACCATGTAGATGACCTCATAGCCCTTCTTCCTCAGCTTCTCGAGGAAGGGGGAGTTCTCCACTGCCTTCTTGCTCTCACCAGTGATGTAGTAGATCTCGTTCTGTCCCTCCTTCATCCTGGTCACATAGTCCTTAAGGCTGGTAAGCTCATCACCACTCTTAGTGGAGTGGTACCTCAGGAGCTCAGCAATCTTTGTCCTGTTCTGGGAGTCCTCGTGGATGCCAAGCTTGAGGTTCTTGGAGAAGGCCTCGTAGAACTTGTTGTAGTCCTCCTTGTTCTCAGCAATCTCAAAGAAGAGCTCAATACACTTCTTGACAAGGTTCTTGCGGATGACCTTGAGGATCTTGTTCTGCTGGAGCATCTCACGGGAGATGTTGAGGGGAAGGTCCTCAGAATCAACAATGCCCTTGACAAAGCTCAGGTACTCAGGGATCAGGTCCTCGCAGTTGTCCATGATGAAGACACGGCGGACATAGAGCTTGATGTTGTTGGCCTTCTTCTTGTTGTCAAAGAGGTCGAAGGGCGCCCTCTTGGGGACAAATAGGACAGCCTTGAACTCAAGCTGACCCTCCACAGAGAAGTGCTTGACAGCCAGATGCTCCTCCCAGTCATTTGTCAAGCTCTTGTAGAAAGCAGCATACTCTTCTTTGGTGATCTCTTCTGGCTTCCTCATCCAGATGGGCTTCTGCTTGTTGACCAAGGACCACTCATGAGAGACTTCCTTGATCTTCTTCTTTTTCTTCTCCTTCTCTTCCTTCTCCTCATCAACATCCTCAACCTTGCCCTCCTCAGTATCCTTCTTCTCTTCGTCATCTTCATCGTCAGAAATTTCCTTCTCGGTGGTCTTCTCAGTCCATAGGGAGATAGGGTAACTGATGAACTCAGAGTGCTTCTTGATCAGATCCTTTATGCGACGCTCCTCAAGGTATTCCATCTGAAAGTAAATGGTATTGAATCAGACCAAGAACGGAAGGCATGTGGATACCAGAAAATACTTCATAATTAAGTAACAGAAAGAAAAAGTAATTCAAATACTAAGCAACAGACACCATGAATCATGAGAATCGAGAAGGAAATAAACTACAAGACACCAAGAAACTTTTTGGCCAAAGATTTCATTAAGGTACATGCACTTACATAACCCATAAGGTGGACAGTTGGATATTCAATAGCAGGACACCAGAAAAAGAAGTTACCAAAGTTAACAAGCATAATAGTGTGCCTACTATAGAACGTACAGGGCAGACATGCATAAAACAAAAATCAGAGGGGAAAAATATATAAAACAGTTAATATGTGGCTCTCTTCATTACAAGTGCATTACAGTACATTCACATTAGCATACTATCAGTTGTAACACCAATCAAAGTTATCATCAACTGACACATCACTCCTATTTACCATTACAGTACTACAGCAGGCACAGATCTGAAAAGAATGGTGCAGATTTCAGACAATACATAGTACTTGTTTGGAACTAAAATTCTTCTGAAGGGTAAGCTGCTTAAGTAGTGGTATGTTCCGAACATCATTTGCATACATTTACCATCAACCTGATAACCTCTAACACAACTAATCTCACAGAACAGTTGACGAAAGTTGAACAAGTAAACGAATTGTTCAAGAAATTATACTTATCTGACACACATAACCACCCAAGTATCTACTAGGAGTACCTAAATAGCAGGATCTAACGGCTACAATTCATCCAGATTAGATCAAGCATAATACGAATCGAGTAAGGGCATAAGTCTTATCTACTACAGTCGCAACTGTACAAGACAACTAAACTAACCACAAACATCACTTGAAAACGTGAACAGTACGTCAATTACAGTATCCAACAGATCATACAACAGGCTTGGACTGCATACCTGGTCGTCCTTGAGGTAGAGGACCATCTTGGTACCCCTGCCAAGCTGCTCCCCAGACGTATCACGTGTAACAGTGAACGACCCCACCGGCCTGGGACTCCCCACACGTACTGCTCATCGTCGTTGTGCTTCGTGGTCACAACGACCCTCTCAGCAACGAGGTAGGCAGAGTAGAACCCGACACCGAACTGCCCGATCATGGACACGTCGGCTCCTGCGGCGAGCGCCTCCATGAACTCCTTGGTCCCCGACCTCGCGATGGTGCCGAGGTTGTTCACGAGGTCCGACTTGGTCATGCCAATGCCGCTGTCGATGATCGAGAGCGTGTTGGTCGCCTTGTCGGGGACGATGTGGATGAACAGCTCCGGCTGCGCATCGAGCTTGCTCTTGTCCGTGAGGCTCTCGAACCTGATCTTGTCCAACGCCTGCAAAAACCATACCAAAAACATACCATTTCAGCCCGCAAACATAGATCTGCAACCGCGTCTCATATGCTACGAACCAAGCTGCCAAGTCAACGGATCTAACTCATAGATTTGCAAAACTAGCGCAGCCACACAGTCCCTCGGTGCTCAGATGACATGTTATTCGCGGATCAACGGGTACAACAGCAGTAACAACAAAAAAGCAGAGATCCGGATAGAATGGGGATGCTTACATCGGAGGAGTTGGAGATGAGCTCGCGGAGGAAGATCTCCTTGTTGGAGTAGAAGGTGTTGATGATGAGGGAGAGGAGCTGGTTGATCTCGGCCTGGAAGGCGAAGGTCTCGGTCTCCGTCGCCATGGCGTGAGTTCCTGAGCTCGAGAGGAGGAGGAGGAGCGTGCAGGAGGCGGCTAGGGTTAGGAGGGGTTTTGAGAGGAAGAGGGATCGTGGGGCTGGGAGAGTATTTATGGGAGTGGCGTGGTTCTGGAAGGTTCTACATGGGCCTAGAAGCCGGCGAGGCCGGAGCGCACGTTGACGAGTCGCTGCGGGTGGTTTGCCGCTGGGCTTTGCGGTGAATTTTCGTTGCGTGTTTGGGACGGTGATAGGCCTTTGGTTCTTTGTGGCCCACTGAGACTGGGGTTTCCCTTCGTCGTTGAAAGAGACCCCTTTGGTATCTTTAGTATTTAGTATTGGAGTGCAAAAACGTCAAAGGAGTTTAGGTGGATCTCAAACCAATGTGATGTCCCCTACGTGATGTGTTTTGTTCAAAGGAAAGCACAGGACAATTCCTTTAGAATTCACGTTTGAGTGGTCCCATTCATGGGAATTTTGGAGAAATTCAAACATTTTCTCGTGTCTCTAAGAAAATAGAGAGTACGTGTGCTTTTGATATGATGCAAGCAAATAACTGATGTTACTTGTTTGTGTATTTTTAATTTTTATATGATCTAACATATCGTGGCGTCTGATTCCTAAATTTTTTTTCTCTTCAACGGTTTTAACAATTTGTATATTAGAAAGAAGCCTCGCTGCCCAGGCTTTCACGGAGCAGGGTTGGAACCTGAGTAGGCTGTTAGTGACAATTTCGCTTTGATCATATGTTATCAAGGCCATGCTGGTTCTCATCTTTTGCTTTAAGATTTTTCTCTCTAAGAAAGTAACTTGTTCATTTATCTCTGTGCATCTTCGACATAGAGGGCAGAGAAATAATATCTTCTATCGCGGAAAAACACTAAAAAGAAGCCTTGAGAGGTAGACGTATTGCTGAGCCTCCCAACCGAGAGTTAGTAATATGGGAAAATTTGTGACACCTGTTCCAGGCTTGGTTCCGGTACCAAGCAACCAAAGAGGGATTAGCCCACATGTAAGTGAAAATAGGGGAAGGAAAGAGGTGAATTTTAAGTGGTATTTATTGGTTGCAGGTTCCACGTCGAGTGTCGGCAAGAAAACGTAGCAAACATTGAAAAAGGAAAATCTTAACACCTGTGAGATGTGGTATTTCGTAGCGCGCTGGGAAGATACCTCACATTGCAAATGCCCTGTTTCTCGAAAATATTGCAAATGCCCTTGGTATAACAGAAAGAAACTTCCATGATTATAAAGTTTTGGCATCTTGTATCTTCCTCTCTTTCATTGGCAAATTATGCAAAGCAACTTCTGCAACACGTGAGTCTTCCTCTTTTTAATCCGTTTACTTGTGAACGAAGCATTCAGTAAGATTCCTTTCTCCGGTAAAGGTTCATACGACTGAGAGTTCAGTTTCCTCACAAGTCACTGCAAGTTATCTCAACACACAAGTACACAAAACTTAGAGCGAAATAGTTCTAGCCGTAATATCCTAATCGAACAGTTGGGATAGGCTAATGAGCAAGGACATTAAATCACTTTATCTGCTACAGTATGAATCGACATCAAACCTACTGCTGTTTGTTGCATATGTTAACGTTCGTCTCTGCTCTCTCGTAAAACCGTACCGCACCACAGATAAGCATTGTGTCAATGCCTCTAAAACCCTATGCACCAGAAGTAAACAAGGCAGTTTCCTTTTGAAGAAAACGAAAGAATTTCGCAAAGCAAACAGCACGGTCAGGATTTGATTTAGCATGACTCCGAATTCAGAACTCTGATAAACCTGCAGCTGGTGCCGCTACACAAGAAGGCAAATGCACCTGTACTTGCAAATTTTCAACTGGAACTCTGGAAGTACGAGAGCAGAACAAAATTTCAAGCCTCATCACAAAAGGAAGCAAGCTACCTAGTAAATTCCGCGTACGATACTCTCTACTAGCATGTGTTGAACTATTCTGATGTATGACGTATACACTGCTCTACTTAGCCTCTTGGTCTGAATGTGTAATGGCAATTTCACCAACTCGGAGCTGGTCACTTCATGTTTGCAGTAATTAACTATGGCCCTCCAAATCTCTAGGCCCTCTAGATATCCTCAATGTTTCACCTGCTTTTCACCGAGTGCAACAGTCAAGTTCATAAAGGGCGAATCTAAATACGTGGAAAGGAACTGAGCAAGGAAGGAATTGAGATAAAGTGAGCCAATTATGATGTTTTGCCAATCTAGGGTGGAAAGCATCGGAAATGCCTTTTGGCTACGAATGCATTAGCTCCCCGAGAGAAAAAGAAGGCAAAAGCAAGTTTCAAGAAAATCCAATAAAATTCCTAGAGGTAGAGTGTGGAATAATAGGTGCACTTGCAAGTTTTTGTGAAGAATGTGTATATTGCGCTGTACAAAAAAAAACTCTGTACATTTATAGTTGATATATTATCACCCACCCATCGCTTCTTTTGTACGGCACACAAATTGATGTATCTTTTCACAAAATGGCAAGTGCACATATCACTCCACAGTACATCTAGGATTTTTTAATGAATTTTTGAAACTTGCAAGTGCTAGTTTTGAATTTGTAGAACTCCCTGGAAGTAAAAGATCCTTTATGCGATATGCGAAAGAACCTGGCTATCACTTAGATAAAACTGAATCTGTGTGGAATATCTTAAGTATATTTACAAGGGGGTATATCTAGCGAAAATGGCCTAAAATCGAGTGTAGAAGCTCCAAAAAGATCTCAAAATAATTTGTAGTATTAGGGAAGCGCAGGCATGTTCTATATCCACACAGAATTTTAGGATCAAATTCAATCTCATTTGCGAGATACAAAAACAGATACTTAATGTACTAAGTATCTTCTTTTGTATCTTGCAAATGAGATTGAATTTGAACCTAAATTTTGCATGGATGTAGAACATGCCCTTCCGTAGTACTACGAATTATTTGAATTTTAAAACTTTGACAACCCATTTCCATTGAATTTTACAACTTTTGAGGCATTTTTTCCTGATATTTCCCTATTTACAATAAGGAAAAAAGTTAATGATGTGTTCTCTTACTAGGATCATCCTCTTCATCATCATCCTCATTTGAGAAGTAAAAATGGGAGTGAGATAATTCTTGTCCAATAAAGCAAAAGAGGAAGTGCTGCAAGACAACAAAAAACACTTTATTGATTAGAAAGCTCCTGCTCCCTTGCAATAGCTAAAAATATGGCAATGAATTGAGAACAGCGCGTAGCACCAACTTGTGATGAAAATTCGTAAGCAATAACTCACGCCATGTCCAACTGGATAGAGATGATCACTATTTAGCTAGACAAACTATTACCAAACCACTTCAGCAAGAAACTACCAACCGGTTGGCAGTTTGCACAAGTCAGTACTCTGTAGAAGTTATCTCCTTGAGGACAAGCAAGTTCTTTTTTTAACGCAGAAAGCAAATTGAAGTGACACTATTACGATAGAGATGGTAATTAGTATACCTTCTCCGGAGGTCTCTGAGTTTTATTTGGAATTTGCTTGAAGTAGAAGTTTCTTCCTCGTAATTTTGTCCAACGTAACCAGTATTTTTCCCATCATAATTTTCCTGCATTTGGCAAGTATGGTGTTCATAATTCATAAACTGCCAATACTTCTCAAGTGTAAATCCATGAGCTGTGAGATATACAAGGACGAATACAAGTAAAATAGTCGAAGTGCATATCAGATTTGGCAACAGAGATGGTCCGGTTATAAGTGCCAAGATAAACTGAGCTGCAGTTTAGGAGACCACCTTTTTACAGGACAAATTGCAAGGCATGTACTGACCTGATGGGGGCATACATGTTTCTTTGTAGTATCATTTGGCACTAAGGTTGCAATTTCACAGTAGAAGAACAAAACTTCTTTTAAATACTAAATGGTCATAATAGCGAAACATGATGACTGTTATTTTTTATTTTTTTATGAAGAGTGAAGTATGTACTATTGCTGTTCCGCGCTGCAAAAGTACTTGCCTCATACGGGTGGTGATAACGATTACTATCCCCAACTACTTGCAGGGCTTCAAGCATTGTTCCAGTTGAGCCTCCAATCAAAAGTACCTTGTATATTGCCATGAGGAAGTTATTTAGGATACTGAGAATAGCAAACTCCTGAAAGAATTCCATCCAGTGACTTACAGTTAGAACAACAATAGATGTGGTTGCCGTGAAAATTGTCTCGCCGTGTCCCTCAGGAAGATCATGAACAGACTGAAGAGCAAGGGCAAAAGCCATAGCTCCTCTAAGTCCTGAACAAGCAGAAGCATCAATATTTAGCAGCACAAACTTGAACTTATTTATTTGATGAGCATGTTTGATGGCATACATACCACTATACCAGAGTGCCAGCTGATATTGCCTAGGTATTTGGGAATGGGGTGGTCGTGCCAAATTTAATATGTAAGCACAAGAGAAGACATTTGCAGCCCTTCAAAACAGGAGGAGACGAGAAAATTAACACTGTGGCATGCCAAATAGGCCAACCATGCTTAGATAAATGGAACACATTCAAAAGTTCAGCAACCAAGTTTGAAACGTAACACACCAAACAAATAAGGAAGTAATGATACCTTGCAACCAATATGAAGACCTGCATTCGTTCAAAAGAAAAGATTAAGGAAACGACAAAATTACAACATATTTGTAAGCAGTATTACTAGATGTTGGTGCTGAATCAAAGATAAGGATACAATAGAGAAAAATATGAATCCAATATGAGACCAGCTTTGACGTTCCATTGCAATATCGAATCCATGTATATGAATCTGTTTAGACGCAAAGCCAACTCATTATCTAGATTTATTTAGTTATAATGTTTGCAGTTAAGAGTCTGACTTACATGAAGGCTTCTGCTAGTGACGAAAGCAGATGGAAAAACGAGCAGTAAAACACTGAGAATCTTCTGATAAGTTATAGAATGTGTATCTCTTCATCACCTGAAAGAAAGCTTTAACTTCTTGTAAGCATCTCTATCTAAGGGTTTATAATCCAGTTAAGTTAAAGTTGGCTACTGATCTTGGATTTTGTACGTTATAATCCCAGTAGGAATTCGGTAACTAAGTTTAACCTCCGAAGAACAGAACAAATACAAGGCAGAGTTATCAAAGTTGGAACTTACAATCCCAGTAAAGAGAATAGAAACAATGCCGGACAGGCCAAAGCCTTCAGCTAGCATGTACCTAATACAATTGGCAGTTACGATAGCAACCAAGAAATGGACAAAAGTTCAAAGATGATAGGCTTACAACTTACGAGAAGTAAGGGAAAAGCACAAATAAGCAGCTCTCCAGGTTATGAAGGCTGAAAATGACAAACATAAATTTAGTTGTTTGGATGCCAAAATCTAGTTCTGGAAAAAATATATGTATTTTATTTTACTTACTTCTCAACTCCAAGTGCTGCATACTTGAAGAGGTTTGACAGAGTTAAGGAGTACATGTATGCTTGGCTAGTGGCTACTCTACACAAAACAAATGTGAACAAGAAAGAAGGATCTACCAATGTGCCGGTCTAAATTGTATGGAAGAACAGGTTGTAGATACTAAAATACCACAACAATCTTGATCAGCTGATAATTTGAAGAAGTTGAGTTATCACTTTTCCTCGTAAACCCAGAAAAATTATCATATATCAATACCAGGAAGGGTTATAATTGTATCCTACAAATGTATCCCAATTCTGGACAGTTAAGAAAGTGCAATATTAAAGATGTAATCCGGGTTATGAATTGTTATATTAGTTCCACCGACTTTTGCACTTTTGTTCATTAGATGTCGAACATGCCGAGTTACTCTCAGAGGTCAGAAACCAGCAAAAATTGACAGTTCCCTGCAGAGTGCAATATAGCTATAAAACTACCTAACGGTTTCAACTATGCACTGTTAATGGACTAGTTACCAATGGCAATTATGATACTTGCATTAATCACATCAACAAAGAAACAGCAACTTTGTTAAAAAAAATCATTTGGTTTCTATTACTTGAACAAAAGGCAAAGGTTTCTATTAATTGAACGAAAGGCAAAGTAGAGGATATAAGAGCAGAAATAAGCCCCAACACCAATGCCTGCACGACAAAAAGGTAGTTGAAATATCAAATGCCAAACGATAGATAAAAGCTTGTGTACATTTTCTGAAAAAGCAAAAGCTTGTACACAATATAATGACAACCAAGAGAAAGTAATTTGATTGAGGTAGCAAATACTACAGGCTGCCAGAAATCTGCTCTGCGCATGAGCATTTCTAAATGACTAGAATTGTTATAACCTGAGGACATTGAACCAACGAAGTTCTCAAGAAACCTCAAGATAACTAGGAAAAAATTCTGGCCAGAAGAATTTGTCCTCATAGATGCCATAGTCCTGAAAGAATAAGGTATTTAAAACAGGAGTCTGAAAGGAAGCACATAAAACAAATCTTAGGAATAACATACTCACCTGTACAAGGAAATAGCCACCTTAATTGTTAGACAATAGGTGGATACCAAGTAATATGTAAGTATCAGTAGAAAAAATTTAAAAAACAGGTTTTAGGTAAGAAAAGAATTATGCATACAGCATCATTCAGAACTGATTCTCCAAAAACAAGCGCATAGAGGTTCACGTCGGTGCCAAGTTCCTGTAATTCCATGAATAATACGTAGTGTGTCTTTTAAGATAGAAGTAACTAAACATGCCATGTTAGTATATGAAGGATGGCAGAAACCTGAAATATAGACAAAAACAGTTACAGGATCCGTTGCTGACACAAGAGCACCAAACATCATACATTCGACCAGAGGCAGCCTATAGACAATGTATATTAACCCACCAAGGTAGCTGCAAGAAAGGCAAACTGCAAGATTATATGTTTATTAATGGAGGAAATAGCAGGAATACGCAAAGAGGCAACAGAAAAATGGGTTCTTACACCAGCAGACCCGTAGCGATGGAGGCAATGAAGGTTCCCAGGATTGCGAATGTTATGATAGCACCAAAATTTGAAAAGAATGGTTTCTGCAAGAGACAAAATTTGATATGTTTAGGTGTGAGCCTTAAACTGATAGAACATCAAGGAACTATAGGGCCTCAAGATTCAACACTTACTGGTGCTAAGCTGAATCCGGACTGAGTAAGGTGCAGTCAAGTAAAACATGCCAAACTTCCCAAGAAATAGTTAATAAACAAAAATCAGATTACAGTGAAGGATATAATATAATTGGAGGCAGTAAAAAGAGAAGGAAGAAGTCCTCCCGAAAATTGAACCATCTCCTGAATTAACATAGGAAGTAAACATACATCAAAGATTGCACAAAATTAACAATAATATAATAATTTATAGGGACAATTTTGTCAACCAAAGAAAGAAGAAGATATGTGAAGAATATAGACCTAGTACTTTTCTGAGTGTTTGATATGTTAGCAAGCCCTCCAACAATCATCCCTGATATACAAAAATATTAAATAAGTACACAACAATGGCATAATTCTAAAATTCTCTACTATACCAATGCACCATACTGGTTCAGGATACCCTGGGTATATGAATACATGCATAATTAGAAATTGAATATAGTCCACAAAGTACAGCAAGAGTACTCAAAGAGGGTTAAGACGAGAGAGAAGATCCATTATCAACTACCTCAATATGTGTGTTAGTTTCCAATAAACATGCTAAGTACTACCAGTGGCATACTGTAATCTGCATTCTTTTAGAAGAATCAGAAAAATCTGCATTCTGTTTCATTAGAGCGAGAGGAGAAAAATGACAACCAAGAACCGATCCCTTTTAACACCCAGTGAGAATACAAAGACATCACAGATCTCACACATTATCAGCTGCAAAATAAAAACCATCACACATCTTTTTGACACGGTATACACTGACCAATTGTATTTAAGAACTAAAACATAAATCAAGAATCATAGTGAATGTAAAATGAGCACATTATCTAACGCTGGCAGAGTAGAAATAAACAACAGCAGATGATAACTCATCCAACGGTCAAAATCAAGTGAAACTAGAATAAACACAAATGACACTTCATTCGTCCTAGATCCTCACATATGAGAAAACATAAACAACTGGTTTGTACCAGCAATAAGGTGGCAAGTCGGGAAAACGAGCATCTTCCAGTGACACATGCCACCCTAAAGGCTCATTTTATTCCCCAAAGAGCACACCGGTTACAACTAAGTGAAACAAAACACTCGTTGGCAGTAAAAATGAACCGCTTAAGTATTACCCCCAATCTAGAACAGATAAACATTGTTCGGACTAACTGTAGTGCGTGTCGTGCATGGATTTGTCCATTACTCCATCCGATCCATGCACCCCAAGGTCCAAACAAAATGCACACTCGCATGTGCTCGCAGTTGTTCCTCGCAGTCATTCCATCATCGCTCGTCATTAAACACTGGCCGAACGCTTCATGTCGCTATTCGCGTCACTAAACACAGCCCCGAACCATGTACCAATCAGCTTCATCTCACCGCCATATTAACAGAAAACGCCTCAGAACAGCACGGCGATTCTATCCACGACGACCGCGAAGACACATACAGTCTCTGACTAAAAGCCCTAGCTAGTTGCCAATGATCAGCGATTCCGCATTTCGAATAATTTGGGTCTCAGGTATGTACCGATGAGGAGGGAGGCGCTGGCCTCGGGGAGGTAGTAGAACTTGCGGCGGCGGAGGAGGTGGCCGAGCACGAACGAGAGCACCAACATGGATATCTGCAGCAGGATCCCCACCCCGGCCGCCTGCTGCTCCTCCACCGTCCCGGCGGACCCCGCGCTCGCGGCCCCACGCGGCGCCGCAGCGGCGGACACCCCCGTCGCCATCCTCCTCCTCTCCTCTCGCGGCGTGCCCTCGATCTCCCTCCCCCTCGTCTCCGACTCTTCGCTTGATTCGTTCGCTCGATCGCCTCGGCTTCTCTCTCGTGCGCGTTTCGCTCGTCGGTTATGCGGGGCGACGCCTCTCCTCCCGTTGCGGACTGGACACCAATACTTCGTTCGTTGCTGCGGTGCTGTAAAGGGAAGCTGCGGTGTTCGTACGCGAGGGAACGGGAATGCACGGCTCTGGATGCGTTTGCCTGTTGATCCGATGGGTCGGATGGGTCGCGCGCCGTGGAGAGTGAAGCTGATACATTTGGTGTGGGCCCCCCAAGTCGACCGGGCAGTGTTCGAACTCTCCGGGTGGACTCGGCGGGAAGAGAAAGATGGGCCGTCGAGTTGGACCCACGGCATCGACTGTGGCCTGTAAAGTGTGAGTCAAGGGGAAAGCCAGGATGCACACGGTGTCATGTACATCTATTATTTTAAAATTTTGAAGATCACACATTTAAGTCTTGAAAAAATCTGAAAAAATTCATACACGTATACCATGGAGTGAAGTATGCACGGTTAAATTTTTATAAAATAATATACTAATTTGTGACCTGTGCAAAAAAAGAAGAAAACACGCTGGGGCTGTGAACAGTCATGAACAGTACACATATTTGTTTTCTTTTACACATGGGGCATATTATTTTATGAAAATTTACTTGTGTATACTTCATTCCATCATAAACCGGTATGAATTTTTTCAGATTTTTTTGAAACTTATACATGATTTAAAAAAATTAGAGAAATCTAATGGGTGCACATGCCCCAGGTGCACAAAAGCTGTATTCGTGAGTCAGGTCCCTAGTTTGGACTCCTGAAATTTTGGAAAACCTCAGTTCGGCTTTGCATATTAGGTCCAACCGTCGAACAGCCCGAGAAGACCATCGTTTTGGCTTTTTTTGCAGGTATTTTATAGGTTTCTCTTGCCTTTAGCAGTCCATCTAGTGTGAAGAGGTGGAGGAAACCCCGAATCAGTATTTGATGTATAATTAAATCTCTTCTATATTAGGTTGTGTATTATTGGCGATGGTGTTCTAGCAGTGGAGGCGGTGTCGTACGGAATAAATGTCTCCTAGCTCTATCCCTATCTTGGTGTCATCATCACGGTCGACACCCCAGTCAACGGTGTTTTGCTCCCACAAATCAACCATTCTCAATCAGACAAATCGTCATCTAGCGCTTTGTCCTGACACGGCAGTGGTGGCTGTGACGGTGATGTTGAGTTTTTTCTGGTCTGTGGTTCTCTTGTTTCGTCCTTTTGTGTTTTTGGTCTTCTTCCCCGACGATAGAATGGTGAAGCAACGGTTCAACATCTGCCTTGCAAGGGGTGTGTTCCCACCCATAGTGTGTTCAACAGTTTTAGGTTCCCACTTATTAAGGTGGACAGCTATGCACTCTTCAACAACTTTGAGGTTAATCTAACTTGTGCAGGTTTGGTCTTCTGCAGTTTTTTCACCGGAGGCTTGGAGGAACGCCGAGATGCGAAGGGTGGAGCTAAAGATGATGACTTTAGAGGATCTTGATGTAACTTCTATTTTTATGAGGAGTCTCTATCGCTCTGGTTCATTTCAGTTTTTTTAATCCGTTTTACTATCTTTGTTTAATCAATAAAGTCGGCATGATTGCTAGAAAAAAGCAAATTAGGTCCAGAGCCGTCAGGAGGAGGAGGGGAGCTGCCACATAAATATAGCAGTTGTTCCACACTCGGTCCCTCGACGCTCTTGCTGGCGCTAAGTGTGTGGGGGACCCGTTGATTTCTTGAAGTAACTTTATATTTCTCTAGTTTCATGTGTTTCAAGATCAAAATTTTAGTTTTTCTCCTTGTTCGATGAGCTATTTGTTGCAATTTATTTACACGATATGGGTTCTATTAGACTGACTCGCCTAATTGACAGCAGCAACACCTACACCAAAAATCGACGCCGTAACAATATGAGTGCAAATAAATTACCTCTAATTTTTTCATCCGACAAATAACACCGATACGGAGGCGAACGTTCTACACATTAATAGACATCATCAACAACCTACTTCATATTGTTGTTGTGGTCGACAATTAAGACATCGTTCCAAGGTGCATAGTTTCAAGGAAGATAAAGAAAGTCCGGCACAATCATCGACTCATGGACTTGATAGAGCATGTTGTTCATCTTTATTATTCAATGCAATATTTTGATAGTTTTATACTTTGCTCGTTGAATTTTTAATACTAATCATATGGTATTTTTTAAAAAAAATTAGGTTTTCGTAGATTTGCTAGTACAAAAAGGAAAAGAGAGTACATTTGCAGCATAAATTAAATGAGGAGTCTTGTTGACTGAAAAAGGTTTTGCTTCCCCTGAAAAAAGAAAGGTTTTCCAGTTGACCAAGGAGGTGTGACAACATCAACTGAGGCACATCTCGGTACCTGGGTACTACCAAACCAGTAGACTGACCGATAAACAGCGCCATTCTGTGGAGATGCTCACAAGGAAGAAGCCAACAGTTTCACATCATTAATTTCAGAATGCCAGTCTAATTGTACTATTCAACTTAATAATGATGCATGATAGGCTCTACGATCTTAGACCCTCTTAACCGGCCTCAGAGGGCATGGAAAATGCGAAACAAGTTGCAGAACTGGCATTGTCGTGTCTAAGTTTGAAGGGGGAAGAAAGGCCAACAAGGCAACAATGAGGCGAGTGGAGACGAGGCTGAAAGGTTGCTAAGACCAAACAAAGACATTGAAACTGAGCAAGGGCGTTCAGCTGAGTTGCACTATACACCAACTCAAATGAGCAGTGGCAATACTAGCAGGCAATACAGCATGGAGCAGAAATTCATACTATCAACAGCCTTCCCACGGTGATTATGCTACCAGCGCTGCTAATGTACCTTACGAAACTTTCGTTATTATGTTAGCCATACACTTCACATGTTTCTAGCGATTCATATAGAATCATCAAATGATACAAGTCTTGGAGCCCTGCCAATGTCCTTATGCCCAGTGTAGAACAGACTTATAATCATGGGAAGCATGATAAAGTACTGATACGGTTTGTGATTTCTATTGTTATTAAGCATAGGAGATTTTATCAGGTGGATGACGCGTGGGTAATATGAATTCAATAATATATGTGTTCTCAGAGTTACTCATAGTTGGCATACCGTATATTTGGGAAACAGTATGGAGCAAATTTAACAGGATATCTTCAAATACCCGAGTAGTTTGCAATGTGACACAACATGTTTACAAGATCATCTTGGCATTACAAAATGTTTACCCTACAGTTTAAAATTATGCTTTTGCTAATTTTTCTTCGTCTAAAATTTTTGTAAATCTCATTCATCTAAAGTTGCACATTATGTAGCCTAAAATTATAGTTGTGTAATTTTAGTAAAATATTACTGCAATTTCTAATCCTTAGGTTCTGTTGGAGTGAAGTGAGGATGACGATGACTGGATGTTGATTAAAAAACTTAGAAAAGTGATCAAGAGTCAAGAAACTTACAAATAACTGAGAAATAAACAATTTCTTAAAATCATGTAACGCCAAGAAGAGACAGGGAGCAAACAACAATGATGCTAGAGTTAGTACAGTGAATAAGCTTGATTTCATTAGACACGGATTCAGTAGGCTTAGACTTCCCAGGTATTTCACTACCCTACGATCTAAAAACATCTAAAAGCAAGAGACAAAAAGGAGTAAGCAACAACGATGTGAGACCAGTGAAGAAACCTATATTTTGGACTTCTTATCTGTATATATGTTATACAGTGGCAGCAGTGGATATCCTATGCGTTCACTTGGAGTTCCAACACAATCACAATGTGCTGAACACAGGTAATGACAAGATTGCCTAGTTGCGCACTACCACCCACACTTCTCTTGTCCAGATTCCAAATAGATCTTCATATACTCCGCTAATGTCTATTTCAAATTCCAAATCTAAGCAGGGTTATCGTGACATACATCCCTCAATGTCTGCGATGACAACACCAATAGCACCACGACAGTCTCTAAAATTCATTTTAAAATATCAATAGCCTTGCCGAGCTAATCCACACTAAGCGTTCTATGTCCCCTTCCCAACATTCTTTGCTCGCATCACCATGCTTTGTCCTACTTTGGCATGACCAAGGTTTAACATAGCCTAGTCCAATAATACCAAGCACATGCACAGGCCATATCTATAAATGCATTTGTTAGGGCACTAACATGAACTGCTCAAGACATACTATTTCATTTTATCACCTAAGAGAGAGCGAAAAGATGGGCTCACAGAGCCGTGGTTGTTGCTACGCAAAAGCAATTTTCAGCAGAATGAAGCCCGGATGCCCTAATGGGAAGCAGCAGAGTAACGAGACCAACGCAGTCAGGGCTGAAGTAAGGCAAGACACTCTTCAAGATATTTTGTACTCTCAGCAGAGCTTCGAGGCGGAGGCAATCGGGGCACCATCACCTCGGAGGCACTCTCCAAAGGTCCGCCCGCTTAACCTGGATTGTTCTTATGAGAACAATTCCCCTAATGTCCAGGATAGCTTCTCCATCGATAGAATATCGCTGAGAAGCCAAAACAGCATAGCCAGGAGAGTCAGCTTTAGATTACCTGATGAATCCGACGTATTCATCATTCCCGCACGCAAAGATTCTGATTATTACTCCACCGACGATGAATCCACGGAGATTGTAAGTGAAGAAAGCATTGATGCAAAGAGAACTCGTTGTGCTATAACCAGATACTAGTGGGCACGCTATCCTGAGCAACATGAAAACTAGCAGGCTAGAAGAAAAGGGGCTCACAGAGAACAAACTCATCGCTCGGTCTATTTCTTCAGAGAAGATACTTCTGGTACTACAATAATAGAAGTATGTGACTGCATAGATGGTTTATCAAGAAATGTACAATATGCCACTTTAAGGCTTAAATATATTTCATGCAGGAGTATATGTACTTTTATGTTTTTTGCCCTCCAGTTTTTTGAAATATTGTATTTTTCCACCTTGCTATTCTGAAAACTGGGGAATATCTAAGAAAAGGTTATGTACTGTATAGAATCTCCTACATGTGCAAGTATAGAAACTCTTCTCCCATCAGAATATTCATTAAGCTGTACAAAGTTTATTTCCTAAGACTTATAGCAAAAGAGAATAGACGTACACTTATGACCGCATAAAACAGTCATATCTATAAGATACTTTCTTAAACAAAATGGTAGTTCCTAATGTGAACATACATTTCAATGAATCAGGACGAGAAACACCAGGTGTTCTACTTCTATACACTTAGCTATATTCAGATTTGAAGCCTTCTGTCAGAGCAACAACCTTTGAAAGTAACTTTGGTTGTAGCCTGGAAACAGCTTGTCGAATATCCTACAAAATGATCATTTTGGTCAGATAAGTTGGCACTGACAACGGTTTGATAGTTCATTCGCTACATACCTCAAGACTATATCGATTTGAGAAATGGGTGAGTATGATTGCCTTGTTTCTAAACCATTGGGAATGCTCCATTATCTAGGCACGACAAAATGGGTGTAGGTTAGTGACCAATAGTACATTATATACAACTATCTCCTCTAATCATCAGAATTATCCCAAAGCTCATTAGGATGGCTAGGGAGTGTCAATATGCGAACCGTTACCTCAGACAGATGCATGTGGCCATGCTCTCGAGCATGATCAACATCGACTTGGTCATCTAGGAAGGTCGCCTGCCAAAGTGTCAAAAGATGTTGGTACCAAATGATAGAAATATAGAACAAGTGGAGGATCTTCAGATTGCTTTTGGCATGTTTGAGATTTGAAGTATTCTCTAATGAACAAACTAAATTAAGTTATTTTCTTATCTATAACAGACGAATGGGATATATGTGGTTTTATATAAGCAACGGTACCATATAAGTATATTACAAAGCTCACTTTCTAACATATATTGATATGTGAAGAAGACCATCCTATCATATTATTAATCCTTGTCCATCTATTCACTTCTTTAACCCTATGTCATGCTATGTGACAATATTACATCCCTAAATGTGGCCAATTTTCTAGCATTCTCTATTTTCTGTTTTGCTTTCTCTTTTTGCTAAAAATGGATATACAACGGGAACAGTCACTTTTACAATCTTTGGAGCAAAAATGTGACAATGCAACGATGCTTTCAGGAAAAGAATAATCCTAAAAACAGGAACACTAAAGCCAATACCTCAGTTATAAGAACCTTTGCTCTCAGGGCATCCGCATTTCGTGGGTCAAGAATAAAATCAGACTTTGTATCTCCGGTAAAGGCAACTTCCGGGTATAGTATGGTATCTGTAACCTAATATAAAACACAGTGAATTACAACATAAGGAACATTTCTGATTGAGAGTTTGTCAATAGCTCACCTCAGAGCCTGATTGCTTCAATTTCACTATTTGATTTCCCTTCAAGTGAGCATATTGTTTTTTCAACTTTCTTCGAACAGAGTAGATGACGTAACCCTTTATGATATTCACAAGGAAAAAGATGGGATAGTAAGCACTAAATTATGTTCAAGAACTGTATGGTGAGTAACTCTAATTGTTCAATTGATTTAAGGAGTAGCACCTGGCTGGGTACAGCATGGTGAGTCTGAAATGGTCTGGCAACAAGGTCATTGCGTATTTCATATGTCTCTCCTGAAAGAAATTGTTGCGTTATAAGAATCAAACAAGGAGAAAACACACAACAGTGGTGAAATAATCTCCATACCTAAATCAAGTGCAACTAATTCAACTTCCAGCTCAATTCGACTCATTCTACGATGGATCTGAAGCAACTCCTCAACATCATCCCTTATGCATGGTGGTACAAATACAGTTGGAGGCTTTAGGTTGTAGAGGCCTCGGGTTGCTATATACATTGGAAGACCACCCTGAACAATTACCACATCATAACTGATTTGTTATTGATCTTTTTTTAGTGCAAGCGGATGCGGGTGCGAACATAAATAAATTGTCACTATTTTTGTTGAGAAAGAGAAAATATATGGTGTTATCACGTTGGAGCAGCAATGGTAACACTGGCACTAAAGCATATGCGACACTGAAAAATCAAACAAAGGAGCGTCTAACCTTACGTTGCAGCAGAGAAACTAAAAAGCTATTGCTACCCCTCCAAAATTCAAGTGATAGAGCAAGATGACTAGATGAGATTATTTAAACATTTTAAGAAGCCTAACTTAGGCTAACTTAACCCCAACTATTGGCGATTAAAATATTATCCATCACAACAGTATATTGCTCGACAAATTAACTTAACATTTTCACATACTACTGACTAAATACTATATTAAGAAACGGTTCACGAAAGATAATTCATTCTAGATTCAAAAGGGTGACTTATAACTGAACAAAACGATGCATGGAATGATGGAACATCTGCATATTATTACTTAGTGCACCGCACCAACACTTTTCCCTGTGCAAGTGCTGAAACACTAAACGTGCAAGGCTATTTCTATAGAACATTTAAAACCTGCACCTCGCAATGGCACATCCAACCTTAGCTAGAGACGGATATGCAAACCAATTAACCAAGTAGAACAGAGACCAGACAAATCAGAAAAAGGTGCTCACGATGTGGTCGAGGTGGGCGTGGGTGATGAAGAGGTAGTCCTGGCGCACGGCGAAGAGCGGCCCGCGGCCGATGTCGAAGGCGACGTTCAGCGACGGCACCGTGACGCAGGTCTCGTGCCCGCCCACCGAGACCCCCTCGATGGCGTACCCCTCCACCTCCACGCCCTTGCGCTGCACCTGGGCGCGCGCCCGGCGGTACTCCTCCTCGTCCGTCAGCGCCCGGTCCAGCACCGACAGCAACCCGCCCCCGCCGCCTCCGCCGGGCGCAGAGATGGTGGAGGCCACTGGCCTCTTCGCGGCGTGCGTTTGGAAGCGGGAGGAGGAGGCGGAGGCGGAGCTGGGGGAGAGAAGGCGGTGGGTGAGACGGAGCGAGGGGAGGGAGAGGAGGGAGGTGGTCGCCATTTCGGTGTTTGGCTGGAGATGGGGACGAACGGTGGCGACGGCGTGGGGGGTTTTGGGTTTTTGGTGAACTCGGCTCGAGGAGAGGATAACGAGATGTTCTCGCGCTTGAGCCCCTGTCTTGTTGCAATATTATTCTTTCCACGGCGTGGGCAGTGACTATTGACTACGGAAGGAGGTTCGTGTAAAATTAGCAAATAAGACCACTGTCGGAATATTTACAAATTTGTGCGGGGACCGGGAATCCTGTGAAATATCTTGCAAGCCTGCTTTGAAATTCATGTGTTCCCAGGTGCCGTGGGGTTGCACTCTCCACTCCTCTTAACAAGGTCTAAACTTCAAGAGAAAAAACCTCATATTTAAATTTTACTGTGTCATATGATGGGGGTGTTTCCATGTTATTCCCTCTTTGGAGGCATCGTTCAGAGCCGGCTACAGCTGGGGAACTGGTGGTTGGCAGCTTGTTCACGTGGATCCTAGGGTGGCTGCCCTAGATCTTTTGGTGTTGCGATTTGTATGACAACAATGATGGAGACGAATGGAATTGGGTCGCAGCATAGCCTTCATCTTCAATCGTCTGGCATGTTAGTTAGGGTTCTCCTCGTATCGTTTTTGGTAGTGAAGTTAGAGTTGTAGTGTCGTGAGATGACATGATAGTGACGGCGACTCATGAATGGTGGGTTTAGTGGGTAGCGCTCTCTAACTACTACGGTGGGCTTATCAATGCAAGGCTAGCGACTTTCTCTTACAAGGCTTGTCACTAAAATCAGAGCTACCATGTCTTCGACGTGTTGACCGACTGTTTGACAGGACCAATGCGGCTCAATGCGACCATTGTGGGATCCGCACGTTTGTGGCCGTCTATGGTAAAGTCAAAGTCACCAGATCCGGAGTGATGAATGAAGGCAATAACATTTGTAGGTGCCTCAACGGGACAAATCTTCTCGGCAGTGTTTATTCAGTTTGTGTTGATGGCTAGATCAGCCGGTGGTGCTATGTTGTTGTAATCTTGTTTTTTGCTTAATTTTTTTCTAATTAAGAACTTCTTTTTAATAAAATAGAATGAGATAATTTGCTTCGGTTTGAAAAAAGAAGTTCCAAACTCCCAGGCACCACGATGGCTATCTGTACAAATCAAGAGTCAGGGCATCCGCCTATTTCATCAGTTTGTGCTTTACTAGATCAGTTTGTGTTTACAGACCTTTTTGAAGAAATGTTCACAGACCTTCAGTGATGCAATCAGCAAGATCTTACCACTACAGTAAGTCAAGCACTGATGCATGAACAATGGCGCATACTAGATTGACTGAGCAAATCACAGTAGTTGCTGCTGTGTTGACTGGTCACACCATGATCACAAGTAGCAAAGTAAATTCAGACAGAACCCAAAGACTATTTACAGCCGCCTTTACACGTATAACCTGTTCATCTGGAAGAACTGCCGATACATCACAACCATCCACTGATTCTCTGAGTATAAACCTAGCGGTATTCAGACTAATTGCCATATATCTTGATTCATGGACATATATATTTACAAATTACATCCATGGTTATTTACACATCACAACCATCCACTAATTCTCGCAGTATGAACCTAGCGGTACAGCAAATTCAGACTAGTTGTCAGATATCTTGATTCATGCATATATATATATTTACAAATTACAACCGTGGTTATTTACATATTACAACCTATAAAATACAATGAAATAACGATATTATGTACATTAATTTATATTACTTGTTTCATGGTGATAGCCATGTTTCCACTGACGCCTACTATGCTAGATGGCCCATCTTCGTTGGTTCGATGAAAGCAACATCAGAGCTAACAATTATTCTTGAGTGAGACGTGAGGATATATGCATCTCTGATGAAGAACCCCTTGATGATAGGCAATGGGAAGCCTTGTGTAAGATACGAGTTCACATAGGGTACAAACAAATTTTTCAGGAAGATCCGCATCACACTCTGACAATGTAATAACAGAATTAGCATCGGATCAGACATCCAAAAGGAAAGGAATATTGTTCGACAAGTAATCTTATGGCTAATCAAATACACTCAGCTCCATAGTAATCGCTGGGTGTTTCTTCTGACACCAGGTTAGAAACCTCTATGAAGAAGGCATTTTCAATTACACAATGATGTTCTTCAATTAATTAGCACTGTAGAATCTTTCTTAGAAAACCAGATGTCTTCCTAAATGTTGGGTGACAATTTCCCAGCTCACGTCATTGCTAGCATTTAGATTATGAACTCCCATGCTAAGTTTTGTTTAAGGGATGCATCCATGCATGCGCATGCAATTGAAGGCCCTGCCACTAGGAGACACAAAATTGGAAATGCAGAACGACAAAATGACCATATACCAAATTACCTGAACTATAACAGTATGGAGTTTGCCAACTGCACTCCACTTCAAGGTGAATGAGAAATAATCTAGATCAACCCTTCCAGCAAGATTATTCCCAGAAACTACTGCACCTCCAGAAACATCAACTGACTACAGAAGTAACATGTGGTAATGTTAAAAGGTTGAAAATGCATGCATTTTCACAAATATATAAATTTATGAATACACAACAAGAGTTCACTTGTAAATCAATGTATGAAATGTTGAGCATATCAAACAGTATAGTTTAGTTAGAAGTTACAATAAAATGCGCCAAAATGAAACACTGACAGACGGAAGCAACACGGACAGTTTACTTTAATACTATCAGATGGTGCAATGCCATTTCATTTCAAAGGATTACCTTTCATGAATCAAACAACTAGCAACGCAGCAAACAAAACCAGTGAAGAAAAAAGAACTCACCAATGATATGCACGCAACTGGAACTACCTCACCAAAATCCAAAACATTAACTGTGACATCTAAGTCAACTGTGGCATCAATTCTACCCACATTAATCCTGACAGAAGGAGGTGATATAGCAGAAATGTTCAGCAGCATATCCTCGTCTGGATATTTATGGTACAATCTGGGAATCAAAAACCTCCAGCTAGCAGTGTTCAAAAGAAACTGATCAGGAATGTTGTCCACCATACGTTGCAGTGAACCAGCCTGAGTGATCAAAGTATCGTGTCAATCAGAATAGACAAGTTAGTAGTTACAGTTGAACATGGAAAATATCTAGGTTCAAGTTAGCAACTCTGCGTTGACACAGTCAACAAAATATTCTTCTTTTGGCAGGAAAAACAAGGATAACAAATGCTTTCCTCTGGATTATACCTAATGCATCATAGCATACCTTGAAGTAGAGAGCTGAAACAGAGTTGAAAACATCTTCATCCAGTGAAATCCAGAGCATTTTTGAAGAGGTAACAAGAGGTGGTGTAAATTTGATATCACCAAATTGCATGTGTCTCGAAAGAGCAGATTTCTCAGATGGAATAAATAGTCCATCTATATCAAACTCAACAGAGGAAGTTTTGAAGAGTGGATCATTAACAAACGTCACATTCATAGCAGCGACATTATCAACATCAATTTCCTTTGGAAGGCTTCCCAGGAACGAGTCAAGTTTCGATGCACCCTCCATTATTTTGTTCGCAATTGCATTTTCCACTGATGATCTGATATGATTGCTGAAAGCATCTACGAACCTACAAAGGTAACAGGAAACATCAGTTTATGTGGGTTACAGAACAACTGCTCACTCAAATTCATTTAGCAAGAAAACACCTAGTTCACTTCAGACACATATTTTTTTTTCATAAACTATGGTCTCCTGTCATAACAAGAGTTAAAGTTTAAATTTGTATATGATATTTAAAAAATGCAAAAATCAATTTATTGCTAATATAGGAACAACCAATTTGCTGAGTCTACTCAAGGAATTGACAAAGTTTTTGCATATATAAAATTGCGCATACCCTTGATAAAACCAAGATGCTCCTCCATTCAGTGTTATGTCCAAGTCTTTCATATAACAGCCACATTCCATAACAAACAATTTGAGAGATCCATTTTGATTCTTCATCCCCATGGAAACTCCAACATCCATTCCTTCAACCTTAGTGAAAAGGATTCATGAATACACCTTGCACCTTCGTACATGTACATGTCAAGAGTGTCTACTACTAAAAGGGATACAGGTAACAAATGTGTAACTACCACATATGCAAGCACCAAACTGATAAAGCAAAGATAGCATGGTTCGACAAGGTGCAAGAGCACTTCTAAGCAAATGATAAAATTACATAATACAAGCTGCAACTGTTTGCAAAAAAGGCATATAATAGGAGTTTCATTTAGTTAGCAGCTTGTACATGTTTTCAACATAAAGATTTCACAAAATATTATTAACTGAGACCTTTGATACCTTTTGCCTTGTTCAAATGAACAACCAGCTTATCATTACACCAAATTGATTAAGGCGCATATGGCATAAGATACCAGAATGTTGCTTGCCTGCTTCTATCTATGTGCTTAGCATTATCAAATTCTTATGGCTTTATACGTGCTTGCAGTTTGTGACCCCTCTGATCATTTTCTGGATCCAACGTGAGGTTCATAAACTCCATTACGCTAAAATGATGTAGAGCTGATCATAACTGATCCTGGTGACTGCGTGCCAAATTTAATTAAAATTAGTTTGAGTTGAAGCCTGAGTAAAAAAGCCATGCAGCTACAAATAGGTAGCCAATATATCACTGAAGAGCTGAAACTTGCTTTAAGAGAAACTTGAAAGTGCCTTCAGAACATCTCGATTTCGTAGCATCCTGGATTCTAGTGTATATTAATGTCCCATTTCAAACTTGTTGACAAGTATGAAATAGTTCTCACTTCTCAGATAACTAATTTTACTCTCTTTTTTGTTGTTGTTGAGATTACAATTAATTTTACTTCTGAGCATCAACATTTCAATCATCTCAAGGATGCACCCCTGGCAAGCATCACCGGACTTTGATTAGCAGAGACACCTATCAGCTAAATGCATCTCTCAGGGCAAAAACAATCAATCCAATTCATGAACCCCGCCGGTTATACCTCAATCGAAGCATTCCCACTGTCAGATATCGTAACGAGCCAGGAGCTATACGAGTAGCTCCACTCCATGGTGAGGTTAACGCTGGACAATGAGGCAGCCACCACGACCCCCGAGTTCCCGGCGGCGACGGTGGAGTTGGCGACGGCCACGCCGTCGAGCACGATGCCGGAGGCGACCATGCGAACGGTGCCGATGATCGGGATGCTCACGGACCGCTCGATGTCAGGGACGCTCAGACGCGTGAGGGTCTCTGCGGCTCGGGACACGAGCAGGTCCTTGGCAAAGTCGAGGCCTGACTGGGAGATGACGGCGGAGATGTGTGGCGAGGCGGTGGCGGCGGGGAAGGAGGAGGTGAGGAATAGGAGGGCGGCGAGGAGGAGGAGATGGGCGCCCATGGCGGCGAGGAGGAGGAGATGGGCGCCCATGGCGGCGAGGAGGCTAGGGTTTAGGGTAGCGGTGGTCGAAGCGGGAGCGGGAGCGGTAGTGGCGTGAGGGAGAAGGAGGCATGAGCGGTGGAGGGGAGGTTGCGAGCTCGCGACGGATTTGAAGCGGTCGTCTTCTCCAGGAATGATTGCGGGGTGGAGTGGGTTTTGCCATGGTTGACGTGGCGGAAACGTGGCTATGTTGGAGGACATGAACGGCAGAGAAAGCATGATTCACACGTTTTGGTCAACAAAAGAAAATTAGGCGAAGTCGGGAGACAAAAATGCAAGGTATGTATATAAAATTAGATTTTACGAAACATAACCTCATATTTAGACCGTATGTATAGTTTTAGAGAAAATATTTATACTATTTTTATTATATTTCATCAATCTAACTAGCAGATGCGACTGTATGGCGACAGTTCGTTCAATAGCCTTAGGGCCGAACGTTCCGACAACCCAACTTCCCCGTAGGCCCGAGATCCGGACAGCCCACCAACCTAGCGCGAGCGCAAGACGGCCTCACCAGCCTGTCACCCCCCGAGTGGTACTAAAGAAAGTTTGGTGACATCCATGATGTTCTTCTCTACATGGGCTACCACCTCAGGCCTGGAGTTGGGCCGCCTACACTCGCATGTGGCTAGCTGCGGCAAGTGGTACCTCTCATACGATTGAATGCAATAACTTGTTAGTGTTTATACCAGTTATTTGAACAAGCATTTGGATTAAATGTTAAATTTATTAGTCATAGTCAAACAATGTGACAATCAAAACATGGTGTTTGGTTAGCTGGTTGAACATGTATATGCTTCAGTCTTTAGGAAAGAAAATAAAACGTAAAACTTCAGCATTGGCAACCAAAACTTAGCAACAACACATTGAACATCGACCAGTGAGGGGGCTGCCAGCATGCAACAAATTAAAAACAAAAACAAAAACCTGATAACGTTCTCTTGCATGTTTTGTTTCAGCAATGAGAAACCAATAACATCACAATCTAAATCTATTTATCACTCATAAGTCTGATACGCAAGTACATGGGAGGTATCGATTACACTGAAAATAACAAGACTAAATTGCTGACTATAACCAAAATATAATGCAAAATATGCTGGTGCTTAGCACACATCACACCATCCTCATGGTTAGATGAGCCAGAGTTAGTACGTTGCAAATGCCGCGAGACACCAAAATAACATCATGCAGTAGGGAGCGCTTCTCTGCAAATCCCTGTAAGCAACCAAAGAAAGTATAAAAAGATACCATATGTATCATTTGATAATTAGGTTGTTGAGACATGGTTATCATACGATTCCATTAGAGGTTACCATGCATTTACTTGAAGAGTTATCAGGGACATTAAAAAATAGATGGATCATTTGATAGTTGGTAAATGGTTACCATGCATTTCTTTTAAGAGTTATCAAGGACATACAAAAAAATAGATGAGTCATTTTGATAATCAGGTTGTTGGTACATGGTCATCATATGATCAATATAGGTATTACCATGCATTTAGTTAAAGGGAGATAGGAAAACTGGACCTACCACATGCTTTAGTAATAGTGCTTTTAGCTACCAAACACATGATTATTGTAAGATTTTCTATAGTATTTTTAGGTTCTAGTCCACTTCTTTTATTCCTGTATAGTGTTTCCAAAGCCAAAAAGATATGAAATAAACTAGCTGATCAACGATGAACAAAACTTAGAACACCCACTAGCACATTATAACTTGAAAACCGTCCATGAAATGGATGAAATGTAATGCATCTCCGCTATGTATATAATTCATGAGGGAGTATGGTAAACCCATCTAGGATATGGGTGAAACCTAACATTTCCCCATCATTTATTAGCTATCAAACCGTTTATGCACTTACTATTAGAATTTTCTATTGACATATTGCACACTTTACAAAAAAAGTGTTCACATTATTAGATAGTTGATTGGCTTGTTATCAGTTTATCTGTGTATTTACCATGTTGTTTAGTAAAATTTTATCATGTAGTAATGCCGTAGTTACCATGTTATTAAGGTAACAGCTATCCAACAATTATCAAAGAAAATATACAATTTTCCCCAAGAAATACATAAATTTTGTACGATGAGTGTTCGGCCATTAGGCTAACCCATATTCACCACTTGGTCATTTCTTCAAACACCTTCAATGCATAGAACACCTTTGCATCCCTCACCTCAGTCGCCTGCTTGCACTACAGGAACAATGCGTCAAACAGCCTCGAAGTTTGATTATACCTATCAATCATTTCTGTAGTATATCAACAAATATTGGTGATATACTTACCAAGATATTTAGAAAATAGTTACCATCATAGTAGTGATATAGTTACCAAAATGCTCAGTAACCAGTTACCACCATAGTACTGATGTACTTAACAGATTATTTAGTAGTAATTAATAGTTATCACCATAGTATTATTGTGGTTACCAAGTTATTCTATAATGAAACCTGTTAGCTGTCTATCTCACCCCTAGTTAGACGGAGTGAAACCACTTTGAAATAGTGATACTAACGCCTCCCCGCCATCTGCCAGGTTGTTCAATTAACAAACAGTTACTGTCATAGTTACCAGGTTGTGCGATAAACAGTTACCACCATAGTATTGTTGTTGTTACCAGATTAACCTCCTAGCCATCTATCTAACCCCCGGTTAGCTGAGGTGGAACCACTCGGAAATAGTAAAAGGTAACACCTTCTCGTCATCTGATTAGATTGATTAGAGGAGTGACAAACCTATTCGAAAAATGATGGAACCATTCCTTACAAGCATAGATCTCAATCTCAGGTTACAATCTCCCAGGCTTTTTAAAGTTCTTCAAAGCATAACTTCAGTTTTATGCACGCATTGTGATTAGAAGGGTTTTTGGTGTACAGTTAGGAGTGTAGATAGGAAAAGTTGCTTATGACCGCATGATCCAAGTTACGAGAACACATTTTTCTTATCTTAATCAGCTCTTGTCCCTATCTCCACTAGTTCACAGGTCACACATTTCCTCTCTCTCTTTGTCATCTTCACTACATCATCGGTAGTCACAGATCTCGACTGCCGTGGCAACAACATCGCGAGGAAGGAGCAAGAGAAATAAGAAGCGGAGCTTACTGAGCTGCTAGCAGGACGGGCGGCCAGAGCGGGTGGACGGGGCGCGGATCCTCTAGAGCTCATGCATCTTGTAGCTAAAGGTGGCGGCAAGCCTGTCCCCGGCCTCGTTGATGACGAGCGCCAGGAGCGCGCTGTGGCAGTAGTTCTTGGTGACGATCTAGGTGAGCTCCTCCCGCTTGATGGGGACCTTGAAGAACAAGTACCGCATTGCCTCTGCCACCAGCTCGTCCTTCTCCTGCATGCGTGCAGGAGGAGCAAAACGTCGAACACCTTGCGCACAGAGGTCAAATTTTGGAAGGAGGGGAGGGGAAGGGGTGTACCTCCACACAGATGTTGATCTGGGCGTGCTCGTCGCTGGTCACCATCCGATCCAAGAACGGCGAGCAACGGCGGGAGGCCGCGGCCGAACCAGGCCGGCAACTCCCCGGGGAGCAGGAACTCTGAGGCATTGGAGAGCTCGAGCGCCACGAGGCCCCTCAGCCCGTTGACCGCGAACCGCGATGCGCGACTGACGAGGCGGGTGAGGCAGTGTTGGGGAACGCGCTACGCAAAACAAAATTTTTCCGCGCACGAACCAAACCAAGAAACACTATCGAGGTGTAGATAACGATATCATACCTTCGACGATCACGTCAATGCAGCGGAGAAGTTGACCGATGTCGATGAAGTCCGCAGACTCCCGCAGCTAGGTTATACCTCCCAGCCGCGAGAGCGATCTCCTCGTGAATAGTTCGCCCGATCAAACGCCGAAGTATACGACGTCTCCGAGGTATCCACGCGTACCGGATCAGCGACACCGCGGTAATGTGTGGACCAGCACACAAGAACAGCGGGGATCTACGAGAAGGAGAATCAGCAGCGCGCCGGCAGCTGTACTAGATCCAATCTAGAAGAGAGAGAAAAAGAAGGCTGTGGCCAATCTAGAGATGGCCGGCCTAGGGTTTAGTCCAAGGGACTAGGGCTGCCTCTGGGGCTGCTTGGGATACCCTTTGAGGTGCCCTGCCCCTCTATTTATAGGGGTTGGGGCAGCTCTCCCTAGGCAGGTGGAGTCCTACTTCAGCAGGGACACCCTGTTGGAGTTGGAGTCCAACTCCACTAGAACCTTCTAGAATTTCTAGAACCTTCTAGAATTTCTAGAACCTTCCAGAACCTTCTAGAATTTCTAGAACCTTCTAGAACCTTCCAGAACCTTCTAGAACCTTCCAATACTTTCCGGAACACTTCCGGACATCACCGGAACCATCCGGGACCTCCCGGAACACTTTCGAGATCATCCGAAACACTTTCGGAACCCTTCTCTCTCGTTCTCCATAAATCATAGCATTCCTAAATGTCGCTAAAACGTTAAGCGTGTGACCCTATAGGTTCGAGTATATGTGGACATGTCCGGAATACATTCCGGTCAATAATCGTCAGCGGGATCTGGACACCCATAACGACTCCCACATATCATCGAAGATCTTTATCGAGCAAACCTTGTATTGTCGCATACAATTCCTTTTGCCTCACGATACATTACACAACCCGAGGCGAGACTTTGACGGTATCCCTGTGATCAACTCCTTGATCACCATACCTAGTTATCCTCGTTACCGGTTTGTACTCTTTTCTCGTTTCCGTATTCCGGTATCCCCGTGACTAACCTTTTAGTCACAATACCTGGCCAGGCGATGCTGGACACCGTAATACCGAGTGGGCCCAGAGTGTATCTCTCCATCGCCGGATGGGCAAATCCCAGTCTTGACATATCTAGAACCACGATATACTTTCTGGTGTACCTGGAAGTCACCTTTATAATTACCCAGTTACGGCGTAACGATTGATGACCCCAAAGCAACCATCCGGTATCCGGGTCTATGATATTCTCATGGTCTAAGGACGCAAGTAAACGTTAACACATCATGAGAAGATACTGACAACATATTGACGAAGTGATCTCGCAGTATCTCATAAGGGGTCTATCCAACACCATTGTTACCCTAACAATGTGTTCCCATTATTGCCGGCATCCTTGTTACATTAACAATGCCCATGATCAGGAAAACAAGATCATCAACAATACATGAGCTAGTCCAGAGGCCTGACTAGGGATCTGAATGGTGTTTATTATTCCACACATGCAATTAGGTTTTCCTCTGAATCTCATATTCAAGAACCAATGCAATTTTAGCATAGAACATAAACTTAATCATGAACATGAAAATAGAATAATAACAACTTTATTATTGCCTCTAGGGCATATTTCCAACAGTCTCCCACTTGTACTAGAGTCAATAATCTAGCCAATGCTTAAGCTCCTAACACCTATGGCATTCCGGTGTTGCTCATGCTTTGCTTGTGGTAGAGGCTTCGTCAGCGGATCTGACACATTCAGATCCGTGTGTATTTTGCATATCTTTACGTCTCCACGCTCCACCAATTCACGAATGATGTGGAATCGGCGTTGTATATGTTTGGACTTCTGGTGGGACCTTGGCTCCTTGGCCTGAGCTATGGCGCCACTATTGTCACAATAGAGCTCCATAGGATCCAGCGCGCTCGGAACCACACCAAGCTCGGTGACGAACTTCTTAATCCAAACGCCCTCCTTTGCCGCTTCTGAAGCGGCGATATACTCAGCCTCCGTTGTAGAATCCGCCACAGTGTCCTGCTTGGAACTCTTCCAGCTCACTGCGCCACCGTTCAGTGTATACACTAAGCCTGATTGAGATCGAAAATCGTCCGGATCTGTGACAAAGCTGGCGTCGGTGTAACCCTTTACAACGAGCTTTTCGTCACCACCGTATACGAGAAACATATCCTTAGTCCTCTTCAGGTACTTTAGGATATTCTTCACTGCTGTCCAATGATCATGACCTGGATCACTCTGGTATCTGCTCGTAACACTTAGAGCATAGGACACATCTGGTCGTGTACATATCATGGCGTACATGATTGACCCAATCGCGGATGCGTATGGAATCTTACTCATGCGTTCTCGCTCATCAGTTGTCGAAGGACACTGATTCTTGCTCAAACTTTTCCCATGCGACATCGGCAAGAACCCCTTCTTGGCGTTTTCCATACTGAACCTCTTCAGTACTTTATCTATATATGTACTCTGGCTTAGCCCTATTAGGCGCTTTGATCTATCTCTATAGATCTTTATACCTAATATGTATGCTGCCTCGCCTAAATCTTTCATTGAAAAACTATTTTTCAACGAAGTCTTAATATTGTCAAGAAAAGATACATCATTCCCAATCAACAATATGTCATCCACATAGAGTATTAGAAATGCTATTGCGCTCCTACTTACTTTCTTGTAAACACAAGCCTCTTCGCAGTTCCTGATGAAGCCAAATCCTTTGACCACTTCATCAAAGCGAAGATTCCAACTCCGTGATGCTTGCTTCAGTCCATAGATGGATCTCTGAAGTTTGCATACCTTTCCAGCATCCTTTGGATTGACAAAACCCTCGGGCTGTATCATATACACGTCCTCGGTTAGCTTCCCATTCAGGAACGCTGTTTTGACATCCATTTGCCATATCTCGTAATCGAAATATGCAGCAATCGCTAGAAGAATCCGAACAGACTTAAGCATCGCTACGGGAGAGAATGTCTCGTCGTAGTCAACTCCTTGAACTTGTCGGAAACCCTTTGCGACAAGTCGAGCTTTATAGATGTATACATTCCCATCCGCATCTGTTTTCTTTTTATAGATCCATTTACATTCGATAGGCCTCACGCCTTCAGGAGGGTCCACCAAGCTCCAAACTTGGTTCTCGTACATGGATTCTATCTCGGATTTCGTGGCGTCTAGCCATTTAACGGAGTCAGGGCCCATCATTGCTTCCGTATAGGTCGCAGGCTCATCGTTGTCTAACAACAATACCTCATCTGAAAACCACTGTGGTTTCGTGCGAATCCTACCAGACCTTCGTGGTTCAGCTGCTGGCTCGACTGAAGTCTCTACATCACATGTAGGGGCTTCCGTATCAGTCATTGTGGGAAACTCCGGAACCACTTCCGGCGTTGCATCACTTTGACCTAATAACGAAGATTCACCAATCTCGTCGAGTTGCACTATCCTCCCACTCACCCCTTTCGCAAGAAACTCTTTCTCGAGAAACACACCGTTCTTTGCGACAAACACTTTGCCTTCGGTGCGGTGATAGAAGGAATACCCAACAGTTCCTTTGGGATAACCAACAAAGAAGCATTTATCCGATTTGGGATCGAGCTTATTTGGTTGTAAACGCTTTACATATGCATCGCATCCCCAAATTTTAAGAAAAGACAAGTTGGGTTTCTTCCCATGCCATATCTCATATGGTGTCGTTTCAACGGATTTAGATGGTGCTCTATTTAGTGTAAAAGCGGCAGTCTCTAAAGCATAACCCCAAAAAGACAATGGCAGTTCAGTTAATGACATCATCGATCTTACCATGTCCAACAAGGTTCGATTACGTCTCTCGGACACTCCATTCCTCTGTGGCGTTCCGGGAGGCGTAAGCTGTGGAACAATTCCGCAGCTCTTCAGATGTTCGCTAAACTCGTAACTCAAATACTCCCCTCCGCGATCTGATCGCAGAAACTTGATTTTCTTGTTACGATGATTTTCTACTTCATGCTGAAATTCTTTGAACTTTTCAAAGGTTTCAGACTTATGTCTCATCAAATAGATATACCCATATCTACTCAAATCATCCGTGAAGGTAATGAAGTAGAGGAATCCACCACGTGCAGCTATACTCATTGGACCACATACATCCGTATGTATGATCTCCAATAAGTCAGTCGCCCGTTCTACGTGGCCTGTGAACGGTGTTTTAGTCATTTTACCCATTAGACAAGGCTCGCAAGTGTCAAATGATTCATAATCAAATGACTCCAAAAGTCCATCACAATGGAGTTTCTTCATGCGCTTCTTTCCAATATGACCCAAACGGCAGTGCCACAAATAAGTGGAATTCGAATCGATTATCTTGCGACGTTTAGCGTCAGTGTTATGGATGTGTGTATTACCATCAAGATTCATAATAAATAACCCATTCACAACGGGAGCATGGCCATAAAACATATTATCCATATAAATCGAACAACCATTGTTCTCAGACTTAAACGAATAACCGTCTTGTAACAAACATGATCCAGAAATAATGTTTTTGCTCAAGGCCGGAACATAGTAACAATTACTAAGCTCTAATATAAATCCTGAAGATAAATGTAGAGGTAGGACACCGACGGCGAGCAGAGCAACTTTTACTCCGTTCTCGACGCGCATCGTCACCTCATCCTTTGCCAGTCGCTTAGGCCTCTGTAGTTCCTGCATCGAGTTGCAAATATGAGCAACCGATCCGGTATCCAATACCCAAGAATTACATTGCGGACCAGCAAGGAATACATCAATAACATGTATGACACTCATACCTGAGCTGGACTTTCCAGACTTCTTCTTTTCTGCCAGATATTTCTTGCAGTTCCTCTTCCAGTGTCCCTTCTCTTTACAGAAGAAGCACTCAACATCAGAAGTGGCGCCAGTCTTGGACTTCTTAGGCGTGTCAGTCATACTAGCACCCTTGAATTTGCCCTTTTTCTTAGACTTGCCCTTCTTCTTGAAGTTGGTTGTTTTATTCACCATCATCACATGATTGGCGTCCTTCTGGATTCCACTCTCAGCAGTTTTAAGCATAGTGAATAATTCACCCATACTCCTTTCCATCCCATTCATGTTGTAGTTCATGATGAAGCTACTATAGCTCGGAGGGAGGGAAGCAAGAACAAGATCAGTGCCCAACTCTTGGGAGATTGGAAAACCTAGCGCATCCAACCTTTGCGCGTACCCAGACAATCTAAGTACGTGCTGACTCACTGAGCTGCCCTCAGCCATCTTGCATTCAAACAAGGCTTTGGATATCTCATATCTTTCAGTCCTTGCTTGCTTCTGAAACAAAGCTTTCAGCTCCTGGATTAACTCATAAGCAGCCCAATTCTCAAAACGTTTTTGAAGATCAGGTTCCATGGAGGCAAGCATGATACACTGTACTGCAATGGAATCATCGCTCTTAGATTGATAGATACGAGTCTCATCATCCGTAGCGTTAGCGGGGAGTTCACCGAGAGTTTGCGATAGGACATAGTCCTTCTTGGCACTCTTGAGGACAATCCTCACATTACGGTACCAGTCCGTAAAGTTGTTCCCAGATGAATTCAGTTTTTCTTTCTCAAGCAACGCGCATAGTGGAAAGGTGGTTACGGGTGCCATAGATCTACAACTTAAAAACAAATACACTTTAGACATTGTTCATGATTAAAGCAACTCAAATTAACACTTAATTAGAGTAAGCTCCCACTAAAACCAATATCCCTCATAATTGATTATTAGTGATTCAAGATCCACGACTCACTTACTCCACCATTGATGTGACATCACTGATGATGGAATAACGAGACCGGTAGGTCAACATGCCAATCATATCCCATATGACTCTTGTTCATCTTTCGATGGGTGTGTTCCGAGCCCAAGACGATCTTGCAAAGCTCGTCAAGACAACCGAGTGCTCTGCTGCGCGAACGGTTCGCGCCCGCCTCATATATGTCAAACCTATCGTACCCATGTGACATGGCGCACCTCAGAATGGCAAATACTCCAGACGGTGCTACACTTGGAAGAACACTAACTACTTTGATATTTGTGTGAGGGATCACCCTATTTAACAACGTCTACCACGCATCAAACAAGGTGCATAAAAGGGATTAACATCACATGCAATTAAATTATTGTGATATGGTATAGCCCCTTTTGTTGAAGAAGACTTCTTCAACATCTTTTGGCAGAGAACTCCTTCTTCGCGTACGACGTAGCGTCGAGGTCCATCGATGTAAGATTGTCACCACCATGTCCTTGCAATTACAACTATTTGCTATCACATAACTAATAAAATAAATGCATTACATGGCTTTCTAGTTGACGCGTAGGTCAATATAATAAATAATGACAATCGTATTGGCTCCTGCCGATTGCCGTACTCATGACACGCAGGTCATGACAAAATTAAAATTACAAACACTTTGCATCTCATACAATCACATTGCATCGCATAGGCTATACCACATCACATGCATACCCTGCAAAAACAAGTTAGACGCATCTAACGTTTATGCTACAATACGTGGCTTTATGGTTACGTTGCAAACCGTTTGCTACCTACGTTACCATAAGCATGATTGCTCTTGCAGTTATTTAACTGTCGGGGTGTCTGGAATTGGAGACTCGGAAATCTCGAACCCCATACTAAACTTCGTCATACGCATGACCCCCGTGTAGATCACATCTACAAGCCCGTTCATTGCAAATTTATCTTTCTCAACTAAAGTGAAACCAAAGTCATCCTTAGCATGTCTCGATCCGAAGATCGTAAGGTTCGCCGGACCTCTGAAAATTTCACGATGCCACCGAGATCAAAATTTTGCAATGAGAGGGAAACAACAAGAAAATCTGGTGGTAGATCTCATCTAACACCCCGCACATCATATGTGCAATGCCGCATATCACATATGCTCTAGTCGTACCTACAACTACGCATAGAACCTGGCTTTGATACCACTGTTGGGGAACGCGCTACGCAAAACAAAATTTTTCCGCGCACGAACCAAACCAAGAAACACTATCGAGGTGTAGATAACGATATCATACCTTCGACGATCACGTCAATGCAGCGGAGAAGTTGACCGATGTCGATGAAGTCCGCAGACTCCCGCAGCTAGGTTATACCTCCCAGCCGCGAGAGCGATCTCCTCGTGAATAGTTCGCCCGATCAAACGCCGAAGTATACGACGTCTCCGAGGTATCCACGCGTACCGGATCAGCGACACCGCGGTAATGTGTGGACCAGCACACAAGAACAGCGGGGATCTACGAGAAGGAGAATCAGCAGCGCGCCGGCAGCTGTACTAGATCCAATCTAGAAGAGAGAGAAAAAGAAGGCTGTGGCCAATCTAGAGATGGCCGGCCTAGGGTTTAGTCCAAGGGACTAGGGCTGCCTCTGGGGCTGCTTGGGATACCCTTTGAGGTGCCCTGCCCCTCTATTTATAGGGGTTGGGGCAGCTCTCCCTAGGCAGGTGGAGTCCTACTTCAGCAGGGACACCCTGTTGGAGTTGGAGTCCAACTCCACTAGAACCTTCTAGAACCTTCTAGAATTTCTAGAACCTTCTAGAACCTTCCAGAACCTTCTAGAACCTTCCAATACTTTCCGGAACACTTCCGGACATCACCGGAACCATCCGGGACCTCCCGGAACACTTTCGAGATCATCCGAAACACTTTCGGAACCCTTCTCTCTCGTTCTCCATAAATCATAGCATTCCTAAATGTCGCTAAAACGTTAAGCGTGTGACCCTATAGGTTCGAGTATATGTGGACATGTCCGGAATACATTCCGGTCAATAATCGTCAGCGGGATCTGGACACCCATAACGACTCCCACATATCATCGAAGATCTTTATCGAGCAAACCTTGTATTGTCGCATACAATTCCTTTTGCCTCACGATACATTACACAACCCGAGGCGAGACTTTGACGGTATCCCTGTGATCAACTCCTTGATCACCATACCTAGTTATCCTCGTTACCGGTTTGTACTCTTTTCTCGTTTCCGTATTCCGGTATCCCCGTGACTAACCTTTTAGTCACAATACCTGGCCAGGCGATGCTGGACACCGTAATACCGAGTGGGCCCAGAGTGTATCTCTCCATCGCCGGATGGGCAAATCCCAGTCTTGACATATCTAGAACCACGATATACTTTCTGGTGTACCTGGAAGTCACCTTTATAATTACCCAGTTACGGCGTAACGATTGATGACCCCAAAGCAACCATCCGGTATCCGGGTCTATGATATTCTCATGGTCTAAGGACGCAAGTAAACGTTAACACATCATGAGAAGATACTGACAACATATTGACGAAGTGATCTCGCAGTATCTCATAAGGGGTCTATCCAACACCATTGTTACCCTAACAATGTGTTCCCATTATTGCCGGCATCCTTGTTACATTAACAATGCCCATGATCAGGAAAACAAGATCATCAACAATACATGAGCTAGTCCAGAGGCCTGACTAGGGATCTGAATGGTGTTTATTATTCCACACATGCAATTAGGTTTTCCTCTGAATCTCATATTCAAGAACCAATGCAATTTTAGCATAGAACATAAACTTAATCATGAACATGAAAATAGAATAATAACAACTTTATTATTGCCTCTAGGGCATATTTCCAACAGGCAGAGCCCACGACGTTGAACCCTATGGCGCGGCCGACATGGCAGGTGAACCCCGCCCAGGGTGTGCACAGGTTCGCCCTCGCCGGCCATTCCCGCGCCCGCACCCACAGGCTGCCGACGCCACGCGGTCGCACATGGTTATGTGGATCAAGACAGACAGCATCTCGCCACCAACCTGCAGGCAGCTCCAGCTTTTCGAGCATGGGGAAGAACATCGAGGATGCGTCGGACTCGAGTAAGCTAGCCATGAGTTGCGGTCGATTTCGCGCTCGAGGAGAGAGTAGAAGTTAGGCGTGGATTCATGCACATACTGGGGCACGAGTAGGGGGATCTCAGGCGGCAATGAGCGGAAGAAGGTGGGCGCGGCGTGGGTGAGCGGCAAGAGACCTTGGATGATGGTGACGAGGGACGCGACAGTGGATCCGACCAGATCTAGCCATCAGGTTGGAAGGATAGGGGGAGAAGACAATGTCGGTGTCTCTGTGGGGAATGGAAAGGAAAGGAGTTCGGTCATCGGGAGGTGGACCCGCGGTGAAAGTGTGCTCTGGATGTGGCTCGAATTAGATGGCAAGCGGGAGGCATCCCTCAGATCCGACGGGCTCGAATCGATTCGTTGGTTAAGATCACTTTCAGAACGTTCTGAAAGTAGAATTTCTGTTTACGCTGCATCCGCATGCACTAACTATTACTTCCGCCTCTTAGTGTTCCTATGTCCTAAAAATTGCTTCAGGGCTATTCCGTGCAGAGCTTTGAATGTGAACAAAATTTAATATGGATGTTGCTTCATGTGTTATGTGCAACCTCCCTTATACTGTATGGTGCATCTGGTTAACTAAGCTTGAGGACATGTCTATATGCGTACAAATGTGAAAAAGAACATATTAATTGGGTTTAACAAGAAATTGGAAAAAATACGGTAAAATATTTTCACTAGCATTATATCTACCATGCCTAGACAAACTCAAACATGTGGTTTTATGTTACCAAGAACTATATACACGGTGTTATGTGAAACTATAAAAAAGAAGAAGTGCTAAAGCATTTTGATCTGACTTTGTCGTATCACATTGATATCGTCTATAAACACCACTCCTACCCACCGTGTTCACAATAATTGAAAATTTTCATAGTAGCATTGATTTTACCGTTACAAGAATTAAAAATTTTAATTCTCTTCGCCAACGGTGGTCATCATCTAAGCCTGTGGGGTAGGTTATCATATTGTGTTATATGTGTGAGCCACTCAATTATATACACATAATACTTTGTTTCTATTTACCTTTTACATAAATAGTTTCAAATGAAAACTTATTGGCTGGTTTATTTCTGTGAAACTTAGCACTGTCATAACTCATGAGTCGGTAAAACACCTTTTTATTTTGGGTTAATCAAACGGTAAGTAGCGTGTCGAGTAGAACTTTAGAGCAGAGCCAGCCAAGTGTTCAACTCCAGCTGTCCAACCTCTCGTTCGGCACGCCTTCCCCTTCTCCAAGCTTATACCAACCACCTCCTCCACCCCACACCGACCCCCTTCTAGAACCTTCCAGAGGCGAACGGGGAAGCCCGTGGGCGGCGGAAACAGCATGGCGATGGCGACGCAGTCGGGGGCCGCCGCCTCCAAGGTCCTCATCCTCGTCGGCGCAGGTCATAATCTCCTCCTCCTCCTCCTGCCCCCACCCCACGATCTATCGATTTTCGACGCGACCTCTTCGAATTGGCTGCTAGTTTTGATCCTGAAATGGTGATTTGGTGCCGCCGCAGGCCTAACTGGATCGATCGTACTGCGGAATGGCCGCTTGTCGGATGTATTGGCGGAGCTCCAGGTCGGTAGATTTTCGAACACCTTGTTAATTTCGTCAGTTTATTGATCATTAGAGGATAAAATGATTTAACTAGCAAGTTGGCAATAGGCTAATAGGAGCATTACCGCTGCCCATGTGTGATTAGCGCATGGCCATAAATCTGCATGTACGATTCCTAACTACTTAAGTGCGTTGCATACTTTCATTTGTATCAATTAGATGTAGGATGACGCACATAGAACAGTATATTTTGTTACCTAATTTTACAATTGAATCCGCTTTGTCACACTCATGTATATAGTGGCATTGTATTTCCACTGTATGAAATGCATTGGACAAAGCTTTCGATGATCTCATTTTCCACATAACAAGTGAATGCACCAATTGGCACTCCAAATCATGCAACTTATTGCCCAATCCTTCCACAGTGTTTGCCATGCATATGCCCATGGTTTAGATGATAGGTTCTTCATCTTTCACTTGCAGTAAGTTATGTTTACCTTCAAAATCATAGAGTATTATGCTGTGTTTTTCTGTTTTTAGGAGCTCATGAAAGGTGTAAACCAAGGAGAAGGTTCGAGCCCCTATGACATTGCCCTTATTCAAGCTCAGGTATGCAGTTGTTTATACTTATTGCATCTTGGCATCAGCAACTGCATGGAAATTACACCCTCGTCCTTCAATTTCAGTAAAATAACTTTTACTTCGTTATTTTTATTTTTCGCGTGCTGGTGTTCCATACTAGCTCCGGAATTTAGCCCAAGAAGTCAGAGATTTAACTCTATCAAGGCCCGTTACCATATTGAGTGGCAAGTCTGACTCAGGAGGTATGTGCCTGTTTGATCCTCGCTTCGTTCTATTTTCAGCTTTCAATCTCTTAGCAAACCATGCAAACAACCTAATCCATATCACACATAAAGCTCTCATTACTTTTACTTCCATTGTCCATGGATGTTCTAAGAAGTTTAGACAGGTAGTTACATAAGCCTCTACTCTCCTACAATAAATACAGTTGAAAGGACGTTGTAGTCATACTTTTGCTAAAACTCATGAAAGTACGTGATTGCTAATTTGACAATGAATGATCCATGAATTTCAAGTGCTCCAAAGCTGACATTCGAAACATGTAGATTGGTTACTTTTAGCAGTTCAATACCAAGTGGGATTATAATGCTGGTAAATTTCAGTTGTTTTCCTGTCATGGGAAGTTTTCCCACAGTATTTACAAACCTACGACAACAGCTACTTACCCCCATTCATTTTAATGCATTTATTTCTTTGTTTTATCTTTATTCAGTTTAATACCAAGCGGGATAATAATGCTGTGTGAAATTCATTTTATGCTAGCTCTTGTATTATTTCTTTACCTGCATGTGCATGTCGTTTGCAGCGAATTTATCATCTTACATACTGCCAGCAGCTGCAGTTGGAGCAATGGGTTATTGCTACATGTGGTTTAAGGTAAGATACAAAATATATGCAATTCTTTCCTTCATGTATGGGTTATTGTCAAACTGTAGTCTATCTGCAACTTTGACTAAGGGTTATGAATTTCTTTTTCCTAGCCTTCTTTCTCCACAAATGTTCCATACTTCTTAAAATATTCATAGCCCATTATAGAATCAGTAGCTGAATAAAGAGAAAATAAAACTTTTTTCCATTTGTTGTTAATATTTTCTCTTGTGCTTTGTTTCTTATAATCAGTAAATATCAGAAATATCTTGAGATGTATGCTTCTTATATGTGGATCCAACTGTAAATGCTGATAGCTGGTCCCTTCCAAGTATAATAGGGCACCAGAAATGAATGATATTCTTTTCTGTAATAGGAGTAATGTATTTCTGATATGGTGGTAAAACATCCGATCAAGATTCATAGTTTCGAATCAACTGGTGTTTTGTTTCCCTTGAATTCACTAGGATTTAGGTAAAAATCATCAGATCTTTCATATCCTAATGAGTAATGATGGAGTTGAGTTGTTTTCTTCTTGGAACTTGCTTGTGTGAAATACATATATAAACTATGCATGTAGGCTTTCAACTATTGCGCTTTTACTTTCTTATACGTTAATATCCTCATGCAGGGATGGTCCTTCTCAGATGTCATGTTTGTCACGAAACGCAACATGGCCATTGCTGTTGAGAGCATGTCGAAGCAATTGGAGCAAGTTTCATCAGCACTAGCAGTATGCTTTACACAATACCATTTCATATTCGAGATATCTTTCCTTCATATCTGCTGACTAGTGACTTTTGAATTCAATTAATTTCAGGCAACCAAAAGACATCTAACTCAGCGCCTTGAGAATTTGGATGGGAAAATGGATGAACAAGTGGAGGTCACCAAAATTATTCGGAATGAGGTTTGTTGATTTATGATGATGTTAGTCCTGAGCAGTGATATGATGGCATGTTAAATGATTCACACATGGGACCTTCTATAGTTTGTTCTTTGCAGAGCAGCAATTGTTGTTTCATCCCTTGTTTTACATCGCCTGATCAACACCTTGAGATACTTATGTACCATCTATTATTAAATTATGTTTCTACAAGTAGGTGTTTTGGTTATACTGTAGTTCATCTGGAAAGGTGGGTCAGGATTTTCTTTACTGGTACTGTTTATAATCCATGGCTGTATACTGATCAGGATGTTAACATTACTGCCTCAAAACCAAAAAACTGTACCTTATACCAGCCAGTAAGCAACACTTGGAATGACTATTAAAGGGAATACACTAGTCTGGTGCATATCCTGGCTATAATTATAACCATTAACTGCAGCGAATTTCAAGACTTCTCCATATACCATAAAATATCATCATGGAGCCAAGAATACATACAGGCACAAGCATAAGCAAATTGATCTTCCTTTTCATTTCATTAAATTGTCTATGATTTGTTTACATATAGCTTTTTGGTTATGCTATTGATAGTCTTTGACTTTCATGCATGGAGCAGATATATATTACAGCCTTTTTTTTCTTCATTTTCTTCCGTAAGAGCACCAAGGACATGCCCTGTTCTTTCCAATGTTGCAAAAGCTGTTTTGGTCATTTGTTTATTATAATGTACACACTTATACTTGATATGCAATGAAATGAAATTTCATTTCTTCTCAGTTCAAGATATTCATATATTTCTGTTCGGTATGCACAGGTCAATGATGTTAAAACTGACCTGTCTCAAATTGGGTTCGACGTAGAAGCAATTCAACAGATGGTAGCCGGATTGGTGAGTTTGAGCATCCTGTAACACTTGCTCGTGAACCTTTGTCCACCATTTGATTGTCCTGACTTAGTTTCTTTTACCATTATCAGGAAGAGAAGATAGAGTTACTTGACAATAAACAGGTGGCTAAACATACTCATGAGCATCGGTGACTTATGGCATGCCGAAGTTCTTGTCCTAACCTCTTATGTTTAATGACAGGATGCGGCTAATGCTGGTATATGGTACCTCTGCCGAATGGCAGGAGGTATAAAAGATGGAATAAATGCCAAGTTTTTTCAAGTGAGCAGATCATTTATACAGGGCTATCAGTGTGTGCACTGTCTTGTTTAATGCCTATTCATAAGGTGATCGTATCATGTAGATTTAGCTATCTTTGTGATGATCCATCTCTGTTCTTCTATCCACAGGAAGCGGATGAAAAACTCAAGCTTTTAGACCTGGCTCAAACTGAAAAGAAGTCAGTGAAGGTAACGTCCCTTTCTTCATATGCTTGTCCTCCTTCCAGGTGATTTCAGTTTATGGATGCCAAATCTCCTATTTGATGTTGTGCATACTATAGGGACTTGAGTTATTTCTGGAGAGCAACAAGGAACTAAAGGCAATCGATTCCAAGCCTAATACCATTGCACAGAACGACGCCAAGAAACCCATGAAAACGTTTGAAGTGCCTGTAAAGAGTGCCGCGGTGCACAGGTCAAACAGATTCTTATTTCGGAAGGAAGGCCTCGCGTTATGATCAAAGCCTGCCCGCTTGTGATGTACATTGCATTCTTGATTGCTTTTTTCGATAGAAAATATGGAAGAATAACCTGCAGTCGGAGTGATAGTTTTCCAGGATAGACGAGTGTGGGGCATTAATCTGATCCGAAGGCAACTTGTGTTTGTTTCTTGTATTTTGATTCGTTTGATGTTGTGATGTGATGTTGTTCGCTTGTAAACAAGTGATGCAGAAGAATAAATAAAAACACGCTTTGCTTTCTTATCGAATTGGGTTGAGGCCCTGCAGGCTGTTTCGTTCTGTGTTGAATTAGCAATGTTACTTGACAGCATGAGCATGAACGGGAGAATTGCTAATATTTTTTTAAAAAATCAATTCTGCAAATGTTTAACCTGTTTCTTTTCTAAATAAAGGATCTGTGCAAATCGCCTGCAAATTTATTTTGTACAAATATCTTCATCCGAGAACACTAGTGCAAACATTATCTTGGACAAAGTTTCTTTTCCCTGAAGATAATTCGTGTAAAAAAATCTTGGGAAATTTTTTTTACGTGCAGATCATTTGTGCTTATCTCTTACCTGTGCAAAGTTTTTGTGGCCTATTCCATGTTGATTTTTTTGGTACAAGTACTTAATCCTAACTGTGCAATCATTATGTTTATGAACTACTACTGTTCTATGAAACTGGGACTGCCTAATTTTATAATTTTGTGATGATTCCCTGTAAATTATGACTGTCAAACGGTTGATTGCACTCGACTCCAACGTGTTTGATGTTCAAATGGTGTGCAAAATTCGAATTGTAAAGAGAGGGCAAACCCACATGGTGGTTGTCGTCAGTGATACTAAATGCAGTACGTGAAGTTGGTTTAGTCCGTTAACTGCAGTTCTATTTGTGTAATCTTTGCAAAAACAACTTTAATCTCAGTACCAATTTGTGTTACTATGCGCAACAAGTGCTAACATTAGTTAATCATTTCCTGGCATTATGTGAGCAGGGATTCCTGGAGCGGCACACCTGCAACGTGTTGCCAGGGGTGGGCCATTGTGTCAGATATGGAAGTAAAATAACAAATACAGGTCAAATACTGCCCTCATACACTGATGGCAACAATCACGACGCACACTAGGGGCCACGATAACGAGCACTGATTTGAGTTTTAAGGCAACTAACACAGTGTCCCGCGCAATTGCGCGGGAAACATTTTTAATTATCTTTATTTGTTTACCTATACGTGTGATATTCGATTAGTACAGGAAATAAAAGTTCAGATCACGAGATTTAGGTACAATTATGACGATCTATCGGATACGATCTGTTTAGATACAATTATGATGATCTATCGGCTGCGATCTGTTTAGATACAGTTACGAAGATCTATCGGCTGTGATCTGTTTAAATACAGTTATGATGATCTATCGGCTGTGATCTGTTTAAATACAGTTATGAAGATTTATCGGCTGTGATCTGTTTAGGTATATTTATGAAGATCTATCGGCTGTGATCTGTTTATGTACAGTTATGAAGATCTATCGGTTGTAGTCTACTAATAATAAAATGGTCCACCAAATTAACGACCGGATATTTTGCTTTTTTATGGGAATTTCTAGCATCTCTCTATTTTTCTATTGTATTCTGCTTTTAGTATATAGTAGATGCCTTCCTATTGAACAGCTCAATACTTTCCTCGTTGTTGAGGAGCTTTACCTCGTGGATTATTTTTCTTGTGTTGGGATGATTGGAAACTGCTGAATTGCGGGTTGTCACAACCATTCTGCTTCCATTTTTTATATCAGGAAAGGCAGCTTGGATCATATCCCAATCTTCCATTTTCCAGACATCATATAAAATTACCAGGTATGTCTTGTTCTTGAGAAAATTGTGGATCTACTTTATAATCTCTATCTCGTTCCTTTTTCCTAGTTCTTCAAAGTCTTGTGTCCCCATGGTCCCTTTAACAATACCCTTCAGTGCACCATAGACTGTAAATTGCTGTGAGATACATATCCATACACGCGAGTTGAAATGTTTTTTCACAACAAGATTGTAGACCTTCCTGGCAATGTTGATTTCCCTGCTCCTCCTGGACGTACAAGGGAGATGCATGGCAGTGAGAATGTGAGATCCTTGTTCTCTGAGTCAAGCAGTTCGTCCTTGATTTGGTCGATTTCGCTATCAAAGCCAATGACATGGACCTCATCCTCGAAATCCGGAAGTATCAGTCTCTTAGCCCGCAAACTCTCATTCTCATCCGTGCTACATCTTGTCTCGTTCAGGCTAATACTAACAATGCTATATATTTTGTGAATTCTTGGAAGATTGAATGAATTCGTGATGTTACTCGATCAATCCTTTTCCCGATGCTGTACAGATGCTTGCAGTGGAAGGGCTAACGAGCAACCTTTGATATGGCACCCATGAAGGACCGTTTTCAATGACAGAGAAATGTTGTTTCAGTACTCTGGAGTCTGGACAGCGCAGACGTTGAAGCGGAGTCGCGGACCTGACAAGTTCCTGCTGCATCTGCATCAGTCATTAAATTTCTTTTCTTTGATGGGGTACTCACCGATTCGTATGGGCTCTGCAGTTTGTAGCACTATATGCACGGGCTCTTGAGCCACAATGTCAAGCATTTTTTGTTCACCCAAGCTCGGTGGTTTCAAACACTAACCTATTAGATGTCACAACTCCCCGGCTTTGGGCTTTCGTTGCCCGGCATGGCGACTTGGCTACGTAGAGGATTCTTTCCGGTCGCCAAGTAAAATACCAGTTCACCTGTGTCAAGTTCTGAACCAACGGGATCAGGTTGAGAATCCGTCATGGGACGTGCCGCATTTTTACCAGTGCACGCATGCAGCAAAAAGAACCAGAAAGTGATAGTGCGATAGGCCCGGGCGTTTGCGGCCGCGCGCGCAAGCGCTTGTCGTGGAACTGTGGTGAACGTGAACTGTGAACGGTGATGTGGTGGCGCGACGCCTTTCATTCAGAGGACGACGCCAGGACTACGGGTTCTATCAATCGGTTCAAACGCTCGCTCACGGTGGTCCAGCGATCGATCGCGTCACGCACGTACGTATACTCCATTAATTCTCGTTGCAGGATCACGTCCTGTGTTTGAAAGAAGAAAAAAAACCGGCTGGATCTAAACGCCTTTTAGGTCCTAGAGTTCTTAGTGGAAATGTACAGAAATGCTTGGTGCTTGAGAAGCAGGCATGTTTAACCTGAGGTTCCATTGACAGCTGAATTCAAAAGTGATAGCTGCAGCTCAGGAGGAAGTTCTTTTATAGATAATGCTCCAAAGGGCACGTACGTACGGGCGGCTTTGTTGAAGTACTCCACGTTAATCACACAGATCCCCTATCAATACCAAACTACGGGACACATCGAATAAGAAGCTTCAATGCGGAATGGAGGCAGAAAGTCAATGCGCCCCGTGATGCAAGCCGCGAAATTCTGAAAGTTAAAACCATAACTTCAATCCAGACGAACGAGACCCATCTGACACAGAACACCAGGAGACCGAAAAAAGTTGCAAGATGGATTACAAAAGAGAGCAGGCGACGCATGCAAACTTGCAGAGATGCACAAAACACTGCACGGGTGGTTAGCTGAACCACCCACCAAGCCCTGGAAGCTACTGCAGAATTAAGCTTTTGCGCCCTCGAGTCTCGGACAGCGGTTCTCGTGGCATCTCGGTGCCAGCAAAGTCAAAAACCAGCGGCTCAAGAAACACGGGCATCGGATTAGATAGGAATGGTTAAAGCAAAAAAAGAAACCAGAGGAGAATTAGGATATTGCTAATTAATGCTGATGTGAAGCCTTGGAGAATTGGAGTAGTAACGATCCATGTTTCTTGCTGCGTGTGCTGCGGCAGCTAGCGTACTCCTTTCGCGGCGCCACACGTTTGCTCAGGAAGAGAACGGATCCCGGGGGCCGCGAATCCTGAGCGGTCAGTGAAGCACTATTTACCGGCTGTGTGGTTTGAGTTTGACCAGCACGACGGGAACTTTCCTTTTTGCCATCAGGTTCTTTACTACCCTATCTTGAAGTACTGACACTGGGGCCTCGGACAGCACTTTTAACCAGAGTTGATTTGAAATTAGATTGCTTGCAGAGATGAGCAAAATTAAGGTCCCTATAGCTAGCTTAGTTGAAAGATCAAGATCTGAAATTCATACTTTTAGTTCTTTATAAAGTTCGCGTGTTGTGAGGCATGAAAAAAGAAGGTGACTAAAAAAAATGTAAGTATATTTATGGAAAGCAGGCACACACAAGCAGAGCTGCAGAGATAGAGTAGAAATAAACTGTCTATACATCTGCAGCATCTATTCATAAAGCTGGAAAATTGACATCAGAAGGGCATAACAGAACAATGCGCCACATGCACGCTAATTACACTTATGAACTACTACTCCAGGTCGAACTACCTAATCATGAACCTCCCAACTGAAAACACCAACTGTACGTGGTAACGGCTTCGATTGTCAAGAGTGAAGCCGCACGTTAAAGGCACGTCAGAAACCAGAGACCAAAGAGAAGAGAGAAGATTCAAAACAAGTACCGGCACACATTATCTTTGTTCCATTAATGATCGTTCCAAGGACGAGTGATTTGCTGCATCATGCACAGCAGAATCTGGTTAGAACAGTTCAGTAGATCTTCCTCTCTGAATGAACAGTGTAGTACTATATTACTTTTACGGTAGCAGGAAGAGAAGTACAAAAAGACGATGAACAGGGATCGCACGTACTGTGTTAACAATGTACTAGCTTAATTGGACTAGCTTGAAACAAGATACCATCAGTAGCTTAATTGCATGCTCCTTGCTAAATAATTCTTCCAAGAACTTGTGTTAATTAGAGAGAACTCAAATCTTCAGTGTCATCGCACCACAGGAAAACTACTACGGATCGATGCACACATAACCATGCATTTTGTTCTCACCGTCCAACTTTCACGAAACTAAGACCTAAGCAAATCTCGGAGAGAATTAAAGAGAACAACACCAACAAGGAGGACAGCCATTACCATGGAGAGGAAAGCTAAAGAAAGGTACTTGAACTTGAGAGAAAATGCCTGGCTTTCCCGTGTATGCCGCCGATCACCGACCTCTATACCACTAACAACGACTTCTTTTTCTTGCACCCCTCCATCTCTCGGCCCATCCTGCTGCCCGTCGAATACACCGGCCAAGAAGGTGAGCAGATCATCACCAAACTGCAGGCCTCCCGGAGACGGCGAGCAAGAAGTGGTGCGAGAGAGGCGCCTCCTCCTTCGCTACCTCGCAAGAGACGGCATTGAGCAGCAGCACACCCTCATCATCCATGCTCACGTCGCAGGCAGGCTACAAATGTCAGAGCAAACTAACAGAGATCAGAGGGTCGAAGAGGAGGGGAAGGAGGAGGAGGAGGAGGAGGAGGAGGAGGAAAGGCTCTTTTGCGGGTGCTGCATTTGCCACGGAATATTTCAGAGGACCTTTAAAGACAGGAAAGCTGAAGAGGCGCCGGCTCAGGAGAACGCGCCCAATCGCTCGATCTCCCCGTCCCGTCCCCGAGAGATCATCTGCGCGTCCATGTGTGTGGCACGGTCCGCACGGGGCGTTGTCCTGCGCGCGTGGCGTGCATGCCGCGTCGGGATCACAAGCGCGCACCAAGACGTAATTAAGCTGATTAAGGCTAATCAATGTGGAGTGCAACTGCAAACGGGTGCGTGCATCCGTGCATGCATGCCAAACCAGAACCTGCTAGGCTTTAGCTGCTTCCTCCGTGCGTGTACCGTCGCACCCACGGAACGTTTTCCTTCGCGTGTCAGGCTGGCTTCTATGCTGGTGCAGTTGCGGCGTGTCGACTACATTCGCCTATTTATATGTATGTACATACATATATGTGCGCCGTGCATCTGGTAGAGATCACGGGCGATCGAGAAGATTACACGAGCTAGCTGACGACACGGCCGGTACTGTTACAGCGTCGTTTTTGCTGCAAGCTAAGATGTTGAAGAGAGGTTGAGTTGATGGGGCGCCGCGCCACGATAAAGTTTGGAAAACACGTCTCTTTTGCACAGTGAAAGGAGGGCTCTCTCCTGATTTCTTCGGCTGGTTATCGTGGTGATGACTTTCGTTGTGCTCCGCAAATCTCTGTCCTGGAAAGCGTGGGAACAGCATGCGATGGGCTGATGCCGTACTCCGATCCTCACCAATGCAAGTGGGCTGCAACCACGGTACAGCTAGCCGATCGATATATCATGATCGTGCTTCTTTAACTCCTTTGTTTGTCACTCCATACCATTCCAGGTGGACGATTCCGTAAGGACACGATGTGTTTAACAAGCTTCAGCAATGAACACTGAACGCAGAAACTAAATGTCTTATACTTCTCAGTGATCGTATTCAAAGATCACATCATGCTTCCTCGCTGATCTTTGAGAACAGAGGGGGTCTAAAAAGGAGAGGTTAATTAGCGGTGCACATCGTGAGGTGAGAGCGGCATCGCCATGTGGGTCCACACTTGGGTTGGGCAGGGCAGGCAGCAGAGCACATGCCATGTGGGTCCGTCCGCCTCGCTTCGTCCCCACCCTCCGTGGTGGGCCGCGGGTCCCTGTGCGCGCGGGGGGTGCGGTGATCGACTCTCGCCTCACGTGCGGGTCTCGGCGCCCGGAGCCGCTCGGTTGTACGTTCCCGGGACCGGATCCCCGCGACATCGGCCCGGCTCTTCCTCCGATGCCCTGTCCGCACCGCGACTTCCATTCCTTCCCGGCATTTTTATCTGATCTGATGCGATGCCACTTCCCGGCTCTCCCTACGTCTGGATAATAGTAATACTAGGGCGTCCCTAGTAATAGTGGCATTTTTATCTGATGGGACCGTCTGTGCATACTTGGGTAAAGGAGTGGACTTGTAAAGAACACAGTGCAGCCGTGCAGGCCATCATTTCGTTTTAGTGGGGGACAAGAAAAGAGCGTGACAGGAATCTGTGCAGGTGACATGTGATGTAACGGGTTGGACTGAGGCGACCCCTCACAGTGCGCCTCGGTACGCCTCAGCCATGGGCCGACGCAGGCCGTCGCAGCGACTCTTCTGGCACGCGCGGATTAAGTGTAGCGAGAAGTCAGCCGCGTAGGACGGCCCAAGCCGGAGAGAGAAAAACCGGCGGAGTGCCCAAGCCCACCGCTTCCCGCGCCACGTTCACGCATGCGTTCCCGTGTCATCGTGCCGCCGCTGTTGCAGCGACCCGGCACGAGGCAAGACATATGCTGGGCTCACTGGGTCGTCGCGCTCGGGGCTCCCACCTGAACACGGCAGATAGACAGATCATCCACTAGCGAAAAAGACCAAGACATCTAGGGTTTTGTCCTCTCGCCGGTTCTGATTCCGATGGGAGTTCCTTCACTGATTCTGATCGTTTCCCCTCTCTTGGTGTGCTTTGTTCAGGCTGATAAAGGGGTGTTCTCTGCGCTACTTTCATGTTGATAAACTGGACATGGTGCTCCATGGGGAAGGAGGCCATATGATCGCTATGACCCCGAGGGTGGCAGTGACTGAGACTCGGTGGATGACTAGTTGATGAGGATATCAGGGACACAGGAACCCAGTCCGATGAAGACAAAATTCATGAAGAATCTGAAGACTTGCAAATCGGCTCGCAGGAGGTTGGCTTTTGAGGAAGGCTTAGCCGGTCACAAGAATCGTGGGCAGCTTGCTCTTCCAGTGCCACCTGGGACCGTTGAAACCCTGGTTCACCAGTTTGATGCACTAGGGTTAGCGATGCCGCCTCCACTACAGGGTACACTAACCAAAAGAGAGATGAAAAGGATGAAGGAGTCAGGTGATATGAGTTCAAACTACAGTGCACACTCAGGATTGGCGGGCTCCCTCGAGGAGTACCGTCAGGAGCAATGAATACCCTATGCTAGAACTGTCACGGATTTGGTAAAGCTGTGACAGTCAAGGAGCTTTGTGACCTAGCGAAGAATTTTGCCCCCTCCAAATTATGAATAGTTGAAACACAGATAATGAAGACTTTGAGTTATGATAACAGTTTTGCCGTCGATAGTGTCAGGCGTAGTGGGGGTCTTGGGGTGTATTGGAACAATGATTTGAACATGGCGTTGTTTCGTTAGTCACAGTACCACATCGATATGATAGTTTCTTCGGTGGATGTGGATCCGTGGCGCCTCAACTACATCTATGGGGAAGCAAATCGCCAAGAGAGAAAGAAGATATGGGACCTGCTAAGGTACCTTCAAAGTGAATCCAACCTTCTTGGGTGTGTATCGGTGATTTTAATGAAGTGTTGAACAGATTTGAAAGCATGAGAATTGGTGCACAAGATGAAGCAAGATGTTGGGCTTTCGCAAAGCTGTCGATGTATGTGGCTTGTGTGATCTAGGCGACTTTGACCTAGATTGGACATTCGAGAAGCGGGTGGTTGGACCGTGCCCTAGCTTCCCTGACATGGTGGTCACGTTTTTCACTCACTACACTCCAGCACTTGACGGCTGTAAATTCTGACCACTGTCCCATCAACCTCCAAACCCAGCCTTGGGAGCGTAGACAGGATGACACACAACGACCATTCAGGTATGAGCTTATGTGTGAGACTCATAACGAGTTTATGCCTTCTGTGGAACAGGCTTGGCAAGACAATCCCAAGCGCACCTTGATGGCAGAGGTTAATGTTGCGCAAACTAAGTGAGAAGTTGGAGGAGGTGAGAGCGGCACCGGACTGACTGGGATCAACTCATGTTGAATCAAAAATCACTGACTGGATTGTGGAGCTCAATCATCGCGAGGAGATAATGTGGCACCAACGCTCTAGGACACAATGGCTAACAGAGGGTGACAGTAAGACTAGTTTCATTCACCAGAAGGCTAGTCGAAGTCGGAAAAAGAATCGTATCGAGCGTCTTGCTTGGATGGATGGATATGTGACCGAGGATGTATCAGGAATGCGCACCATGGCCACTGAATTTTATCAGACTTCATACATGGTTGAGGGTACAAGTGGTGTACGGGAGGTTCTTGATTATGTATCTAGAAAAGTTACTGAAGAGATGAATAATATGCTTTGTGCTCCCTATATGGTGGAAGAGGTTAAGAAAGCGCTATTTCAGATGTACCTGATCCATTTGTTTCAGTGTCACTGGGCCAGGTGTGGGGGAGGAAATTACTAGTGCAGTTTTGAATATCTTGAATGGTGATGAATCATTAGAAGTAATCAACAACACATGCATAGTGCTGAATCCAAAGGTTCCTAGCTCCACTGCCTTGGCCTAGTTCAAGCCAATTAGCTTATTTAATGTGGTGTCAAAGACAGTGTCGAAGACACAGGCCAACCGGTTGAAGCAGGTATTATGGGAGTTTATTTTTGAGGAACAATTAGCTTTCGTCCCAGGTTGATTGATAACAGATAATATCATTGTGGTATATGAGTGTCAACATTACATGAAGATGAACAAAGCAAAAAAGAATGGTAATGTGCACCTAAACTTGGTATGATGAGAGCTTATGATAGAATGGATGGAGCTATTTGGAAGCAATCATGTTACGGCTGGGTTCAGGCTGCAATGAGTGTCTTCGATCTTGAAAGATGTTACAACTGTGTCTTTCTTGGTTCTTCCTAAAGGAGCTCGATTGGATGGATTTAAATCATCTCGGGGAAGTCGTCAAGGTGATACCGTCTCGCCTTATTTGTTTCTTTTAGCAGCTGAAGGTTTGCCATGCTTGTCACGTAGTAGGGGGATTTCAGAAAATATTGTAGGTGTCCGTGTAGCGTGTACCGCACCTCTAGTCAACCATTTACTATTTGCAGATGACATGCTATCTCTTAAGGAAAATTTGTAGGGCTCGGCTGATCTCAATGACATACTCTCATCATATTGTGAAGCATCCAACCAACGCATAAATCTTGCAAAGTCCTTTTTTTTAGTCGAGAAATGGCAACGGCAAGTAGGGAGGCTATCAAGACAGCACTTCAAATCCAAAATGAGTCATTGGATGAGAAGTATTTGGTCATACCCTCAAATGTTGGGTGTGTGGAAGAGGGCACAAGGTTTGGATGGAGCAAACCCTATTGACAAGTGGAAAAGAGGTACCTATTGTTGGTTTCAGCCCTGGATCAAAACAATCGCAAACAACAAAACCGAAAAGAAACGTTTGGCGTTGCACAACTTCGCAGCCTTTTCATTAAGTTTCTTCCTTTATATATATACATCGTCACGCCCAACACGACACAGTCCGTACCCAACTCGACTCCACCCCGTTCAATCCACAATCGGATTTGAACAGGTTTAAACAACGGACTCGTTTCCTAATAACAACGGACTCGTTTCCTAATCTGCTGCAGCTTGAACATTGCAAGCTTCCGGCTTACACACGAACTCCAATTCGTAAAAAACGCAGACAAGATTAACTATAACATTCACCTCCTTAAGCTTGTCGTTCTTCCTCTTCTTCCACAGCTTGCATTCCTAGTCTTTCGCGCATCTCCAGAAACTTGATCCTGCTCAATGCTTTCGTCAAGACATCGGCGAGCTGATCTTCCGTGAGTACGTATCGTACCTCAATGAGACCGGCCTCCACACAATCCCGGATGTAGTGGAACTGGGTGTCAATGTGCTTGCTACGATCATGATGCACGGGGTTCTTGCACAATGAAATTGCAGACTAATTATCAATGTAAAGAACCATCTTTTGCACCTCTGTCTTCATCATATCAGCTAACAAACGACCCAGTCACATGCCCTGGCATGCAGCCGTACTAGCTGCAATATACTCGGCTTCACATGATGAGAGAGCAACCACCTTTTGTTTATGAGAGTTCCAGCTAATCAGATTAGAGCCCAAGTAGAACGCCATCCCTGTCGTGCTCTTTCTTCCATCAACATCACCGGCCATATCGCTGTCCGAGTAGCCAATTAGCTCAAGTCCTTTTCTTCCCTTGGTGTAAACACACCCATACTTGAGCGTTCCTTTGACATACCTCAGCACTTGCTTGACCGCTGCCATATGCTCTGTCGTTGGCTTCTCCATGAACCTGCTTACGATCCCTACTGAGTAAGAAAGGTCCGGCCGTGTGTGTGTCAGATACCGCAAGCTTCCAACAACACTTCAGTATTTTGTCATGTCCACAGGTGGGTTAGAGCTCTCCTTGCTCAGCTTCAACCGTGGATCCATTGGAATGAGCGCAGAATTGCACTCTGTCATGCCACACTTATCCAGAACTTTAGATGCATATGCCGATTGTGCTAACGAAATCCTCCCGGGATACTGCCGCACTTCAATGCCTAGGTAATAGCTGAGTAACCCAAGGTCACTCATGCTAAACATCTTCTTCATTTGTTCCTTGAACACTTTGATCTCTTGTGCACTGCCTCCTGTGATAATTAAGTCATCGACATAGACTCCGACCAATAGATTTGAGTCTCCGTTGCATCTCTTGTACACAGCATGTTCTAGTGGACTTCTTTCAAACCCAAGAGAAACCAGGGTCTTATCAAGCTTCGCGTTCCAAGCTCTCGGCGCCTGCCGAAGACCATAAAGAGCTTTATGTAGTCTGAAAACTTTGTGTTCTTCTCCTTTCACCTCGAAACCCGGCGGTTGTGACACATATACTTCCTCAACTAAATCGCTATTTAGAAACACTAATTTGACATCCATGTGATGCACCTCCCAACTTTTTTGAGCTGCGATCGCGATGAGTAGTCGCATGGTTTCGAGTCGAGCCACTGGAGTGAACACTTCATCGGAATCAATCCCTTGTCACTGCACATAGCCTTTAGCAACAAGTCTCACCTTATGCTTCACAACAGCTCCACTAGTATCTTTCTTAAGCTTGTAAACCTACTTTAATCCAATTGGTTTGTGTCCTGACGGCAAAGAGGTCAGGGACCACGTACCGTTCTTCTGAATTGAAGTCATCTCCTCATCCATTGCCTTTCTCCAGCAAGCCTCCATGTTTGCCTCTGCAAAAGTCGAAGGTTCTTCGACACCTAGTAGACAGAGCCTCGAGTACTCGAGCTCAATCGGGGAGGTGTCGTCGTAGATCTCCCGGCGATGGAGGTGGTGATTCTGGTGCATCATGTTTAGCTTCTTGATTCGTCCAGCAAAGCTCTTATACCTATAACTCTTGCATAAAAAAAGTTGGCCACTTACCAGAAAAACCACGGACACGGCAGATGAGACGGGCAGCGCCACAGCCGGCGCGCGAGAATTTCCTAGCGGCCGCAGCGCTGGCTTCGGCACGCAGGCACGGCGGTGACAGGTCCGCGGCACGCCGGCATGCGTCACCACCCCCGTCAATTCGTCTCCCTGACTCTCTCTTCCGTCTCTACACTTCGCGTACGAGGGCGCGCACGGCGCACGAAAGGGCGGACCAGCTCGGTGTCGGTAGTGAGTGGCGGTTGGAGGGGATATGTGGCTGTTTGGTGGTGATTACTGATGTCTGCCGCTCAAGATTAGCGGCAGGCAGGCTATGGCCTCTGCTGTTTGCGCAGCAGCTAATTCTCATCTGCATTTGGTTTGGTTGTTCTCCATCGGCGTAGCTGTGCACAGAACACGTGCAGGACATGTCAGTCTGGCAGTTTCCCCGTGAGATATTAGGTAAGGCTTCAGCGTTCATCAACTGCCCGGATTGTAGCACAAACATGTCTTTGGACCATGAAAAGCACGATGTTTGACGTTTTTAAAGGCGGGTGTGTAGAAGCATCCAAGTAAGATCAACTAGTAGCGTGTATTAATGACAAGAGAAGAGGGAAATGCTAGTGTCGCTAAACTAATGTAAAGCTGACTTCGAACGTGGTATTATCTTTTGGTGATTTTTGCTAGTTGCTACACCGATGCATGCCTGCTCCAGTAGGAAACCAAACACATGTTGAAATGCTTAATTATTTAGAGAGTCAAAAATGAAGAACTGAATAGTAAATATGGTTATCGACAGGCCGGAGATCTGAGACATTTTACACTGAAGCAGATTCTCTGGAGTCTGTGACACAGTAAATTAGTTGCATGTGAGGGGAACAAGAAACCCTGCTCACTGCACATGGAAGTTTCTATTGTTTGTACGAAGCCATACCGAAGGCAGTTAAGAACCTAGTTTAAAATCCGATACATAGTTTTTATTGAACAATTTTGACCGTCTATATGAATATAAAAACTAAAAAACTACAAAAAATTATATTGTGAATATATTTTTCGTAAAAAATCTAATGATACAATTTGTATCTAATAATTTTAAATAGTTTTTATTAATTAATAGTCAAAGACGTTTTTGAGGATCATCATGCATTTTGAAAAATAGAGACGGTACTCTGTAAGTGTGGGAGGCTTTTAATTAAGCACAACTATACTACTGCTTGTCGTTTTCTGCCAAGAACAGCTCATCAGCGTGGATTCAACCTCTTCGTTGGGCCAATGTATCACGTGACTCGCGACATCAATAGATCAATCGTTCATGGAAGCAAGGACTGGTTCATCGAAGTCCGTGCGTTTGAATAAACAACTAACGGTAGTAGTAGAGATCAGAAGTAGGAGTAACAAAAATAAGAGAATTATTACTAGTAATAAATCTTTTTTCCATATCTCTTCCATCAATTTATGAGTAATGATCACGAGAGTAATACGATGTAAAATACTCCAATTCAATCCTAATATCATGCTACTATGTCCAAAAGAATGACTCCACTCAAAATCAAATTTAAGTGCTTACAAACGACAAGAACCCTCTCTTTTTTCTCTCACCACAAGAGCATCAAGCTGCCTGCGGCAGCCAGCAGCAAGCAATTCAGAGCACTGACGCCGGCGCTGTACGCAGCGCTCGTCGAGTCCACCTTGCCGTTCCCACTGCCTGCTTTGCCGCCTCCCGGGCTGGGGGCAAGATCGGACTCGCCGGACTCCGGAGCTGGCGCCGGCGCCGGCGCGAGCGGCGGGTCTTTGCTGAAGATCTGCATGGGGAGGAGCACCTTGTTGATCGAGTACAGGGCGACCGGGTCCGTCGCGTACACGCTGCTGGAGATCTTGGGCTTGGACCACATGGAGTGGACGGAGATGGTGCCCATGTCGTCGGTGAGGTTGAGCGTGTACGGCGAGCCGGCGAAGGTGTTCACCGGGTTGAGCACGCTCAGGTTCCTGAACTCGGCGAGCGAGTAGAACCTGGGGAACGCGTGGTATAGGAGCAGCGTCTTGAGCTGGTCGCCGGTGAGGTTGGAAAAGGTGGACTTCTTGATCGCGGCGAACGCCGAGTCCTTGGGGACGAAGATGGTGATGCCCTCGTCGGTCTTGTTGGCCTGGCTCTGGAAGGTCTCGATCACGTTGGTCTTCTGCAGGTAGTTGAGGAAGGTGTGGAACGGGCCGGCCACGCTGAGGAGCGTGGCGAGGTCCACGTAGTGCGGCGCCGGCGCCGGCGCTGTGGTCGGGGGAAGTGACACCGACACCGGCGCCGGCGCAGGTGGACTCTTCTGGGCCAATGCCGGGGAGGAGAGGAGAACGGCCAGTACGGCAGCGGTACAAATTGCTGCTTTGAACCCCATCACGCACCGTCTGCTTGCCTTCTCTTCTTCCCTGATCCGAATCCCTGAGATCATGCAAATTTTTCAGAGCGCGTTACAATTTGCGTACGTCAGAACCTGAATACTTTTCTTTTGCAGAAAGTAACCTGAATACTGTGTGGTAGTTTGATCTGAATGATGAGTTGTTATGCAAGAGATTTGGGTGACACAGTCAAGACTAAATGTGTTGTTTCTTGATATCAAAGACAAAATAATGCTGAGATAGTGAGATCTATCTGAAATTCTAAATATAGATATCAGAATTCACATTAATAGTATGCTGGAACGATACGATATATCACCGGCCTACTTGGGAGCATACTGTTTCAACATTTGGTTATTGATCCACAAACTATCGCTGGGAACACAATATGCAAAAATGATTTCAGGTATCAGGATCACTAAATCCAGTCCAGGTGGTACACTACAGTAGTTTAAGTGTTACCTACCAGATCATGACACCATATAAACTACTAGTTGCTTGAACTGAAAGAAAGTCTTGTAGATCTCACTATCGCAGCGCAAAGACAAAAAAAGGCAAGAACGAACTGCCAAGCTGAACACTTTTCGGCCTACACCAAGCGTTACGCAACCTTTACTTCGACTTAAAGGAAAAGATACATCACTGTGTGCAACATAGAACTAAAGAATCTGATGTTCATCTATAAAAAAAAAGAATCTGATGTCCCTGAGATCAAGAACTATGAAAAAAACTACACAAGCTAACTAATGAAATGGATTTGCAATGTAGACCATGAAAAGAACATTCAAATTGCACCATGACATTGCATTGCAAATGCAGAAGAGAATTCAAGGGGAGCAAAGCAAACCTGAGCAGGGTAGGGAGGGAGGAGGAGAGAAGAAGAGAGGGTGGCAACTGGCAAGGGTGTTGAGAAGAGGTGATGCTATATAAAAGGTTGGTGTTTGTGTAGGGAGGAAGAGAATAAAATAAATAATGAGGTTCATATGGGTGGCAGCTGTTGCGGGTCAGTTGGTGCTCGCCCTCTCAACTAAGAGGTGCATAATAAAAGCTGGCCAGGTATTAGCTGCCTTTCTTTCTTTCTTTCTTTCTTTCTTTTTTTCTTTTTGTTCTGTTCTTTCTGCTTCTCAGTGCATGGTGGGGGTGTTTAGGTTTAATTTTATGCTCTGTACTCTCTCCGTACTATTTAGTTCGGATACATAAGTGAGCATGAGTGCATGAAAATTTTAATTCAATGTTTGATGTTTTTCGACAGTAGTTGGGTACTAATATTGGCCTCACAATTTCTAGACTTCTCCTCTTCGTTTTGACCTTTCTAATCTTCTGTCATTTTTGTGTATGATATAATGATACATGGACATAAGCATTTGGATTATTTAATGGTATTTTTTAACAGTTCTTAGCTTTGCCAGGATCATGTACCATCTGACAAATTGGGATACTAGTGTTCCTGTAAATCCCATTACAGGTACTGCAGCATTGCAGGGGTTGTTAACTTGTTATGTGCAATTTTGAATTTTCTTGCAAGATTTGACTTCTTAAAATCAAGTTGCACACTTGTGCAATTTTTTAACTGATCATGTGCAAAACTACTAGATGTATTGACTAATGTAAGCTTGTTTATTCATTGTCTGACACAAGATTCATCAGACTCAAACAGATTTTTGTTACATTTTTTATTTTTTCGAGGAAAATGTCATGTGGGACAAATAAGATAGCAACGCGACCAGAAGTAATGGTGTGTCCTTCCAAAAAAAAAGGACTGATGATGTGCCATAAGCCTCTAATTCCCTTTGCAAAAGCAAAATCTGCAGAGATTCCTTTGATGATAGATATCAGTACATCGTTAGAAAGTTCAGAGCCTCAGAGCACAGATTTAAGGGTAATCACTCTCTGAGCTGTAGTTGAAGCTGCTTAGACCTAGCATGTACTAGAAAAGTACACTACACAGTAGCAGTTATTAAGGCTATTCATGGAAGACTGCAATGTGCTTTATAAATATGACTATGCAACCAATGCTACTTTTCTATCTGAAGGACTTGTCCAACTTGCATAGTACTCAAAGCACTGAAGACCAAACTCATTTTCCTTAAAGGAACCGAGCACCAAACTTTCCCCAATGACAAAATTTGACAAATTGCCATCAGCTAACTTTTTGCCTCGTGAGTATGATCGTTCTGAAAAAAGAAGAAGGAATACATCGTAATAAAATTTGGAGATTTTCCCTAATGTTGTACTTTTTCTATGTTGAGAAAAATTGCTATGGCATACTCAGATAAGACGATCTGGAATCTGAACAATAGTTTGTCTTTCCTGTTCACTCTTGCAACTGTACCCTGAATAAATGGCCTGTCAGCCTATGTTGTAATTTAAATAGATGATTTACATCTTAATCTGCATATAATTTCCCCTGAATAATTGTGTACCTATATTCTTGCTAGTTGTTCAATAGAGCAGAATCTCCTTGTAAAAAAGAAAAAGAAAAGGAAATCATAACCGAATGGGCTACTGATTTTGCAGTGTCGGTGAGAGCGGCCATTTGACTCAGCTGATGCAGCTTGTATCTGGTGGGGTTAAGCATCTTCCCTTGCATGACATGTAGAATAATAACTGTTCAGTGGTAGGTAACAACTCCATAATCATCAACGGAAAGGAAAATTCATTTATTGAGCTGTCATGCTCAATTAGGCCGATAGGCAAGATTTAGTACAATTTCATAAACTCAGTCAAGCAACGTGCGTAACATTGATAGACTGCCAAATCAATAGATTTGACAGCACAGTAGAATTTTCATATCCATATCAACGATGCAGTTACAAATCCCTACTACCTCAGTATGAAAACAAAAATAAAACGTACAAAAGAAGACATAAATAAGTGTGAACCAACTATCTCCAATACATTTCTAATAACTTCCGTGCATATTGATCCGGTGCTTCTGATTGGAGCTACATTGAAATTTGTTAGTTAGTACTCCATATCATACTGTGGAATAAAATGTCGACCAGGTTATAATTAAATCTGAGACTGAATGAATGAGTTGCATTCAAGACGCAATTTTTCAACTTTCCAGGAAAATGAACATTGAGTAAAATATTTCCCTTTTATTCAGGGTCTCTTTGGAACAAAGTAATTTTGAAGGAAAAATGAAGGATTGCAATCTAGAAGAAAAATTCCTATCCATGGCATTTGGATCATATGATCGTATCAAAATAATTTCATAGGATGTGAAACTTTTCGTACAAATTATGGAGCAAACGAAGCATGAGCTCTAACCTCATGGAAATTTTCCCCTAAAGGGTTCCAATGCTCCTCTCTTTCTCTCTTCCTTCTCTCTCTAATCAAGTTGAACATAATCTAAAGATTTCCGCATTTTCATGTGCAGCATCCAAACGCCTCTTTTTATCAATCTCATGAGCTCTAACCTCATGAGATTTTAAACATGCGTTTTTCCTATCCCTTGTGTGTTTAGAAGAGTTCTGTGTTCCAAAGAAGCCTTGAAAGTCATGCCTGGAAATCGAACTCTTGTTTCTTCGAGAACTGCAGGAAGCAAAATACTCCTCACCTACTTCAAGATTGTACTAGTCAGTAACATAAAAGGCACACCTCTTTCACCTTTTATGGCATCTATAATGATCTAGAAAAAAAGTTTTTTTAAGTAGTTGCTGCCCTTATGGACCACTTGTAGCTAGCCCCTTATGTAGCTATATTGCCAGGGTGAAGCAACCTCCTTTTCCCTTTCAAGCATGTTAGGAAGGAAGGTTGTTTTTTTGCTTTTCCTTCATAACTTCAGGTTTAATCCTCTTGCACCTTTGACCAACCTCAAACATCAGTTTTCAGTTTACATTACGGCCATTTGAATGATTACAACATAATTAAGCAACAACATGGTAGCCAGATATATATCTGTTGAATATCTCATCGGTTCTGCAGGCCGGAGCAGCGAGATTGGAATCACATTTATTTAAATCCATCCCCATCACACCAAAGTACAAAATTGCATTTGATGACTTTGTTCCACGAATCCATGATTAGGTGAATGACGATGACATAGCATCTGGATATCGTTAAGGAGGACAAAATCGGCTCTTTGGACATAGGGTGGGCCGAGCCGACTGCTCGGAACTGATTTCTACACGGGAGCGCATCAACGACTTGGAGTACAAGACATAAACATGTACCTACCTGATATCTCGGGTTCTAGTTGTAACCGATTAGAAGATCTACTTGTAAACCGATTTGGGCTCATGTAACTCTGCCCCTGCCGCCTATATAAGGCAGGGCAGACCGTGCAAGCTCGCCAGCACGAGGAACGACAGCGTAACAAGGACATGCGGGACCAAGGGCGCCAGTTCAACAACGCACTCCGCATGTGCAAGAGGGATGGCGTCCAGATATTTTCGCTTCCTAGTCACAACCTCATCGCCGCCACGGTGGCGGCACGCGCCATCAACATCCCCGAGGGCACCCCGGGTTATGACGATCTCCGACGATTCCGAATCCTGATGGAAGAGGCAGCTCTCCAGCAGGCCGAGATCTCCGAGGTTCGCGCAGCTTCTCCTGCGAGCACTAGGAGCCGGCGCTCTCCCCTACCAGAGAACCCACGCACCACAGAAGGTCGCCGCATCGCCCCGCTGGGTAGGTCTGTAGCCGACTCAGACCGGACCGCGATGTATGGGATACTCTCGAGGCAAGACATCGCGCTCGTGACGGCACGGGGAAAGATGATCGCCCCGCCGGGTCGGTACACAGCCGACTCGGACCAGACCGCAATGTGCAGAACACCCTCGAGGCAAGACGCTACGCTCGCCACGGCACGGGGAGAGACGACCGTGACGGTCACCATGGCGATAGTGACGATTGCCGCGCTACTAGCCAGCATCGCTCTCCAACTCCTCCAGGCACGGCCTACGCAGGTCCGAAGGCGTTCGGCCCTCGCATCCGCAACGTCGTCTTCCCGCCACGATTCTAGCCAGACATCTGGTTAGCCGATTACCACACGGCATGCAGGACCAATGGAGACAACGATTACATCGCGATCCACTACTTGCCCCTGTTCCTAGCCGACTCGGCCCGAGTTTGGCTCACCAGCCTGCCTCAGGGTAGCATCCAGTCCTGGTCCGACCTTGACACCCTCTTCGTGAATAATTTTCAGGGCACCTACAATAGGCCTGGGAACATGTGGGATCTCCACAGTTGTACCCAAGAGACGGGCGAGACCCTCAGAGAGTACATCCAACGCTTCTCCAAAAAGAAGAACTCTCTGCTGGAAGTCCAGGAGGGCGACGTCATCACCGCTTTCTCCAAAGGCGTTCGGAGCACGGACCTCATCCACAAGATCGCACGCAAGAATCCCCAGACTACACGCGAGCTCTTCGACATCGCCAACAACTTCGCAACTGGCGAGGAGGCCATTCGCAGTGCGACCAAGGACGACAAGGGGAAGGGCAAGACTCCCAGATCCCCCAAAATGAAGGATCGTCTCGAGTCGCCCAAGAAAAAGCACCGGAAGCGCAAGGGTGGAGACCTCGTTGCTGCTGTCGAGCGCGCTCCGTAGCGCAGTCCTCAGCGCGGTAATACCACTTTCGAGGAGATAATGAGCCAGCCGTGTCACTTCCACAGGCCGAAGTCAAACCACCTCACGGACGACTGCAATCTCCTAAAGAAGCTGAATAAACCTTCTGCTCCTAGCCAGAGCAAGAAGGAGCCTCCTCTGGATGGGGGCGCCGAGTTCCCAAAGGAGACTGCGTGCCTCATGATCTTCAGCGGTCCGAGTGGTTATGAATCCAAGCGTCGTCAGAAGCTCACGGACCGCGAAGTGAACACGATCGAGCCGGCTGTGCCCAGTACCTCCGATGGTCTAGGTCTGTAATCTCCTTCGACTGCTCGGATCACCCCAACTACATACCCCACCCCGGAAGGTTCCTCTTGGTGGTGGACCCAATCGTCCGCGGCGTCCGCCTCACCAAGGTCCTCATGGATGGAGGGAGCGGTTTGAACATCCTCTACGTCTAGACCCTAGACGATATGAAGATCCCCCGCTCAGAGATCAAGCCCACCGGCGTGCCCTTCCATGGGGTTGTGCCCGGCAAGCTGACAAAACCACTCGGGCAGATCGCTTTGGCCATCACCTTCGGTACACCTGACAACTTCCGAACCGAGACCCTCACTTTCGAGTCGTCGACTTCCTAGACTCGTATCACGCTATCTTGGGGCGTCCCTGCTATGCCAGATTCATGGCGTTCCCGGCTATGTCTATCTGAATCTCAAGATGTCGGGTCCCCACGGGATAATAAAGGTGCAAAAGCGTGTGATCTAAAAAACTGCAACCTTACTGCGGCCCAAATCGCGGCAGTCGAGCTTGACAGCCTCAAGTCGGTTGTGGTCAAGAAAGCGTCCCCCGCTAAAAAGACTTCAGCATCGACGTCATTCCAGTCGGTGCGGGACACCAAGATGATCCAGATCGATCCGGAAGACCCCTCCAAGACGACGCAAATCGGGACTGCGCTCAGCGACAAATAGGAAAACGCGCTCGTCAGCTTCCTCCGCGACAACCGGGACGTCTTTGCATGGACATCCTCTAACATGCCTGGAGTCCCGAGGGAGGCTGCCGAGCACTCTCTGAACGTTCGGCTGGACGCCAAACCGGTCAAGCAGCGCCTGCGCCGCTTTGCTAAAGACAGGCGTAGGGCAATAGGAGAGGAGATAGCCAAGCTTCTATCAGCTGACTTTATCAAAGAAGTGTACCATCCCGACTGGTTAGCGAACCCAGTTCTTGTTCGCAAAAAGAATGAAAAATGGAGGATGTGCGTTGACTATACAAGCCTCAACAAAGCATGTCCCAAAGATCCATTTACACTACCTCGCATCGACTAGGTGATTGACTCAACTACCGGTTGTGAAATTTTGTGTTTTCTCGACGCCTACTCGGGCTACCATCAGATCAAGATGAAGAAGGATGACGAGATCAAGACGCCATTCGGGGACTTCTGCTACATCTCCATGCCTTTCGGTTTGAAGAATGCCGGCACTACGTACCAACGGTGTATACAACGCTGCCTCCAGGGGCAGATTGGCAGGAACGAGCAGGCCTACATCGATGACGTGGTGATCAAATCCGAGAAGAAAGAGAATCTCCTAACAGACTTGGGGGAAACACTCTCCAACCTTAGGCGATTCAACATGAAGCTCAACCCAGATAAATGCGTTTTCAGAGTTTCTTCGGAAAAGCTACTCGGCTTCATCATTTCCGGAGAAGATCGATGCCATCATCAAGATGGGGCCACCTAAAAACCTCAAGGATGTCCAAAGGCTAATCGGGTGCATGGCGGCCCTCAGCCGATTTATTTCTCGACTCGGCGAAAAGGCCCTGCCCCTCTACAAGCTCCTAAAGAAGTCGGACACCTTCACTGGACATCTGAGGCCCAAGACGCCCTTGACAGGCTGAAGAAGTTCCTGACCACGTCCCCGGTGCTGGCTTCCCCGATGCCCCGCGAACCTCTGCTCCTCTACATCGCAGCGACTACCCAGGTGGCTAGCACAGTCTTGGTCGTTGAGCGCTCCGAGCCGGGCCACATACAGAAGGTCCAGTGGCCAGTCTACTTCATCAGCGAAGTGCTTTCCAAGTCCAAGGCGCGGTACCCACAGATACAAAAGATTATCTACACGGTGTTCATAACGTCTCAGAAGCTCATCCACTACTTCCAAGGACATCCGATTTCGGTGGTCAGTTCCTTCCCGATCGCCGACGTCATCAATAATCACGACACCACTGGAAGTATTCCTAAGTGGGCAATGGAACTAATGGCATTCAACATAGTTTATGCTCTCTGCACGGCCATCAAGTCCCAAGCTCTTGCTGACTTCATGGCCGAGTGGACGGAAGTCTAATCCCCGCCCTCTGTCATCGACCTCGAATATTGGACGCTCTATTTCGACGGTTTACTGATGCTTCAGGGTGCGTTGGGTTGGCATCGTGCTCATCTCTCCGAAAGGGAAACGCTTCAAGTATGTGCTACAGATCCACTTCCCGGCATCCAACAACGTCGTCAAGTATCAAGCCTTACTACATGGCCTACGAACTGGTGGTCAGGCAAGTCATGAAGGCATGGTCGTATAGAGACCCTGTTATGGAAGCCTACTGCCAAGAGGTGCGTAAGCTTGAAGTCAAGTTCGACGGCCTCGAGCTCACGCGCGTCCTCCACCGCGACAACGAGGCTGCAGACGCACTCGCCAAGCTGGGGTCCAATCGGGATGTCATCCCGGTCGGAGTTTTCCTCCAGGAGTTGCATGCGCCCTCCATCAAGGTGGAGACAGCGTCCGAGACCGCAGAACCACACCCCGAGGGATCCGGTAGCACTCAACAGACTGTGCAAGAGGTCTTGGTCATCAATCCCGACTGGACCAGCCCTTCCTTGACTACATCCTACGGGACACGCTTCCACAGGATCAGATCGAGGCACGACACCTCGCGAGGCGTGCCAAGGCCTACGTCATAGTCGAAGGCAACCTTTACAAGAAGAGCACCTCCGGAATTCTCCAGCGGTGCATATCTCAAGACCAGGGGAAGCAGCTACTGCACGACATTCACTCGGGAGTCTGCGGGCATCACGCGGCACTGAAGTCGCTGGTCGGGAAAGCTTTTCGACAAGGTTTCTACTGGCCGACCGCCGTCTCAGATGCTAAGCACATTGTACGCACCTGCGAGGGATGCCAATACTTCGCCCAGTAGACGCATTTGCCAGCTCAGGCACTCCAAACTATCCCGATCACGTGGCCCTTTGCTGTTTGGGGTCTAGACATGGTTGGTCCTCTCAAGACGGCTCCCGGGGGCTACACGCATCTTTTTGTCGCCGTCGATAAGTCCACCAAGTGGATTGAAGCCAAGCCAGTTGCCACGATCACTGCAGGACGGGCCGTCGAGTTCTTGCTGGACATCGTGTACCGGTTCGGCGTCCCCAATAGCATCATCACGGAAAATGACACTCAGTTCACCGGCGGCGTCTTCCTCCGGTTCTGTGACGACTACAACATTGGCCTCAGCTTCACCGCAGTGGCACATCCATGCACAAACGGGCAGGTTGAGCGTGCCAATGGTCTAATGATGCAGGGCATCAAACCTCGGATCTTCCAGCGCCTAAAGAAGTTTGCGGGCAAATGGGTAGCAGAGTTGCCCTCGGTGCTCTGGAGCCTGCGAACTACACTCAACCGGTCAACCAATTACACCCCTTTTTTCATCGTATATGGAGCCGAGGCCGTACTGCCGACTGATCTGGACCACGAATCCCCGCGTATCCGTGCTTACGCTGGGGACCAGTCGGAGGAAGCAAGACAAGATGCTGTTGACCAGCTTGAAGAAGCACGAGAAGTCGCCTTCCTTAGGTCGCCTAAATACCAGCAGGGCTTACGGCGCTATCACAGCCGGCACATACGCAGGCGCGTGTTTAACGTTGGTGATTTCGTCCTGCATCGAGTCCAGTCCAACAAGACCAAGCACAAGCTCTCACCACCATGGGAAGACCTGTATGTGGTTGCTGAAGTACTACGCTCGGGGGCTTACCGGCTGAAGGATAAGGACGGCAACCTCATCACCAACGCCTGGAACATTGAACAGCTACGTCGCTTCTATGCTTAAGCTTTGTACTTCTATATTTTAAGTATGGATAAATGAATAAATATATCTTTGCTCCATCTGAGCAACTATTGTGGTTTTTGACTGGCCTGTTATGTACGCTCACGGCTACACAAAGTAGACACTCGGGGGGCTACACCACACTGGGTGCGCCCAAAAGCACTCGGGCCTTTATCCTTCAATAATTATTTTAGTATTGTGTAAAAAGTTCGGCGTTAACTCTTCGTTTTCGATCGCCGGTCTACGCCACAACCCTGCACTACACGGGAAACAAACCAAGGCTAATCTCTACGCAATGGGGACTACGACGGGTCGGCAAGAGCACACACAAAGGGCTAACTTACACACGAATGAATTCTTACGAAAGAAGAGTACTTCAAATATATATGGAACGGTTTACTCTTTTTTCTACTTGTAGAGGACAACGCTATCAGCGATGGTGTTCGCCGCAGACTGGACCTCCTCCATCAGCGCGGGAACCTCTTCATCGACGGTGTCGGCGGCAAGGCCTTCCCCGATCGCTCCCATGTCGAGTGATGGGTAGTGGGACTTTGCCACTGCGAGCGCCAATTGGGCTCCGGCCCATGTAGGCTCCTTCAGCAAAGTCTTCGCCTAATCAGGCACTCACTGAAGATGCTCCACGACTGCCTCCGCGTGGTCTGGAGTCGGGTCGCCCTCCCAGAGGGTGTCGCAAGCCGTCTGAGCAGCCGCCTTCAAGGACCCGGCCGTTAGATGCGCCTTCTCAAGGCGCGTTTGAAACACTGTGGAGGCAACAAAGCTACGTCAGCAAGATATTTGGCAGGCTCTGACGGAACAGATAGGAGTCGGGGGCTTACTAGCGGCAGTGTCCTGAGCCATCTTCAGTGAGGACTCGGTGGCGGCTTTCTCCTCCTCAAACTGCCGAGCATGAACCCTCATCGCCTTGAGCTCTTCTTTGAGCTTGGCGGTGACTTCAAGCTCCTTCTTAAGTTTGGAGGCCTCGTCTTCAGCAGCTACAGAAGATGTTATAAACAATCAGTTCAGCAAAAGCAGAAGTGACCAAAGAAGTTCGATCTCATTACCTTGAGCTCGGGTAGCCTCGTTGCAGACGTTCCTCTCCAAGGATTCAATCTCGGCCTCCCACACGACCACTTGCTCTTGTGTCGCGCGGAGGGTGGCCTTCAGGTTATCCCACTCGGCCTTGCGTTCAGGGGCGGAGACAGGCCCCAGGCACCCAGGGCCCAGGCCCGGGGCGTGACGCTAGAACTCTTTAGTACTGTAGCATTTACTGTAGCATTTTTGACACTGTAGCACTTGTAGGCCCGGGGCGTGGCCCGGGGCCTGACCCGATCCTGGCTCCGCCACTGCTTGCGTTGGCCAGTCGGTCGAAGTCGAGAAGCTTCTCTTGAAGGAATTCGGTCTTATCTCTAGACCTCTTGGTTAAATTCTGCATAAATGACAAAGGAAGTTAGCTACTCGGGAAAAATCATCAAGATCCTCCGCTCGATTCCTTGAACCAAGTGGAGGCTCGGGGGCTGCACCCACTGGGTGCACTGATCATGCCCCAATACGGAATCTACAGGCTAAACAAAGAACCTCCGCCCGACTGTTCCAGTCGGCCGGAGGCTCGGGGGCTACTCCCCAGTGGATGCACCATCTGCGCACTCATGGCAAAAAGAAGAGAAGTAAATGCAAGGACAAAAAACATACCTTCATCAACGGCTAAAGCTTGCCGTTCACCAGGTTGGCACTCTCCTTCACGGTCTCGAGACCTTTCTTCAAGGTCTTCAATAACTCTGGGAGCTGGTCTCCGAGTTGGGTGGCGGTGCCTATTGCCTCCTCCCACTCTTCCGACTCCCGGATGTCATCGATCTCCCATAGGACTTCATCTCGCTTCAAGGGGTTCATCTGGCGGACCCGAAGCGGCTGGAAGTCCAGGTGGAAGCCCGGCGGAGGCGGCGGCACGTGGCCAACATCGATCTCCTCCACCGGCAGCACTAGGGCCCCCCTTGGGACACGGCGGGACGATCCGCACCGCCCCCCGACTGGGATCCGCCTGCTCGGTTGTAGTGGGAGCTTGCGCTCCAGCGCTGGACCCCTCCGGCTGATGGGCAGGAGGCGGGGTCAGGGACGCACCGTCCTGTTGGGAAGACTGCTGCAGTGAAGAGACGCTGGCAGTTCTCGGGGGAGACGACGACCGGGGGTCCGACCCTGCCGTACCCTCACCTTGACCAGATCCCTGAGCACTCGGTTTGCCCCTTGGAATATCCAATGTGTTCTTCGGCCTACAAAGGCAACCAGGATTATCGCTGTCGGAGTATTATTCCGGCAATACTACTTATGGGGCGGCGTGAGCACAGCAAATCTGGATGGGTGCACACGGGAGACAAGATTTAGACAGGTTCAGGCCCTCTCGGAGAGGTAATACCCTACGTCCTGTGTTTGGTGGCTGGTATTGCTGTATCCCGAGTGCCGCAAGCCCTTGAGAATCGATCTCGAGGGGGCTTGAGCTATGAAACAATGGAGATTAAGCTAGATCATATGTTCTCTGCCGATCGGAGGTCCCCTACCGGGCCTTATATAGTCGGCCGGGGTAGGGTTACAGAGTCCGAGTCGGCTAACAGATTGATTTCCTATTCGGTTACAACTGATTCCGGGTAAGCCGGACAGATATTAGTCCTTGCCTTGTACTCCACGCTGGTGAGGTGCCCCCGTGTTGTAGTCGGACTCCGAGTAGCCGGCCCGGCCCATCCCGTGGCCGGGAGGCCGGATTCGTCCTCCTTGATGGTACCCGGGTGCCATGTCACCATCAATCGCTGCTCTCCGCTATGATAAAGGGCAGAGGGCGCTCACTCGGTGACATACCTGCTAGATCTCTGCAAGTTGAAGCGCTTCTTAGACTCCGAGGCCCGCCATTCTGGTGCGGCGGTCGCTGGAGCCGCCAGCATTGAGGAACCTCCTTGCTCCTCGGTGGCGACAGATGCCGCCGGGGTAGGACGGGCAGAGGAGCTGCCCTGTCCCCCAAAGACGACATCGGCTGTTCGTTTCCCCCTCCTCCGAATGAGGGGGACCTCATCTTCGTCCTCCTGAGGATCTTCCTCGGCGGCGGCGGCTGATGCCACTGGGGCAGGACGGGTAGAAGGAAAAAACTGCCCTGTCCCCCCGAGGCGGCGTCGGTTACTTGTTCCCCTTCCTCCGAATGAGGGGGACGTCGTCTTCATTTTCCTGAAGGTTTTCTTCAGGTGTTGCCGCAGTCGACGGTGGGGCGATGGGGTGCAGTTGCGGCTGCTTTCCCCTTCGACGACTCGGCGTCGGCGGTGGAGGCCCGGGCCCTCTTCTGCGGCGGCTGCCCGCTACTTGAGCCGCCGGTGTACGTGTACGGTTCCAAGGCTCGTCCTCTGGGAGAGGAGCTAGCCTTGGAGCTGAACCCAAAAAGATCCTGCAAGGTCGGATTACATAAACGAAGTCAGAATGCGACTCGGTTACAACACAAATTACAAAGCACCAATGTCAGAAGATCGATTGCTTACCTGGTTTGGGGGGTTGGCTAAGCTGAAGGGCACTGGATGCCCGGAGGTGTCCAGGCTCACGTCCTGAGTCATCAACCTCCCGACTCGGCTCCGCACTTCTTGCTCCGTAAGCACGTCGGCTGACTCCCGGGTCACGTCCTGGTGGTTGATGTACTCATACATCGGATGGACCTCAGCTTGGCAGGCTGGATCCGACTACTGATGAACGTCGAGATGACCCCGACTCCGGTAACTCCCGCCTGGAGCACTCGGGCAAGGTGCCCGCGAAGTACTTCAACCCCGGGGCACTCCCAATCCTTTGGAAGCTCGACCCAGCTCATCTTGCTCTCGGGAGGCTGGCATTCGAACCTCGAAAGTGAGGGCTTGAGGTTGGAGCAGTAAAACCACTCCGAGTGCCACCCTTTGTTGGATGATTGGAATGAGATCTCTAAATAGTTTTTGACAGCGCCGGCTCTCAACTGAAACCCGGCGCCTCCTACTACGGCTGGCTTGTTCTTACTGGGCTGAGGCTTGACGACAAAAAGATGTTTCCAAAGGGCGAAATGTGGCTCTATCCTTAGGAAGCACTCGCACAAGGTGATGAAACAAGCGATGTGCAGCATGCCGTTGGGATTGAGGTTCTGTAGCTCCAGCCCATAGAAATACAGCAACCCGCGCAGAAAAGGGTGGACTGGAAGGGAGAATCCGCGGAAGAAATAAGGAGCGTGCACAACGATCTCACCCGTGTTAGGGGTGGGGAAGTCTTCTCCGTCGGCGGCTCGCCACTCGATCAGCTCTTTCGGAGGCAGCACCCCCGCCTCCACCATGGCTTGCAGCCTCGCCTTCGTCATCGTGGATTTCACCCATGGCGCTATCGGGTCAAGCGGGAAGCTCTCCTCGCCGAGCGTGGACCACGGCACCGCGTTCTCCTCCTCTCCAAACAGATCTGCCTCCTCGATGATGGTGGGCATTCGGCGGCAGCAGCCCGGATCTAGGGTTTTGGATTCCCGATCTAGACGCGGTCGGCTACGGTGGGGGAGCGGATGCGTGGAGCACTACGCGGTGGCGAGATGGGCATCGTGCGGCGGCGTGATGGGCGCAGGGATGACGGCGGCATGGGCTTGGTGTGAGGCGGCGCTTCCGAGTTTGCGGGGCGCAGAGAGGGCGAGGAGACTGTGGGGCACTGAGAAGGCAAAGTGTAAAATAAATTAGGGATAAAATGGTTTTCACCGTGCCTCCCCGTCTTATAAGGGAAGACAGCCTGGGCGGTGTGACGTTTCCATTTCGAGCGCTCGGTTGACCTGGGGTTTCAACGGTCGGCCTCCAGGGGTTAATAGCCGTTTGAATACACTCTGAATAAAGAGCAATTGTAACGTGCCTCCAACGGACCGCTAGTCGGTTACCGAACAATTTGGGACCGAGGCATTACAGTTCGAAGGGTTTTGCTGATTGACCTTTAGGGGTCCACAACCACTTGAATACACCCGAGCGAAGGGCGGCTGAAGTACGCCTCCAGCAGGCCTCTAGTCGGACACCGAATAACTCGGGGCCGAAGCACTACGGTTTGTGTTCGGGTTCTGACACGAACTCCGAGGGTATTTCCCCATAGGGACACTAGCTGGACCTGAGCCACTCAGGAAACCAGGTACCACTCGGGAATTCGGTTGGGATTTATGGTATGCCCCTCGCTGGGTCACTAGCCGGTCTCCATCCGCTGGAAATGACTGGATACCACCTGGACTTACCCGTTATTAGCTCACCTACTATGATATTCCTGCCTTACGGGTGATTATTACTCGGCTTATTGTTTTTATTCCACAGGAGTTTTATGAGTCCTTCATAATCTCCCTGCAAGCAACGAGGAGGCGTGTTCAGGCGGATACCATTCGGAAAATTTGCCCAAGGGAGAAGGCAAAAAAGCACTTGGTTTGGGCGAAGGCACTACCAAGACAAGCTGCAGCCAGATCGTGAAGGACTCAGGGGCTACTGATGATGACATAGCATCCGGGTATCGTCAAGGAGGACAAAACCGGCCCTTTGGACATAGGGTGGGCCGGGCCGACTGCTCGGAGTCCGACTTCTATATGGGAGCGCATCATCGACTTGGAGTACAAGACATAAACATGTACCTACCTGATATCTCGGGTTCTAGTTGTAACCGATTAGGAGATCTACTTGTAAACCAATCTGGGCTTATGTAACTCAGCCCCTGCCGCCTATATAAGGCAGGGCAGGAATCCCCCGATGGGTAAGGCGTTATACAGAGGATATATATACATCCTAGCAACCTAGAGAGCCCCTCTCGAGGTCTTACTGCATACGGTACACAAGCAATACAATCTACCAAACACAGGACGTATGGTATTATCTCCTCCCGAGGGCCTGAACCTGTATAAACTCTATGTCCCGTGTGCACCCATCTAGATCTGCTACGCGTACGCTGCTCCATGTTCATTATTGCCGGATCAAAACACCGACAGTGAGGAACCAGCAAATTTGGAGAAAATGTATTATAAGATAATAAAAAATGGAACAAAATCTTGTACGGACATACTACAATACTACATGATTAAAATTTGCACGCTAATTAGAAAAACAAAAGTTAGTAATCTGTAATCTTGTTCCACTCCCTGCATCACCGCGTGCAAACGATGATGTCTTTCAGTGTGGCCGTGGAGACGTCCCTTGAGTGCAATTACTGGCGACTAATGACTCGAGAACCACCAAAATGAAAACGAGAAAAGGAGATGTTTGACGTAGAATCGGGAGAAATGGTTAACACGTCGTACAAACTATGCAGGCCAGACATCCACGTCTCGCGTTAACAACTGCACCCATCCACGCAAGGAAAAGGAAATGGAAAGTTATCTGATTTTCTTGACATGCCATGCCAATGCCGTGGTTTCTTGAGAACTCTTGGTGTGAGCATAAGGTTACGGAAGCATCCGATCGGGTTCAGGTCTAGCTTCTACCTTAATTTTAAAGTGTGGGGGGATTAATCTTAGCTCCCACCACCTAAAAATGAAATTCAATTTTCATGGTCTCTTGAGAGTACAGAGCATCATAGAATGGATGCTGCCGGTTACGGGCTTGCTTGGGCTCATCTCCAGGATCTGGGCTTTGATTTTGGTTGAACTGGGCCTTGGGAACCCAGCACCTTCTTTTTTTTGTCTCTCTCTCTCTCTGAAAGTGAAGTCTCTAAACATGAAATCAAGCCTCGGAAAAGGTGATGGGGTTCTAGCTGTTGGAACGAACCTGAATTGCTATTTGGCTTAAGTTAACTGAGTTCCTATCGCCTCTCTTGTTGTTTTTTTCCTGCTCTCCTGTGACGTACGTTGACAGGGTTGTAGGAGTGTGTCGGGCTAGTAACTCAGTATATGGTTGTACAACACTTAAACTGTTTTAATCCGGTCAGAACACACGAGGAAGTAGCACCTTTCTCTGGCCAGCGATAAGTACTGCGATGCTGCGGGGTGGTGCAAATGCTGCGTCGGGTTCACTATTTATAACCTGTAAACGAGCAATGCGGCACACACATAAGATCGATCCCGATCGAAATATTCCTGAATGTACCGGCGTTAACTACTTTCACATGAGTTCGGTTGTTTCCATACTTAACCAACTACAGCAAATCGTAACCACAGTAGTAGTCGCTAACGCGGACGATTGAAAGGAAAAGTCGCTAAACAAGAAATTGTGGGGTTCCAGCTGTTGCAATAAACCTGATTTTAACCGAGGATTTCCTATTGCCTCTGTTGTATTGTTACCTCTTCCCTGCTCTCATACCTGTATAAAAATATAACGTATGTTGGCGTGATCATATATAGGAGTCTGTCTAGCTAAGAGGAACATAAATTCGGTATACGGGTGAACGATACTGCTATTAATTGACAAAAAATGTTATTGTTCAGATTTTGGTCGAGGACCGGAAAATATTCGAGCGATTCTTTTGAAGAAAAAATCAGTTGACTGTCACGTAGAGAGAAACCCTTTTTCATGATCAGGATCTTACTTTTGCGGTTGACGCAAGGACAAAGAACACGAACACGAATACGAACACGGCCTTTCTCTTGAGGGCCTTTAGAGTTCAGACCCCGCGCGCTCCACCGTCCACGTCCCGCCGCCCACATTCCCCGTTATTCCACGACACGCCGTTGCTGTCGACACCATGGCGTCAGGTGCAAGCGAGACCACCAAAATTTTAGCAGCATCCGAATACGAATCCCATGGCTAGCTACTCTGCTTTTTAACGGTAGCCGTACCCGTATCTCGAGAAGAACAAAAACTTGGCTTACATCTCAAGCGCATGATATTTTCGGATAGCACTTTCGGCAGCACAGCGGAGGCCCATCATCTCGTCAACTTTGGCAGCACATCCCACAGCATATTACCGAGCACCGACGAAAACCGAGAGCCGTGCAGCCTGACATCGCAAACCAACGCGCGCGGCGATCGCAAGCGATGCAGCGGTATAAATAGCGGCCAACACCTCGTCGCATTTCCTCAAACCAACCGAGACCAAGAACGTTCTGAAACCAGCGTAAGGTACTTAGCTAAGAGATTTCCAAGATGAGCATGGAGATCCTGGACGGGAGGACGGTGCAGAGCTTCGTGGAGGACGAGGGCGCGTTCAACTCGTCGGTGGACGGCCGGTTCGCCGCGCTCGACGTTGACCGCGACGGCCGGCTGTCCTACGCCGAGTTGGCCACGGAGCTCATGAGCCTCCGGGTGCTCGAGAGGCACTACGGCATCGACGACGAGGCCACCGCGGGCGAGGCCGAGCTCGGGGAGCTGTACCGCGGCCTGTTCGCGCGGTTCGATCGTGACGGTGACGGCGCAGTGGACCGGGAGGAGTTCCGGGCCGAGATGAAGGAGGTCATGCTCGCCGTCGCCAGCGGGCTCGGCTTCCTGCCGGTGCAGATGGTGGTCGAGGAAGGCAGCTTCCTCAAGGTGGCTGTGGACAGGGAGCTGGCCAGAGCTGCTTGACCGGCCGGCTAGCTTCTCATGGCCATGGCGTTAGTTGCACCGGTCATCGGAGGTTCTGTGTTACGTACGTTGAACTCGCCTTAGCTTTGCTGCCGTCTTGGTAGTTCTGTGTACTTTGGACTACACCAATTTAGTACTTGGACGAGTGTTTGGGAGTTTGGCTACAAGACGAGGCACTACATGTGTGTACTAATGCTGAATGACACTTCAGCTATGTAACCGTGATGGTGTATTTGCAGAGTTACTTTTTGTTTTCGTTTCTGGAATATTGACTGTTTTCATGTTGAACAGGTGACGAATAAACCACCCGCATTACATAATGCATCTTTTTATCATCATTCATTTGACGAGTTGAGTGAAATTGACGTAGTATAGCTTCGGAAATTCAGAGTTGGTAACTTGGTGTTCACACTTCACAGGCTAATATAACTGATCCTTCTTTTTTGAAGAAAATAAGGTGATACAGAGGCCGGTGATACAAAGTTGTCAAGTATGTGAACAACGGGATCTATCAGCCGTTTGCACGGAGATTATTCTCTGAGGAACAACATTGAAGAATAAAAGAGAGAAAGCAGAGGCTAATTAACTTTCAAAACTGTTGAGCCCAAGGTAGTATGTCGCCTATCTTGGTGGTTTCACGAGTGGCCCATGTCGTAAGCTCGTCCGAAATACTTTACAGCAGGTAGAAACGAGTTGTGGACAAGGAATCAAATACCTGTTTGTTTCGATAGTGCCAGAGGTGCAGCAGGCTGCAAAGCATATCAGCCATAGTTTGTTGTGAGGCGTCGTCTGAGTGACCTTCTGGATGAATTCCAAGGTGTTGCTGCAGCGTGATGCCTGAGGCAGTAAGCCAATTTTCTACCAGACCCATTGCACATTCTGGCAGTGGAGGAATATATGATGGGCGGATTCGAGAGTAGGACAACGGTCACAGCCCGCATCTGCGATCTAGTGTTTTTTGGCCATGTTGTCTTTGGTGTTAAGTCTCCCTCTGTATGCCAGCCACAGAAAATGCGGTACCGGGGTGGGATTAGTCGGAGCCAAATCCACTTGGTGGGCTGCCAGGTGATACCTCGGTCAGTGAACAAACCTGTAGAAGTTTGCAGTAGTAGGCGCCGGACTACCAAGAATGAGGGCTCCATTGTCTACCATGTTTGGGATTGGACTCAGGTCATGCAGAGCACTTAGTAGGTCCTGTAGCTGATGTTCTGTAGTCATGGATAGCGGGTCCAAGAGCTTAATGTCCCAGCTGCCATTGCTGAATTGTGATGCTACTATGCAGTGTTGATCAACTGCGAAGGTGAATAAAATTTCATATTGGAGTGCAAAACGAAGGGGTGCCCATTGGTCATGCCGGAAAGAAGCGGAGTTGCCTGCGCCAAGCTGTACTGTGGTTGAGAACTGAACTGTAGGAACGAGCTGCAGCAGGGTTCACCGGAGGGGCGTGTCCCTGGACAACGGTTGATGGGGGATATGTGTGGTGAGGTACCATGATGCCAGCCAAGTAAAGCATGTACCAGTTGTGCCTAAAAGTAGCTTTAGCAACCAGCTTGCACATGAGGGCTCTGTTATGCTCATGTAAATTCCTGGTGCCTAGACCACCGTGTTGTTCCGGCAACGTAACGTGTTCCTAGGTGACAAGGCAGTGTCCTCTCTGCGTTGTGCTGGTCCTCTTCCAAAGAAACGCTCGAATGAGTTTGTCAACCCGATCAATGATGCTTCGGCCACGCAATGCAGGACATGTAGAAATTGGATATGGTGGACATGACAGAATTGATCATGGTGACTAGTCCTCCCCAAGTGGCATCCATCCAGCGAGCCGGCTGTCAATTCAGTCAATGATAGGCTGTAGTAGCTCCTTAGGGATCTTGGTCATGGAGAGCGACAGGCCTAAGTAAGTGCATGGCAAATTGCTGATTGGGCATCCTTCTGACCTTCCTCTTGTTTGAGATTCTCCGTTTTTATCATCTTTTTGTCTTTTGACTCGCGCATATTTTTCTTTCGACATTTGCAGATCGCCAAGTGCAAAGTTCAGAGTTTGCTCTGCAACATCTCTCTATTCTGCAAGGCGGCCATGCATGGGCCCTCTCTCTACCACCATATGGTTCAGCCCAACATGAAATATCTCTACTTCTCTACGAATCGATCTGGCCCGCGAAAAGAACACATCCGTGGGGGTCACGAAATCTCAAAAAACATTCCTCAAAGGAAAAAACATATCTCAAAAAATCTACCAAAAATGTCAATCTTCACAAAAACGAAGGGAAGAATTCGTGGGATTACGTGGTTCGCGTCGATGGGATGGAAAGATTTACGTAGGGGCTGCGTTTCCTCCCCTCCCCCCTGCAGGCTGCCTATATATATAATCGAGACGTCCCCGTCGCTGCTCATCCCATCACGACCACCACGACTCACGTCGATCGATCGAGCGAGCGAGCGAGTTGTTTTGTCGGTTCTGTCAGGATGCAGATCTTTGTGAAGACCCTGACGGGGAAGACGATCACGCTCGAGGTCGAGAGCAGCGACACCATCGACAATGTAAAAGGCAAGATCCAGGACAAAGAAGGTATACTACTGACCATCAGCATCTCCGATGCATCATCACCTTCACCTGCATCGCCGCCCTGCTTGCCGATCGCATCTGTTCACTGCTCCTTAATGTAATTTGCATGCTTCATCTGTGCTTTGGCGTCGGGTGTTATTGTGTAGGGATACCGCCGGACCAGCAGCGGCTGATATTCGCCGGGAAGCAGCTCGACGACGGCCGGACGCTGGCTGACTACAACATCCAGAAGGAGTCGACGCTCCACCTGGTGCTCCGCCTCCGCGGCGGCAGCCGGGGTGGCCGCCCCAAGGGCGTCCCGCCCAACCTCCTGCAACTCGCGCTCAAGTACAACGAGCAGAAGATGGTCTGCCGCAAGTACGTAGATATTTTTTTCACTTAGTTTTCACCAGTAATAATCCATCGTACCGTCGTTCACAATCGCGGAGACCTATGCATGTATGCATGCGTACGACTGAATTTTTTTGTTTTTCTTAAGAAGATTGATTTTGTTCTTTCGCTTGTAATGCGTGTGATAACGTGCCCTAACTTTTTTCACCGTTCTACTTCTATCGCAGGTGCTACGCGCGCCTTCCCGCCAGGTCTACCAACTGCCGCAAGAAGAAGTGCGGCCACAGCAACGAGGTGATATTTAGTTTTCGATTAGCAATCGACAAAACAATTTTAAGTTCCTGTAATGAAATTTCGTTCATTCTTTTGATCTGATGCATTTTTTCCAACATTGTTTTTCAGCTGAGGCCAAAGAAGAAGTTCGTTTGAGTGAACAATTCCTTTTGAGCTTCCAAATCTGGACAATTGGGAAGCTCCTCATGGATCAGTTGAATAAATTGTGTTAGCATTGTAGCAGTTTCGGATTTAAGTTATGTCTTAGTCTAAAGTTCCTGTTGAATGTTATTCATGGCAATGCCAGGCTTGATAAATGACAGTGAAAGTGCCCCCTGGATGTTCCTTCTAGTTGATATGGTTGCTTAAGTCTTTAATTTTCTGCCTGGGATGAGCTCTTGCCTGCTTCTTTTTCCCCCCTTTTTTGTTCTAGTTATGAACTCTACCGCCGTCGGCGTTAATAAGATATTATCGCTGATCAAGTCATGCAGTCACATGCTACGAACTCCCTGCAGTAACTTCAAAAGTTTCAGAATCAAACCGTGGAATGCCCCATGTCAAAACCGGTGGACTAGGAATTCATGATTTGAGTGCACCGTGTGATATAGTTGACGTACATGCTAATTTGAGTGCACCAGGTGATATTATTGGGTCACATGCTGAGTTAGGTGCACCATATATTGATATGCTTTAATTAACCGTTGTTTTGAATGAACCATGTAACATACTAGTTAAGTCTGATATGGATCATGTGAAATTGATTAGACATGAAGAAGCTTTGACTAGAATTGCTCTTGCTACTTGTTTGTGTTATATTGCGTTGGACCCACCTACATGCTATGGGTAAATCTTTTGAAATTACATGTTTGAGATCTTGGACAAGTGTTTACACCTCTGATTATAAGTTTAATTTGATTAGAGATTATAGTGTAGACATTGATTTTTTTGTGCATAGGATATGCACAACATATAATAGATAAATATGTGCTGATTTTGGGTAAAGATAAATATGTGCAAAAACTTATTCCTCGTGCAATTCCATCCAATCTTTGTGATAATTACGATGTCAATAATGTATTGCATGATTGTTTAAATTTTAGTATATTAAGTTGTGCTAGAGTTCAACATGCTGTAGCTGACAACTTGCGAACCATTAGAGTTATATCACTTTTGTTGAAATGCTTGGATATTGCTTGCTTACAATATGATATCAATAAGCTCCGTATGTCGTTCAAAAGCTTTACAATTATGCCCACCTATGCTACCACTGCAAGCTTAGAAATTCAGAAATTTGAATGTCATGAATGCTTCACTTATACTTGTAAAACTAGTTGCATTATTTGTTGTTTGAGAAATTTTGAATTGCTCATTGACATTTATGCTTATTCTATTCATGATAACATAATGAGCTATTGCTGTTTTAAAACATTAATTGCACGACATAGAAGAGATATTAATATACATATATACATATATACACACACACCCCACGCATGCATCTTGTCTTATTTCTTAGCCTATTTTCAGATTAAGCAACACCGATGATGGCTTTATTTTCAAAAAGGGAAGGATGATAAGGACATGACCTCTATGGATACAACCACCGCTATACTTCTTCAAGCCAAGATTGGAGTAAAGACAAGAGAAGGAGTAATGATTCTTGGAGCAGCAAAAGGAAGATCAAATGTAAGATATTGAGCTCCAAGATGATGATCAAGCTACATCAACATGAAGGGAGAATAGTGCATGAAGATGATGAACTTTTTTCTGCCTTCTACAGGTAAATGATGCCGCCATGAAGACATAATGAAGGATGGCCAAATCTATACCCACAAGAGAGCATTAAATATTTCAGCTGACACTTATATGACTTAGTAATATTTTTAGTTGGTGATGCGCCACCTTATTGGCCCTTGGGCCATGTAAACCGAGAGGGGGAGAAGTCCTAGTCATCCTCCACCCTAGGGGTTGACCCCTTAGGCTGCCCCCCTCATATATAAACAACTCCACCTCCTAGGGTTTAGGCTACTGCTACTTTTTGAGTATTCGCTTGTTCGGCGAGAGCAACCGTCAATACTATGGTTTAGTACCCCGTATTACAAACACCTCAATTTTATTTGCAATATTCAAATTGCTATTTATCAAGAGGCTCCACCACGCGGCCAGCAAATCGTGCGCCAACAAGCACAATCGCTTTCCGCACAATCTCAACATCCTGCCTCGAACTCTTCCCAACCGTCATAATATTGCCATGGGAAGCCATGCGGACCTAGACACACACAGAGCCAACACAAGAGGAAAACAAAGAGGCAAAACTGATGCCCCAAACTGTACTGTGTAGCGGTATAAGAAACCATACCGGATGGAGGAATCTCTAGCACCGAACATGCCATTTTCATATTTGCGTGTGTTTCAGATCGTGAGCATGAATGCCCAGTCGATCTGTGTTAGCAGGAGCATGTAATCCAACGGTAGCATGCATATCTTGGTAAGAAAAATCCAGTGAAGACCACTACCTGATCGGATCTGCACTCATACCACAACCGACAATACCCGGATTCTACAGATCGACGTGAACAATCCCATGCTGATGAACAGCAACATCTAGACCAGCACCGGAACCAACCGGATCCATCCCACGAACCCTCTTATCCTCATTGGCCCGCACCGACCGAGATTCTACTGGCAATCCTGCGATCTATAGGCATGCCTCAACCTTGACCCGCATCCTTGCTCAACAGGCCTTAAGATCCTTCAAATTTCAAATAATCCGACGTGCTCTGGACTTGAGCGACTTGATACTGAACAGGCCTGCGACACATCCCCTGAATGCCTCCCCAGGAGATCCTGTAGGATCCCAGTGGAACAGAGATGAGCCATAGATGACTGCCACCGCCAGGTTGCTCTAGTGTCATCGCCCTAAGTGTAGTGCTTCAATTTTGGTAATCAATTGGGTCAAAGGGCTAAAAAAGGTGTTCAGACTTTTAACAGAAGTCAGCCAAAGTTTGACCTAAAGCTAATGTTTGGAATTTTCAAATTTTCAATGAAATCATGTACCCGACAGGCAGCAGGGGCTGGACACTAACTAATGCCTATTGAATGCTAGGTACCCTTAGCATCTAGTAAGATGAATGGCGTGGGATAAGGTTGCTCCTCAAAGCTTTGAGATTTTTGGTTGTCTGATGCGTTTTGCCCTCCATTTCCACCGTTCATTTTTCACTGGTTGCTGACCTTGATTCTATGGCCTTCTTCTTTTGGTATGCATAGAACTATCCCATATGACTAACACTAGGGCCTGATCTGTCCGCAGCTAGGTGCCTCCCTACTACCTGGGTATCCGGTGGATCATAGGGGAGAGACATGATGGTTTTGTTAGATTTTTGGGAGGGGAATAGTGGAATTTCGCCTATCTCCTCATTGGTTTCCGACAACGCCATACTGCCAGTCCTCCCACAATTCACTACTGGGTACGAGACTAATGTTTTCATAGGTGGAGGGCAAAGTTAGTCCACCTTTTCCCTTTCCCCATCCCCTTGTCTCTCATCTCTCATCTTCCACTCACCTCACACTGTGTCACGTCGACAGTACCAGCGATGCCTCTCCTCCCGCCGCCTCCCACCTCACCCCTAGTGCCACCTCCTGCCTCCAGCATCGCCATCCTCCCAACATTAATGATAGCATCATTGTCAATTAAGAGGGATTCGAGGACTCAAAGACTCGTTGCCAGTTAGTATGGGCCCGGTGAAGCCAGATCTAGTGGTGAAGGGCCCAGGTGGCCATTGTGGCGCATGGTACTGGGGCCGAGGCGGCTGGTACGCTGCGTCCAGAGCTCACCTTGCCCCTCTACCCTGTGCTCCCCGTGACGCTCTTTGTCCATTCCCGGGCACCATGCTCTTCTCCACTGCCTTCATAGGTTAACCCCGTGCAGCGCGTGATGACAACTGTCCTCGGCCAGAGCGGGCTGTTGATGGGTAGGTCCGTTAAGGAGGAGGTCAAACGAAAGCACACATCTTCCTTTAGAGCAAACCAAGCCATCGTTGAACACCTCCTACAGGCAGTTGTGCAGCCGAAGACTGCTACCACTGAAGACTGCTACCACTGTTGTCGTCCTCCTCCTCCTCCTACGCCACCGTGCACCTCCGCTCCTCTGGCCTTCCCACCCGCTCCGGCGAGCTGCCTCCCCAAATCTCTGCGCCGCTTCTTCTCCCCCAAATCATGCTCTGGAGATTTGACACACTTGAGATGCTAGGTTTGTTGCCTTTTGTTGTGAGTTGGAATGCGTAGATCCGATCATGGGTTTTGGATTTTTTTCTGGAGTCGTAGAAGAATTATGTTTGTTGGAATGGTGGAATTTTTTGCAGTTCATAGGATTTGGTTCACACATCTTTGGTTATGATTCGATCTGTGCAACATTTTTTTGATACTCCACAAAATTGTTCATGTTCTAGGATCTTGTTCAGTTTGTTTATTTTTTTTTGTTGAAGGATCGAACATGGAGAAATGGTGAAGAAAAATGTTACGGTAATTTGTCGGTTCCTGAATTTGTTTCCAGGTGTCATGTTAAAACTCTCCGAAATCATTCTATTTTTGCGTCCTAATTGTGTTTAAATCATGTACACTAGGTGTCATGTTCAAAACTCCTCAAAACTTGACAAAACATGATGAAATATGTGCAAAACAAAGAAGGAAAATATCTAGATTTTAAGAAAGATAAATGAAAATTGTGGTCCATTCATGAAATATACTTAGTTAAACACGGTGAATCATGATGAAACAACTTCCAAACCTGTATGGATCTCGATGAAACTTCTATATAACATTTAGGGAAGTCAATGGAACCAGAGTGAGCCCCACATAAAACATGACAAAACCCTATGAAACACTACAAAGTATGGTGAAAATCACCAAAAATTCCATAAGAATTCGTGAAATATTTTTCCAACATAACTAAGCATTATGAATCATGTATGGAACCTACAGATGACCCACTAATTGTTCATGAGCATAATTGTCATCTCTTTTCTAAATTTAAACAGTTTCACATTGGTTTCATCGAGTTCTAAATAAAAAATTATTTTTCAGATAATATATCCAATATTGATTTTATTTTGAAAATATCTTCATAACAAACATAACTGTTTAAACAAGTCCTAAATCAGACTTTTGGTTCAAAAGATTTAGTCATTTAAAATTTTCGCATGAAAAATTAAATGCCTAACTTGGAGTAGAGAGAGAGAATCTAGATGGAGAAAAGCAAAACATGTACGTGGTGGCTATATGGAGGAGAGAGAAAAGAGAGACAATGCCAACCAACTCTTACATCCATATGGATTCCTCAAACATATAACCCACTAATTATTGTCTACAGATAAGATTGTGTACAGATTTTAGCTTTTTATAAACATAGGACAATATGTATACGTTGAGAAGAAATAATATCGAAATATTACAACTTAGGAAAAAAAAATACATCATGCATTCATAGAAAAAATAGACAATGAATTGGACTGCAACATGTAACGTGCATCGTAAAAATCCCCTGGGCATGCCCTGCTGCGACGCCACTAGAGTGTCTGTAGGCAATTATAAGCGCTTGTTTGTAATTTTTATTCTCATCGACGACTTAAAGATCTTTTTTGTAAAATTGTGGAATTTAGTTTAATCTAGAGTTTGGGACCATTGCTCGTGACATTAGTTTGGACCATTTGACGCAGACATAAAGCTAACCGCAGATGCAGGGTGCTCACCGACCGATTACCATCACCTCCATATGCAGCAATATTGCAGGTTGTTATGAGCTCACCGAATCTAACCCTGTGCAGTCCAAGGCGAATCGACGGAGATGAGCCGTTCTAGTGCGCCAGGGCCGCACCTGCTGTTCGTGACCAGTCCACTGCAGGGCCACATCAACCCGGTGCGCCGCCTCGCCGCCCGCGTCGCGGCAGCGGGCGCCCGCGTCACCGTCTCCACCGCCGTCTCCGGCCACCGCCGCATGTTCCCTTCCCTCGCGTCACCCGACGAGGAGGCCGTCGACGGCGCGGGCCTGCTGCATATCCCCTTCTCCGACGGCTATGACGAGGGGTTCGATCCTGTGGTGCACGACATCCGCTCCTACAACGCGCGCACCCGCGCGGCCGGGTGCGAGACGCTCTTAGGTGTCGTCGCCCGCCTCGCCGAGCGCGGCCGCCCCGTCACGTGCGTCGTGTACACGTTCCTCGTGGGGTGGGCGCCCGCCGTCGCGCGCGCCCACGGCATCCCCGCGGCGCTCTACTGGATCCAGCCGGCGGCCGTGTTTGCGGTGTACTACCACTGCTTCCACGGCCACGACGCCGTCCTCGCCTCCTGCGCCAACGACCCTGACCGGGACACCGTCGTCCGCCTGCCGGGCCTGCCGCCGCTCAAGTCCCGTGCACTCCCGTCCATCGTGTCGATCACCTCGCCGGAGCAGCAGAGCTACGCGGTGGTCGACACGCTGCGCGACCTCTTCCTGGCGCTCGATGAGCACAGGCCCAAGGTGCTAGTCAACACGCTCGATGCACTGGAGCCCGAGGAGCTCCGTGCAGTGCCGCAGCTGGAGCTCGTCGCCGTCGGGCCGGTGGTATCCGACGACGCGTCCCCGTCGATCAGCACAGACCTGTTCCTGCACGAGTACGACGACAAGAAGAAGAAGGCGTGCCTCGAGTGGCTAGGCACGAAGGCCGCACGGTCCGTGGTGTACGTGTCGTTCGGGACCCTATTTGCGGCGAGCAAGCGGCAGGAGCTGGAGACGCGGCAAGCACTGAGGGCCACCGGCCGGCCGTACCTGTGGGTGTCGCGCAAGGTCGTTGCCGAGGAAGGTGCAGAGCTGGATGGAGGGCGAGGGATGGCGGTGGAGTGGTGCGACCAGGTGCGGGTGCTGTCGCACCCGGCGGTGGGGTGCTTCGTGACGCACTGCGGGTGGAACTCGGCACTGGAGAGCATCGCGTGCGGCGTGCCGGTCGTCGCCGTGCCGCAGTGGACGGACCAGCCGACGGTGGCGTGGCTAGTGGAGGAGCGTGCGGGCGTCGGAGTGCGCGCGCGGGCGGACGGCGAGGGAGTGGCGGAACGAGGCGAGCTCCAGAGGTGCGTGGAGACGGTCATGGGCGACGGCGACGCGGCAGTGGAGATCCGAGCACGCGCGGTAAGATGGATGGAGCGGGCAAAGGAGGCAGTCACCGACGGCGGGACGTTGGAGAGGAATCTCCGAGCGTTCCTGTCAGGGTTATGAAGGAGGTGATGCTTGCATGTGGCCAACCGGCTCGGGTTCCTGCCGGTGCAGATGGTGGGAGGAAGGCACCTTCCTGAAGGTGACTGTAGACAAAGCAGCTTGAGTAACTGTTTGCAGCAATTTTTCACACGTCTCAGATCTATAACTTTGTATTGCTAACGTTGCTGTTTAAGGAGCTACTTCATCGCTAGCTACCCGTACTTAATAAGATATAAGAGTGAGAAATGGAAGCAGCAGCAAGCTTATAGTTTAATTCACAAATCACAAACTAGTTATATGGATGGAAATGTTGTGAATGCTTACAGAAGGAAATAAACTTACCAATTTCGGAATTTGGATGTGTTGAGCTCTCTATTATGATGATATAAACTAATAAACAAAAGATGTTTAAAATGAATTTTAGAACAGCCACCTGGAAGAATCAAATTACCACAAATTGGATCAAGCAAGTACATTTCAATTCAACAGCTCATGTGAGTATGAATTGAAGTTAACAGATTTTTGTTACATAGAAGCAAACTGACGACAAATATGTATGCACAATTGCAACAACTTTACAGTATCAGACACTAAGACTGTCAGATTCAGAAGAGCTTATCCTTTTTGAATGTTAAGACTCTGAAGAGCTCATCAATTAGTCTGTCTTCCCTCTGATTCATCTGGTACTGAAGTAGCATTTGCATAATTCGCACAAGGTGCAATATTTAGGCCTGTGGAGTAGTAAGCATGACCGTTGGAGCAGAAAGAAGAAAATGGGAAGAATTCATGTTCCCTTTCTGAACAAAGTTAAACATTGCCTTCAAAGTGTTCCATCTACAAAATGAAACCTGATGGACCATTTGACACCTGCCAATGTAGTACAACATACACCGCCAGTAATCGAGATCCGTGCTCTGGGTAACTACTTCCGAACCTTGAAGAACTGTCAGATAATGGCCACAAAAAAACCGAGCCATATACTACTCATAGTGCTCTTGCAGCATTGTCCGAAACGCAAACATAATCACAATTCATCAGTTTCCATCGTTCTGCTCCTTGAGATCACCTTCGGAAGCATCAGCCTTTTCCGACGAAGAACCTTTGATCTCAAGTGACCTCAAGAAGTTGAAGTAGGCATACTTGATGTCAAACTGCATGTCGTACCAGTAGTTGACGGCAATGGTGAGCCCGTTAGGCCCGGGGCTCTGGCTGACATGGTGGAACCACATGCTCGGCAAGTAGAGCATCTCGCCGGCGCGAACCGTGCAGCGTATCAGCCTGGGCCCCTGGAAGTAGAGCGGGAAGGACGACACCTGCGCCGCCATCTCCTCCGGCGACGCCGGGCACGGGTCCACGCTGCTCCACAGCACGATCCTATCGGGCTCTTCCATCTCCAGCTTAAGCCTCAGCCCCCCTCCCCTTCCTGCTCCGCGACGTAGCGGGCGGCGGGGTACTCGCGGACGTAGAGACGGTGGTGCTCGGTGAGGGGCAAGAGGAGGAAGTGCTTCTCGCCGGAGAGGACGACGTAGATGTTTTTGTTAGGATTAATTCGTATTTGGTTAATCCAAATAATCTCTGCTTCTAACTGTCGGCAGTTGCCTCTTGTAAACCGTCGTATCGCACGAACGGGTGTCTCTTGTAATAGTATATAAGACAATATCATCATCAATAAAGTGTGAGTTGATTCATCGTTCTCTGTGATTTCTTTCTACTCTAAACACGTTATCGGCACGCTCTGCCGAGAGCAATCAAACAAACAGAAGCAAGAAGAACGAAGAGAGGTGAGATTCGCGATGCCTCGCTTCTTCACCGCGCTTCTCCTTCGCCTTCTCAGGAATGTTCATCGCCGCAACCGTTCTGCCGCTCGTCGTCGTCGGCGATTTGCTCCCCGCCATGGGCGCCGTGGCCCCGGCCTCGGCCTCCATCGCCATGCTCACGGGAGGCGCCGCCCGCGTCGTCTGACCATCGCCGCAAGAACCGGCGCGCCCTCCCGACTCCTGGGCATGGCGCGTGCCTCCTCCGCGGCCTCAGCAAATGGCGCGGCCACCCCTCCGCGAATCTCGTCGCCATGGCGCCCGTGGCCGAGCCCGGCCACCGGCCCGACGTGGTGCCCGGTGCACGGCTACGACCCGTGCCCTCCGAGCGCCTTTCCGCCGGCGGTTGTCTTCACTGCACCGGCATCTGAGCCGACCGGCGAACTCGCCGCCCCAGCCTCCACCTCCGTCCGCCCCGGTCACCGTCCGGGGGGCATGGGACCCAGCGTCCCTTGGCCTGCCCAACGGCTACTCCTCCCCCGCTGGCGAGGAGGAGTACTCGCCGCTTTGAAGGCCGTCGGCGCGGCGGCATGGGGTGGCTTCACCAGCCATCGTCGCCGGCGTCTTGGAAGGGGGAGCTCCGGCGCCGCCGGACCGTCATGGAAGGGAGCCACCGGGACCGGGCGCCGCCGCTGCCGGACCGGGTAGTGTGGGGGTTAGGGTTAAAACCCTAAACCGTCCCTCCCCGCTGCCCCTTTATACCCCCCCCACCGCCGGCGCTCACCCGCCTGGGCCAGCCGAAAGGCCGCCGCGGCCCAAGCCCAGGTTTGGGTGGCCCGCCATGCCCCCCGCGCCCTCCCGCCAGGCCAAATGGGCCATAAGGCCGCCTGGGCCGCGGCCCTGGTTGCCTTGGTCCACCCGGCTGCGTGGGCATTTTGCAGAAAAGCCCCTATAGTTTCGGGTTTTCTCAATTTAGCCCTCTATCAGTATTTTTTAATCCATGTTTACTATGTTTAGACCCCTGCCTTTACATATATTTACATTTCAGTGTTGTTTTCTGTTAAGTTTTAATCTTCAGAAAATATGTAAATGTAATATATGTCCATGTTCAATGTGTTTGCATCAATGCAATCCCTATAACATGCACTTTATTTATAATTTGTATAATTTTGCAATTGAAATTAAATTTCTTGTGAAATTATATGTTAATTTACCTCAATTAAGCCCAAAAATGCTCTTTAGCCCAATTGGCTTAATTCAAGAGGAATTAACACGCAAAATTAAAACGTGGTTATCTCATATATTTGTGGATCACAAGGTAAATGGACACGGAATCTACTGCATACTTACAGATTATTCCTCATTTACTGTAAGGTCTACATTATGTCCATATCGACATAATGATTACCTTCAACGTGCTCTTCCAAATATTCGAATTATAGCATATCACAAGGTAATAGAATCTTGAGCATCTACTGACTCTCGTCAGATTATGCCATCTATTACTACAAGATTACGCTATACAACTTGAGATCTACACTTCATATTTCAAGTCTTCACTTGAACCTTTCAAAATTTTGCACTATTATTACAACATAACCATGACGATACTTTGATTTACTCCTAAGTAAATTAATCAAATCTCTGGTTTAATTCCATGTAGATCAAGATGGCCAAAGAATTTGAAGAGCTCGCGCTCGATGGTCACAACTATCCTACATGGGCAATGGATGTCAAAATCGCTCTTGCGTCCCGCAGCATTGTGGCAACGATCAACCCTCCCGTTGAGGGAACACCTGCATTACCAGAGCCTCAACGATATGCTGCCTTATACATTATAAGGCACCATATCCATCCGGACCTCAAATCTGAGTACCTGATGGAAGAAAATCCACGTGCATTATGGCTAGCACTTAAAACAAGATATGAACAACAGAAAGCGGTTATCCTTCCCGAAGCAACTCATGATTGGGTCCAACTTCGGCTTCAGGACTTCAAGTCCATTGAAGAATATAACCACGCTGTTCACAAAATCTGTTCTAAGTTGCGTTTCTGCGAGAAAGAACCCTCTGAAGCAGATAAGATTGAAAAAACCTTATCAACAATGCTTCCATCGGACAGGATCTTGCAGCACCAGTACCGCGCCAAAGAATTCCAACTTTATTCTGACCTTATACATGTACTCCTGCAAGCGGAAAAACATGATGAACTCACTTTGAGGAACCATCATCAGCGCAATGTAGGCGCCGCCCCGCTCCCAGAAGTACATTACAATGCTCAGAATAACAATAAGTCTGCTGGCTCTTCCAAGCACCAACAGCAGAACTTCAAAGGAAAGCGCAAACGAAACTGGAAGAAGAAGCCACGTGCCATGGATAAGGGGAAAGGCATTGAAAAGCCTAAATTCGACAAATCTCAAGTATGCCAAAAGTGTGGATGCTACAAGCATTCCACCAAAAAATGTCGCACCCCTCGACACCTCGTTGATCTCTACCTACAATCCGTGGGACGCAAGAAACAAGCTCAAGGATCCAAGTTTGAAGCACACTTCAATCTTCAGACCGACAAGTCCACGGAAATCGGTTGTTCCACTGCTGTTCTTCCAGAACCCCAGGACAACAAGCATCTCCAACAATCCGACGATCCATGAACACGGAGAACATGATCATTGAATTCGCTTCGAATGATATGTTTGGTGACTTTGAATAAGTCCCTCCACTCCGTCATCGTTATCATAACATCCATATGATATCATTATGTTGTAATTAATTGCTATGTTGTCGTTATATTGTTTTAAGACAATATTGTAGTAATTATATGTTCAAGACATATATTGTAAATTACAGTATTGTAAAAGTACTCATGTATCTAAATACATTTGTATGTATTCTATATATCTGATCAAGAATTTTATACTAAATTCTTCATTTCTATATATAGATTTCTACGGGAAGCAATCCGATGGAAGAGGAAATGTGCCTTGTGGACAGTGGTACCACAAACTCTATTCTTAGGGAACTAAAATATTTCCAAAATCTCACTAAGAGACAAGGAGAAATTTTAACAATCGCCGGACGCGATGCCGTAATTGTTGGCTCAGGACGAGCCATAATTACTCTCCCTATGGGTACTCAAGTAACAATCGAGGATGCTTTGCTATACCCCGATTCAACTCGTACCCTACTAAGCTATAGAGATATCCGTCAGAACGGTTTCCATATCGAAACCTATGACGACAACAAAGAGGAATATCTCCTCTTAACCAAAAACAACGGATATGGCAAGCAAGTACTTGAAAAAATTCCCTCTTTAACGTCCGGATTGTACTACACATACATCAAACCCGTAGTACATGTTGCATACAAGGTAATTTTTCAGAATGTTGATGCATTCCAAACTTGGCATGATCGCCTTGGTCATCCCGGCATAGGGATGATGAGAAAAATTATCAGCAATTGCATTGGTCACAATTTGAATAATGCTAAACTTCCTCAACATTCGGATTTCATTTGCACCGCATGTGCAACTGGAAAGTTAATATTAAGGCCTTCGCACCTTAAGATTAACGTGGAACCACTCAACTTCCTTGAACGCATTCAAGGAGACATCTGTGGTCCCATACAACCATTATCTGGACCTTTTCGGTACTTCATGGTTTTAATTGACGCATCAACTCGATGGTCACATGTGTGCCTTCTCTCCACACGAAACCATGACTTTCGCAAAGATTATGAGTCAAATTATTAAATTAAAGGCTCATTATCCCGAGCACCGAATCCAATCCATTCGCATGGATAATGCTGCGGAATTCTCTTCTAGAGCTTTCAATGATTATTGCATGGCTCTAGGGATAGAAGTCCAACATTCGGTACCATACGTCCATACACAAAATGGTTTAGCCGAAGCACTCATCAAGAGGATTAAGCTTATTGCAAGACCATTACTACACAATTGCAATTTACCAACTTCTTGTTGGGGTCATGCAGTCTTACACGCTGCTGACTTGATACAATTGCGCCCAACTGCTTATCACAGTACTTCCCCTCTGCAACTAATACGTGAAAATCCTCCAAGTATTTCCCATCTGCGAAAATTCGGATGCGCCACATATGTGCCCATCTCACCACCTCAGCGTACATCCATGGGACCACATAGAAAATTGGGGATCTATGTGGGGTACAAATCACCGTCGATAATCAAGTACCTAGAACCTCTCACCGGGGATCTATTCACTGCCCGTTACGCTGATTGCATCTTCAATGAGGATCATTTCCCGGCATTAGGGGGAGATATCAAGTACCAAAAAGAATGCCAGGAAAATCGATTGGAATGCCAAAGGTATTTCCTCCTCTGATCCACGTACTCAAGAGACTGAAACTCCAAGTTCAGAAAATCATAAATTTGCAACATCTTGCAAATAACTTGCCAGATTCATTTACAAACTACAAAGGAGTTACAAAATCCTACAATCCTGCTGCAAATGCGCCCGAACGAGTGGAAGTTCCAAAAGAAACCACTCAACTCCCCATCAACAATAAGAGGGGGAGAAGTACGGCCGCAAAACAGGATTCAGCTTCACGCAAGCAACAAAGGAGACAGAAGAAGAAACCTTCTGAAATTGTAAATGAAAATCCAAACTCCACAACCCAGCTTGTCGGCGGAATGGGACCCACGGTCCCCCGAACCGCCGGCGCAGGCCAACCAGAGGCCACAGGGCGTGACACGTGGCGGCCTTATCGGCAAAAGCCCCGCTGGAGAAGCAGGTGGGCCCGGTGGTCAAACCCGGGCCCTCGGGGGATTCCCCCGAGTGCCAGGTTCGTGCGAGCCATCTAAGGGCCTTGTGGTCCCGAGGGTCCAAGGCCCAAGAATCAAGGAAGCGATCGGGGGCCCTCTCCCCGAGCGACCGGCATCCCGCAAGGCGTGGGCCCAGAGGAGTGCTCGGGAGGGTCCCCGGGCGGACCCCCCGAGCACCTCCCCCGAGCGGAGTCCCGAGCGACCCCCCGACGGACGCTCCCCGAGCGCCCGGGGTCGGCCAAGGCAGTCCGGGACAGGTGGCGCTCGGGGGTCGTGGGGCCCCCCTGTGGGGCCCTCCTCCGGGCTGCCGCAGCAGTGAGCTGGCTTCTTCCATAAGCCTTAGTCCCGGCAGAGGCATTTAATGCCTGTCATTCAGGCATTAAATGCTAAAGTCCCGTATGGGCATGATATCGATCAGGCCAGTCCCATCCCCGCAGGGCAAATCCCTTTTTGCCATAGCCCCTGTCAGGGGATGGGGTCCGTCTGACAGGGTTGTTGACCGGCCAGGCGCGCTGCCCCGCGCGCCCGCGTCGCTGTCACCCCTTTCCGCCCCTTTGGGTCAAATCACCGCGCGCCTCGTGGCCCGCGTTTGGTCGCTGACGCGCGGGCCCAGGGGCGGATACTTCACCGACTTAGTCAGGAGGGGCCCGGCAAGCCTCTCTTCGCGGGTCCCGCTGAGCATAAAACTGTCGGCCCCCCCCCCGGGCGGAGGGCATGGCGAGAAGACACGCGGCGCGAACACCGGCGCGGCGCATTAAATGAAGAGGTAGGCGTTTCCTTAGCGCTCACGATACCAGGTGCCATAGCCTTTGCTTGGCCTCTGTGGTGAACCCCCGGCTATATAAGGGGAGTTCCCAGACCATGCAAAGGGTTCGGATTCCAGAGAGAAAAAGGGGCGCTGGTTAGATTTTTTTATTCGGTATCAGAAGATCAGCTAGCCGGTTTGTAAGGAAGAACACCCCCTGTAATCTTGATAGGATCAATACACCCACAGCGAAGCAGGACGTAGGGTATTACACCTCCGGGTGGCCTGAACCTGGAAAAATCCCTGTGTCTCCGGCATCAAGCATCATAACCACCCTCATCCTTGAAACGCCATCACCGGCTCATAAGAAAAACTCTATATCGCCCCCGGCCGAACCAACAAGGGGGTCCATTCGGACCACCGCTAGAGACGTTTACTCGTCGACAGCTGGCGCGCCAGGTAGGGGGCGTCTGGAGTTTTTTCGAGCCTGCTCCCATGGCGAATCCCGATCTGCCCCAAGATGATCTGCCTCAAAATGAGGTGAGCTTGGGCGGAAACGAAGCATCGGACGAGTCGGACCCCGCCGGCCTCGACGATCTGCTCAACGACACCGGCGGGGCGTCATCGGCTGCTGCCCGCTTTGAGTTTCGGCCGCGCGCGCGGGCCTCTGGAGATGTTGCCGGGCCTTCTCGGCCGCCTCCGCCTCGCCGTCGGCTGGACTTCGCGGATACCGGGGAAGGAAACACGCTGCAGGCGGCGCAATACCTCCTCCGGCATCCTCCCGTCCCGGTGCCAGCGGCGTCCCCCGTGGGCCCGTGGCTCCAGGACCTCGCTAACCTGGTCGACACCGCCCGACGCGAAGCAGCGGCCAGGAGCGTCCACGCTTCTTCCGGGCGCGCCGGTGCCCGCACCGTCCCCTCAGCGGCTTCGCCGCCGGTGCCAGCGCGTCTGCCGCGCGCGCGCCTGCCGGTGGTCGGCGCGACGGATCTCCACCCTCGGTCGCCTCTCCGGCACGGGGGGAACCCTCAAGATCTTCGCCACCGCCTCGGTAGGCGCGAAGTGGAGGACGCACGCACCGTCATCGAGCGCCAGCGCGAGCGCGACAGGGCGGACGAGGTCCATTCCTCCTCCGGCCCTGTCGCCGGCCGCGCGCGCTCCCGGGCGCATCACCCCGCCCGGCAAGACAAGGAGACCGGCAACCCCCGTTATGGGGTGGGTTGCCAGGCCTTCACGCCCGAACTTCGACGCGTCACCTGGCCAAATAAATTTCGCCCAGAGCTGCCGCAGAAGTACGATGGGTCTTTCCACCCTGAGGAGTTCCTCCAGATCTACCCCACCGCGGTGGAGGCCGCTGGAGGCGACGAGAAGGTCATGGCCAACTGGTTTCCGATGGCCCTCAAGGGTTCGGCCCGGTCCTGGCTCATGAACCTCCCCTCAGGATCCATTTCATCCTGGGAGGACCTTTGCCACCAGTTCGAGCGCCCTGGCACGGAGAGCGATCTCCACGCTCTCCGGCAGCGAAAAGGGGAAACGTTGCGGCACTTCATTCAGCGTTTCAGCCAGGTGCGCACACCATCCCCAAGATATCTCACCAAGCAGTTATCGTCGCTTTCCGACAAGGAGTCCGCGACGAAAAGATGCTGGAGAAGCTGGGCACCCGGGACGTCCAGTCCACCGCGGACTTGTTCGCTATCGCGGACAAGTGCGCTAAGGCGGCGGAAGCCCGTGCTTGGCATGACCCGCGCCCCGACCAATCGACGGTCGAGGACGCCGGCCCTTCTCGCTCCTCCGGGAAGCGGGATAAGAAGGGCAAGAAGCGTAAGTCCGAGCCCGTCGCGGCGGCGGAGGCTAAGCCTCGTAAGCCCTCGCGCGGCGGGCCCAGCGGCGGCAAGAAGCCACCCGAGCTCCTCAGCCGAGTTCGGGTCTGTGGTGTCCCATCCACGAGACCGAGCGGCATGACCTCTCCGAATGCCGGACGGTCAAGTTCCTCGCCGAGAGGAACAAAAAGTAGAGGGAGGAGCGCCTCGCCGAGGGCGGTGACAACCCCGGCGGACAAGAAGAAGACCTCGGTTTTCAGGAGCCGCAGGCGGTGGCATGCATCAGCGGGGGCGCCTTCACGCCCTCTTCACGCCGCCAGTTTAAGCTTTTGGCGCGTGAAGTATGCTCAGCGACCCCGAGCTCCGACGTATCCCGAGCGCTCAAGTGGTCGGCTTCCCCGATCACTTTCGACTGTTCGGACCACCCCGCGAGCATCTCCGGCGTGGGACGCCTCCCGCTCGTGGTCTCCCCCACCATCTGCAACATTAAGGTAACCCGCATGCTGATCGACGGGGGCGCAGGGCTTAATCTCCTGTCCCCCCGAAGTATTTAGCAAAATGCAGGTGCCACCTGGGGACCTGAAGACGACGCTGCCGTTCTGCGGCGTCTCTCCCGGCCTCACCATGCCTTTGGGCCAGGTGTCCTTAATGGTCACCTTCGGCACCAAGGGCAACCATCGGACCGAGAACATCATCTTTGATGTTTCCGAGTTCGAGCTCCCCTACAACGGCATCTTGGGGCGTCCGGCGCTCGCCAAATTCATGATGGCTTGCCATTATGCTTACTTGACGATCAAAATGCCGGCCCCAACGGCACCATCACCGTGCCAGCCGACATCCAGGGCTCCGTCGCCTGCGCCGAGCAGCTTTTCTCCAAAGTCGCTGCTGCATTCAACGACGCCCCCGAGCTCCCCGAGTCCTCGGGTCCGCCTCCAACCAAGGCCAGAGTCGCCGCCGATGACTCTGTCCCTGTCAAGGAAGTGGCCCTGGGAGAAGACGCGTCCAAGACCGTCAAGATCGGCGGCCGTCTGGCCGCCAAATAGGAAGGCGCGCTCGTCACTTTCCTCCGGGCAAACGCTGACGTGTTTGCATGGCAACCGTCCGATATGCCCGGGGTCCCTAGGAAAGTGACTGAGCACCGTCTTGCCGTGCGTCCCGACGCTCGGCCCATCCGGCAGAAGGTGCGCCGCCAAGCACCAGAGCGGCAGGAGTTCGTCCGAGAGGAGGTCGACAGGCTCCTCGGGGCCGGCTTCATCCGGGAAGTCCTGCACCCCGAGTGGCTCGCCAACCCCGTCGTCGTGCCCAAGCCGAACGGCAAGCTGAGGATGTGCGTGGACTACACCGACCTCAATAAGGCTTGTCCTAAAGACCCTTTTCCTTTACCTCGCATCGATCAGATAGTAGATTCCACCGCGGGGTGTGATCTTCTCTGTTTTTTAGATGCCTACTCTGGTTATCATCAGATTAGTATGGCGGTAGAGGATGAAGAGAAAACTTCATTTACAACCCCTGCGGGGGACCTTTTGCTATGTCCGCATGCCTTTCGGGTTAAAAAACGCTGGCCCGACCTATCAACGGGCCATGCGTATGACTTTGCAGTCGCAGCTGGGTCGCAATGTAGAGGCCTACATCGACGACCTCGTCGTCAAGTCAAGACGCGAGGAGACGCTCATCGAGGATCTCGCCGAGACTTTCAATAGTCTCCGCAGTACTCGTATGAAGCTGAACCCCGAGAAGTGCATCTTCGGGGTCCCATCCGGCAAGCTTCTCGGCTTCTTAGTCTCAAGCAGAGGCATAGAAGCCAACCCCGAGAAGATCCGGGCCATCGACCAGATGCGCCCGCCGGCTCGTCTCAAGGACGTGCAGCGCCTAACGGGCTGCATGGCCGCCTTGGGGCGCTTCATCTCCAAGCTCGGGGAGCGGGGCCTCCCTTTGTTCAAGCTTCTCAAGAAGTCGGGCCACTTCGAGTGGACCCCCGACGCCGAGCAGGCCCTCGAGGGCCTCAAGAAATATCTCACCTCACCTCCGGTCTTGGGTCGCACCGAGACCCGAGGAGCCCTTGCTCCTTTACCTCTCGTGACGCCCCGGGTGGTGAGTGCAGTCCTCGTGGTCGAGCGGGGGGGTCGGGTCCGAGCTCCCGCATCCCCCGGCCAAGTAAAGGCGCTCGGGTCCAAGCTCCCGAGCGAGGCCCTCGGGGACTTGAAGGGAACGCTCGGGTCCGAGCCCCCGAGCGGTTCTGCCCCCGAAGTTACCTTAGGGCCCCGAGCCCCGAGCGACCCCGAGCAACCCGCCTTGCTCGGGAACGAAGCTAGTCGCTCGGGGGCTGGCCCCGGGGAGTCTTCTACTCGGGTGCGCGTACAGCAGCATCCCGTGTACTTCGTCAGCGAAGTATTGCGGGACGCCAAGACGCGCTACCCTCAAGCACAGAAGCTCCTCTACGCGGTGCTCGTCGCGTCGAGGAAGCTTCGGCATTATTTCCAAGCGCACGAGGTCCGGGTGGTTACGGCCTTCCCCCTCGAGCGAATCCTCCGCAACCGGGAGGCCACTGGACGAGTCGTCGAGTGGGCCATCGAGCTCGGGGAGTTCAACCTCCGCTTCGTCAGCAACCATGCAATCAAGAGCCGAGCTCTGGCCGACTTTGTCGCCGAGTGGACGCCGGTGCCAGAAGACGAATGCGAGCAACTTCCCCTCCGACCCGGGTCAGGGAGGAACCGAGCACTGGACGCTGCACTTCGACGGTTCCCTCACGCTCAAAGGCGCGGGGGCTGGAGTAGTTCTCACCCCTCCGACCGGTGAGACCCTCCAGTACGTCGTGCAGTTACTCTTTCGCGCCACCAACAACATGGCCGAGTGCGAAGGCCTCCTTGCAGGGCTGCGCGCCGCCGCGTCCCTCGGGATCCACCGTCTGCTCGTCAAAGGCGACTCCCAGTTAGTCGTCAATCAAGTGTCAAAGGAATACCAGTGTTCGGACCCCCAAATGGCAGCGTACCTGAGCGAAGTCAGGAGGTTGGAACGGCGTTTCGATGGCCTGGAGCTCCAGCACATCCCTCGCCGCTTCAACGACGCCGCCGACATTCTATCGCGACTGGCCTCCTCTCGGGAGCCGGTCCCGGCTGGGACCTTTGAAGAAAGGCTCTCTCGGCCGTCCGTTGAGGCCGCCGACCAAGACGAAGGGGGAACCTCGCGCCCAGGCGAGTCTACCCAGGCGGCACCTTCAGTGGGAAATCCTCCCGTCAGGCCACCGCCGGGTGAGCACCTCGTGCTCACCATCTGTCCTCAGGTCGTCCCTTGGATCTCCGAGATCCGGGCATACCTGAAAGAAAATATCCTTCCCGAAGACGAAGCCGTTGCAGAAAGAATTGCGCGGCAATCAACAAGGTACGCGCTCGTAGATGGGGATCTCTATCGGCGCGGCACCAATGGCATTCTTATGAAGTGCATTTCTTGGGAGGAAGGCCACGATATACTCGTGGACATCCACGAGGGCAGAGTGCGGTAGCCATGCATCGTCTCGCACGATGGTCGGTAAAGCCTTTCGGCAAGGATTTTACTGGCCGACAGCCCTCGAGGACGCCTTTGAGCTGGTTCGACGCTGCGAAGCCTGCCAATTCCACGCCAAGCAGATACATCAGCCCGCTCAGGCACTTCAGACCATCCCCCTCTCGTGGCCTTTCGCGGTCGGGGCTGGATATACTGGGGCCGTTCCCCCGAGCAGTCGGGGGCTACGAGTACCTCTACGTCGCCATCGACAAATTCACCAAATGGACGGAAGCCGAGGCAGTCGTCAAGATCAACAAAACAATCGGCGATCAAGTTCATCCGAGGCATCATGAGCCGGTTCGGGGTGCCCAGCCGCATCATCACCGACAACGGCACGCAGTTCACGAGCGACGCTTTCCTCGAGTACTGCCAAGCCCTCGGAACAGAGATTTGCTTCGCCTCTGTCGCACACCACCCGAGCCAACGGGCAGGTTGAGCGTGCGAACGCCCAAGTCCTTCGGGGGCTCAAGACAAGATCTTTCGACAGACTCAAGAAATGCGGCGCTGGCTGGATAGAAGAGCTCCCCGCCGTCCTTTGGTCCATCCGGACGTCCCCCAGTCGGAGCGACCGGTGAAACCCCTTCTTCCTCGTTTACGGGGCAGAAAGCGATGCTTCCTTCCGAGCTCACCTTCCGCTCCCCTCGGGTCGCGGCGTACTCGGAGGAAGATCAAGACCCGGCGCAGACTCGAAGACGTCAACTTCCTCGAAGAGCATAGATGCCGAGCTGCCCTTCGCGCTGCCAGATACCAACAAAGCCTTCGCCGCTACCATGAGCGTCGTGTCAAGCCAAGGTCTCTCGAAGTCGGGGACTTGGTCCTTCGTCGGGCGCAGACGCGGGAAGGCAAGAACAAGCTCTCCCCCATGTGGGAAGGTCCATACCGAGTGACTCGAGTCACTCGGCCAGGCTCGGTGAGGCTCGCTGCCGAAGACGGAATGGAGCTGACCAACTCCTGGAACATCGAGCACCTGCGCAAGTTTTTCCCGTGAATAGCCCGGGTAAGTTTTTGCTTTTAGGGCGGCTCCCCGAGTGCCAAAAGCGAGTCATGGGAAGTGTCGGGTTCGTCATCCAAGCCCCGGTCGCTCGGTCTGGTTCCCGAACCCCGAGCGCCGGTCCGGCCAAAGGTCACCCGAGTATCCCGCGCGCTCGCACCCTCGCTCGGGGGCTCCCTTGTATTCCCAGCTATTTACATAGCATTATGGTCTATAAAGATGCAATTTTCCTTGATATGAATCCCCCATGCAAAGTTTATATTCCTTAATTCAGTATCAATATCAACACTTCCTCCATAGTTAGCAAAAGCGTGGCTTTCCGCGCGGTGCGGGGCTCCCGAGCCCCCATCTCTCGGTGCGAGTAGGTCCCACCGCTCCGAGCCCGAGCAGTCAAGCTTATCCAAATACTTGTTGTCGGGCCGTAAGACGTTCGGGCAATTAGCTGTACCCCAAGCACGTCCGAGTCAGGGCAAATAAGCCCCTGGCCACCGTGCTCCGCTGGTCAGCAAGACCCGAGCGCCACCCAACTTCATGTCAGCCGGATAGCTTCACTCCTCGCGCTCGGGACAAGTCGGCTGACCCGAAAACCCGAGGGCCGCGTTAACAGGCAAACCCCACGAGGGACCTGTGGAAAACACCCCTTTTGCTAAGAAAACCATATAATCATTCGCAAAGTGAGCAGGTTCACCATGAGGAAGTCCCCGGGCACCGCCCGCCAGATCAATACCAAGTCACAGGGCGCCAAGTCACCCTGAGGCCCGATCTCTAAGCTAAGCTTCTAATCGCATTTCTATGTTTTCAAAGCTCCCGAGCACTATATATGAACGGCTAGTTTTTTCCTCGCCAATTTTTCCCAACTGCCTTCTGTGCTCGCGATGGGTTTATACCTGAAGGCAGCGATGAGAGTCACGGGGAGTGCTTCGGGTTGTCCGCTCAAAGCCCTGGTGTCCTGCCTGGTTTCTTAACCCTGGACATCAGCCTGGTAAATAAGCCGCCCAAGTACCCTACGCGCTTTCACACGCGCCCGGCGGTGTCTTCCAGTAGCGTTTCCAGAGACATAAGGAAGCATTGCCGAGTTAAAATGAAAGTTCTCAAAGTTAGGAAAAATCATGTAGATACAATGATTAACGCAATACATATCAACAGTTAATTGTTGCAATAATTGTCCCGAGCGCAAAAACTTGGGCAAATTCTGCAGGCAAAGTCAAGAAGATAAAAGAAGCTCGGCTCGGGGACACTCTGTGTCCCATGGGCCGGGCCTCCGTAGCTTCAGTCGCAGCGCGTCCAGCTCTCGGGGGCTGGGGGCTTTGGGGGCCTTCGGGGCGTCCCGAGGACCGTCCTCCGTCCCTCTCCGAGCAAGAACCGGACGCTTCGCCCGAAGCAAGCAAGGAAGTGAAGCCATTTCCAGTACAAGTACAACAAGAAAGAAAAAGCAAGGATCAAATGGCTTTCGGGCCAAAGATCTCTTTGCATATCAGAAGCTTAAAAGTTCTTACAAAGGGGTCAAGCCCCGGGCTAAGAAAACAAAGACAGAAAGAGGGAGGGGAGCTACTCTCCGCCGGCGCCGCCGTCGCCGTCGCCGGCGCCATCGCCATCACCTGTGCCGGCATCCCCCGAGCGGGAAAACCGCTGGGCAATTTCATCAGCCGCCCTGCGGACTGCCTTCCGGGCTTCCTCCTCGGCGGCCTCATCGATCACCTCGAGCCCCTCCAAGGCTGGCGTCAAAGGAAAGTTTGGGTCACGGCCGCGGTAGCACGCCAGTGTGTGCTCCGCCACCACGACCGCCAACTCCCGGCCTTCTTCCTCAAGGCGGCGGCGCACGGCTTCGCCGAGCCCCTCGAGGCGCTCGGCGATCCTCTCGAAGCCCAAGGCGACGTTCGCCGGGTCGGCGTCGTAGCCCGGCAAGGAGGCGGTGCCAAGTCCAGCAGCCTCAGCGGCGTTCCTCGCGCGAAAGAAGATGGCCTTCATCACCCTCACCGTCTGGTCCCGCTCGGTGACCAGCCGGACCTTCTCCCTCTCAATCTCCTCCGTCGCTGCGGCCGCCGCTAAGGACTCACGCTCCCTCAACTCCTCCGCCTCCCGGAGCTGGTGTTGGAGATTGCGTTTGGTCGCCTTTGAGTCTTCGAGCCGCTGCTTGAAGTGTTCGCTCTCCGAGCGGAGCTGCGCCATCTCCTTGGCGAGCTCCTCGCGAGCAACGGCCACCCGCGACTCGACTTCGGCGTCCAGCTTATTCGCCGCCTCGTCAAGGGAGTGCTTGAGTTGGCCAAGCTGCTCCGCCTTCGCGTCGAGCTCTCCGTCCCGGAGAAGCTGCTGTTCTGCGCGGCGAGCGAGCTCGGCAGCGAGCTGCTTCAGCCGCGCCTCCTCGTCGGCGGCGCGCTTCTCCCGCCTCGCCAAGTCCAGCTCGCGCGGCTTCACCAGCGCGACCCGGCGGTTGAGCTCTCGCTCCTGCCGATCGAGCTCCTGCGTCCTCGGGATGATCTCCTCCCTCATCTCATGGAGGATATCCCGCTGGCGCTCGATCTTGGCAAGATCATTCTCGTACTCTCGCTTGGCGACGCGAGCACGGGCCTCTAGCATCTCCGCCATCTCCCCCAAGACCCGCTCCCGATCCTCTAAGGACTTCTCCTTGAAGAGGAGATCCTCGCGGAGCTGATCGATGGCGGCATGCGCGGCCTCAAACATATCGGAGGGAGCCCCCCGAGACGTCTGGCCTTGCCGCGCAGAAGGCTGCTCCTCGGCCGGAGCAGCAAGGCCTTGGCCCCCAAGCTCCTCCTCCTGGGGCTCAGGGCGCCCGGCCACGATCAAAATCCCGGCCCTTCCCTCGGGCCGGATACCTTCGGCCCCTCCAACCGGGGCCGTTCCTTGTTCGGTTGCCGCCACCCGCTCCTCGGGTGCGGCAACACGAAGTTCCTCTGCCGCCGGCGTCTCCTCCGTCGTCGCCGGCACCTCCAGCGTCGCCGGCGCCTCCGTCGCCGCCGGCGCCTCCGTCGCGCCCGGCGCCTCCACCTCCGCGCTTGGGGCAGCTTCCTCCCGCGAAGCGGCGTCAGCACTCGGGGCTGGCGCCGTGCTCGGGGTCGGGCTCGCGCTCGGTGCAGAGGGCCCGCTCGGGGGCGGGCCCACCGACTCGCTCGGAGCCGAAGGGCCGCTCGGGGGCGTAACCGCGCTCGGGGTCGTTGAAGCCCTCGCCGAAGGAGGAGGACTCGGGGACGGGCGAGTTCTCTTGCGCTCCCTAAGAGAACAGATGCAGGCAAGTTCGGGTCAGCACCCGAGCAGGACACTTAGCCAAAAAAAAGGAATAAGAGAAGTTGGAGGGAAGAAAGTTTTTCAAAACTTACTGCCACGAGCCCCTTAAAACATGGCGTTCCACGCCGAGGGGCAGCGGCGGATCCTTCCTCTTCTGACCGGCGGCGGCGCCCGCGTCCGCTGCCGACGCGCCTCCAGAAGGCGCAACTCCAGAAGGCCTTTGCCCGGAGCCGCTACCTCCTGCCCCCTGGGCCGCAGAGCACACGGGCGGAGGAGGCGGCGGTGCAGGGCCACTGCCTCCCGCCCTCGGCGTCGTAGGGCGCACGGGCGGAGGTGGTGGCGGAGGCACCGGGCCAGAAAAGCGCAATGCGGGCCCTCCCTGCACGGAGGGGCCCGCCCCGGAGCTGCCTCCCGCGTCCGTCGGTCGCCTCCCCGTGGCCGGCGGTGCTTGTGGACGTAGCTTCGGCGCCTGCGGCCGCGGTGGCGGGGGACGGAGGGGGAGGGGCTTGCCCCTTGCCCTTCGGATCGGCCGGATCATGGATCACGGCTGGGGCCCTCGGCTCCTGAGCTGCCCTCGCCGCTTCGGCCTCCTCGCCGCTCGCGAAGATCCGAATGCCCACCGCAGGCCTGCAGCTGCCGTCCTTCGGCGGGGCCACGATGCCCTTCGCGTCGCACGACGGCATCATGTCAAGGATGGCCTGGCGATCTGCGCTAACGCAGAGCGGCAGGTCCGGCCGCGACAGGACGGCGCTCGTGGCGTCCGACACCCCGAGCAGCGACTTCAAGATGGCCGCTAGCACCGTCTCGGTCCAGTTGTTGTCGGCGCCGACCTCCGTCCGGGTGACGTCCATGTCCCCGGTGTACATCCACGCCGGCCGCTCGCGTTTCCGCAGCGGCGCCAGCCGGCGTCGCAGAAAAGTCGCCGACGACCATGGTGGCAGTCAACCCCAACTCCCGGAGTTGGGAGATGCGAAGGGTCATCACCACCAGCTCGTTGTCGTTCTCGGCGAGATTATCCCACGACTTGTCATGCCTCGCCGGCTCCTCCGGAAGAGTGAGCGACTGCGCCGGGTCAGTGTTGATGTAGAACCACATCTGACGCCAGTCGTCCCACTTGTTCCGCAGCGTTTGCTGGATGTAAGGGTCGGCGAGCTTCGGGCGAAGCTGAAAGTTGGCGCTCCCGCTAACCTCCGTCCGAGCCGAGCCCCGGCTCCTCCCGACGGAGCGGAGGACGAAATAGTGCCGGAACAGCGGCACCGACGGCATCACCCCCACGAACATCTCACAGAGGTGGGCGAAGATCGCCAGCACCACCACGGAGTTGGGGGTGAGGTGCAGCAGGTGAATGCCGTAGGCCTCCAGCACCTCCAGGAAGAAGGGCGAGAACGGCGGAAGCAGCCCGGCGGCGAGGAAGCTGGCGAAGATGATGGTCTCGTCCGCCCGCGGCGCCGGTGGGTACGTCGCCGGCCGAACCCTTGTCGGGTGCGGCCGGCCCTCCGGCACCGCTACCTTCCGAACCTTGTCCATTGCCTCCTCATTGAGGAAGCGGGACTTGGGGAGCACGGCGTCATCGGCGTCCTGCGCCAGGGGGGTCGATCGGGTGTGGCGGCGAGTCATGGCGGCGGGGATGGTGGCGAAGAAAGAGGCGAAGGTGGCGAAGAGAGTTTTTTCTTTTCGGATGGCGAGAGGAAGAAGACGGAGAAGAGCGCCAAAGCTTTGGGAGCAAAGTGTTTGGCGCAAAAACCGGAAGGTCCAAAAGGTGCGGGGCCGTTTTTCTTTTTAAGGAAAAAAGGCTTCGGAAGTTGCAGACCGCCCACACCCGTTGATCTTCCGCGCGATCGTGGGTTGTCAGTTGTCAGTCCGCTGCCACTGACATTGGGCCTGCGGCCGCGCGGAAACCCGGAGGGCGTGCAATCATGGCCTGCGGAATTACTGCCGCGCGCAGTAAAAACGCAGTCGCACGAAACCCGGGGCACGCAACCACCTGCGCGCGGCATAAAAAGGCGCGCGCCTTTCCCGCGCAGGGCAAAAACCGAAGCGCCGCCGCCAGGTGGAGAGAGCGGATTGGCCGCCCCTTCCACCCCGCACGCGCGCATTAAAAGCACTCCTCGGCAGGGCGCATGAAGATGGGCCGACCTCTCTGGTTGGCCCGTTAAATGAAAAGATGGCCTTATCCCCAGTCGCGGCCCTTCGGGTCGCGGCCCATTGGGCCGTCGCTGGAAGACAAGGCCGGGGGCTACTGTCGGCGGAATGGGACCCACGGTCCCCCGAACCGCCGGCGCAGGCCAACCAGAGGCCACAGGGCGTGACACGTGGCGGCCTTATCGGCAAAAGCCCCGCTGGAGAAGCAGGTGGGCCCGGTGGTCAAACCCGGGCCCTCGGGGGATTCCCCCGAGTGCCACGTTCGTGCGAGCCATCTAAGGGCCTTGCGGTCCCGAGGGTCCAAGGCCCAAGAATCAAGGAAGCGATCGGGGCCCTCTCCCCGAGCGACCGGCATCCCGCAAGGCGTGGGCCCAGAGGAGTGCTCGGGAGGGTCCCCGGGCGGACCCCCCGAGCACCTCCCCCGAGCGGAGTCCCGAGCGACCCCCCGACGGACGCTCCCCGAGCGCCCGGGGTCGGCCAAGGCAGTCCGGGACAGGTGGCGCTCGGGGGTCGTGGGGCCCCCCTGTGGGGCCCTCCTCCGGGCTGCCGCAGCAGTGAGCTGGCTTCTTCCATAAGCCTTAGTCCCGGCAGAGGCATTTAATGCCTGTCATTCAGGCATTAAATGCTAAAGTCCCGTATGGGCATGATATCGATCAGGCCAGTCCCATCCCCGCAGGGCAAATCCCTTTTTGCCATAGCCCCTGTCAGGGGATGGGGTCCGTCTGACAGGGTTGTTGACCGGCCAGGCGCGCTGCCCCGCGCGCCCGCGTCGCTGTCACCCCTTTCCGCCCCTTTGGGTCAAATCACCGCGCGCCTCGTGGCCCGCGTTTGGTCGCTGACGCGCGGGCCCAGGGGCGGATACTTCACCGACTTAGTCAGGAGGGGCCCGGCAAGCCTCTCTTCGCGGGTCCCGCTGAGCATAAAACTGTCGGCCCCCCCCCGGCGGAGGGCATGGCGAGAAGACACGCGGCGCGAACACCGGCGCGGCGCATTAAATGAAGAGGTAGGCGTTTCCTTAGCGCTCACGATACCAGGTGCCATAGCCTTTGCTTGGCCTCTGTGGTGAACCCCCGGCTATATAAGGGGAGTTCCCAGACCATGCAAAGGGTTCGGATTCCAGAGAGAAAAAGGGGCGCTGGTTAGATTTTTTTATTCGGTATCAGAAGATCAGCTAGCCGGTTTGTAAGGAAGAACACCCCTGTAATCTTGATAGGATCAATACACCCACAGCGAAGCAGGACGTAGGGTATTACACCTCCGGGTGGCCTGAACCTGGAAAAATCCCTGTGTCTCCGGCATCAAGCATCATAACCACCCTCATCCTTGAAACGCCATCACCGGCTCATAAGAAAAACTCTATATCGCCCCCGGCCGAACCAACAAGGGGGTCCATTCGGACCACCGCTAGAGACGTTTACTCGTCGACACAGCTTAAGAGTGCACTCAAATCTAGAAGCTGGGACATCGAAAAATCCTGACATGATCATATTGGGAAATCAAGATCAGTCACCAAGGGATAATGAAATTTCCACCAATTACATTGATTCTGGAGAACCATATAACCGTAAGACTACGATTCTCGACAATTACTTCTCCACAAAGATTGCAAACAACCTCCAATCTGATCCAGATCCCAAGACCATGGCAGAGTGTCAAAAACGCTCGGACTGGAATCAGTGGAAGGAAACAATCCAAGCAGAGATAGCTTCGCTCAATAAAAGAGAGGTATTTACAAAAGCAATACCTACTCCTCCCAATGTTTTCCCGGTGGGATTCAAATGGGTATTCGTCCGAAAACGGAATGAAAACAATGAAGTGGTGAGATACAAAGCGAGGCTCGTAGCACAAGGGTTCACGCAGAGACCCGGCGTTGATTTCAACGAAACATACTCTCCAGTAATGAGTGGAATAACTTTCCGATACCTAATATCACTGGCAATGCAAAATCATCTATCTATGCAGTTGATGGATGTAGTGACTGCATATCTTTATGGGTCATTTGATTCGGACATATACATGAAGATTCCCGATGGAATCCCACTTCCGAATCAAAGCGCTAAACGCAACATGTATTGTGTAAAACTTAACAAGTCATTATACAGCTTGAAACAATCGGGTCGAATGTGGTACAATCGACTTAGTGAATTTCTTATTCAAAAGAGATACACGAATAACGATGATTATCCATGCGTGTTCATAAAGAAGTCCTTAAACGGATTTTGCATCATATCCGTGTATGTTGATGACCTAAACATCATTGGCAACGCACAAGATATTGATGAAGCACGTGATCATCTAAAGACAGAATTTGAGATGAATGATTTAGGCAAAACTAAATTTTGCTTAGGGCTACAATTGAGCACCTTCATTCTGGAATTTTGGTACACCAAGCTGCTTATATCCAAAAGATCTTGGAGAAATTTAATATGGACAAATCTTATCCATCAAAGACTCCCATGGTTGTTCGATCTCTAAACGTAGAGAAAGATCCTTTCAGACCAAGGGAAGATGGAGAAGATATATTGGGATCTGAATTCCCATATCTTAGTGCTGTTGGAGCTCTTATGTATCTTGCAAATTGCACCAGGCCTGACATAGCATTTGCAGTAAATCTATTAGCAAGACACAGCGCTACTCCAACTAAATGTCATTGGACGGGAGTCAAGCAAGTCTTACGCTACCTCCAAGGTACTAAAAATTTAGGTCTATATTATCAATCTCACAGAAATCAAGATTCAAATTTAATCGGATACACCGATGCTGGATACTTGTCTGATCCCCATAATGCTAGATCTCAGACAGGCTTTGTGTTCCTACATGGTGGAACGGCCATCTCATGGAAGTCTTCTAAACAGACTTTAGTGGCTACGTCTACGAATCATTCTGAAATTATTGCCCTATATGAAGCATCGCGTGAATACGTGTGGCTTCACAGAATGATAAACCACATACAACAATCGTGTGGTATTGGTTCCATTGAATCACCGACTATTGTCTATGAAGATAATGATGCTTGTGTTGCTCAGATGCAAACAGGTTACATAAAGAGCAATATCACTAAACATATTGCCCCTAAATTGTTTTATCCTCATGAATTACAACAAAGTGGGGAGATAAACATCTTGCAAACCAAATCATGTGACAATCTCGCTGATTTGTTCACTAAGTCCTTACCAAATTCAATTTTCCAGAAATATGTTTATGAAATTGGTATGCGGCGACTTCAAGATTTGCAAGAATCAGGGGGAGCTACTCTCTGATAATTAACCTGTTCGTACATCATATTGCACTCTTTTCCTTTTATGAGTTTTCTCTCAAGTTTTCTCATGAAAGGTTTTTAATGAGACAATATCAACACAAAATATATGTCGTATCTTCTATTTTCCCTACTGGGGTTTTTGAGAAGGTATACAAGACATATCTATTGTTCTCTAAACTCACCTATGGGTTTTTCCTTAACAGGTTTTCTCATGTGAGTTAACAAAGAGACAATAACCATTATATGTTGTATCATTTTCTCCTTATTTTCCCACAGGGTTTAAATGAGTTTTCACAGCATATCAAGTATCATTCCTCATATTTTCCCACAGGGTTTTTGGAGGAATCTTTATCAAGATGATGTTTGCTCAAAGAGAAGCATTGATTAGGGGGAGTGTTAGGATTAATTCGTATTTGGTTAATCCAAATAATCTCTGCTTCTAAACCGTCGGCAGTTGCCTCTTGTAAACCGTCGTATCGCACAAACGAGCGTCTCTTGTAATAGTATATAAGGCAATATCATCATCAATAAAGTGTGAGTTGATTCATCGTTCTCTCTGATTTCTTTCTACTCTAAACAGTTTTTGTAGTGGTCCTTGTGGAAGGAGGTGACGGAGCAGGCGTTGCCGATCCAGACAGAGTTTGACGGCCTCGGGGAGGCAGCCGAGCGCCTCGCTGGCCCAGGGCACGTGCGGGTCCACGTCGCCGGCCACTGCCGCGTACTCCCCGCGCAGGCAGTCGTCCTGCTGCTGCGCGTACGCCACCAGGGCCGGCGGCGGCGGGATCAGAGCCCCTAATGAGGCGCGCGGCGGTGGGGAAGTCGACCCGGCGGACGTGCGCGGACGCGAAGCACCTGGCGCCGCCGGGGCGACGCGGGCCAGGGTGCGGAGCGAGGGCGTCGGCCCGGCCGTCGGGGGTGAGGTGGAGGGAGACCTCGGTGGAGCGGAGCGCGCCGGGGAGGTAGGAGGCGGTGGGCCAGAGGGAGGCGGCGGGCCAGTGGCGGGTGGCGGCGGCGGAGACGACGAGTGGGCGGCCCGGGGAGACGTGGTCGTGGAGGAAGGCGAGCGGGGTCGGCGGCAGGTCGGCGCGCCGCACGGCGTCCGGGGAGTGGAGGCCCAGCAGGTCGCGCGACTCCGCCCACAGCTCCCGCACCGCGCGCTCCATCTTGGGCTGCGCGTGCCGTTGTCTTCGCGAATTCTGGCGGCGGCGGCGGAACGGCGCCACGCGCGTCAAGCGGGCAGCCGGGAACTGGCCGAGTGGGTGAATGTGTTATTCGGGCCGGACCTACCTGACTTTGTGGGCTCTGTACGGGCCGTGCGTTAGGCCCATGAACCGGACTGTTTATAAATTTCAATTTCTTACAGAAGTGTATTTGTTTTGTAATTTTTGTTACGATAAGATACCTATTTGTGAAGAGAAAACGTCATAGGAATGCAGGGTATAGTACGCATACTATCTAAACCCAATGGTAAAGTCACTGAAACTAGCTTTGCTCATGCATACACGCCAACTTGAGTACCATTTTTATAGCAGTTTACCAGGCCAAATTTTGTCAAAGTCTTAAGATGTCGTGCAATGCAAACCCTATTTGATCTTCCATCTCCAACTACAACGCCCACGGAAGCACTCGATTATTCCCATGGAATCATTCGTTAGAACAATCGTATGGTTTTGACATGGCAAACATAAACATGATTATCCTAATTATGCGTTGTCATAAATATGTACTCGATAGAGCGACGGCGATTCTCTCGTCCTGGTCAACTAGACGATATGCATGCCCGGCCTCTTATCGACACTGCAAATATTTTCTTGTTTCATCGATTTGTTTGACAAAGCCTACATAATCTGTTAGTTACCGGGGATGACCTACTTACAGTGAGCTCATGCACATCCAATCAGAAAAGGAGCAGTTGCTACGTGCTGGCTATTCTGATGACGTCTCGGTGCTCCATTTGCAAATTAAACACGGTCTTCTTGTATCTACTTCATCGGATGTATAGGAAATGAGGGTGTTACTGAAACGTAGTACCAGTGTACAACTCAAACCTCATTTAGGCTCCGTTTAGAACGCAGGATACGGAAAATATACGAACAAAAATATCACAGAAATTAGATGTCATGTCTTATGGATTGCTATAGGAATAAAAAAGACATGAATTATACAACATAGTTATCTGGATGCTCCACAGAAATTTTATAGAAAAATATTTCTTGATCAAAGAGAGAAGAGGAGAGATAAAGAGATTCGACTTCTCAAAGATAATGAGAACATAGAGTTTGGGTGGATGTTTGAAATCCTCCAAAAAGTAGAGGAAAGGAAGAATTCCTGCATAAATTTTAAAGCCAATTCTACAATTTAAAGGGTCTCATAAAAAAATCATATATGATTTTAATCTTATAAAATTTCTACAAAAATTCTTCGTTTCAAATGAGCTCTTAACTTTGTTGAACATTCAAAAATTGTTGGGTACTCATGGACAAATGGCAGTACGACTAGTACATTTGGGTCAAGGAAAGAGAGCAGCATCTGTAGTTGGACTATAGCTCTTTCTTTTGGAGCCATCCACATGCATGCATGTAACCGAATCTTTCGTGACAGACTGAACTTACCAAACCTCTTAATTCGTATAGCTGTATACTAGTAACGAAGCAGTTTTTTCATGTAGTACATGAACAGACAGACACGATTTATACACGACATACTCATACTGTCACAAGCACAGATACGATCGCGAGTATACACACGTTAGAAATATGTTCGAGACTAAACCATCTTTACTTAACACAGACACACCATTGTCTCACCATTAGGCCACATGTCAATTTGTAACAGTGAAACAGTTTGAAGCAATGAGTTAATTTCAAGAAAACGTCGAGTTACCACTTGATTTCCAAACTATAGTCAAACCAAATGCAGCCAAGGTATCAAAACAACAAACATGTATTTTACAAAATCCTAACAATCATTTTGGCCTTGGATATTTTTCTATGAAACAAGTAAACAACTTTGCAGAAATTTTGGCTTGTCGTTTCTATGGACCAACCGATGAAGAGGATATCTTCATGCTATTAAATTGCGGGTGGTCGCAGGATGACCTGGAGGCACGTACGTTGGCGGCATCACACGTCGTTGAGAGTTGGGACTCCGTGTACATCGCTGTTTCAGGGGCACTGTGCGCAGGGCCCACTCAACCGTCCCTAGCTACGCCGCCACGTCAGGATTGCTTCCGGGTCATGACCTCTAATTATGCCGCTCTGTTCTCTGTGGCCAGCAATTTCGTGGCTTGCAATGTGGCGCAGCAACAAAATCATTTCAAGGTAATGTTCCTTTTCCCTTCTCTCTCTCGAAAAAATATATATATACACATGTACTAGGATGCCTAATGTCTCTAATTTTTCTATCGTGAATCCGTAGGCTCAATAATGCAGGCAATAGTTTTAGCAAACATAACTGTTACCTATAACAAGTTAAGATATCACAGAAAAATATTTTAGGATTATGTCTTGCTATTTTTTTACCATTAACAAGTGTGAGTTCAATAAGTTTCACTAAAAATATGTTAGCTAATTTGTCAAAAAATGTTAGTAAGAATAATATTTTACCAATTTTATGAGAAAAATAGGAACCACACGCTCTTCACTATGCGCACAAAAAGGGGTCGCGAAGTCGCAGTCCTACAAGGCACAGCCAGCGAAAGAGAGCAGGCGATGCCACGGGAGATCCGAGTGGGGATGCACGCGGGGCCCTGCGCTGACAGCCGGCCATGTCGGTACTATTTATCAGTGATTTGGCCCCAATCAGCTCGCCCACCGGACCATCCTACTGGTGCATGTTGGATGTTTGATGTGGTCTCTCTCTCGACCGCTGCTCATCACTTTCCACGTCATCTCCATATATCTGACCCATCTCGATGGCCGGGTTTTAAAGCAACGAAAACGACAGACATAAGAATTTCATGAAAAGGGCGCTGCCTAACTTCATTATTCTCCGCAGCCTCTACTGGTGCTAAAATCGTCTAGAAAAAAAATTAGAGCAGCAAAGATGATCAACAGTTCAGATTCGTTATTTTTAAATTCAGATTTGTTATTTTTAGTTGAGTGAGAATTCGTTAAATCTCGTCGACCTAGATCAAGAGTGTGAACTTGTCATCTGACGTGGCTGAATGCCCTATTGTTGAATGCTTCCTATTTTTTCTTATCTCAAAGTGCAATTGTCGATGGCTAGAACTCATCTGAGGTTTGACAAGAAGGGTGGCGAGGCAACTCACGGTGATACATAGGCTAGAGGTGGGTGGTTGCAGCGGCTAGAGGCGCAATGGAAGGAAAAGAGTGAAGGGATGATTTAAAGACAGTTTATGTAGAGGAAATTATTAATGGTAGATCATGACGGGTATGACTATATTGTAATTTAACAAAATCTTAATCCACTGGTCGATTGACTGACTGGCTTGCCAAACTTTTTAGCTGATTTTCGAAATGATCATCTGTGGACTACCTTGCACATGTTATCTCTCGACCTTTCGGCCACGATGGGCTACCTACGTTCTTATTTTGCCCAAGTGATAATCATGTGGTAAGGTGCCCAATTGCAACGTAGTACTCCAAATGAGTCTAATATCACTGTCTTGGTGATGAAATCCCTCTTGCCTTTTTCTTATTTTGCAGGACGAAGTTGATCGGTGGACAAACCACTCCTGCGGTGCTGTACTAATCCGCGGCTCACATATTTCTATGCTAGCTTTTTTACAAAGGTGCCCAAAGCAAGAAGACGAACCCCAAAGTTGATAGAGGTCTCCATTTGCTGTCATAATGTAGCTGATGAAATCTCGAGCATGACACATGCAACCTAGCACTTAAACAAGAGGCTAGCTGTAATAATATGACTTGCTTGGGAAATTTGGAAATGTTTCCAAAAGAAAATTTGATCCATTTGGCACCATCTTGTTCTAGAAAACCCTTTGATCCATTGAAATGCTTAGGACATTGTACATATATGTATGCAACCAATCATATACCTCCATAATCCATAATTTTGCTTCAAATGTAAATTATGATCAATGAGAGGTGGGTTTTAGCATCGTAACCCTAGGATGACCAATCCATATCAATCATAGAGGCCGAATCTTAGCGACATTATTTCTAATTATCATCATTGTATGGTATTTCGACACCGCCAACCATATGTGTTAGAACCTAACAGATAGCTTGTCATGGTTTCTTTGTCTCATTTTTACGGTATTTATTTCAGCAAAGACTTCGCGCCTCGATCTAGAGCACAGTAATGTCACATGGAACAGTACAGCTCCTGCATAATTCTCATGTTGGAAACGGACCTTAGATATACAACCACACCATGTCTCAACAAACAAAACTACATATCACATCTAGTGCTGAAAAATGTCTATCTAGCTATAGGCCGGGTCGTCACCTTTGAGAGCTAGCTAACCTAAATTCCAAAATCACCTCAACACTATTCAGGTGCACATTCGTTGGTTCCAATTGCATTGTCTTCACGCTAACCCGACAACCATCTCTGTTCATGCTATCCCTAATCTCGTGCAAACCAAACACTAATCAATTCGTTTCATCGACCCAAATCACAGATCGAATCTCTCTCTCAGAATTACAGCCAAATTAAGGAGTTTATTTAATTTCAATTGGCTAAGGATCGATGGCAAGGACGGTTGCAAGAACAATGACATGCACACCTCGATCAAAGCCCTGCACTCACCGACAACTCAAAAGGTCCACTTGCCACTGCGACCAGATCGATCAGATTTGGCCAGCTCTCGCTTGGCCCTTTCCTGGCACACCGATCGATCTGTACGAGTCGACTGAATGTGTGACATGATCCCTGTCGATCTCCCAACATGTTCAGTGAGATAAACTACACGCCGGTCGTGCTGTGTACTGTTGCAGTATACCCTGCTTTTGGACCCTTTCCATGTGCCACCACGACTCACGGCCATTCACCTTTTGGTGTACAATTGTACATCGTCGGGACATGTTTACCTTTTGGTTTCGTGCAGAATTCTCTCTTGTGTTCTCCCTATTTTGGCCTTCGAAGGCCGCTATATATAGCCCCTCCACCCCAGTCCATTGCTCCACAGAAATACAGCTTCCACTTATCAATCACACTAGCTAGCTCTGCTCTAGCTAGGCGCTCCACACCACTTTGTAGTATATTTCTTCGTGTACTAGCTTCCCCATAAACTGCAAATGGCCACAGCAGAGGTATATATATAGCTCGTTGATTTATTGTTCATATGCTTGGATGATCATCCCGATCGTTCGATCGGTTCATCTTTATTTGATTTGCTTAATTATCTCGCGTGCACCATCGCAATTAACTCCAGATATATGTGAATCAGTGAATGCTATGTGATCTTACGGCTCATCGTGGCCATGAGCTCGATTTGTGTATGCATGGACATGTAAGTGGTGCTCACATATGTACGCGTACGTCCTGCAAACGTGCAGGTCCAGGCCCCGACCACCGCGTTGACCGAGGAGACGCCCGCGGTGGAGACGCCACCGCCGGCCGTCGAGGAGACCCCGAAGGAGGAGGTCCCCGCGCCGGCTGAGACCGGGGCAGCCGTGGTGCCTGCCCCCGCCGAGGCCGAGGAGACCAAGGAGGCGGAGGAGCCAGCCGCGGCTGAAGCCGAGACCAAGGAGCCCGAACCTGCCGAGGCCGCCGAGCCGGAGGTCGAGGCCAAAGAAGCAGAGCCAGCCGCGGCCGAGGCAGAGACCAAGGAGGCAGAGCCGGCGGCGGCCGAGGAGGTGAAGGAGGAGGCGGCTGCCGCCGAGCCAGAGGCCGCTCCGGCCGTCGCCGAAGCACCGGCGGCAGTGCAGGAGGAGGCACCCGGGGTCGTGGCCGAGCCGGCCGCCGCGGAGGAGGCCGAGAAGGCCAGCGAGTGAGGCGTGAGCGGCTCAGCGTGGCGTGCCAGTGCCACGGTGGTAGTCGCGTACTCCTACGTGGCACGGCGTGCTGTCTAGTCTAGTCAGCGGAGCGCTGCTTACTAGGGTGTGCCGTGTGTCGTGTACTAGTAGGTGTTGCGTGGACGGGGTCGCGCTAAATAAAAGTGTTGTCGGGTCCAAGGGTGGCGGGGCCCGGTGTCAGCGGCGCGGTGTCTCATGCCCGTGCCGTCGCAGCTCGTCGTGTGTCGGTTCATCTATGGTCATGGGAGTTTGTGTTATCCTTGTGATTGAGTTCGCAGTGTGATATATAAACTGGATGATCTTGATCTTGAGCTAATTACTGCCGAAATTTCTCAAAGGATTGATGCCCTTTCCTTCTGCTTCCATATGACTTGCAAGGATCCATGAATGCTAGCCACTCACTCCTGAACATCGTCCGTAGTTTTCCTCGAACAGCTCCACTTTCGTGCTACTGGCATCTCAATTCTCTGGGCATCGCTGCTTGTTTGTTTAGATGTTAAGATCAGCAAAATTTCTTTACCAATCATGCGGCATTTTTTGCTTCAAGACCGGCAACATCTGCATTTGGGCAATCATACAAACTTGAGTCTGGTGTTTTGAGTTAACCGAACACAGCCAATAGTGATTCATCGAGGACATCATGATCACCAAATCCCAGATCACCTGACGTCTTCTCACGTTTATAGCCATGTCCAAAGAATCGCGGCAATGTACTCCATTGATGGCTTCCTTGATCCCTCGCTATCACCTCATCTATCTCGATAGTTCTCCAGTCCCAAATTCAAATTGAGACGAAACTGCAGGTTACTCTAGCAGCTACGAAAATATTCATGAAAATCTAACTCCAACCACAGCTTTGAACTGTAGAGCTACAACCGTTGCAACTGTCTGCGACACGGATTCATCCATTCACTGGTAGCCAAACTTGAGAGATGCTCTGTTGTTGGGATAGTACTAGCTGGACTATACAGGGTCACAAATTATGCTGATTTCACTCCTTTTGAGAACATATAAAAGATAAAAGCAAAATCATGGCCAACTAACTAGAGGAAATGAAATGAACCTGGCTCTTTTCTGATTCGACCTACATTAGGTTAAATAACCCAGAACTAACTTTCCATACATACAAAACAAACCATGGCACCCTATTACTTTTAAGCTCTAGTAACAGATTTAATGAGATAGGTAGGATTGTCACTAACTCGGATATGTACACAATATACCAGTTTGGATTCCATAAGGGCAGCATCTACCATGTACCAAAGCTGCAGCTCACGTGCTCTTGTGTTATCTTCTGCAGCTGGTTTTGCATCACCTTGAGGGATGGATAAGGAGGGAGGCAGAGGCGGTAGAAGCAGGTATGCGACGATGGGAGACGGTCAGCTGAGTCAGACGTCTTGTATATGTACAATTTTGAGCTCAGCCCACCAAAACCATCTGAGGGTAAATATTTCACTGAAGTCCAAAAGAAGAGAAGTTGCCTCTGTTGCTCAATTGGCATGCTCTCGACAGCCTGTAGTGTGAATAAACAAGTTTGCTTATCCAAGCATACACAAACTGATAAGAAATAAATGATGATTATCCTAGATAAGAAGCATAAGTAAATTTCAACTCAAGTTTTTGACACATATGCACAAAATACAATGAGGGATATCTTTTGTTTAATATCTGTGTTTTAAAACAATGTCAGAGCGGGGCAATGTGTTGATACTTTGCGACGCAATTCATTATATTTAAAAACACTGGTTGATATCAGCACCATCATCAGATCTGGGTGATAGAAGCTCTTACTGGCCGCATGCGCAAAAATGTGAGAAAGGATGTTTGGTTGCACTCATCTCATTACACAAAGGAGGAACATGGGTTGTATTGAGTAATAAAAGTTTGATAAAATTTATTGTGTGTGGCAGCTGTTATGCAACTCCTATAAGCTAGAAAGACGATGCGATCAGGAACTGTTGGCACAATCACCTGGTTAACAGTCTTGTCAGTGAACCCAACATATGATGTCATCAATTATTTGAACCGAGTGGCAAGGCCATAGGCTTTGGTTGGTCCCTTGCATCGGTCAAGATTAGGACAAAAGAATAAGAGAAACTACAACAAATCATTTTCTGCACTGATAGAATCAGTTTAACCATTTTTGTTGAGAAAATAATATATAGGGTGGCACATATGAAAAACTAGGTGTCACAAAGTGAATGGATGCTGTTAATGTATACATGGAAATTAGGATTGTGACTGACATATCTCTTGCACATGTACCACGTATATATACCTCACAGAGTCATTGGTCTATGATCATGCTATCAGTGTTTTCCTCCTAAATCTACATGGGAGTAAAAGTAAGAGATGGTATGTTGCCCATGAGAAATTGAGAACACGGGAAGAGTAGATGATCAAAACATATCATGGCATGGCATAGAACAGATGACAATTCATGACTGAATGCATTTATACAATGGTACACAGCATACCTTCCAGAACCAGTTAATGTGTCGGTCTTTTTCTTTGTAGCCATTATATTGAGTATGTGATCTCCAATCTTTCAGGTTTATAATGTTGTTGCTTCCCCCTAGCATTCGGTCAAAATCTTCTAGATCCAAACACCCAAAAAAAACTTTCTGGAGTTCTGGATTATTTAATATGTCACTAAATCCTTTCGCAAAATTGGTTAGCTGATCAGAAATAGAGTCCACGAAGATATTCTTAATAAGAAGATCAATATAATGCTCTCTGTTCCTGATATTCACAGAGATATCCTGCCCTCCTGGGCAAAGCTGAATAGTCTTTCGAGAGCCTAAGTTATCGACATCTCGGGAAAATGTTAGTGTTAGCTCATCAATATCAGCAGCACCCATCTCTAGAATTCTTTTACAGCTTGCATACATGTCAGGGTCTGCAGCAGCAATATCTTCCAATGTAATACTTCTCCCAGCAAGATGCAAGAACAGTGTACGATCCAAAACTATCCCTACTTGCACTTTATGCATCAATGCTAATCCAATTACTCGTCCCGAAAAAATGAAGTATTTCAGGTGCAGTGGATCGACAGCAGATGCTGCAATGCACAGGTAAGTATAAAAAGTTAGAAGATATTCAGTCAACATTGTCGTGGTTTGCGGACATAACTTTCCGCACAGATATTGAATAAATAAGAACCACAATCAAGTAGAAGAAAGAAAGCCGGAAGATGGCTCGAATAGCTAGAATAAAGTATAGTTTGAAGTGATGTTACTGATGTAATCATCACTAGAAGGAAGTCATTGACCTTTTGTTGCAGCCTGCCAGGCTCAAAAGGTTTCACATGCTTTCCATTTATTGTTGTTCTATAACACTACCAGATTGTAAGAGATTATTTGGCTTCTACATGAAATGGGAACCAGGAGTTCATCATCCTTTCTCTGGGGAAAAAGGTTTTACATGCATGCAACATAATTTATTTATTATAAGATTTGGCATATGTCAAACGCATAAAAACTCTTTAAGAAAGTTAATATGGAGTGTTGAAACTACCAACAAAAAGGATGATATCCAACAATGCAAAGTGCAGTCTAAAAGGGTTTGACAGAGGACATAGTATTGACACAGAAAAGGATCTGTGGCGTTGTGCAATCAAGCCCTTAAATACCAATTTTGTTCATTTGAGCCCATGAACTATTCAATTTTTTTGCAATTAAGCCCTCCAAATCTGATTTTGTTGATTTGAGCCTCTACAGCTTGCTTTTTTCAATTAAGACACGTTACTACTAAAAATATCTAATTAGACCCTTACAACTAATAGATCTGCTACATGGGCGTTAATTTGAGCCAATGAGGATTGGCACTGAAATTTCAGAAGGTAATTAACTATTATTTGGACTTCTTAATGTTCTCCGTAACAAAGTCCCCACCAAAACAGTAAAGTAGCAAAAAAAAAGCCGTATATACAACAAAGACCACTAATGTATCATTTTAGTAGAAAAAATATCTTTAGAACGCGTCATAAAATTTCAGTAATACTTTATTATTATATCGTATTCAAATTAGCAGTCCATATTAACAAATCTTTGTAGTTGTGCCACCAATTTGTTAATCATGTAAGCAAAGGGGCCTAGACAGTTGGAGGTGGATTTTTTAATGCCTAATACATTCTCAAATCTCAAAACATTCTCAAATACCTATTCCTCACCAATCTCAAAACACATGTGCGGTGCTGACATAGAGTGCACTTGGACCTAGGTGCAAACAAGCATTTCCCCTAGACAGTTAGTCAAATTCACTACTATATGGCTAAAAAAAGGGGTAATTGAGGGGCTCAAATCAACAAAATGAAACTTAAAGGGCTTGATTGCACAAAACTGAACCGTTGAGGGGCTCAAATCAACAACATTAGACTTCTTGATCGCACAAACTGAAATAGGTTGAGGGCTTATAGTGCTATTTTGCCTTTCTGAAAATAAATGTGCTACTACATGTCTACATGGTAAAAAGCTTGGCTGATATTTGGCTAACCAGAGATTCGCTTCCGTGTTGGTTTGATACGAAAGGAAAATTACCGTTGTACACAGCATTTCTTAAAGAAAAAGTAGCTTTTAATGACTAAGGACAAATATGTACTAATTAATATAGTTAGTGTTATTTCACACACTTTCAAATAAATATCTCTATGTATTACAGTATTCTTAACAGGAGTTTCCTCTGGACGCTGTTCAAGGGGCAAGCTGGAGAACAGAATGGATGATCTGCCTCTTAATAGGAGTTTTAACGCAAGTCTTTGATCAAAGGGAATAGATGTGCTGATAAAAGGGGTGATAGATTTTATCTCAAGGTTTGAACACGCGCTGATAAAAAAAAAGGAGGTCATCTGAGTATCTCTACATTACATATAAAGAGTACTTGGGACTCGTGAGTTATGACTAAGCCGTTGCTCTGATTAGAAAAAAAAAGAGAGGAAGAAACAGTTGTCAGAACAGAGTTACAAGATTTGCCTACATCCTCACTGCCATCCCCACACCCCACATGCGCGATGAGTGCCATGACTAGGACACACCATATTCGAGTTAACTATGTGCCAGCACATACATATGGTAATCAGAGAGTGTAGTAGGCACAAACACGCAAAAAGTAGTGGACCATCTTGTTAGCATCATATGCTCAGCCAAGCAACCAAGCAAAGGTAAGACTATTATCCCAGCTTTGGTTTTGTATGTTAGATCGATAGCATGCTGCATGCCAACAAATAGTACAAGTGGACAGTTCGGATAATACAACAACAGTCCTTTAATTGTGTAAATGTAGCCTCATAAGGAGCCATATGATTTGCAGGACCTACTATGGTTAAAAGGAGTTCCAAATACTAAGTGAATGTTTCATAACCTGCTCAAAAGAAACACATTTTGCGATCACTATTTTTTTCCAATTGAGAAGTACAGGATTTTTCACTTAGTTTAGACTACTGAGAATTGAACCAACATCCATCTAAACCCGTTGCAGAAACATGCTAAAAAAATGTATGTAGTAGGCACTATATATATGAAGTTGTCATGAAAAAACATACACTGTGCACTATAGAAATTCTAAAAAAGTGGATTCCACCACACTGAGATATGTAGTTGTTTATTAATACCCCGCATGTAAAAAGTTCCAGATCCACTAGTGAGCTACACTCAACAGCTTATTCAATTCAAATTTCCAAGTTGTTCAGTCAAAATGGCGTATAAAATTACCAACAGAACTGGATTTAAAATGTTAACTTAATACCGAGGAAACTTACTTCCATTCAAGTAGAACCTCCGTTGATCATTAGGACAGGGTGAGAAGAGAACTTGCTGTGGGCTGAACAGAGCTTGGCACACCATGCAGAACCATTCCCTCAGAACGCCAGGCCCAGTAGCCTCCTCATTCTTAAACTCCATAAACAGCCCACTGTGAAGCTCACTGGGTTTTGCTTGTGTGATGTACTCAAAGGACTCATCCAGTAAATGTGATCGGTCGATCAACATCTCATGCAGCTCCCCATAGTCATCCTTACCCTCAGGAAACAACATTAAGACTAAGTTCCTTCTTGCCTCGAAGCAAAGCAGATCCTTATGCTTCACGAGCCAGTGGAGATGCTCACTCCTCTTGGAACAGCGCACGAGGGCATTGAGTGGTGCTTCGTGTGCCAACAACACAAACCGTAGGTTGTGCGCTACATCCTCAAAAATTGCTGAAATGAAATCCAGTTCTGTCAACAGGGCCAGGATATGTAATCGGTTGGTCCACAGGGGTTCACTTTCTATGACCCCCCTACTCTCAGATGACAATGATGACAAATCCATCTCCAACCTCTTCAAACACTCATCCAACCTTTTCAACAGGTTCATGGACATTTCGTGCAACTCCCATACCCATGTGTCACCATGCTCCCACTCCCTGCTGTACAGATTCTTGGGCATTAGCCCATTGGGCATCCAATGGTGTACCTGCAGGCGCAACACTTTAAGGAAGTTTGAGAGCTCTTCAAGGTCTGTCCTTGACACCATCATGGACTCCGATGCAAGTCCATACAGGACAACTTCCTGTATTTCTTTGGCAAACGGGAGGACCTGCTCGATCACCCTGGTAGGCGACTTCGTGGAAGGGGGGAGCGAGAGCGGCAAGCAGATCACGGATGCCAGGGTAGAACGGCATGATTTATAGAGTGAATCCCGATTGCCCGCAGCCAAAGAAAGCAAGCGGCAGAATTCAAGCAGCACTGGTGCCGTCACAAGCACCACAGCAGGCGGTAAGGACGCAGGGTCCGTGCTGAGAAAGCATCTGATGGCACGCTCCGCATAAGAGCGGAAGAACGAGGACTTTGAGAGGTAGAGGCGAACCAGTGCGATGGCGGCGCCCGCTTGGAGGAAAATGTCAAGGTACTCCGCCGCGTGGTGCCCCGTGCTCTGGGCGTCGCCGGGAGCAAGGCGATCATGGCGGTTGCCTAGACTGGCGCGGTAGGCGCAGAAGATGTACTCCTTGACTAGCTCGTCGAGGGAGAAGGCGGCGGTTGCGGTGGCGGCGGCCTCGGACTCCGCGGCGGCGGCGGTGGCCGCGATGTGCGACGCGAGCTGCCACGCCTTGGGGTGCGGGGTGGAGCGGAGGCGGGAGGCGAGGTGCAGCGTGGAGTCCGGCGGGAGGCGGAGCGAGGCGATGGTGGCCTCCGGCGCGAGCTGCCTTCCCGCGTAGAGGAGCCGCAGGTCCCGCCCGTAGCCGCAGTCGGCCAGGTGGCCGAGCACCGCGCCGATCGTGTCGTCCAGCGCCGCGTGCATCGCGATGGTCTTCGAGTCTGTGGCGCGCACGAAGAAGTGGACGCTGCACGGCGGCGCGTAGAAGGACGCCGAGGAGCCCGCCGCGCCCGCGCCGGAGGAGGAGGAGGCGGAGTGGTCGGAGTGGGTCATCGTCACGGGATGCTTGGAAGACGGGAGGGCATGATCGGGGGCGTCGCGGCGGCGCTTGGCGGTGCGGCGGTAGCAGGCTAAGGCGGCGGTAGCGGACATGCTTAGATCGAAACCATCGGGGGTCGGGGGGAAAATCGCGAAGCTTTGGGGAGGAGGAGGAGGGTTTTGGAGTGGAGAATTGGGGAAGGGGGACGCGGAGGAAGAAAGGGAGAAAAGGAAGAAACAAACAAACTTGCTGGGGTCTCTGACCCGCCCCCTCCCGCCCAACCGGGGCATTTTTGCCTTTGTTGTCTCGCGTGGGCTTTGGGTATGGGTTGTACGCTTGTACAAGCGGAGATATACATAACTTTGACAAAAGAGACAAATGTTATAGTATTAGCAGAGTGTCCGTATGTGACAATAAATAAAGATTTTAGAAGGAAAGATAGTATCATAAAATAAACTATAATTGTCATTTTGTTTCTCAAGTTATGTAATAATATATCTTGTTTGAAATTACTATGATACTATCCTTCAAAAGGCCGTTGAAAAGCTTATGTAGAAGTCTATAATTTCTTCAATTGTGTCAAATTTAAAATTTGGCACAGTTTGATCGTAGTTTTTAAATTTATCTCATTGTTTTGAATTTCCAAATCCTATATTAAATACATGTCACGATTTCTTGCAATGCCGTCCATCAATTCTTATAAAGGGACTAAATAGAGACTACCCTTACAGCATGAACCTAGAATTTGACCAAAATTTTGAAATTCTTCTTCTTCCTCCCTCTTCTCTTCTTCCTTCTCCTTCCTCATTCCCCTCCTTCCCTTTCCCTCTCTTGTCATTCCTCCAATCAAACTCCTCTTTATCCCCTTGACAGGCGGTTAGGGTAGCACAGCTAGGAGGGGAGGCGGCGGTAACCGGCGACGATCCACGACGGTGGCGGCGCGGCAAGAGGTGGCGGTGGCTTGGAGGGGGGTTGAGATAAGAGGAGAGAGAGAGAGCACACCAGTTGGGGTGGACTTTATTTTTTTCGGAGCTCGCGGCGACGGTGCTTGAGCATTACGAGGGGCTAAGGTAGGGGGTTGCAGCGCGAAAAGGGAGCGCAAGGAGGATGACAATGCATTTTATATAGAGGCGAGGCCGTTGGGCGCTGATGATGCGGTCACGAAGAAGAGATTTAACAATGTTATAGTTTAGTTAAGAGATAATGTTTGTTAGATAAGATATGGTTTGTTAGGAGTTTGTTAGAGATCAATTAGTTAGTTACTTACTTTTATTGTTAGAAAATTTTAAGTAAAAATAAAAAGGGAGGGGAGGAGGTGTGGATGAACTACCACCACCAAATCCCATACTATAGATTGGTATAGATTAAGTTCTAAAATACCACCCAATAATATTACCCAATTTGTCTTCTCATGTACCACGTCTGTCAACTTTCAACCCACTCACGTTAAACTTAGCGCCGGGCACAAATCAAAATTTCCTAGATCGTCAGAATACCCCTAGCCAATATTTTCAGCCAGGCCAAACCCAACCAAAACAACACTGTGTATCCTATCCACACGCCTTTCTTCCTCCTAGGGGCAAGCCGTAGCCCTCCCCTCCTCAAGGCGGTACTTGTGATGGCACTCTCTTTTCCCTTCCAATGAATCTCCTGCCAATGGCGGAGTGCAGCACACTGGTACTCTGTCACATCCCAATTTTCTAAAACCCAAAAATTAGGGCTTACACAAACTTTTTACGCTATTAAGTGAGATCAACTATGCTTTTATCAACATGTTCTTATACCAAACCCTAGCATAACCACACATACGCGTATACGCCACATGTGATCATGCTCTTCTTTCGCCATTTGGATTTTCTCGATGTTTTGGGAATCATGTCATATGAATCATTTGCATCCGAATCTAAACCCTTACCGGGCACAGAGCAAGTATACCTGTAAGTGACCAAATACCCTAACGAGAGCAAACGACTTTTATGCCACACCTGGAATAGCATATATGCCACCCTACCCACAAACCCTAAAGTCATCCTGTCTCAGCGAACCCTAGACGACATGCACGCTAACCCTAGCATCCACCGCCGTGACAAATCAGCAATCCCTAAAGCATACTCGCAGGACAAGTGATCGCTATCTCCCAGCCCCTCTTTTTCTCCGACACAGTATACATATACCACCTTTCTTCAAAACCGACACCCGACACATATACACCGTATATGCAAACCTTATTGTCCCTCCTCTTGACGAATCAGCAAAACCCTAATGTCAACATATGAGCATATCATCTAAACCAAAGTATCCCCATCCTATCAAAACCATAACACCTCCAATATACTCTCCCGCACCTCGGCACCTTAAAAAACCTACCTCTAACCCCAATTTATTAAAGGGTATTTTCTTCGGTAGAAAATCTAAAAGTCATATCACATGCATCTTCTTCACCATAAAATTTCCAGAAAAATTCCAGAAACCTTTTAAAAACCAATCGTCACCTAAATATGGAAAAATCTCTAGGGGTCCAATGCAAATATTTCCAATTACATCCGAAATGGGAATTTGGGGTAATTTGTGCTTTGCACTACAACACTAGCCATTCCAACTCAGAAAAATTCCATAAAATTACAAAGCACTTTTCTTAGTACCAAAACACCAGATATACATAAATACAGCCATCTTCAATTCAAAAATCTGAAATACACCACATCAAACACTTTCTGCCTGTTTTCTTGTTTTTTAGAAATCTTAACTCAAACCTCATCCAATGGTCACCAAATATTTCTTGGATCTTCCTTTACACCACTAGAACCTATCCATGACCTAACTCCAAGAGGATCTCTTCTGTATGCCTGTTCAGCTCAATGCCATCACATGCCGACATTGGCATTCTTAAAGAGCATCCTTGCTTTGAGTCATTCGGTACCTAACTTCCTGTCTTCCCTTGTCCACGCCTCTAAGACTGTCCTTGACATAGTCGTGCACATCATTTTGCCCTAGGACATGCCCATGACGCTCCATGCAGGTCAAAGTGTGCATAGACCGCGCACGGACAAGCACCAACGTGCGTCAGCACCGGCATCAGCATGCCATCCGCTGACAAAGCCGCGTCGTCCGCCATTTCGCTGGTCGCCGGCCTGCCATCTTGTGCCACGAGACCCTCTACGACCTCCCGAGCACGGCGCCGCCCAACCACATCCTCTGCCTCCTCCCATCACCAGAGTAGTGCGTGCATACCCTGTCCAGCGCATCAACTCCGCCCGCTGCTGACATCCGAGCAGCCCGCCGCTCGCTAGCAACCCGATTGACCCGTCGATACCTCGCCGTCCGGCCTGCCCGCTCTTGCCACGCCACCGTTCACCGCAGAGCAGCATCACGGGGTCCTCAATTTTTCTGTCGCCATGGCTGGGCGAGCACCGCTGACACCTCTATGCTCATGCCTATAAAGGGAGGATCCACAAACTCGTCCCAGCACACCATACCTTTCCTCCACTCGCTCAAGCCATCGAATCAGCCAATTGCCCCGGAACTTCCTTTTTCCTCCTTCCCAAGCACGCTCTACTTCACTTTGGTTCTTCAAAAATTCAAACCGAACAAGCCTCCCCGCATCAAATTACTAGTACCATTGGACTCCTCACCTCTTTGCAGTTCTAATTCCTCTACCAATTGCCCCTCCACTCTCCCCAGGGCCGAGACGCCCAATATCTCGCCGGCGGGAGCTCCGCCGCCCCTGTCGAACCCCTCCTGAGCGGCAACACAAGACCTGCCCTGCTGGAGGGTGGGTCCTTGCTCCAGGACTCGGCCCGACGCAGCCCACCATCTTCCTGCCACCGGCAAGCGGGCCTCACCCCGCCCAGCCCACCATCTGGGTAAGTGAAGGCGCACCGCAGCTGATTCCCGTTTCTTTCAACTAGAAGACATACTTTCCAGTCAACTGAAGGCGTAAATTTTCTGGTTTTCCTACAAACTGCCCGAATACACTGGTTCGACCGGTTCACCTAGATTTATTCCGGTTCTGGAAAACCACCCAAAAGGTCTTTAAGTCCTAACAATATTTAGCACCTTTTTGATCAAATAGAAATTCAGAATTAAAAACTATTTACATCTAAACAGTGAAGAAGCAATTCATGACATGAAATATTTGATTCTTACAAATTGCAAAGGCTTTTCAAAAATGATTCTTCCAAAAGTTTGTGCATACACCACCAAAGTATGCCTACTGGTCCTCACCCCAAGTCAAAATGCAAAGAAATCTTCTTTTCTTAAATTACATAAAAGCATATGGTATAAGGTATAGTCGTAATCGCCAAAATAAAACCTAAGTACTTCAAATGAAGTCCGAGACACATAAGACTTAAGATTAAGGTATCCTAAAATATTATTGGACCTCTGTAACCTAGTAGGAACTAATAATCCTGGATGATTCTTGATCAGGAATCATTAGCCTAAAATTAACTCTCAAGTAGGCATCATTCTTCCGTACGATTTAAGATCTAGCCAAAAGCCTAAAACAATGTCCATTACTCTATAAACCTCGTTCCACTTTTTCTAGCCTGACTAATGCTCTCCGAACATTAACTAAGTGGTAACCTCCAAAACAACATAAAAACCCTAATAAACCATGATCGTGCTTAATCGAGAACCCCTACCTCATGTTATATGGCAAGTACCTATGGTTCCTCTGTCATTCTTCTAAAAAAACTGAAACCCTAATCGTGTCTTTGAACCTTAACTACTAAATGGGTTAAGTTATCTGAAACCCTAAAAATTGTTGCAAACGTACAACCCCGAAAACCTTAAAACCCTAACAGCGAATGTAAGCATAAACTCTCTCTGGGCACTCTCAAACCCTAGCTCATGGCACTTATCTAGCTAACCCATCATACTGGCACCATTTCATAGGCACGCTATGGTTTCTTGGGTCTTATTTGGATCTTCCGTGCATGATCGTTTATTCGACGTTTTTGCCGTATAGTTAACAGAGTGACGTACGTCCGTGCGAAAAATCCGGAAGTACCGCCATCTCAAGATCAGAACCAGGATTCGCCAGGCAAGCTCTTATTCCTTGATCATGTTGAATCCCATGTTTGCGAAATATTTATTTTGTTTGCAAAACATGCATGCTATGTGATAGAAATTGGTATTTTATGTAGCAATAGTTATGTCCGATATGATAGAAACCCTAGTCCGATTCTGTTTCCTTATCGCCCTAAGAACTATATATTCCGAAGAAAATATCGAAAAACCTAGAGATAGTGTATATATATATATATATTGCTTAGCCCCGCCGTAGAAGAAAACTAGGTTTTCACAAAAAGAAAGGATTCCCGATAATCTCAAAACGAAAGTAACTTGGGAATGGATCGCTGTGACCATCAAGGATGGAGTCACGGCATAATCCACGGGATGGGATGTTTTCGAACCAAAAACAAAATGGAGATGATTTAGATCCGGGTTGGAAATGAAGGGCAAAAGCAGGAAGGAATTCAATGAGCGAGCTAAGTCCCAACGTGGCACTTGCGGTCCGTGCGACGGACAAGGTGTGGAGTCTTTCTCGGATCATTTAAGGACCGAACCTACCGTGCTGCTAAACCAGGTTCACCCCGTACGTCCACATGTCCTTTATGAGAAGGACTTGGCTTTTACCCCGTTGAGTGCTAATATCTGGACCCGCGGGCAGTAGAAAGTATGTGACTAGATGGATTAGGATCTCTAGAGAACCTCCACCGCAGGGCATAGGGAGTTGTTCGACACAAAGGTGAAGAGTCTCATTTTTGGTCCGGGACGCAAAAGTTGAGTTACCCATCTAGCGGGTCCAGCTCTAGTATGAAACGGGTGAAGGGTCTCGTTGTACTAGCCCTATCAGTATATGGTGCACAGTGTACCCAAGGCGAACTACATCTTGTGGGTAAAGCCGTACAACCTCTGCAGAGTGTTAAAATCTATTCGAATAGCCGCGTCCTTGATCATGGACACAATCTGGTATGGCCACACAATCGGTTAGACTATATTATCGAAAAGTGGGATATGGGTTTTAAGGACACATCTGGCTCGATGAGCATGCAGAGTGAGTTGTGAGTGCCTCGTGTAATGCGATTACACGGGAGGTGTGGTTATGAGTGGGACGCCGTTCACCCATTGCATAAGAACGGCTATCTGAGGAGAAAGGTGTTCTTATTAGACGTCATTCTACCTGAGGGTAGGAACGGCTATATATTGCAGGTAAATGGTCGCTCCCGTGGCGGATGGCCGAATTGGCAGGAATGCCATTATTGACTGACATGACTCGGCAAGGCCGATGTTGTTTTTAAAAATATGCTTTTGTCATCTAATTAATTATTTCGGATGAAAACTTACTTTACTGCACAATTATGAAACATAGGTTAGAGCCTCTTTATTGAATTCCCCTGTGCACGCATATATCTGTGATATTCACCCTGAAGGGGAGCTTGTGAGTACATTCAATGTACTCACCTGGCTTGTTGACTTGGCCAGATAAAAGGAAGGATTACTCAGAGACTACCGTCATCGAATACGAAGGCTAGGGCATTACCCCAGTCAGTTGCCTGTGTGGTTCGGCATATTGATGGGCAAGCTACCACGTGTTACTATTCCGCTGCCAATCGGCCTGGTATGTATAATTAAAGATCTTGCCGATCATTTATGTAATAAACTCGGTATTGTATGATTTTGTATCAAGTATACTGTGTGTACCAGCTACTGATCCAGGGACCGGTACAGTAAACACAGGGGTTTATCCGGCCTTAAAACCGGGTATGCCACATATTCTAGGAGGGCCCTCTCCTGCCGATAATGGACGATGCAATCGTCTCCTCGTACGGAATGCAACGCACCAATACTCGTGTTGGCCCGCTCTTACTCTTTGCAACGAACATTGGCCCCCTCCCTCCCCACTACAAGCCGAGAAGGCGGATTCACCATGGTTAATTTGTAGTTCGACGAGTCACCAGCCACTAGGCATAGAGCTTCTTAGTGTGAACCATCAATGGCCTCTGGGTGTTTTCCTCCTCTTGTGAGTTGTTGTTAGCTCGTAATGGTATTTTGGGTAGCATAAAATGAATGGAGTGGTATTTTGGCATCAGGTGACAATTGGATGGTATTTTGGAAAGTGGTAGAAATTTTTTTAAGGGAACTGAGGCAATTTCATCTCAAAAAAATATCATGATTTGCCATTTAAAAGTAGTCGAGTTCTAATCCACCAAAAAATGTTCCCACTTTCTAAATATACCAATTGAAAGTTTTCATGGTCTAAAATTTCCATTTCTGTTAGTTAATGCATGTTGACCATTAAGTCAATGCTAAAAAGGCCATTTTTTCCTTGGCGAGTTAGCCGGTGGGTAACAGGTAAGGAGCGAGATGAGAAAATTGGAGCAGGATAGCGGCCTTTTTTTTATATGCCCAATGCAGTATGAGGTGGGGCAGAGAGGCAGGTTCTATTTTCCAGGATATGCTCGCCCATCATTTTGAGTTCTAGGGGCATTTCCATCCTTTCAAAAACATTAACAAGCCTTAGTCTCTACTTACTGGTGAACACATAATCAATCAACAAAATGGTAAATCCAAAACCAGGAACAAATTGAGTGGCATATTTGGAACAAAGGAATTTTTACGGTGAATCTAGCACAGACTAATTTTTAGTAGCAAATTACGAATTTTCTTGATAATAGAACATTATATCAAAAATTAACTGATAGAAGAAAATTGAAGAGTATGGTTGTGTAGGGAATTTAAATTTCTTATGTTATTCTCCACCGAGACTAGGGTTGTGCATACAATATGGTCAAGACAAAGGATCTGTATACAGTATGATCGATAAATATAGATTATTTTTTAATATGATAATTTAAATGAGATAACAAAAGGAAACTTCTAGTAACAGTGTAACCATAATATTTTGGTTTGGTAACGGTAAACATTATATTTTACCAAATTAACGTGACTGTGGAAGGATAAGATAATGAGTTCGATAATAAATCAATAATTAATGAGATAACAAAAGAAAACTTATGTTCATTGATGGTATTTCATAATATTTCAGTTTGGTAATGGTAAAGGATGTATTTTACGAAATTAACATGGATTGCGGAAGGATAAGATAACGACTAGTTTTGTAACTAATGTATAAGTGATAAGATAACAAAAGGAAAATTTTGTTCTGTGACGTAAATATCGTAATATTTTGGTTTGGTAGTCGTAATACTATATTCTATAAAATTAATGTGAATTGCGGAAGGGTAACATAATGTTTATAGTTTCATAACAAATCAGCAATTTAAAAAGAATGGACAGCTAGGATTCATAGGAACTATGTGACTGGTTGGCTGCACACAATTATGGAGTGGCCACTTTGGACCTTGGCTCGGCTGCTGGGGGCGGGGTTGTGAAATCAAAGATCATATGTACCATATTAATGTTAGTGCTGCAATAAGATAATGTTCAGTTCATACCAAATCAATAATTCACATGTATTGACAGATACGAGTCATATACTAAGTGGTTGGCTGGAACCGATTATGGACTTACCACATTTAGTAGTGGACCTTGGACCTCGACCAGGAGGGCGATGGTAAATACAATGTTTACCAAAGTAAAGTAAATTGTGGAGCAATGATATAAATTCTGGTTTATAACAAATTAAAAATTTATAAGTATTGAAAGATAGGAGTCAATATGACTATATGACTGGCGGCTGCAAACGATTATGGGTTTACCACTTCGAGCCATGGACCTTGGACCTCTGGCTCGCCTAGGAGGGGGAAATGGTAGACCATGTTTACTAAATTAAGTGAGTTGCGGAGCAATAAACTAACCTTTAGTTTGGTACCAAATTAACAATTCACAAGTAAGATAGGAATCATATGACTGTATGGCTAGCTAGCCGCAAACAATTATGGAGTTACCACTTCGAGAGGACCTTGGACCTTGGCTCGGCAAGGAGGGCAAAAAGTAAATACCATATTTATGAAATTAACATGAATTGCTAGCGATAAGATAATGTTCAGTTCAATACCAAATTAACATTTCATAAGTATTGATGGTTATGAGTTATAGGACTACATGATCAGTTGGCTGCAAACATTAATGAAGTTAACAATTTCAATATTGGACCTTGGACCTTAGCTCAACAAGGAGGAAGAAACAATAAATACCATATTTATCAAAGTAACATGAATTACGAGTGATAAGATAACACTCGGTTTGATACCAAATTAACAAGTCATAAGTCTTGACGAGTTTGATATGGACGTCTGGTTGCCATCAATTAGGGCACTACCATTTAGCGATGGTAGACCTTGGACATGGCTTAGCCAAGAGGAGGGAATAGGTGGGAGTCAAGAGTCTCGAAGGGGGGAGTCAGGGTAGTAGGTCTTGGTGAAAGAGCATCTAGGCCCCTAAGATCGTTTTGATGGTTAATGGCAACCTAAACTGGAATCTAATGTTTACAATGAGTGTAAGCAAGATAAGTAGGTTCCAGGAAGAGGATTCATCCAGGAAAGGATAACCACCCAAAAGTACAAAGGTGGTTTCCAGGACAAGGAGATGGCTACGCTAGGCAGCTGTGCCACAGCTATGAACAAGCCGGTGCTGTGCAAGGAGTTGCAAGCAAAGTGATGGTGGCTTGATGCGTCAAGGGCCGTGACTACAGTTGGTGGAAACTGAAGCCTATGTTTGCTAGTTTTCTTAAGTCCTTAGGAAACACCCGTACTATCAAGTGAGATGAAGTAGCAATGATTATTGGAGGTTCTTTTGCTCAATGCTCAGAGTGTTGGACAGTGGCACTGATGCTTTGAGGTCAGTGGCTCTGTAACAACAGTTTTACACAAGTGTGAAACTGAGTTGTGTTAGCACACTGCTGTGCTAGTGGCCTAAAACCCTAGAGCCAAAGTTACCTGTGTGGCACAGCTGTGCCATAGGTGAACAACTGCTCTATGACTCAGGTACATCTCTGTGCCAGGGGAGAGCTTGTAAATGCTAAGGGAACTACACTGCAATAGTCTATCTGCCGAGTCAGAAGATTGTTGGATGTTCTCTCCTTATTAGGCATCAGAGTTAGTGTGCTGAGGGCATGTAATGTGCCAGGACCGGGCTGAGTAGTGAGGCTACGTCAGTTAGGGTTTCACCTGTGTCAGCCACCGGTGACACAGGTGTCGGTCTGCCTGAGCCGGTTACCATTGTGCGTTGTGATTAGCTGTGTCACCGGTGAGCCACTTAATCCTACGCGGCATGAGTGTAACGGTCAGGTGCCTGTGGACTCTATATATAGAGGACCAGGGGAGGTCTCAGACCTCAACCTTTGTAGAACCTTTTGCTCAACCTTTGCCAAACCGCCTCAATCCATTTCGACCGTTGCATACCTCTTTTCTCCTGAACAGAAGCAAATCTTCCTAAGTCTTAGTTCAAGAGAGTTAGAGCTTTGAGCAGAGAGTACTGGTTTCTCCAAGAGTTGTTGTTGCAGATTCTTTCTTGGAGTGTCTACTCCTAGACGGGTGTAGGAGTTGTTGTGACCACCCAAACTTGTGTGGGCTGGTGCAGTAGTTTGTGAGGGTGATTTTGAAGTCTACCTGCTGCAAGGCGAAAGGACTTCCAAAAGCAAGAGAAAAAGACCTAAAAGCTCAGGTACTCGGAGAACAAGCACGATTTAGTGCTGACGATCTCTTTGGAGTAGACTCTCCAACGGAGACGTACCATCTCTGAAAAGAGTGGGAACTTCGGTGAAAAACCCCTTGTCTCTCTGAATACTTTACATTCAGTACTTGCTTGATTATCTGATTTGCATGCTTGTACTCAATCTAGCTGTAATCCTTTCTCTCTGCCTGTGTTAGTTTAGCTGTGTCACCGTTGCTGTATTGCTTATCTGTTATCTGTGCCAGTAACCTGTTACACAGCCATCTATCTAGCACATCTGTTTAGGGCTATCTGTTTACCTGTGTTAGCCACCTGTGTGACAGCTGTGTGTTAATTTACATATCAAATACTGCTTGTGTAGCTGACCTGTCACACAGCTAGCTCAACCTTTTGATCTGTTAAGCCTTAATCTAGATAAATAGAAGAATTTGTTTAAAATTTGGTTAGCCTCCTATTCACCCCCCTCTAGTCGGCACCTACGATCCTTTCACTTGGCTCGGGCATGCGTGGCTGAGCTGAGTGAAGGCCAATTTGGCTTTGAAATGATGAATTATTTTAGGAGTTTCAGTTTTTCTATCCTACCATACCGAATCTCATATACCTGCCAACTCAGTTCAGCACAGTTTTCTCGACGTGGCTTTTTGTTCAGTGTAAACATACACAACCTAGCCAAGAGTCTATACATGTGTTTTGATTGCTTCAACATGAACCGGCCACATTGTACGGCCGAGTGCATGATGTATCTATTATATTATTAAAACGATAGAAAAAGAAGCCGCAACCATGTTGATCCATATATGCTAAATTATCTACTCCATTCAATCATGGTGGATCTAGATTATAACGGTGTAGATCGATTAGATTTTTATAGAATCCATAGCCTATACAACTCTTATTAGATGGATAAGGAATATAACTCTATTTCCCTATATTTTCAGAATTAATTTTAAATAAAAATTAACAGTTTGATTTATATTAGGTGGAGAAGAATACAACTCTATTTCCCTAAATTAAATTTTAGAATTAATTTTGAATGTAAATTAATAATTGGATTTATATATGAGGTGGATAAAGAATACAATTATATTTTCCTAAATTAAAATTTATAATTAATTTTAAATAAAAATGCAAAAACTTCCATCAATTTACATATAGTCTATTATATTATTAAAGTGATAGGAAAAGAAGCCACCGCGTTCATCCACATAGGCTAAAAACATATGGGCCAATGATCTGGTGAGTCTAGATTATAACAGTTTAGATTAGTCGATACTTATAGGTTCATGACTAACTAAATCAGAAAAAACTCATACTTGAGAGAAAATTTATAGACTGCTTTGAATAGAATTCCCCAAGCTCCAAAAATCCTACGCTTGCCTTCCACGGTTTTCTTTCTCCTTCTTGGCTTTTTGTTCGATTTTCGAGAAGGAATAAAAAAAAGTATCACATTAAAGAAGTTGTGGTCTTGGAGATAATAGAGCAAAGGAAAAATATGCATGTCCTAAAGAACAAGGAGGAGGAGCCAAGGAATATATGGGCAACACGTCAAAGAAAAGAAAAAAATTATGGTAACACGTCAAAAACAGAATAGGAAGGAGGACAATTGATCCTATGTAATTAGGAGATAAAGGAAACGATTTGTTTACAAGACACAACATCAAGCGGGAGGGAGATAAAACCGCAGTTTTTTTGGCCCGTACATAGACACATGAGGAGGGCTTGATGAAGGACTCCGATAGAAGCACATGTGTGTATCATGTGTCATGAGGCACAACAATAGAGATGATATGTATCGGAGAGGAGGCTTCTATACAATCAATGGCAGTGGCATGGCATAGTTCAGAGTCAAGGATGGCAGGGAAATACCTTGGAATCAATAGTGGAAGAGTAGACTAGCTTGAGAGGGGCATTGTCGAGGTGCCACAAGATGCGATCTGAGTGTCAAGATAAGAACTTAGGGACGATGAGGGTGTTTACTTTGTTGTCGCTGGCGGCGAGGTGAATTGGCGATAGAGCCATTTGGAGTAGTAGGAGTACAAAGAAACTTGCTGGCTGAGATGGTTTCTAGGGGGAATGATGTTGCATTAATAAGATAATCATCAATTACAACACACTGAGTGATTAAACGGATGGATAAAGAAGAGACAAGGATTAGCAATAGCCTCTAAGAGCTACTGATGTTCTACTTTAATGCAACGGAGGTAGTCCGATTAACATGGGGGCTTAATTGCATGTGATGATGTTGTCGCTGATATCAGCACGTCAACAAATTGACCTTCACTTTCTCTGTTTCATATCTTCTCCATCCAGACCGCAAATTCGGCAGATCATATGTCTGTTTCAACCGTCTCGGCAAGGCGAACGTGACGATAATCCAAATTGGTATTTATTGAATTATACTTTGGAAAGAATCACTTTGAGGGCTCTTACGTAGCACTTTTCTGCAAGTGCAAAAATTTTAACTAATCACTTCGAGGGATCTTTTATAACATTTTTCTATAAGTATTTTTTTTTGCAGAACACTGTATATAATAAAATATGCCTAACATAGGGGATGGGGTCTGCATGAGTACATCCACGCCATTGGAGATTTTTTGGGGAATCATGCAAAGAGAGTGCCACCACTCAGAACTCACTGCCGAGCCTAGGGTTCGGTACAACAATTAGAGAAGGCAAAATTGGACGAACAAAAGAGGAGTAGGTGAGCCGGGGCATCAAGTAGAGTCGTTTCGCAGTGACAGCCATCGACGAGATATGCCATTCAAGAAGGCGAATTGGAGGCAGATAGCTGAGACTTACGTAGTCGAGAGAGGATCAAAGAGGATAAATGATCAATTGAGATGAGAGGGTATGGAAAAAACTATGCCCATGCATAGTGAAGTTCGCACAACCTGGCTAGCATGAGAATAAAATAAAGATGGGTTTACTTCTTGAGCCGGAAGATGGGCTTGTCTCATAAAGGATAGATATATACAAAGTAATAATAGTAATATTCACAAGGACTATGTAACTATTGTTTTCCAAAATAGTAATAATGGATAAACTACTATCGAGATGAAATTAGAATTACAAATAAAGATGTAAACAACTACCTCATCTCAAGATCGATGTAATAAGTTTTAAAAAATAAGTGGTACAAATTTTATAATTAACAATCAATATATGTTTAACTAATCTAGTTATAATGCGCACATCACAACAAATATTAATATCCTTAGACTTTAAGTTAGAATGAAGGAAGATTTTGATAAATCTATATTCAAACTTCGTGTTTCTAATACCTTAGTAATTCAGTACGTATAATTGCTAAATTACACATTGAATCAAATTTCCTTGATACGTAAATAAACAGGTTTCAATAACATGTTGTGTTGTTTTTTCAGAAATAACATGTTGTGTTCATTTCAAAACACAAAATTTCAAAGAAAATATGTTTAATTAATAAAATAATTCTAATCGTGTAAATACGTGGACTATCCTGCTAGTTATTTTTTTTGAATAATTAACTAGCTAGACACATTGGTGTTCTTTTTGGAGAAAAAGAGAAGGTCTTACGCGTTTGTGTTTTGCCCGGAGATAAGAATGCTCACAGAAGGTTTCGTCAAATAAACTCGGGCAGCAAAGATACCCATTAGTCACTGGACCATAATTAAACGGCATTATATTAATACACAACTTGGGGCAGCAGAGTCGTGCCCGTCTCTCTTGAGGATTAGACCCGTCCTCCGTCATTCACCACTTTAGCTACCTCAACATCTATAATTTTGTATGCTTGCGCAGAGAGGTTTCTGCGTAACGTAGAACAGCCAACAGGCGTGCACTGAACATCCAAGTGGAGATGTAGCCTTTAATAAGCTGCAAAACTTAGTACTTGTCACCGTGGAAGGATAAAATGTCCCGTGAAAATTGATTAAATAGTGTAGATGCGTGAACATCCAGTACGAAGCTTTTGAAAGTTCTCGGAATATTTCGTAGAGAAATATGTCCATGCTATATCACCTCTAAATTCACTATCTATCCATGCTTTAAGATTTACATATTTTTATTATTTTTATTATAGCATATTTTTATTTTACACTTTAATAAATCTAATTCTATACTACTGCCATATTTAGAACATGGTCACTACGGTCTATGGTTGACTATGACTTATTTAAGAATTTAATTTTAGTGTGTAACATACATCGAATTGGATTAGAACAAGCTAAATATGGATTGGTTCATTAAGGAGAGTGTGGTGTTGTATAGTACAAAAATAAAAATTTTATGAACCTCAAAGCATGAACTTAAGGTGGATGGAAGAGGCTTTTAATACCCACCGGAGTTAGCGAATCCAGGCTCATATTACATATAGGTGCATTTGGGTGTGCGAGTACTTGGTGCTTTGAAAAAATAAATAAATAAGCAAATATAAGAGTTTTTGAAAAGTTTCAAAAAAATGTATATTGTTCGATGGATTGCGAACCTACATTTTTAGACAAAATATGACTTTTTTGAATTATTATTTTAGATAAAGGAGCAAAAATCTCTAGAGTTCTGTATCAACCGATGAACACAACCTTATATGTTATTTAAAAAATAACAAGTAGTTCATCATTCCAAAAATGAATAAAAGAGCAACATATTCAAATGATTCTAGACAAAATCAAGCATCACAAAGTCTCCTGCTAGATCGCCATAAAACATGCCCCCATGGCCATTTTGAAAAGGTTTTGGAATCTGTTGGAGGGGTGTCTGCGCGTTATCCCTAAATCGATGGTGCATAATTAAATGCTATGTAAATAGTCTAACCCCTCCCCCCCATGAATGTTTTGTATCTCGAGGGGTAATATTGTAAATTCCTCACCTCCATCCCATCTCTACCTCTATAAATAGAGCTCCAAGGACAAGGGGGAGGGGGATCCATTTTCTCATTTCTCATTCGCAAACCCTAATTTGGGAGAGAAATACAAATGGGCTCGTGAGTCCTAGTTTCGCTGGCCACCTTCTCCCTCGGGTCCCTACGTGCGTCCTCATAGGCCTACGTAACCGAACGGGGGTGCCTCTCTCTCATTGTCTAGGCTCGTACCTACAACAGAATCTAAAACAGCAACGATAAGTGTACATATTTTTTTTGTATTTTTTTGTTTTGTCCAAAACTTGCAGATTAACACTTCATAAAGCATGTACATGTATAAGTTTTTCAAATTTTTCTAAAACTTAAATCTGTGCAAACTCACCTAGATGCACGTACATCCATGTGTACCAATACCATTTCCACGGTATGTGTGAATGTATCTTTACATAATTTCACAAGCAAACTTAATCTGCTAAATAAGTATTTGTTCTTTTACACTCACAGATACGATGGTGCTCAGCTAAATATGGAACATGCCTCCCCTGTATGGGTATTCCCATCATATTTTAATTGTTTTGAACTTTCACACCTGAATTCCTTAAGGGGTTTATATCGATTAACCCATTCCTTCAAAAAATGAACTAATACGGTATGTTCATAGGGGTGTTGGGTTCTTGTTGTTGTTTGGTTCTGGAATAAATAATAAAATCGATTATCCTAGCTATTATAGAGAAGACCCTGACGGAAATGACAATTACATTATAGTCCTCATGAAACCTTGTAAGAAATGGAAAATGCAGCCTAATACTAAAGATGACGAACTCGCTCAGATGCCGCTTGCCCGATATCGATGCCGGCAAGGAGCCTCCTTGCTTAGGTCACCCGGTCCCTCCCCATGCACCGGCGCAGCAGAGCTCTGGCTTTTTTTCCCCTTTGTCGACCTCCCTGCTATTACCCCACTTGTGCTTCCCAAGCCAGGAGCCACCATGGCTAGAAACACATTTTTTTTCTTGGTTAATTTGTTCATGTTTTCTAAAATTTGAAGATTCAATTCCACTTGGGGAGAGGAAAAGTCTGACGAAGAAAGGGGCGAAAATCTCTAGGAGAGAGGAGGCGAATGACATAGTTCATGCTCAAGCGGAGCTGCGTAGGCACATAGGAAAGCGCATTACAAGTCATGGTAGACAGAAAAAGAGAAAAGGCAACTCTCTTTTTCTTTTCCTAGGGAACAAAAGGCAATTCCCTTCCCTTCAACAAAAAAAGGGCCAACTCTAACGAGCTCCAATAATGTGATTGCCAATGAATGAGGAGAGGGTAATCCCAGCAGCCCAACAGCGGCCTGGCACATGCATGGTCGTGAGAGATCACCCGCAGCCTTGCGGCAGCCCAGAAATTTGTTGCTGCGCTTAATCCATAAGGCCTCCGCCGAATGGCCGTGCTGGATGGCCTACTTGGCGTGGACGGCGAACTGCAGAGGCCCATTACCTGCCCGGCTCAAGAAATCCCTCGTTATTGCGCGCGATCGGTCGGGGTGTGCCGGGAGTTGCAGGGTTGCCGCGGCGGCAGGTCGCACGGGCTTGGCGCCCACTGCTCAGGCCCTGCGTGTGCGTGCCGCCGCCCACCGACGCCCAGGTGCAGTGGCGCCGTAGTGCCGCGAGCATGACCAAACAACCATCAACTGTAAATTACAGCCCCTGAACGTGTCACTCAAAAGATCAAATCAGAAACTTTGGAGGCTGTTCGATGAGATTTTGTACCTGAAAGAACCTGCACAAGTCTACAAGTTAGCTTGCCCCATATGAGAGCGAGATGAATGCATGGCAACCCGCTAACGTTTGAGTTAATGAGCTAAAGGAGCTGATGTTTTATTAGGTAGGCCATGTTTTAGCTTGTACTACATGCATGTATTAGTGTGCGCGTCTGTTAGACTGTTACATGGGCCCGTTACTCCACTTGCATGGATAGCTAATTAATGAGTTTAAGATGTACTCCCTTCGTCTACAAATATAAAGCGTGTACAAAATTTAATGTCTAACTTTAACTAACCATTAAATCAATACTATTGAATTATATGATATAGTAGTGGTACCATTGGATTCATATTCAAATAGTATCACTTTTGTATTATATAATTTAATAATATTAGCTTAATTATTGATTAAATTTAAATCTTAAATTTTATGTATGTCTCACATTTGTGGATGGAGAAAATATGGCACATGTGCGTGGATCAGCGCGCGCGTGCATGCATCTGTATAACTCGGCGGCATGAGAAGCTCTTGCACAGGCCCACGTCCAGACGTGAGACGACCTGATTGATCCTAAGTGTGCAATGGACAACTCGAGCTCGCGTACACAGAGCTCACGTACGCAGACGCAGCAGGGTCGGATCGATCAACACTAAGCTAAAGGCTGTTCCAAGCTGAAAAGGTAAGAGCTTGAGTTGAACGCCCATCTCTGCGAAAGAAAGGATCATATAAAATCTTTAATTACAAAGAAATTCACTAAAAATCTTTTATATTAGAACAAATTATATACCCTTTTTATAAATATACATAAAAAAATTATTACAACGGTTTTTTAAGAAAAAAACCGTAAACCATCTATAGTAACTCACGTATCACAGTTGTCTGTGACATAAACCACCAGAAAACTGGCTCGGCCCACACTGAACCGGTACCACTTAAAGTGCCCACCACCTGAACCCTAATCAACCGCACCTCTTCTATTATTTTCTTCTCCCAAGCATGTGATGTTGCTCCACACCCTCCTCCAGATTTGGCCTCCTACGCCGCTTACACTTCCAGACTGCGTCGTTGCCGAGCCCCACAAGCGCTGACCACCCGTCTCTGGCGCCCATCTTCCCCATGAGCAACGACCACATGTCTTCCCCACTAGCGCCAGCCACGCCTCGCCGTACGCCAACAGGCTCACCGCGCTACTACTCCACTCACCGTTTCACGAACCGTGCTTCACCCATGGAGGCCATGGAGTTCTCCAAGGGCAGATAAGGGGGTGCGAGGGGGAGTGTATGCCACCTCCAAATCCACTATGGAGGAGTCAGGCACGGAAGAGACGGGAATAGCCAGCCCGAGAGGTGGAACCACATGTGTTCTTTCTTAATTTTTCTTGTTTGCACCTGTAACATTCCTTGTTTTGTGCTTGATTTTGTTGTGAAATAACTAAGACTCTTACTTCATGTTCATGTTCATGTTTTGGTAATTCTTCTGTGCTTGATTGTCGGTGTTTTGATCCGGCAATAATGAACATGGGGCAGCGTATGTGTAGCAGATCTAGATGGGTGCACACGGGATAGAGTTTAGGCAGGTTCAGACCCTCGGGAAGAGGTAATACCCTACGTCCTATGTTTGGTGGATTGTATTGCTTGTGTTCCATAGGCAGCAAGACCTTGAGAAGAGCTCTCTAGGTTGCTAGGATGTGTATGTGTAACGCCTTACCGATCGGAGGATCCCTGCCCTGCCTTATATAGGTGGCAGGGGCAGAGTTACATGAGCCCAGATCGATTTACAAATAGATCTCTCAATCGGTTACAACTAGAAACTGAGGAATCAGATAGGTACATGTTTATGTCTTGTACTCTAAGTTGATGATGCGCCCCCATGTAGAAGTCGGACTCCGAGCAGTCGGCCGGCCCACCTTATGTCCAGAGGGCCAGCTTTGTCCTCCTTGACGATACCCGGGTGTTATGTCATCGTCAGTAGCCCCCGAGTCCTTCACGATCTGGCTACAACTTGGCTTGGTAATGCTTTCGCCCAAACCAAATACTTTTTGCCTTCTCCCCTAGGCAAGCTTCCCAAGTGGGTCCGTCTGAGCGTGTCTCCTTGTTGCTTGCAGGGAGATTGTGAAGGAATTATAGAACTCCTGTGAAATAAAAACAATAAGCCGAATAATATTCACCCGTAGGGCAGGAATACCATGGCAGGTGAGCTAATAACGGGTAAGTCCAGGTGGTATCCAGTCATTTCCAGTGGATGGAGACCGGCTAGTGACCCAGCGGGGGGCATACCATGAATCCCAACCGAATTCCCAAGTGATACCTGGTTTCTCAAGTGACTCAGGTCCAGCTAGTGTTCCTTATGAGGAAATACCCTCAGAATTTGTGTCAGAACCAGGACACAGACTGTAGCGCTTCGGCCCCGAGTTGTTCGGTGTCTGATTAATGGCCTGCTGGAGGCGCACTTTAGCTGCCCTTCACTCGGGTGTATTCAAGTGGTTGTGGACCCCTGAAGGTCAACCACCGAAACCCTTCGAGCTGTAACGCCTCGGTCCCAAATTATTCGGTAACCGACTAACGGCCCGTAGGAGGCGCGTTACAATTGCCTTTTAATTCGGGGTGTATTCAAATGGCTATTAACCCCTGGGGACCGACCGTTGAAACCCCAAGTCAAACAACCGTTGGAAGTGGAAACGCCGCGCCGCTAGACTGTCTTCCTTTACAAGACAGAGGGGCACGGAAAAAACCGCTTCACCCCAAGTCATTTGCCTCTTCGCCTTCTCAGTGCACCAACAGTCTTTCCGTCTTCTCAGCGCACCAGCAGTCTCAAAAGCGCCGCCTCGCACCAAATCCGCGCCGCCGCCGTCCCTGCGCCGATCAAGCCACGGCATAGTACCCATCTCACCATCACGTAGTGCTCCGTGCATCCGCCCCCTCCCCCCATCCTAGCCAGCCGCATCTAGATCGGGATTTCAAAAAACCCTAGATCTAGTCCGCCGCCGCCAAATGCCCACCATCATCGAAGAGGCAGATCTGTTTGGAGAGGAGGAGAACGCGGCGCCATGGTCCACACTTGGCGAGGAGAGCTTCCCGATTAATCCGATGACGCCCTGGATGAAGTCCACAATGACGGAGGCGAGGCTGCAGGCCATGGTGGAGGCGGGGGTGCTGCCTCCGAAGGAGCTGATCGAGTGGCGAGCTGCCGACGGGGAGGACTTCCCCACTCCTAATACGGGTGAGATCGTCGTCCATGCTCCCTTTTTCTACCGTGGGTTCTCGATTCCAGCACATCTGTTTCTGCACGGTTTGCTGTACTACTACGGACTAGAGCTGCAGAATATCAACCCCAACGACATGCTGCATGTTGCTTGTTTCATTACTTTGTGCGAGTGTTTCCTAGGTATAGAGCCATATTTCGCCCTTTGGAAGCATCTCTTTGTAGTCAAGCCTAAGCCCAGCAAGAATAAGCCAGCCATAGTGGGGGGCGCCGGGTTCCAGTTCAGAGCTAGCGCTGTCAAAAATTATCTTGAGATCCCATTCCAGTCGTCCAACAAAGGGTGGCACTCGGAGTGGTTCTACTGCTCCAACCTCGAGCCCTCACTCCCGAGGTTCGAGGGCCAGCCTCCCAAGAGCAAGATGAGCTGGTCCGAGCTTCCAAAGGATTGGGAGCGCCTCGGGGTTGAAGTCCTTCGCGGGCACCTTGCCCGAGTGCTCCAGGTGGGAGTTACCGGAGTCAGGGTCATTTCGATGTTCATCAGCTGTGGAATCCAGCCCGCTAAGCTGAGGGTCCATCCGATGTATGAGTACATCAACCACCAGGATGTGACGGAGTCAACCGGCGTGCTTACGGAGCAATACGTGCGGAGCCGAGTCGGGAGGCTGTTGACTCAGGATACGAGCCTGGACACCTCCGGGCATCCAGTGCCCTTCAGTTTAGCCCACCATCCTAGCAAGATAAGCAATCTATCTCCTGACATTGGTACTTTGCAGTTTGTGTTCTAGCCGAGTCATACTCTGACTTCGTTTATGTAATCTGTCTTTGCAGGATCTTTTGGGTTCAGCTCCCAGGCCCCTCTCCCAGAGGATGAGCCTTGGAACCGACCATCGTACACTGGCGGCTCGGGCAGTAGGCAGCCACCGTAGGAGAGGGCTGGGTCCTCCACCGCTGGTGCCGACTCATCGAAGGGGAAGGCAGTCGTGGCCGAGGAGCCCAGCGCCCCACCGCCAACTGCGGCAACACCTGAAGAATATCTTTAGAAAGATGAAAATGAGGTCCCCCTTATTCAGAGGAGGGGGAAACAAGCGGTCGACGCTGCTTTAGGGGGATAGGGCAATTCTTTTGCCCGTCCTGCCCCAGCGGGACCAGCCACCGCCGCTGAGGAAGATCCTCAGGCTGACGAAGATAAAGTCCCCCTTATTTGGAGGAGGGAGAAACAGACGGCCGATGCTACCTTTGGGGGACAGGGCAGCTCCTCTACCCGTCCTGTCCCAACAGCATCTGCCGCCGCTGAGGAGCAAGGAGGTTCCTCGACGCCGGCAGCTCCAGCGACCGCCGCGACAGAACGGCGGGCCCCGGAGCCTAAGAAGCTCTTCGTCTTACCGAAACCCACTAGGTATGTTGCCGAGTGAACACCCTCTGCCCTTCATCATAGTGGAGAGTAGCAATACTCCTGGTTGCCTTTGTAGGCCAAAGAACACAGGGAATATTCCGAGGGGCAAATCGAGTGCCCAGGGATCCGGCCAAGGCACGGCGGGGTCGGACCCCCGGCCGTCGTCTCACCCGAGAGCTGTCGGCGTCTCTTCACCGCAGCAGTCTGCCCGACAGGACAGTGCACCCCCGACCCCACCGCCTGCCCGTCAGCTGGGAGAGTCCAGCGCTGTAGCACAAGCTCCCGCTACAACCGAGCAGGCGGGTACTAGTCGGGGGGAGGCGCGGATCGTCCCGCCGCATCCCAAAGGGGCCTTGGTGCTGCCGGTGGAGGAGATCGACATTGGCCGCATACCGCCGCCTGCTCCGGGTTTCCACGTGGACTTCCAACCGCTTCGGGTCCGCCAGATGAACCCCTCGAAGCGGGATGAAGTCCTATGGGAGATCGACGACATCCAGGAGTCGGAAGAGTGGGAGGAGGCAATAGGCACCACCACCCAACTCGGAGACCAGCTCCCGGAATTGTTGAAGACCTTGAAGAAAGGTCATGAGACCATGAAGGAGAGCGCCAACCTGGTGAACGGCAAGCTTCAGCCGTTGATGAAGGTATGTTTTTTGTCTTTGTATTTTCTTCTCTTCTTGTTTGTCGTGAGTGCACAGATGATGCATCCACTGGGAAGTAGTCCCCAAGCCTCCGACCGACTAGATCAGTCGAGCGGAGGTTCTTTGTTAGTTTGTAGATTTTGTACTGGGGGCACGATCAGTGCACCCAGTGGGTGTAGCCCCCGAGCCTCCATTCAGTTCATGAAACCGAGCGGAAGGTTTTTGATGATTTTTCCCGAGTAGTTAACTTCCTTTGTCATTTTTGTAAAATTTAACCAAGAAGTCTAAAGATAAGATCGAGTTCCTTCAAGAGAAACTTCCGGCCTTCGACCGACTCGGCCAGCGTAAAGCCAAGTGGGATAACCTGAAGGGCACCCTCCGCGCGACACAAGAGCAAATGGTCGCACAGGAGGATGAGATTGACTCCTTGAAGAGGAACGTCTGCAACGAGGCTACCCTAACTCAAGGTAATGAGCTCGAACTTCTTTGGTTACTTCTTCTTTTGCTGTACTGACTATTTGTAACATCTTCTGTAGCTGCTGAAGACGAGGCCGCCAAGCTCAAGAAGGAGCTTGAAGTCACTGCCAAGCTCGAGGAAGAGCTCGAGGCGATGAGGGTTCATGCTCGGCAGCTTGAGGAGAAAGCCGCCACCGACTCCTCACTGAAGAGGGCTCAGGACACCGCCGCTGGTAAACCCCCGACTCCTATCTGTTCAGTCGGAGCCTGCCAAATATCTTGCTGATGTAGCTTTGCTACCTTCACAGTGTTTCAGACGCGCCTTGAGCAGGCGCATCTAATGGTCGGGTCCTTGAAGGCGGCTGCGAGGACGGCCTGCGACACTCTCTGGGAGGCCGACCCGACTCCGGACAATGCGGAGGCGGTCCTGGAGCGCCTTTAGCGAGTTGCTGATCAGTCGAAGACTTTGCTGAAGGAATCTACACGGGCCGGAGCCCAATTGGTGCTCGTAGTGGCGAAGTCCCACTACGCATCACTCGACATGGGAGCGATCGGGGAAGGACTTGCCGTGACACCGCTGATCAAGAGGTTTCCGCGCTGATGGAGGAGGTTCAGTCGGCGGCGAACACCATCACTGATAGCGTCGTCCTGTAGAAAGTAGGAATAGCACAAGTGACCTATTCCATATACATTTGAAGTACTCGGGAAGGCCGAGTGTAACTTGCTTATGCATGTTTTGGTTGACTTGTTCTGTTGCTTATTAATTTCTTCTTTCGTAAAGTTTGTTGGTGTGTAAGTTAGCCCTTTGTGTGTGCTCTTGCCGACCCGTCGTAGCCCCTGTTGCATAGAGATTAGCCATGGGCTGTTTCCCGTGTAGCGCAGGGTTGTGGCGTAGACCGGCGATCGAAGACAAAGAGTTAACGCCGAACTTTTTTACACAGTACTAAAGTAATTGTTGAAGGAGAAAAGCCCGAGTGCTCTTAGGCGCACCCGGTGTGGTGTAGCCCCCGAATGTCTACTATGTGTAGCCGTGAGCATACATAGAAAACTAGTCGAAAAGCCCTAAGAGTTGCTTAGATGGAGCAAAGAAATATTTATTCATTTATCCATACTTAAAATATGAAAGTACAAAGCTTAAGCATAAAAGCGACGTAGCTGTTCAATGTTCCAGGCATTGGTGATGAGGTTGCCGTCATTATCCTTCAGTCGGTAAGCCCCCGGGCGTAATACTTCAGCGACCACGTACAGACCCTCCCACGGTGCTGAGAGCTTGTGCGTGCCCTTGTTGGACTGGACTCGGCACAGGACCAAGTCACCGACATCAAACGAGCGCCCGCATATGTGCCGGCTGTGATAGCACCGTAAGCCCTGCTAGTATTTGGCCGACCTAAGGAAAGCGACTTCTCGTGCTTCTTCAAGCTGGTCAACAGCGTCTTGTCTTGCTTCCTCCGACTGGTCCCCAGCATAAGCACGGATGCACGGGGATCCGTGTTCCAGATCAGTTGGCAGTACGGCCTCGGCTCCATATACCATGAAGAAAGGGGTGTAACCGGTTGACCGGTTGGGTGCAGTTCGCAGGCTCCAGAGCACCGTGGGCAACTCGGCTGCCCATTTGCCCGCAAACTTCTTTAGGCGCTGGAAGATTCGAAGTTTGATGCCTTGCATAATCAGACCATTGGCACGCTCAACCTGCCCATTTGTGCATGGATGTGCCACTGCGGCGAAGCTGAGGCCAATGTTGTAGTCATCGTAAAATCTGAGGAAGGCGCCGTTGGTGAATTGAGTACCATTGTCTGTTATGATGCTGTTGGGGATGCTGAATCGGTACACGATGTCCAGGAAGAATCGACGGCCCGCTCTACTGTGATCGTGGCCACTGGCTTGGCTTCAATCCACTTGGTGAACTTATCGACAACGACGAAGAGATGTGTGTAGCCCCCGGGAGCCTTCTTGAGAGAACCAACCATGTACAGACCCCAAACAGTAAAGGACCACGTAATCGAGATAGTTTGGAGTGCCTGAGCCGGCAAGTGTGTCTGCTAGGCAAAGTATTGGCATCTCTCGCAGGTGTGTATAATGTGCTCGGCATCTGAGACAGCTGTCAGCCAGTAGAAACCTTGTCAAAAGGCTTTCCCGACTATCGACTTCGGTGCCACGTTGTGCCCGCAGACTCTCGAATGAATGTCGTGCAGCAGCTGCTTCCCCTGGTCTTGGGATATGCACCACTGGAAAATTCTGGAGGTGCTCTTTTTGTAAAAGTCGCCTTCGACTACGATGTAGGCCTTAGCACGCCTTGCAAGGCATCGTGCCTCAGTCTGATCCTGTGGGAGCATGTCCCGTAGGATGTAGTCGAGGAAGAGCGTCGTCCAATCAGGACTGATGACCAAGACCTCTTGCGCAGTCTGTGGAATGCTACTGAATCCCTCAGGGTGTGGTTCTTCGATCTCGGACGCTGTCTCCACCTTGATGGAGGGCGCATGCAACTCCTGGCGAAAAATTCTGGTCGGGACGACATCCAGACTGGACCCCATCTTCGTGAGTGCGTCTGCAGCCTCGTTGTCGTGGCGGAGGACGTGCGTGAGCTCGAGGCCGTCGAACTTGACTTCAAACTTGCGCACCTCTTGGCAGTAGGCTTCCATGACGGGGTCTTTGCATGACCATTCCTTCATGACCTGTCTGACCACCAGTTCGGAATCTCCACGGGCGAGGAGCCGGCGAATTCCGAGTGAGGTTGCAACGCGTAGGCCATGTAGTAAGGCTTCATACTCGGCGATGTTATTGGATGCCGGGAAGTGAATCTGTAGCACGTACTTGAAGCGTTCCCCATTTGGAGAGATGAGCACGATGCTAGCCCCCGCACCCTGAAGCATCAGTGAGCGTCGAAATAGAGCGTCCAATGTTCGAGGTCGATGACAGAGGGTGGGGATTGGATTTCCGTCCACTCGGCCATGAAGTCCGCAAGAGCTTGGGATTTGATGGCCGTGCGGGGGGCTTAAACTATGCTAAATGCCATTAATTCCATTGCCCATTTAGCGATCCTTCCAGTGGCATCACGATTGTTGATGACGTTGGTGATCGGGAAGGAACTGACCACCGAAATCGGGTGTCCTTGAAGTAGTGGACTAGCTTCCGAGACGTTATGGTCACCGCATAGATAATCTTCTGTATCTGTGGGTACCGCGCCTTGGACTCAGAAAGAACTTCGCTAATGAAGTAGACTGGCCGCTGAACCTTCTGTATGTGGCCCGGCTCGGAGCGTTCGACGACCAAGACGGTGCTAGCCACCTGTGTAGTCGCTGCGATGTAGAGAAGCAGCGATTCGTTGGGCATCGGGGAAACAAGCGCCGGGGACGTGGTCAGGAGCTTCTTCAGCCCATCAAGGGTGTCATGGGCCTCAGATGTCTAGGTGAAGGTGTCCGACTTCTTCAGGAGCTTGTAGAGGGGCAAGGCCTTTTCGCCGAGTCGAGAGATAAATCGAGTAAGGGCCGCCATGCACCCGGTTAGCCTTTGGACATCCTTGAGCCTTTTTGGTGGCCCCATCCTGACGATGGCATTGATCTTCTCTGGGTTAGCCTCGATTCCTCGCTTGGACACGATGAAGCCGAGTAGCTTTTTCGAAAGAACTCCAAAAATGCATTTCTCTGGGTTGAGCTTCATGTTGAATTGCCTAAGGTTGGAAAGCGTTTCCCCCAAGTCGGTCAGGAGATCCTCTTTCTTCTCGGATTTGACTACCACATCGTCGACGTAGTCCTGCACGTTCCTGCCAATCTGCCCCTGGATGTAGCGTTGTATGCACCGTTGGTATGTAGCACCGGCGTTCTTCAAACCGAAAGGCATAGAGATGTAGCAGAAGGCCCCGAATGGAGTGATGAACAACATTTTGATCTCGTCGTCCTTCTTCATCTTGATCTGATGATAACCGACATAAAATTTCGCAGCCGATAGTGGAGTCGATCACCTGGTCGATGCGAGGCAATGTGAAGGGATCTTTGGGACATGCTTTGTTGAGACTTGTGTAGTCAACGCACATCCTCCATTTTCCATTCTTTTTGCGAATGAGAATTGGATTCGCTAACCAGTCGGGATGGTACACTTATTTGATAAACCTAGCTAACAGAAGTTTGGCTATCTCCTCTCCTATTGCTCTACGCATGTCCTTAGCAAAGCGGCGCAGGCGCTGCTTGACTGGTTTGGCGTCTGACCGAACATTTAGAGAGTGCTCGGCGGCTTCCCTCAGGACTCCAGGCATGTCAGATGATGTCCATGCAAAGACGTCTCAGTTGTCACGGAGGAAGCCGATGAGCGCGCTTTCCTATTTGTCGCTGAGCGCAGTCCCGATCTGCGTCGTCTTGGTCGTGTCTTCCTGATCAATCTGGACCGTCTTGGTGTCCCGCGCCGACTGGAATGTCATTGATGCTAAAGTCTTTTTAGCCGGGGGTGCTTCCTCGACCTTAACCGACTTGAGGCTGTCAAGCTCGGCTGCCACGATTTGAGCCGCGGCGAAGTTGCAGTTTTCCAGATCACACGCGTAAGCGTGCTGGAAGTTGATTTGCACCATTATTATCCCATGGGGACCAGCATCTTGAGCTTCAGGTAGGCATAGCTGGGAACAACCATGAATCTGGCATAGCAGGGATGTCCCAAGATAGCGTGATATGAGCCCGGAAAGTCGATGACCTCGAAAGTGAGGGTCTCGGTCTAGAAGTTGTCGGGTGTACCGAAGGTGATGGCCAAAGCGATCTGCCCGAGTGGTCTAGCCAGCCTGCCGGGCACAACCCCGTGGAAGGGTGCGCCGGTGGGCTTGATCTCTGAGCGGGGGATCTCCATGTCGTCTAGCTCCCTCCATCCATGAGGACCTTGGTGAGGCGGATGCCGCGGACGATTGGGTCCACCACCAAGGGGAACCTTCCGGGGTGGGGTACGTAGTTGGGGTGATCTGAGCAATCGAAGGAGATTACGGACTCGGACCATCGGAGGTATTGGGGCACAGCCGGCTCAATCGTGTTGACCTCGCGGTCCGTGAGCTTCTGGCGACGCTTGGATTCGTAACAACTTGGACCGCCGAAGATCATGAGGCATGCGGTCTCCTTTGGGAACTCGGCGTCCCCATCTGGAGGAGGCTCCTTCTTGCTCTGGCTAGGAGCAGAAGGTTTATTCAGCTTCTTTAGGAGATTACAGTCGCGCGTGAGGTGATTTGACTTCGGCCCGTGTAAGTGACATGGCTGGCCCATCATCTTCTCGAAAGTGGCATTACCGCGCTGAGGACGACGCTACGGAGCACGCTCAACAGTGGCAACGAGGTTTCCACCTTTGCGCTTTCGATGTTTCTTCTTGGGCGACTCGAGACGATCCTTTGTTCTGGGGGACTCGGGTGCCTTGCTCTTCCCCTTGTCGTCCTTGGTCACACTGTGAACGGCCTCCTCGCCAGTTGCGAAGTTGTTGGCGATATCGAAAAGCTCACGCGTAGTTTGGGGATTTTTGCGTGCGATCTTATGGATGAGGTCCGCGCTCCGAACGCCTTTGGAGAAAGCGGTGATGACGTCGCTCTCCCGGACTTCCGGCAGAGAATTCTTCTTTTTGGAGAAGCGTTGGATGTACTTCCTAAGGGTTTTGCCCGCTTTCTGGGTACAACTATGGAGGTCCCACGTGTTCCCAGGCCTGCTGTAGGTGCCCTGGAAATTGTTCATGAAGAGGGTCTTAAGGTCGGCCCAGGACTGGATGCTGCCTTGAGACAGGCTGGTGAGCCAAGCTCGGGCCGAGTCGGCTAAAAACAGGGGCAAGTAGTGGATCATGACATAATCATTACCTCCATTGGTCCTGCACGCCGTGTGGTAATCAGCTAACCAGATGTCTGGCCGAGTCTCGCCTGTGTACTTGCGATACCGGTGACTCGGAATCATGGTGCGAAGACAACGTTGCGGATGCGAGGGCCAAACACCTTTGGACCTGCGTAGGCCGTGCCTGGAGGAGTTGGAGAGTGGCGCTGGCTAGTAACATGGTAATCATCACTGTCGCCGTGGTGACCGTCGCGGTCGTCTCTCGCCGTGTCACGACGAGCGTAGCGTCTTGCCTCAAGGGTGTTCCGCACGTCGCGGTCTAGTCCGAGTCAGCTACGTACTGACCCGGTGGGGTGATCGTCTTTCGCTGTGTCGTGATGAGCGCGGTGCCTTGCCCCGAGAGTGTCCCATACATCGCGGTCCGGTCCGAATCGGCTACGAACCGACCCAGCACGTGGCGCGCGGGTTCTCTGGCGGGGAAGAATGCCGGCTCCTGGTGCTCGCAGGAGAAGCTATGCGGATCTCGGAGATCTCGGCCTGCTGGAGAGCTGCCTCTTCCATCAGGATTTGGAGCCGTCGGAGATCATCGTAACCCGAGGTGCCCTCGGGGATGTTGATGGCGCGTGCTGCCATCGTGGCAGCAACGAGGTTGTGACTGGGAAGCGGAAATATCTGGACGTCGTCCCTCTCACGCATGAGGAGTGCATTGTTGACCCGGCGCCCTCAGTCCCGTATGTCCTTGTTTCGTTGTCGTTTCTTGTGCTGGCGAGCGAGCACGGTCTGCTGCTTGGCCAATCTCTCCTCCTTGGCAATAAGACGGAGCTGGGTGGCTTCTAGCTGATCAGGGGTCTGATCCGCGATGGGGATTGACCGGTCACCGTTGTTTGCCAGCGCATCCGAGTCAGCCATGAAGACCTCCCAAGAAGGATGATGGCTTCCCAAAATCTCGAAACCGTCTAAGTCGTAGTCGAGGACAGGTAAGAGGGACTTGATCATGCCAACCAGTCGGGATCCCTGCTCGACGGGTGAAAACCCGTGTTCAAGCTGTAGATCCAACTTTCGCACAACCTTATCCTCGGAGACGGCCGCCAAAGACATTGACTCGAAGGAGAGTTCCAGTGGGGAAGGCGGTGAAGCCTCCGCCAACCGGCTGGAAGCCGAGTCGTAGAGGTGAAGTCTGCCGAGCTTGTCGGTGATACTAGTTTTCCGAATTGGAAAACCTGTCCTGGGTCAGCAACAAAGTCCAGGGGCCCAAAACTCCTGATTCGGCTCAGAGCAAAGTCGCCATTGTCATTTGAAGAACCCATCTGGATCTGTTCAGATGGATCTATGCGCACTACCCCTACCTGGCGCGCCAACTGTTGGTGTTTTGATCTGGCAATAATGAACATGGGGCAGCGTACGCGTAGCAGATCTAGATGGGTGCACATGGAACACAGAGTATAGGCAGGTTCAGGCCCTCGGGAAGAGGTAATACCCTACGTCCTATGTTTGGTGGATTGTATTGCTTGTGTTCCGTAGGCAGCAAGACCTCGAAAGGAGCTCTCTAGGTTGCTAGGATGTGTATGTGTAACGCCTTACCGATCGAAGGATCCCTGCCCTGCCTTATATAGGCGGCAAGGCAGAGTTATATGAGCCTAGATTGGTTTACAAGTAGATTTCTCAATCGGTTACAACTAGAAACAGAGAAATCAGATAGGTACATGTTTATGTCTTGTACACCAAGTTGATGATGTGCCCCCGTGTAGAAGTCGGACTCCGAGTAGTCAGCCCGGCCCACCCTATGTCCAGAAGGCCGGCTTTGTCCTCCTTGACGATACCCGGGTGCTATGTCATCGTCATTGGTGCTATCAAAATGTTTTGTAATCGAAATGCTAATTGATGTTTCTCAAAGTGTTATAATTTGGCAACAATTACATTTTTTTAAACCCTAAAAACATTCATGAACAGTTATGTACAGTCGTTTGTGATGAAGACCTTCTAATCACGAACCCTTGTTTACAGAGAGTTTAAAAAACCATCTTTAATGACAATTTTGAACCGTCTTTGATATCTATATATATCTATAGTAGTGAACAACCAGAAGATCAGGAACGGCATAACAAACTGTGATGGTGTGAGGGGCGCGTGTCTTGAACCTTTCACGCCGCTACCTCCTGCCTATATAATAACTGGGAGGAACCTGCACACGGCAGAGAAGAAGGGGAGGAAGAGAACGCTTGAGATCAGGGGGGCAAGACGGTGCAATTGGACAAGATTTTCCAGCTTGACTTACTATCGAGCGCAAATTGGCCAGACGACACCGCAACGGTCACAGCTGCCAAGGCTTAAAGTGCTCAAATGCCATGCAGATTCCTGAAAATAGGCTCGATGCGGAGCTCAAATTATTGCAAGGGAAGTGCAGGGTGACGAGACTAACTCGATGGCGATGTCCAAAAGGAGAATGGGCGAGAATTGATGGGGAAATTGAGAAGGGGCTAGAATCGGGCAAAGAGATCCGAGGGAGTTTCTTGACGGCGGTTCGATCATTAGCAACAATGTGAACCAGAAGGCAGAGCAGGAGCGTCCAAGCACACATTGGAACAACGGGGCATGTGCATGGTGAGACGATGAGGCAGATGGCCATTGCCGGCCTGTCCCCGCGCTTTAATACTGGCTGTCGCAAGTCCAGCACCAAAAGTGGGTGTTTCCTCCTAACAAAGGTGGGAAGAAGCGGGACAAGGGCGCAGCACAGTCCTGGGCTCGACCAATTACGCTGAGGAGCTGGGCCGAAAGAAGGCCCAGTTAGCTTGGGTTTTTTATTATTGGTTTTATTTTTATTTATGCTTCAGTGTTGGTTTTCAAATTATTTGGGGCTTCAACTCTAGATTTCAAAATTTGGAAAATTTACACTGTGGGTATACATTACTTATGACCAATGAGAATTTTCTCATATTTAAATAAGCTATATTTGACTTTTATTCAAATTCAAGTTCAATTATGCCCTAATTTAGGTTTGAACGGTAGCTAGGTGAAATATTGTTCCATAATTCATGAAATCTTTATACTCATACTCAAGGGAATAAATGAGTCACAAATATAGAATTAAATTAAATTTTAATAGAGGAATCTTTACCAATTGAATATATTATATTTTTGCCAATTTGAAACTTGCTTAAATAACATTATGTTCAAATATGCAAATCTATTATATTATTAAAATGATAAAAAAGAAGCAAAGAGGTTTGTCCAAATAGGCTAAAATATCTCCATATTGATCATGACGTGGGTCTAGATTATAACGGTGCAGATGAATTAGATTGTTTATAGAAATGTGAAATAAAATTAAACTAAAATTAGCATTTGATCATGTGGTGGGCGCTAGAAAAACATAAAGTCCCAACAAAGTACGTTACCCTCACAAGGATATGTATGATAACGTTGTGACGAGTGTTCGAACTTGTGACAGTGAGACCGATGCCTTCCCAATTAAGATAGGACTACATCAAGGGTCAGCCTTGAGCCCATACCTTTTTGCCTTAGTGATGGATGAGGTCACGAGGGATATACAAGAAGATATTCCTTGGTGTATGCTCTTTGCTGACGATGTGGTGCTAGTAGAAGAGAGTAGGACGGGCGTCAATAGGAAATTAGAGTTGTGGAGACAAACTTTAGAATCGAAAGGGTTTAGACTTAGTAGAACCAAAACCGAGTATATGAGGTGCGATTTCAGTGGTGTTAGGTGTGAGGAGGGAGAGGTTAGTCTAAAAGGACAATTAGTGCCTAAGAAAGACAATTTTTGATACTTGGGATCAATGCTACAGAGCAATGGTGGTATCGATGAGGATGTTAGCCACAGAATCAAAGGAGGGTGGATGAAATGGCGACAAGCTTCTGGCATACTTTGTGACAAAAATGTCCCACGGGAGCTAAAAGGTAAGTTTTATAGGACGACAATTAGACCTACGATGTTGTATGGAGCAAAATGTTGGCCCACCAAAAGACAACACATCCAGCAAATAAGTGTCATAGAGATGCGTATGCTACGGTGGATCTGTGGGCATACAAGAAGGGATCGAATTCGGAATGAGGATATACGTGATAGGGTAGGGGTGGCACCAATTGAAGAGAAGCTTGTTCAACATCGATTAAGATGGTTTGGACATATCCAACGGAGGTCTCCAGAAGCGCCGGTGCATAGCGGTATTCTAAGATCTATCGACAATATTAGGAGGGGCAGGGGACAACCAAACTTGACATGGGAGGAGGCAGTAAAAAGAGACTTAAAAGATTGGAATGTATCTAAGGATTTGTCTCTTAATAGGACCACGTGGAAATTAGCGATCCACGTGCCTGAACCATAATTTTCTTTCTAAGTCTTTTCTTTTAACTTTTGGCTTATGAATTTTTTATTGGGTTTCATCTCTAGCCTACCCCAACTTGCTTGGGACAAAAGGCTTAGTTGTTGTTGTTGTTGTAGCATTTGATTTGATGAATATACATCGATGATCACGTTGCAATTGAGGTCGTGAGATGAATCATGGCATGATGACAAGGTAGCATAGGATTATGCTTTAAAAGAGGTTTGCCAAACAGAATGATGATGGTCATGGGATGCAGCAATGCGGGGTTAGTGGTTATGTGCCCCTAGAGGCAGCTTAATCTAGAATCAGTAAATGAACCACTAAGATTTACGTCCTTGCAAAGGAGTTTAATGGCATGGTCAACTGGGTCACTCTAATTGTAACATCCTGATTTTTAGAGCTTTTCAAGAAAACTTTTATTCGAAAATCAGAGCTACAAAATTTCATTGTTTATTCTTGAATGAATCAAATCTTAATTGAAATTTCACAAATTGGACCAGAGTTAATTTAAATTAATCCAACTTGAATTGGATTGGCTTTTAATTTGGAATATGTCTCCAGAGTTTTTTTTTCAAAATTTTCAGAGTTTATTTGATATTTAATCTCGCTCTACTGTTCTTTGTTTTTATTTTGGTTTTCTCCTTTTCTTTTCTCCTTTCCTTTATGGCCGCCATCCCGACTCATCCCCACCTGGCATCCCGCCGTCTCATTTCCTCCCTTGAGCAGCTACCCCGCCGATTTCTGCGTAGCGCAGCATGCGTCGCCACCTCTTTTCCAATAGGATTTGATCCAAATCTCTTTTCCCTAACCTCCTATAAATACCCCACACCCCTCCAAACAGCCGCCACCTCCTTCTTGCCTCCCATGCAGTTTCTGAACAACACATATCGCCTCAGTATTTTCCCAATTCCCACAGTCTCGAACATGTTTTGGCAATTACCTTGGTGATATTGTGTATAACCTTTCTCTCTACCTCTCTGCAAAATTTGGTGAAGATCCAACGGTTCAATTACCGTGAAATCTCCAAATACTAACGTGCTGTTTGCACCCAGTTGTTCTGCGCGTGCATCTAGATTGGAACAATGCCCTCATCAGCTTGGACCTCGTTTTCAATATCCGTTCCGTGGGATCATGGATAGTGTTGTCAAGATCATCTCCACAAAATTTGAAGGCAATCCAACGGTCCAATCTCTGGGAAATCAAGTTTCTTCGTGCTGCTGTTCACGTCCAGATTTGACTGCGTGAACGGTACAGCGGCATTATCACCTTTTTTTCCATTGATCCGGTGAGTCTTTAAAGAATCCCTTTAGTCAATTTGAGCCTTAGGTATCTATGAATACCTCTGTAAATTTTCACCTTCATCCATATAGCCGTTTGTCAGGAATTGATCCATCTCCGACGTGTTGTCCACGGACGTCTAGATTCAATCCGCGGAACGTCTAACTTGTCTGATATTTTCCCGTTGACTCGGTAAGAATTCTCCAAAACCCTTTGGTAGGATTGTACCTCTATGTGTCTAGTTTCTAACCCAATTGGCAGATTGCAATTTTGTTGAGCGAACATTGCGCAGCATCAAAATCCTCCGGTCTATCCAGAACCGATCTATGTCCAATTCCGACTGTTTCGGGATCCCACAAAATTATAAGATCGGCTGTCATCATGTCTTGTACCAAAGATAAAGACTCTGGCCTAGTATTCTATCACTATTTCTGACATCTTCTCCTGAAAGATGTGGTATTCTGGGATAGCCATTCCTCCACATCTCTCGAGTGCTTCCCGAAGAAGTCAGGGAAATCCTGCGGTGGTGGCTGCGCAGGTTTCGCCGTATTTTTCGATCGTTCCCATCAGCGTGATTTTTAAAACCAAGATTGGGGTAAGTAGAATGTTCAGAAATTCTGTTAGATAAGATGATTACTAGAAAGGATGAGAATACTAGAACTCATGCTTGAGTGACTTGTTTTAACTTTTTAAGAAAATACTTATAACACAGGTTTCTTGTAACGGCCATGCTAGCTAGGGTTTTCCTACAGTCAGTATGGCTCTTATACCAAGCCATGGCGTACCCGGTTTTTAAGGTCGGATAAACCTCTGTGCTTCCTATACTAGTCCCATGATCAGTAGCCAGTACACACAAGCACTTGATAGCATTGACATACAATACCGAGTCTTTTACACACATGGACCATTATGGTCATTGTTCAATATCATAGCCGATTGGCTGAATAGAAACTAGAGCAGAAATTATAGAAATAGATAGATGCCCATCAATATGCCTACCCAATAGGCAACTGACTAGGGAAAGACGCCCTAGCCCTCGTAGTCACTGTTGTCGTCGTCGGAGAGGAATTCTTTTTCGCCTGGCCATATCAACAAGCCAGGTGAGTACATTGAATGTACTCGCAAGCAAATCCCATAGGAGAGTAATACAGGTATATTTCATGCAAGGCTTGATTCAAAGGAGATAGCTCTATCCTATGTCCCATGTTGTGCGTAAAGTAAGTTTTCACCTTAAATACGAATACTAGTTTCAAAGGCTTGTTTAGAAATCAAAGGGTTTCACACATTCATGTCATCACATGAGGTAGTCTCCGCTACCTCCTTTCTCCGCCTTGACCCGATAGCTCTGCCTATCGATGTCTAAGGTCTCCATCACCAGCCCGTACTACCCCATTCTTCTGCAATTCCTTGCCACCCGCAGCATGGCCTAAATTGCTCTCTTGTGGACACGTCATGCCCACGTCCTTAATCCCTTGCCCAAATTTTTGCAAACAAAACTCAGTCTAACCAGTGTGTGGCCCAACTAGTTCTCGTCCATGACCGAGGACATGGCTATTCGAATAGTTTTTAACACTCTGCAGAGGTTGTACGGCTTTACCCACAAGATGTAAGTCCCCCTTGTTGCCGAGCGCTACGAATACACTTCACGAGGTGTATCGGCAGGGTTATTACAACGAGGCCTTTCACCCGCTTCCGCACTAGAGTTGGACCCGCTAGATAAGATCTACCCATTTCTTTGCTTGTGCCCAGGCAGCCCGACACCACAACCCGAAGAAGCGGACTCATCTCTGTGTCTAACCTCTACCCACATACCACGTGGAGTTCACTAAGAAACTCTACCCACGTAATCCCGTGGAGATCCTCTAGGGATGTCAATCTACCTAGCACACTCTTCCTACTGCTCACGGGTCCAGACTCTAATACTTGCTGGGATAATAGGCCAAATCCTTCCCATAAAGGCCATGTGGACGTACGGTAAGGAATCTGGTCTGACGGCACTTTAGGTTCGGTCCTTAGTTGATTCGAGCAAGACTCCATCGTCACACAGACAACCACATGGCTACCAACTACTCTACCATTCCCCAAACTGCCCTTAGCATTCTCACCCGAATCAAAATCATTCTCCGCTTTTGTTTGGGGTTTTGAAAATGACAGCATTCTTTTCAAAACACTCACCTCGGAAGGCACATGTCCAACCGAGGGTTTTTATCCCATGTTTGGGGGAGTCGGTATACACTGATAGAAAACGGTTTCTTTTTCTCTAAGCAGGTCTAAGCAGGGCTATTGCCTATATTCCTAGATACTTTGCTGAACGTACGATGTTCAGCAATTACTACTAGGGCTACAAGGAAAGGTTTCATCGGACCTGAGATATATGTACCTACTAGGTGTAGCTAGGTCTAGCATAAAATAACGTTAATTCTCACATAGCATGCATGGTTGCAAACAAGATAATTAAGTTTTCAAACATATGGGTTTCAACATGATCAAAGTGGGAATGCTTGCCTGGCAGTTCTTGTTCTTGCTCCTGATGCGGGGGTGACCCCTGATCCTCTTGGCGCACGTATCTCACTCCGTCGACTACACGTTGGAAGAGCGTCGAATAAGAAGCAAATAGAGCAGTCGCAACAAATCCAAATAATTGACATGTACAAAAAGAATGATGCTAATGAGGTAATAAGGATTTTTGATTTTAAGGTGACTGAATTAGGATTTTGGGGTTTCGGAAGGCAGATCGACGTTCCACTTTTAGATTATTAAGTTCGCGAGCACTTCAGGACGGATCCTAGGAGGGGCATATATATGGACCTTAAGTTGATGGTAGGACACTAGGGTTTCAAATCCTAGGTTATCGGAGGACAGAGAACTTGGAGCAAAAGATATACATATCATAAAAGGAAAGTGCTCCCTGATCGGAGAAAATCCATGACACTTAAGTCCCTACTCTAACCACTTTGTTTTGGTGACCTATCGAGGTTTGTAAACATGTCAATATACTGGTAGGGTGCAAGGTTTACCTTGGGCTATTTTAGAAAGATATATATAGTGTATATATTGTTTTAAAGAAAATGAAGGAATTTCCCAAAACCTAACCTTCTCTGCTTATGATTTAAATATATTTGAAAACTGAAATCCTTTTGAATCAGAAGTTTGGAATTGATCCAAGGATTCCAGAACCAGTTTTTGACAGTCTAGAACCGGTCTAGATCGAGCCGAACTGGTCGAGTCAATCCTTAACCGGTTCTGGTCAAAACCGGGTTCTATAGATTTACGCTTTCTGCAGTAGGTGGGATTACGCCTTCTAAGCTACAGAAACGGGAGGCGAGGTGGGGCGCGGTCACTTAATCTGACCATGGGCCTCACCAGAGGAGTTGGCCCACGCGTCGGTGGCATCCAAGCTGTTGGCTGGCCGGGGCCGTCTCACCTGCGGGGCCTTAGCGTCAGCGGTTGCACCCCCTACCACTTACCTGGTCCGGTTGAGGGCTTGAACCCGTCGGCTTTGTCCCACCGCTCGGAATGGAGCAAGTGAGGCCGCTGGCGTCAGAAGAACTCCGGTTTGGGCTTTCGGCAAATGGAAAAATTGGAAGAAATTGGAGGCGAACTTTGAAAGAGAAGGACCTAGGGATCAAGCTGGTGCCGGCTAATTGGAGAATGGCACTCGGTGTGGCTCGGATTTATGAGGACAAGGGTGGCTCGGCTACGAACCGTGGCGAGGAGTGCGGGCAGTGGGGAAGGAGAAGGACAGGGGCTCGTCGATCTAAGGGAGTAGGAGAGGGTTAGCGAGGGGAAAGGGAGGCTCGGCTTGCAGAGGAGGAGCACTCGAGTGTTCTTCTTATAGGGGCAGCCGAGAGGAGGGAGAGCAATGCTACCACTGGAGCTTGTTTGCCTCGAGATGGGACAGCGCCGATGCGACTGGTGATGCACAGCGACGGAGGGAAGCAAGAGCGAGTCCGTGGCGCACAGCGGCGTGTGGGCGGTGCTTCAAACGATGGGCGGCGCGGCCTCGTGCTGTGGAGGCGCACTGTGGCGAGGCCGGAGCGCGGCCAGTGCATGTGCCCAAATGGCATGGCACGCCTCAGTGTGCGCTGATGTATCTGGGGGTGTCAGAGCATGCCACTGGTGCTGGGGGAAACGTGTTCGGGAAGATAGGAAAAGTTAGGCACCGTTTTGTACCTTGTGCTATGCAAGTAGTTGAATGTCATGAGACGTCAATCGGTCGGGGTTAAGATATAGAGGACAATTGGGATGTTGCTGGTGGGAGTTATGGATATAGGTGCGTTAAGGATACTAGGAAAAGGTTCCACGGATTTTTAGCAAATTTTTACTCAATGTTGTCTCATGATTTCATGCGGAAATTGTTTTGAACCAAGGTGTTCGGTGGCGGCGGCTGAGGATTTTTAAACGTGAGGTGTTCATGTTTTTGCACATTCGTGCTTCTGGGAATGTGTGGGTCATCGTAGAATTTTATCAGAATTTTCTGAGATTTATTTCTATGGGTCGTAGTTCAATGCTCATTATTTCCCTATAGTTAATTATTTCCCTTTGTAAATATTTTTGAACTGGGCATCCCTATTTTATGTTATATTTGAGTTGAGGATAGTATTAGGTTTTCCCACGAATTTTTCTTGAAATTTTTAGAGAGGCCGAAGGGCATTAGGTCACGCGGTTAGGGTTTTGGGAGAAATTGGATTAAATAGGAAGAGAAGGATCGGAAGATGAAATTAGGGTTCCGGGGTGTGGTAAGGTGGAGAGAGAGTATGAGGACTCTCTGGAACTTCCCCGCCTTGACTTGGGGCCACTCGGTTGCAGGGTGCCGTGGGTATATCGGCGTATATGGTGTAGGTGTTGCATTAGGGTGTTTTTTTGCGCTAGGGTTTATGCGTGTATATGGTGCGTGTGTGGTGGGGTCAGGTATAATGAGTCCATGCACGCTGGAGAATACCCTGACTGTACGCAGTGTCATGCTGGCATGCAGGTTTTTCGAAAAATCGGAGTGTGACAGTATGTTAGTTGATAGACATACAATATGTATGTACTAGCATGCATAGCTTGATATCTTATGTTGCACTTCCATAAGGTGGTGTATACTCACACATATATGATTAACTTTTAGGTGTCAATTATATATATATATATATATATGTACTACAATATTGTTATTGTATGTGTAGTATGTGTAGGTTGATTGCTGCATTGTATATACACAATAGCATGAGAAGAGTTAATGTCATGTCATAGATTGCATATATGTATCATGCATGTGACGTAGATGCTAGTTGTTATTTTATTATATAGTTTATTACCTTTTGCATGGTCAACGGTGGTCCTTCAATTATTTTCCCTTCTGAAATTTATAGCCACATGATTTTATGTTTGGTGCTATGCTATGTCCTGCCTAATCTCGATTTCATGTCTAGTCTATCTAGCTTGTTACATGATATCTAGTTGTATGTTACACAGTAGTTCATATAGATTGACATGTCGCATATTATCATTTCTTGCCAACTAGCATGCCAGGACCTCGCTTGTCTAATAGTATGATGGGTCATATTTGTTTTACTAGTATGTCGGGTTTCCATGTTTAATCATATGGTTGAGCTATTGTTGCAATTGACCATATCCTGTTCCCAGTTGCATATCTATCCCTATCTCGCATGTGGATTAACTTTAGTCCTTTTATATGCAAATTCTATCCCCCCTCCCCAAATCTATCCTTTTCTAGGATGATACTGATCCGGAAGACCATCTTTCGAGTACATGCACTCTATCCGGTTGAGATATATAATCTCACACCTTTCTATTTTATCCTTCAACAATCCTATCCCTTCACCTTTGTCCTCCGACACCTATCCGACCTTGCTAGCTCTATTCTTCTATAATTTCCATTTGGTATCTAATTTGGAGTTATATTTATTTGTTTTGTACTTTATTGCTGTTGCGACGAATAGGAAGTAACAGCATTGGGTAAAGACAAGTTCTGCAGAAGAAGACCAACTCGTCAACGAAGGCATGCCCCTCTTCTTGATCATGTTGATCCTATATTTTCAAAATCATTATATTTATTGTTTATAAACATGCATGCTATTTTATTCCAGTAGCTAGCGTGTCGATTGACACACCATTATCTTTCCGCTTGTCGCCTGTTTACTTGATACCCTGAGTAGATTAATATGTTATTATTTCTGAATAGAGTAGAGAAATGCTTAGCCATGCTTAAATATATCCTTAGGATGTTTTGAGTTGCCTCTTCGGAGGAATGATCTTCGGATTGATAACCCTTGATATTGAAACTTATTGTTGAGCTTGTTGAGCTAGGGCCAGATGCCCATTATTCCCTCTCTCTCTATTCTCCTTGTTCTACTCTAGGTGAAACTTACCATCTAAAAGGTACGGACGACAGCTGAATCATGGGTTGAAGGAGCAAATGGTCGTTCCTCACGGGTTGAGGAAGCCATTTGTCATCCGTATCGAATAAGGCCGAAGTCATGACTTGAGAAGTGTGAATACAGTACGACCACATGCTATATGGGCACTGGCTTGATTGAGTAGGTTAGTCGAGTTTTGGTGTCGACATCGCCGTACCGTAGAAGGGTGGACATAGCTACGAGGACCTCGGCACAGATGGGAGGCCAGAGGGTGGGGACGAACTCTCAACTCCATGTCAGACCCGGTGGGCATGTCGCATCGAGGGGAGATTGGCTAAAAGATCTCATCACGGTCACCTTGCCAACACACCGATGGGCGTGTGTACAAACCTGCGCAGCTTGGCATAAGGGGATGACCGTGTCATGTGGGTAAAGTGTACAAACTCTGCAGAGTGTCAACTAATCGATTAGCCGTATCCACGGTCACGGATGTCACATAACTCATTCCTGATGAAAAGGACCTGTCTTTCTCCTCCTTGCTAATTCCCTCTACCCCAATTCTGGAAATGTGAAAAGGTGGTTGGAACCTATGGACGAGTTTAGGCCGGATGCCTTATTCGCATGTGTTGGTCGTGGGCCCTCATATTTATGAAAAACACCCCTGATATTAAACTGATTTTCATCAAAATGATGCCTTCAAAATTACTGTACTATTACAACCAAAGCTGTTTTTATGCAAAAGAGCCATAAAACCCTTCCTTTGCTTAAGCCTGTACGTAGTTGTAGGTTTGCTAATGAGGGGGCACGCTGGGTACGTCAAGTACTCATTGAGCATGTTGTTTGTTAGACGTGTTCAGATATCTATCAGGACGATGAAGACTATGAGGTATCTTCTACGTCAATGCTGAGGTTTAGGTCACGTGGCTTTCGTCGACTGCCTGTGATTGAGATGGAGATATCTATGCTTTATTTTCCGCTGTGTTTCTGAATGGTAAGGAGCATTAGTCCTTGTTATTTTATTTAGTCATATCGCTGCTATAACTCATTTGTTTATGTTTCTAAAATGTTTCGTGATGTGTGCAGTGATATCAATTCGCCTGTGTTCATCAGCTTGATCCTAGACTGATGAGGAGATACACAGGAAGGGTCTGGAAGTTAAGTTTAGGCTCTCACACTAATGCATGTGGGTTCAGGAGCAGAAGTCGGGGCATTGCTTGGGTACCATATGTTATGATAGGTTTAGTCAGAATGGGCTTGAGGATGACGATGACATCTGCTTTGCCGTTGCCGGTGACGGGATGAAAAAACGACAGAGGCAAGTAGAGTAAGAGGAGCATGTATGGAATCATTTGGAGACATCATATTGCACTAATCGAATAATGGAAACTGCAGTACAACTAGTGAGGAGGCAGGTAGAGAAAAAGAACACAAGGTTTAGGTACGATCCATCAATGTTTATATTTAATTCTTAGTGGATAATTTCTCAAAAGTTATTGGAAAACATAGACACTACGGGATGAGAAGGAGTGCAAGACGGAAAGGTTAAAATTAGTAGGCAAGTTTATGATTTTGCACGATAGGTCATGGACCTCAATGAAAATATTTCTATTAAGTAAGATTTGCTATTTAGAACGTAATATACAGAAAATTTCTACCAAAATCCAATCATGTTTCCTTCGAATGTATTTTGTGCTAAATTATTTTCTATATTTTGAATGACGTATCAAAAGCTAATGGAGTAGTGAATAAGTCGAATAAGGGACAAATAACTAACAAGTAAAACAATATGAAATATGACAATATATAGTAAATCTAGCTGCGGGAATGCGCGCTCCACCCCGCTAGTTTATTCCAAATCACTTGAAAATTTTCAAAGATATTCTCAAATGAGATGTATGAGACCCATGAAAATTATCAGAGAGCCATCTGAAGCACTCTTGTTTCAAAATTTTATTTATGGTTCTTTTTAGGTCAATTTTAACACAATTTTAGTTAGTGTTGTTTGTATAACTTTAAATGCAGAAATGACATAATATGAAATTACATTTTATTGATGATAACCTTCAAGGTACTCATTACATCAATGTTTACAAAGTCAAGTCATTACAAACAATCTATCCCCGCGAGGAATACTCCTCGCTCGCCCGATAAAACTGTCAAATCATCAGGACGTCCAAACTGACCACAACTATGCATGCTACACCAACTCCAACAACTACATCTACATTGTTCAAGACTGACAAGGCTAGCGGCGAGAACGAGCGTGGCCGGAGCAAAGGCCATGCTACTGGTGACGCGTGTATCGATGAGGACACGAACACTGTCATTGCCCACATATACACACCACCATCATCATGCATGGGAATGCGAAGCGAAGACTGAAGATGATGACCACACGGTTTAATTGGAGGTATCTCATGGCTCACCCTGTTGGATTAATTAACCGAAAGCCTCCCGAGACCTCGGGAACCAGGAGACCATATCGCTTGGCCGCGCTAGCGGGTCACGAAGCACAATCCTGAAAATTATATTTGTTACTCTGCAATGTTAATAAAATACTTTTACTAATATATTTTTCTCTGTATACTAAAGATTAGTACGTTCGTATCTTTTTTCTCCAAGAGATACCTTTTTCCCCACAAAAGCTATTTCTCGTGTCGAACACTGGCCATATTTCCTATTTATCCAGTACCCTTGGATGGGAGGAGCGTCTAATCACCGTCAGATCGCCGTGGTCGGAGCGAGCCCGAGGCCCCCAAAAGGCTTCTAGAAGAATCAAGAGACAGGCACAGCAAATCCAGGAGGGAGAACGACGACAGCTACGTACAGCAACTCTGCTCCGCACTGCAGGTGAGCATGACATGACGACCAAAGAAGGATCATGTCAATATGTCGCCACCGGAAGAGCCGGATTTGAAGTGTAACTAGGAATGGATCAGCCGTTGATTAACCATTGGATGCGCGCCCGGTTAGGATGGGCGTCACAGATTAGCTCAAAGCCAAACGGAGACGGAGACCCCGTGACGCTGGCACTCTGGTCAGTCTGGTTGGCTGGTGGCTCCACAAAAATATCAAGCGTACGTGTGCTGAGCAGTGAAACAGTTAAACCTGAGGCGTTTGGGCATCAAGCGTGTTTACCCTCAAGCCACAATATTGTAATTAAGTTGCATGTCGTCACTGACAAGTACTAGTAAGTTTATCACTGATCATCGATGAGTTTATGGGCAATTATGATTAACCTCAGCTTATGCACGAAGTAGTTCACCTGAACATGCTGCAGATATATTTCAGGACTATATGTACGTTTACTGGTGTTAATAGTGAACTATAAGCTCGATGCATACACAGTCTCTTTTCATGGAGTAAGCTAATAAGTCACTGTGGTGATGGTCTGGACTAGAGAAAAATGCGAATAATGGACACGGACTTCTCACCCATTATATATCATAGTTTGTTTGGCAAGCACCCCATTATTATTCTTTGGTCCCGTGTCCAGCATGAGAACGTAGGCATGACTCATGGAGACGTCAAGACTATGCCTAATGGGTAAGATGATAAGAACACGTACTAGTGTCGATCCTTAGCCACCAAATTACTTTTGATTTTCGTCTTCAAGAAAGCTTCTTAACATTTGCCAATTGTCCGGTCCATTCCTCATGGTCTGGTTGATGGCATCAGCTCCAGTCATGTATGTGAAATGTGACCATCCTCACGGCTAGTGTTTCGAATCCAAAAAATAAAAAATTGAAATGTGATCATCCTCACGGCTAGTGTTTCGAATCCAAAAAATAAAAAATCCGGTTAAGATGGTTTGCAGCATAAGAATGTGATTGTGGGCACTCATGTGGGGATATTTACGCGTTAATTCCAACCAAAATCTTTCATTTTAGGTTGTCTTTTCAGGGCCACTTTTTGTGCCCGTATAATAATTTTTATCAGATGTTCGGATGGAAGTACTAGACAAGACTAATCTATGGGCGGGGCCGTTGGTGGACAGAAATTAAAGAAGGATCCTACGGTCTAATTAATCTTTGTTCCACACTTTAAGATCATGATCCTTACTTAAAATAACGAACTATAAAAAATTCAAGCAAGACACTTCACCTGCACATTATAAAACTGGCTAAACTAACCGGCATTAGAAGATGTTCCTTGTGATCAGGACAGGACGGCAACGAGTCAACGTTAGCGGATGATCGCACCAAGACGCAGATGGCAATTGCGAAGCCACGAAGACTCCACGAAGTTTAAGAGATGTGCATGAAAGAAAAAACAGGTGAAAGGAGCTAGCCGGCCGGTGAGCTCACTTGTACGTCATGTTATCACAAGCCAGTACGTCGAGTGAAAAATCTCCCGTCAGAGCCGTGGAAAAACCTGATCATTGAGCCGTTGCTTCGAAGAACAAAAATTCAGGCAATGATATGCATACACTACCGTTCGTTTTCCCGGGTGCCCGTCCAAGTCAAGGCTGTCCCGTCCTTCCAATCCATTAACCATTTAGCGGCGTGTTGTAAATTGTTCAGCAATAAAATTTTACCACCTAGTAGTAGTAACTTATAAAGTCTCCAAATTAAGTACTACTATTACTCTGCTAGTAATACACCAAATGGTTTGAAAGAACAAGGACTTAAAGCAGTAATGTGGCGGTTTAACAGCGAGGTGATAGGTAATTAATGAAATTGTTAAAAATTATTATTTCTCGGTCGAATTGTATATCAACATCTAACTATCTTATTATACATCTTTAAACCTAAAATTACATATAATCTCTAAAATATACAACTATTTAATTAATCATTACATAAATAATTAATATATAAAATCGTCAATTATAAATAATAATTTCTCGATCCAAGAAATAAACATTCCCGATAATTAAACCTGCTAGCCGGTCATCCATAACCACATGCTGATGCGACGCTCTCACAAGGAACACGTACGCAGAGCTGCGTTGGCGAGGGAGAACGGGGACGAGCCTGCGTGCGCACGCATGGCGTCAGCGTGACCGACGACAACAGCGGAGCTGTCAAAGACGAGACTTTTGGAGCGATGCGCCCCAGGGATCCATATATATTTTGTATAGGGAAAAAAGTCAAGAAACGAGCAAGGCGATTTGCCACACCAGCGGAAGGAGCTGTCGCTTTTGAGCCGGAATCGTCCAGCACGGGGTGTAACGGAATCAAGGCGAATTCGCACCGGCGGCGTGGCGTGCTATATGTGTTTGTGTGTGTGTCTCTATATATAAGAGCCTGCAAAGCCGACGTGCACACTCGTACTTCCATATAGACACACATCCTAGCTAGCTAGCAGCTGGAATTCATTTGGAGGAAACGATCAGGAGTTTGGCTTTGGAGTTGGTTTGCTCTTGCGGCTGCTATGTCAATGGAGAAGCCCCGCAGGTGGTGAAGAAGTTCCTCGCCCGGCCGCAGCACGAGGGCGCCGGCGCCGTCGTCCGCCGCAGCATCGGGAGGTCAGTTGCCTTGCCTCGACAATAGTTTTAGCTGCCATGGTGAACTCCACTGCCGGACACCACTTCTTGGCTAGTTGGTTTGGTTGCTGATTGGGATGGACTCGATCGGTGTGTGCAGGTTTGAGCTGAGGTACTTCGATCCTTTCCTGGTCCTGATGAGTTCTCAGGTTAGCGGAGTTTGGCTCTTTCCTGGTTTGTTTCAGATGTCCCATTTCGATTGAAACGGCATAGATGAGATTTTTATGATGATCCTTGTCCAAATTTGTTGCAGTTTCTGCTCCGGCTGGGTTCCCTGACCATCCACACAGAGGTTCGAGACCGTCACATACATGCTTGAGGTATGCACAGTTCTAGCAGTTTTTGACTGCCATTCGTTCTTTGCTAGTAGAAGGGCCAAATGAACTGGGCAGCCTGCAGATTGACAGAGCAGCCATGAAAATACCTTGCAACTTCTCCAGCTATTAGCGTCCTAAACCATTACTTACTTAAATCTATTCAGCTGTGAAGATAGCTAGCAGCACCTTTGAGTTTAATTAACCAAGCAGGCATGAGAAACTAAGCGCGTTTCATTTGTCAACGATGCGGCCCAGAGATATCAGCAACTCGGAACTTTTCTTCCCCTTCACTCCAAGAATCCATCTCAACGGGGGCCCTGGTTTTGTTAGCCTCCCTACACCAACCACCCCTCGTCGCCTCTACTTTTCGATCCCGCGCTCGCTTCAAGGACTAACGCCACACCAGAATTCATCATTCGTAGAATTAACAATAGTAGCATAATGATAATGTCGCCTAAATCACCTCAATCAAGTCGAGTAGAAATGTGTCAGGAAGCGGCTATTTATCACGAGAAAACGATGGCCTAGATGATTAACCCTGACGACCATTTCTTGGAACCGGGGACGTTGTCCAGGGAGCCATGACGCACGAGGACTTCGACGGCCACCGCGGCAAGATCAAGGCCGGCGATGTGCAGTGGATGACGGCCGGCCGGGGCATCGTGCACTCCGAGATGCCGGCCGGGCCCGGCACCTCCAAGGGCTTGCAGCTCTGGGTCAACCTTTCCTCCCAAAACAAAATGTGAGTGCTTTGCTTTCTTTCTGTCGACGTCACACTTGATCGTGTCACACTGTCACCTCGATGCATGCAAAACCGGAAGCCTGGATGGGACTCGATTAATTTAACCCGTGTGCGGAATGACGTGCAGGATCGAGCCGAGGTACCAGGAGATACAGAGCAAGGACATCGCGTCCACGTCGGCCGACGGCGTGGCCGTGCGCGTGATCGCCGGCAATCGATGGGGGTCCGGTCGCCGGTGTGCACGCGGACTCCGACCATGTACCTGGACTTCACGGTGCGCCCGCACGCCGCGGTGCGACAGCCGGTGTGCGCGTCCTGGAACGCGTTCGCGTACGTCCTCGAGGGCGAGGGCGTGTTCGGGGCTGAGAAAGCGGCGCCGGCCGGGCCGCACCACCTGCTGCTCCTCGGGCAGGGCGACGGCGTCGAGGTGTGGACAAGTCCGACAAGCCGCTCCGGTTCCTGCTCATCGGCGGCGAGCCCATCGGCGAGCCCGTGGCGCAGCTCGGCCCGTTCGTCATGAACACCGAGAGGAGATCGACGTGACCGTGAACGACTTCGAGGACTACATCAATGGGTTCGAGAAGGCCAAGCATTGGAAATCGCAGGCGTTGATAGCGCTAGAGGTAGAGTAGGGTGAAATAAAGGGCACAACACACGCTGAAGAACAAATTTCCTTTACGAGGTTCTTTCTTTCTTTATTTTTTTTCTTCCAAACTTCAGCAATTTCTTTGTGTACATATCCGATATAAAGCTATTAAGTTCAAAATTTATAAAGCAAAAGTGATGGGTCAAAAATAAATCCACTCTGGAATATTTTCCCCGAAACTCTGTAACTGTGTTGTTTTTTAATCCTGAACTAGAAAACTGTCATACTCTTGACCTTGTCAAACTGGAGCAAATGATCCCCTAATATGATTTTTTCAAGCTGGTGCCGTGGAGAGTGATGTGGCAATGACATGGCGATTACTCAGTAAAACAATTGTGCGCAAACTAACAGTAGTTTTTTTCTTCAAAGTCGAGGTCTTGACATCAGTCCGTGATAGGTGCTTGCTTTAGTTCTTTGGGAACAGTTCCGGATCTTCTTGGTGCTGAGGGGAAATTTGCTTCCAAATCGACCTTACGGATCGTTTCCTCTATTGCTATCTAAAAGCCCGACAATTAATTTCATGAAGTAGAGATATCTCAAGGGTACGCACAAACGCTAGCACTTTATAGGAGGGAAAAGAATTAAAAACAGAAGGGCCGGGTTGTTTCCTGTGCGTGTTTCCTGAAAGCCCGCGGGTAATTTTCTATACCATTCTATAATATTTGAGTTAGTGATGGTGTCACATTTTTGATTACCCCTTTTACCCCTCTAACAACCCTCTAACAAACATGTAACAAAGTTACCTCTTTTACTCCTCCACTCTAACAAACATGTAACAAAGTGATACCAAACTAACACCAATCCACGTGCATTTTGATTACCTCTTTTACCCCTCTAACAACTCTCTAACAAACATGTAACAAAGTGATAATAAACTAACACTAATCCACGTGCATTCCGATCGAAGTCCACATCGATCTTTTTTTTTCTCAGTAGTCTAACAAATCAAATCTTTATCTACAGGTAACTATTTTCTCAGCAACCAACCCCGTGCACCTCCCCATCCCAATCCAGCTCCTCGCCCCCCGTCGTGCGCGACGCCTCGGCCGGCCCCAACTGGACGCCGTCGTCGCGCCCACGCCCCCGTCGAGCCTCCTCTCCAGTCGGACACCGCCGCCCCTGGCGCTGGCCCTGTCCCGCCGCCATGCCCCGCTCGGCCCAACCAGATATGCGCCCTCCGCTACCCTCGTCACTCCGCCAACCAGCCGCCAACTCCCCTCCTGTGGTGCCCCCGGTTTTTAAGCCGGGTAAGCCCTCGTGAGTACTGTATCGGTCCCTGGATCAGTAGCTGATACACACGAGTTAACTTGTATATCATCGACATACATGCGTAAACGATTAAATAGACCGTTAAGGTCGATAATCTGATACCTGTAGCCCAACGGCTATAAACTTGCAGCGGAAATCCAACGGAGAGGTGGCCCAACAGTATGCCATACCCGACAGGCAACTGACTGGGGGTTACGCCCTAGCGTTTGCGTTCATACTCGTATCTTCGGAATTGAAGTCATCCTTCGTCTGGCCAAATCAACAAGGAAGTCATCCTTCGTCTGGCCAAATCAACAAGGAAGTCATCCTTCGTCTGGCCAAATCAACAAGCCAGGTGAGTACATTGAATGTACTCGCAAGCTATTCCCACAGGAGAGATTATACGGCAATAGTTCATGTAGGGGTTTAATCAAGGATTAGCTCTAACCTGAGTTGCTGGTTGAGCGGAAATGTAAGTTTATACTTTAAATACGGTAAGGGTAGATTCCAAAGCATTTTCATAAATCAGAGTGAAACAAAATAACAAAACTGTTCTTGAGGTAGACCCGGCTACCTCCTTTTCTCAATCTCGAGATAGCTCAGTCCATACTACCCCGGGCAGTATGACTAGCGTCTCGATTCACTGCTCAGCCTGCACCATCCCGGATAGTGCAGCTAGCGTCCTTAGAACAGGCTCAGCCCCTGTTATCCCGGATAACATGGCTAGCTCCCGCTTGACTCCAAGCTCAGCCCATACCGTCCCGGACAGTACGGCTAGCCTCTCCTCCTGCAATTCCTTGCTACCAGCCTGTAGCGTAAATTGCACACTGTGGACACATCATGCCCACGTCCTTAATCCCTTTTTCCCGCTTTCACAAACAAAACTCAGTCTAACCAGTGTGTGGCCTTGCCAGTTCATGTCCATGACCGAGGACGCGGCTATTCGAATAGTTTTTAACACTCTGCAGAGGTTGTACGGTTTTACCCACAAGATGTAGGTTACCCTGGGTATACTGTGCACCGTATACTGACAGGGCTATTACAACGAGACCGTCGCCCGCTTCCATACTAGGGTTGGACCCGCTAGGTGAATACCCAAGTTTGCGTGCCCCAGACACCAAATTGGGACTCTCCACCTTTGTGTCGATCAACACCCAAACGCTACGCGGCAGTGGATCTCTAGGACTTTCAAACACCTAACCACGACTCCTAACTTCCCACGGGTCCAAACCCTAATACTTGCCGGGGTACCAAGCCAAGTCCTTCCCATAAAGGACATGTGGACGTACGGTGGGGGAACTGGTTTAGCGGCACTTAGGCCCGGTCCTTAACTGATTCGAGCGAGACTCCATTCCTCAACCCACGATCGTCCCGGACGATCGTGCCATTATCAATTCCTCTACAGCCCCAGGCTGCCCTTAGCACTCTCGCCCGAATCCAAATCATCTCCAATTTTTCATTCAAGGTTTTTGACAAACATTCTTTTAAACATCACCCCGAATAACGCCCGTTATCCGAGGGTTTTATTCCCATATCCCAAATGGGGTTTCATCAATCGTGGAAAACTTATTTTTGTCTACAGCAGGTCTAAGCGCGGCTAATGCCTATAGCCTTAATACTTTTGTCGGTCGCGGGACAACCGACTATTATACCTAGGGTTACAAGGGTCGGATACTCAGACCTAATTATCGTGCAACTAATGGGAATAACTATGCCTACATAAAATATCGTTTATAATCACATAGCATGCAGAGTTCGCAAACAATATAATTATGATTTCACACATATGGGATTCAACATGATCAAAGTGGGAATGCTTGCCTGGCAAGTTGTCCGGGGCTCGGTCTTGAACTTTATACGGCAATGGTCCGGGGTCCTTTGCGCGATATCTCTAGCATCGGTATCTACACGTCGAGGAAACGACGAATAAACCAACAGCACGAGGAAAAACCAAGAACATCGAATATAAAACCGGAAGAATCAACACATGCAATCATAACGCGCTGGATTGGCTATTGTGATTTCATGGAGCTTTAAAATGATTGAAAGGGTACTTTAGGTCATCCCGACAGAGATATCCACTCTAGGCTTATGTTATGTTAGGGTTCCAGTGCTACGGAAGTTTGGTTAAGTTTTTGAAGAGCATAGCCGGACCTTCTCACTTAGCAGAATACTAAATGGGTTGCGGTTTCTAGGGTTGATCCAAGGGTTGGGTTTCATGTCGAAGGCGATGAGGTTTTAATTATACATATGGCTGGACATGACAATTAGGTTTCGATGCGCATGCATTTATTTACTCGCATGCGGTGCACATTAGAGATCCAATTACTCTCGTGGCATTGGTTTGAAAATAAGCCCACCTAGATTTTTGGTAAACTTTCTAGAACTTAGATTCGTCTTATACGGCTTAAGAAGGGAGACTTAAATCAACCGGGTTCCAACTAACGAGGATATGTAAAACTTATTCATGTGAGAATATTCAGCATTGAAGTTTAGGAAATTTCAGGAACTACGAAATCTGTACTAACAGATACCTTTAGATTTTAGCTGAGAATGGAAAGAGGAATATTAAGCTCGAATTAGGGTTTCATATGAGGTTTCTACTTTTAATATTAAACGATTAACTCCTTAAAAGGTTGCTGGACCTAACGTGTTACATTTAATCTTAGAGAACTCTAGGAAAGAGGACTATTTGATTTGTGGCTTAATCGAACAGGCTTATACAAATCCTCACCTAAGATTGAGTAGATTCCAACCTGATCCTCCAACTATATAAGTATATGCGTATATCTTTCTGAAATTACGAGAGTGGCCCCAGAGAGTAGGTTTTGGCTTCGGAGGTTTTCAGAGGTGGTTTGAGTTTAGCAGCCAATAACCATTGTTAGTAGCTACTATCAGGTTTTAGGTGGTTTGCTCATTGGCTGCCGAACTCAGCTCATTTAATAGCAAAGGAGAGGGAGTGCGGGGAAAAGAACAGAGGAGAGAAGGACTAGCGGCAGGGTGGGTTGAGGGGCTCGCCGGCGGCGGCCTTAGCTGCAGAGGGAGAAGGAAAGGAGGCGAGGGGTCCGGCCAATGGCTTGCCTCTCGAAGTGGCAGCCGGGTAGACTGCTCGGCCGGCGGCGGCAGCTCCACCAAGGACAAGGACTGGCGCTGGAGGCGGCGCGGCGAGATGGGGAGCAGGGAAGACTTGGTTCTGCCCGGGCTTGCAGGCGTGGAGGAGGGCCTGGGACGGCGTTGAGCCGAGACCTTCTGGAGTGGCGGCGTGGTTTGTTTTGGCGGCGAGATCGGGGGTGGCTCGCCCGGGACGGAGGAACGGCGGATGGGGCCCAGCTGGTCGGGGCGGTGGTGCTCCGACCGGGTGGAGGAGCAAGGCGCCGCGGCGACGCTGGTCCAGTCGGCGGCGGGATCTAGAGCTCGGCCTAGGGGTCCGAAAGAAGAAGGAGTAGAACGGGAAGCTTGGGCTCGTGCTTCGGACAGGGGAGGAGGAGACCTGGGGAGAAGAGGTGGTGCCGGAGTATAGGTGGCGGCTTCAAAGCACGACGGCGGCAGGGAGGTGAAGGGGAGCCGGCGGCGGGTTGGATGCGGCGGAGCGCTCGGCATTGCCTCGGACCAGGCGGCGGCGAGCTGATGGGCAAGCGGCGCTTGCTGGAGGCGAGTCGGCGGCTCGGTTCTGGAGCTCGTTGGCGGCGAGAAGGGGGTCGCGGTGGTGCTCCGGAGCGGACCTGAAGCTCGGGGCGGCGAGCTGCTGGCTGATGGAGGCGCGGCGGTCCTGGAGGTAATGGGGAAGAGAATAGGAGAGGATGGTGGGGGGGGTGCAACTCGCTCTGGGGCTTGAGCCGCTCGGTGTGGATGCTCGGGAAGAACAGCAGAGTAGAAGAAGTTGATGGCCTGAGAGAGAGGAAGGAGCAGATTGGGCAAGAGCAAAAGGGGCTTGTGCTCGGGTTGGCACTAATGAAGCTCAGTGGAGAGCAATGGGGTGCTCAGTGCTTGGAATGCAGAGGAATTAGGAGGAGAGGAAGCTCTGGTTTGAGCTGGTTTGGGTAGCTCGTGCTGTGGTAGGGGAAGGAAGGGAAGAAGAAGAAACAGCAGCTCAGGTGGGGGAAAGTGAAGGAGCTGGGCAGAGTGAGCAGCTGAGCTGGTGCTATAAGGGCAGGGGTGAAGAGCTGGTTCCAGTTGGTGCTTAGCAGTCTGGTGCTAGCACATGGAACATGAAGGGCTCGTGAAATGACTGAAGCTGGGGCACATTAACTGAGAAAGGGACAGCTCAGAGTTGGTTTAATGCTGTGATGAGACAGGAGGGAAATTAAGGAGAGTGGACAGCTCGCTGTGCTTAGCAGGGAGACTGTGGAAATGACGGGAGAGGGCAGGAAGAGAAATGATGGGGCAGGTGCTAAGCTCATTGATGGCAGGTGATAATGCTGCTGTAATTGCTTGGCAATACTTACCGCAGTGGGTGTACGAGTGGCACGAGTAGCAGTGCGCGTGTGTGCAGCTCATGAATGCCAGGTTGATGGGTTTTTAACTTCTACTGCATGCAGGTGTGGCAAGAGCTGCCAGTAGGTTAAATGCGGATTAGAAAGATACGGGCAGTATGGAATGACCACACGACGGCCAAAACAGCTTGGCAGACATATTAACGTGATTTCATGTGGAATAAATATTATGGGGAAGGGGTTCGGAAAATACCGCCGGTATGCTCGTATACGCACAGGACTGCAACGGAGATGGTTTCTGTGCGTATATATTCTAGGAGAGAGAAAAGGTGGCAGAAATCAAGGACATATATAGCGGCATGCCGGGGCTTCAGGGTGTATGTGCCCATATACACTGGGGACTTTAAACATGTATACGAAGGATTGAGGCAAAGTTGAACGAAGCGTTAGGGTTTTAGGGGAAAAATTAGGTTTAGGAATAGAGAACATGGTTCGGAGCTCGGATCCAGGATTTCGACAGAACGGAGATCGATGGAAATAGGACAGGGGTTCATGCCTGGTATTTAGCTTCATCCCGATTTGAACTAAAGCTTTTATTAGGTGCATCTTCCACTGACCTCATTAACGAAAAAGTTTTTGTTAGCCCTAAATTTGGGTTTCGGAGAATTAGGGTGTTACAAATCTACCCCCCTTAAAAGGAATCTCGTCCTCGAGATTCGGACAGATTAGGGAAAGAGGTCAGAGACAGGACCGCATGGTCTTCTGCATCGAACGGCCGTCGTCGTTCCAGCGCAAGTTCTGCTTCCGTTATCGGTGTAGAAAAGAGGGAAATAGCAGGGGATAAGAGGGAAATCCCAGGTTTCTAATTATTGCACAAACAAAATGATCAACAATCGATTTCATTACTGGGATCGGAAGATCCACTGAAAACACAAGTAGAACATCAAAAAGACTAACATGACACGCAGCCATGCGTCTACAAGAACATCAAACAGGGTCGCCTGAGCGTTGAGAGGCACAAGCATAAACCCAATCGCAAAGATCAATGCAACACAAGCACACAAACCTACGAATGCACTGAGCTGGATAATCCACGCTCGACAGGCATCGCTGGCTCGATCTAACCCTAGATTTGGGGCTTGAGGTGGAGCAACTTCCTCTAGAGGGTTCCAATGCTCCGAATGGGTTGGAACGCGGGGAAAAGCGGCATTACGCCGGCGGCGGCGGATGCCTTCTTCAGCGATTGGCGCTTCTGGCAAGGGATATTCGCCTATCTCAGGAGTACAGGCGGATGTTGCCGAAGAGCTGTTAGAAGCAGACGGTGAACGCAGAGGAGAGGAGCTCCGTTGCGTCAAGATCCAGAACTCCACCATTAGATTGAGTAGGTCGTGCTGAGCGACCAGATAATGGAAGAGGTGAGTTACCGCGGCGTCTTCGCCTGGCGGTGGGTTGACAAACCTTGTGCCCATTCCGGGGGCACGGCGGGGATAGAGAAAGAAAGCTCTCTGGTTCATACCAGGGGCACGGTGGCGAAGAAATGCGATGATCTCCCATGCGGCCATCTGGATAGCCATGGTTGGTGTAGGCATAGCTCGTCCGTAGACTCTGAATGGCGCACTTGGATCTGTGCTGGCGGGGAAGACATGAACGTCGGCCCAAAATTCTTGCATAGCGTCGGGAACTGGGCTTCGGTAGACTTCATACTCTGGCCTTCGTGTTGCTCCGAGAACTTGCCGAACTACCGTCCGTAGGACGCTGGCGAATCCGGCGAGATCTTCCGCAGTCGTCTCTTGGAAGAGGACGCTTGTAGGCACCATCTTTGCAGAAAGGGAAGAGGATGAACAGGGAAGAGCACTGAGGGGAAAGGGTTCCTTTGGCCAAAGAGAAATCTGGCGAGGGAAGAGGGAGACACGGGGCGAGGGCAAGGATAGGGCCGGGCATCATATAGCCGTTTGGGGCTTCGGGAGTGGACGCGTGGCATACTGCCCTTATTTGGGACACACCGTCCACGTTTGATCGGTAGCCGTTGGGAAAAGAACCAAGGCGATTAAATGAAGGTACTCCGGATACAACTATTGAGGTCTTCCTTTCCCGGGGGAGTATAGACCTAGGGTAAAGGGTACTTTAGCTCAGCCCCGCCCATACAGGGTATGTGGTATGCGCGATCACTACGGCCCTTAAACACAACCGATCATTGGTTGCATTAACCTTATATGAAACATTCCCGTGTGATGAAATCCACCTTCCCAAATGTGCTAAACTGCACCCATACCAGGATTTCACCACCCGCCATGCGATCACCCAAGAACCGGCGATCCAAAACAAACAACAATTGATTCATCTTTAGAAAATAGATTTTTGTGCATGTTATAGACAAGAGGGAAATCGAAGAACATTCTCAACGGAAATGAACAAGAAACTGGACTTGCCTGGTAACGGATAGGTAGTGGAGTTCGACGGTCCTGACTGCTGAACTCCGGCTTCTGATAAAAGCAATGAAGTCCGATAAGGACTAATTCAAGAAATTCCAAGAATGGATGCAAATGACATGGCATCGAATGCATGAGATGATGAGTACATTAAAATCATCATTAAAGACTTTAAGCTTAAACCTTTTTAACAATTTCTTAGAGATTTAGAACTCCTAAGAGTAGCTTGAGCGTTAGGCATTTTAAATTTCACGCTCGCTTTTCCTATATTGGCACTAATCAACTCTCGATTACCTTACTTAAACTTTAGCGTTCTTATATACATCATTGACCGGAATATGAAAATTAGCTAGGATCTTTAAAGGAAAGTAACTTAAAATTAAGCTTCTTTTTAAAGGATAACTCATCTTATACAATTTAGAATAATCTACAATTTTAGTTTAAACTTAAATTCCTTTCCAAAGGATTATATTAGTTTAACTAATTTTCTTCAAATTCCCAACCTGCTCCTTATGAAGTTATCTTCATTTTCCATTCATTTCCTTTTTATTTTCTGATTTCAAGAAATTGGTAACATATCCATGTACATTTCTAATATATCCCTTTTTCTTTAGTTTTTACACCTCTTCTTATTCCTTTTCCATTTTTTTTCCATCTAATCCAACTATTCATTTTCTTTTATCTTATTCCCTCTCTCTTCCCTTTTTTTTAACCGCCTTCGGCCGGCTCTTATGGCCCCCTTCTTCTCTCATTGAAATCCCTAAATTTCTTCTCTCCACTCTCTCTCTCACCTGAACCGTGCGCCGCCGGCGCCTTTCCTACCGTCGGCGCCTCTTCCCTCCTCCTCAGGTCACTCGCCTCTGGTCCTGCCGCCTCCATTTGCTACCCCGCTCGGCCCATCCGAGCATGCGCCGCCGCCCTGGTCCGACGCCGTGGCTAGCGCTGCTGCGCCTCGAGCCCGAGGCTCGACCTTGCCCCGCCGGTCGCCTCACCGCGCCGCCTGAGGCCGCCCTCATCGCCACCTTGCCTCGGCCGCTCTCCGGTCGCCGCCCGGGATGGTCGCGACCCCGGCGTTGTAGCTCCTGGCGTCGCCGGCGCTCCGCTGGGGCTCGCCCCCGTTGGTGGCACCCGCTGAGCTCGGCTGCCGTCCTCCCTTTAAATCGGTAAGCCCTCTCCCCAACTTCTCCTCTAATCCTCAATTTCTAGGGTTCTTACCATTTCCCCCAATTTCCCTCTCCTACCTACTGTTGCCCTAGCTACAAAAGAAATTGATTTGCGCTGTGATTTTAACTTCGCGATTGGTTTACCCGAGCAAAAGCAATGTGAGGATTTAACTGCTATGTTATCTAGTTTCTAGAGATTAACTTCGAAATTCCTGGCAGATGCTTTTAGTATTTCACCCAATGTTCATATGCGTCAAAGCTCACTGTCTATTTACCGATTACTGCTACATGCTTGGCTATGCGCATGATGTTATTGGAGCTTCTAATAATTTTTTTTTGCTAAACCAATGTCATGGGCATGGATCTTAAATACAGAGCTGAGATCCTTGCACATTGACATTATTGTTCTCTTAGCTAGAACAATTTAGGATAGGGCATGATTGATGTTGTTCTAACTGATGGTATATCGGGTTATTCTCTAGGTCTGATGAACATATAAGTTATGTGGTCCTAATGGTGCTAATTTATTGGTTTCCCAGAATTAGTTTCATGTAGGGAACAGCTAAAACTCTAGTACAACTGATTCAATGATTCTAATTTGCTCTATCAGCATTTGGCCTTTTTCTTCTAGGATCTTTTATCACTGTCTTAAGAGTTTAATCCTAGCTGTAATATGTGAAGGCGTGTACCATACTAGGATAGCACACTTGCTATTATACTTTGATCTCTAAATATCTTGTTCCAGTGCATATGTGATCCAATTCGGCTAAAAGCTCCTTATGTTAAAGATAAGAACTACTACTACCTTAGTTTGCCCTCTTATGCTTCCTCATGTGTACGTGCACATCAATTCATTTGACTGAAAGAACATATATACTACACTTGTTCTTGTTTATTTCCTGATAAGAACAGATTGCTATTCTGATCTTAGTTTATTTCTGCTTTCCCCTATATATATGTATATATATATATCAGTTTTACTTTTAAAAGAACAGGGACTTCACTTGATTCCTTAACTAGGTATGCTGACGCTATGCATTTGAATATTAGTTGGTTGAATTGATAAGAACAGATTACTGCCATGTTGCCTCTTTGCTGCCTTAATACTTATATATGATGATTTCTTTAAGAGAAATCTGAGAAACGATATATATATATAAGAACAGATGCTACACTAGCTGCCTAACTAAACCCTGTGATGATTTTAGAGAAAAGGTTTGGGAAGAATATTATTTGATACGAACAGATACTACAATTGCTTTCCTAAAATCTGAGGGCCCTTACTATTGCTAGTCTATTGGATATGCATATGTGATGCTTCGTATGCTTCAGAGATTACCTTGCTTCGGTATGAAATGGTGGTAAAGGTAAGCAGCTTGCTCTTCTACCCTCCTAAGCTCTGGTGGCTTTCGTTCCTTCTTCTCCTATTCTGGGTGACCTCCTCCTACGCACACCTTGCTATACTGGTTGTACTTTGGCCTCTTTGAGCTTGGCATTCGGTTGCTCTAATGGTTGACTACTACTTGCACCGGGGTGTTGGTTTTAGATAAGTTCTAGTGCTGCTACTGTGGTACTAGCTCTATTCGGTTGCCTTTCAAATATTTCTACTGGGTTCCTGAACTCCCTATAATGATTACCTCCGGCCACCTCATGCTTGCTCATTTTAGCTACGGCTGCTACCTCACTGGTTGCCTTATTTGCTAAGAATCTGGACCCTGGTCAATTTTTGTGGGCTGCAGGATGTGGTCTCGATGGCTTGGTTGAGAAGTTAGAAATGTGACTATTTGGGATAGATAAGAATGGAAGGCTGCCTTATCTCTTTATTTAGTTTTATAAAAATGATTTCTTTTTAAACAAGGATCATGGAGGCAATTTAGTATAAGAGAAATAAAATTATTTTGTTTATAACCTCTCATCTCCTTTATCCCTATATAAAATATTAGACTTTGTCCGATAAGGGTCTTAGCCACGTGGCCCTCAGACATTTTCGAAAAAAAAATGTTTTATAAAACTATTTTCAAAAACTAAAATTATTTTAGGTCATCGGCACTATTTTGCCCCCGCAGCTAACCCTGCGGACGTCGGCGGAACTGTACCGATAAGACCACACGTATTTCAAAATATAGATTTTAGGAATCTTTTGCCTCCTACAGCAACGGCACGATTCCCAACGGTCTCGAGTGCCCATACTCGACGATCTCGGATGACTGCCTACATTCCCGAAGGACTTCTCCCTTCGGCTCTCGGCATCCTTCCCCGACTTGAAGACTTTGAAGACCCGAAGGTTCAAGAGTTAGGGTTTAGATATTTGTATAGGTAGAAAGAATTCATTATGTAATTTTCTTTCTTCTTCTTCTTCATTCATTTGTAACAATGTTGTATCATTAACACTTGTATCATGTATTTGAAGTAATAAAGTTTCAATTTTACTTCACATGTATCTATACATATATGCATTACTTTCTACACATGCCATGTATGCGATGAATGCGAATGCACAACAATTTTCTCCCCCTCTCGACACTACTCTCGACGTAGCTCGATAGGTTCAAATCAACTCAGCAGCGTGAGTTGCTCCACGACTTCCACCTCACGCCTCTCTCAACTACGCTAGAATTAGGGTTCTCACATGCATGGTATAGCTTGATATGGTTCTGGTGCATGGTGCATCACCTATACAAACAGTAGTTGCCCCTTTGGTATTAATCTTGATTCATTACTGGTTGCCCAATAAAATTGTTTGTTTGGGTTTCGCTGCTCTGAAGAGATTAAAAAAACTGACTGCGGCTCAGCATGTGGCAGTAGGAGGAATTGTTGCGCGCGGTAGCACTATACTCGTGTATAGATGCTTTTAGGCTCTGTTTAGGTTGCTCCCTGCTATACCGATTTGGTTTCATAAGTGAATAAAAATAGAAAACAGTTAGATACGGCTTTTCAGTAAATGTCTGTTACAAGACTTCAAGTTTACATTGCTATTAGGATATCTTACGTACAAATGAAATGCAGGATTCAAATGGAGATAGATTGCTTAAGAGGAAATGTTGATGTGCCGAAGGAGATAAAACCGAATGATGGATCAATTTATTCTTTTACTCTTCCTCTTCCTCCTATTTTGCTTATGGTTATATCTGTGGACTGTTGCAAAATAGAGAAGGAAGAGTACTACTCGCGTTGACCTCTTTTTGTACTCCTCCTTAACTTGTGCTTAATTTCCTTAAGTGTTTAATTACTCTAATCAGCTAGCTGCAGCTGGCCGGGTGAGATCCAATTTGGAAGATGAGTTCGAAACAAATTAAAGTTCCAACAGTCTGAAACTATTTTCTCTATGCATGATTCTTCACGTCTTTATATCCAGTCGGGTGTACTACAAACTTATGTTTGTTGAGTATTTTCCTAATATCCCTATATACCAATAATAACCATTTCACTGTAATTAGATTTTTTGAATGTTGGTTTGTTGTTTGGTGGGGGAGGGATCCATTTATCAAGTATTTTATATTTTTAACTGTCTACCTACCATCAGCAGAAGATACCCTTACAGTTGTTTATGTTGCTCCTAACACTTACTCTTTTGAATGCAGAATATTCGTGTAATTCTTGTGCATTACAGGAATTAATCATTGGATGGCAATGAGCAATGCGCAGTACAAGAGTTAGTCCTTTTAAAATCCGTATCCGTTGCAACGCACGGGCACTCTGCTAGTATTAAGTAGAGATCAAGAGCACACGAGGCATAGAGGCGAACACTTTATAAGCAAAGGAAGGCAAAAATAAGAAGAAAGGCGGTTAAGTGCTAAAACCTAGAAGAATACACAACTCAGCTGAGTTTCTTCCCTCCCGTTGGTCCAACCATCTAGCACATCCTTTATAAGACCGAAGAAATCACGTGGTTGTGTCAGCTTGTCGTGGAAGATTATTCTGTTTCGCTCTGTAGCGAAATTAGCCTTGGCGATCATCGCCGCCAGCTAATCTCTATGACTTTATCACAGTCGTATCATTCCACTAGCCTCTAGTATCACTTACGAGATTTAGCCAAAGCCTACATCTTTGAGAACTCTTTTGTGAGTGCTCTTTCCTTTGCATTAAGCAATACCAACATTACCGGCTTTCTTACAATTGATCGGTCTGGCCATCCGTGGGAGCGATCTAACTGCCACCTCTGTACTGGCTCGGATTGGTCCGAGTCTCCTCCTCAGGTTACATACAGCGACGCCCCATCATTATAGGAGTCTAAGGACTTAAACACTACTTTAGCTTATCCGCTAGTTACACATAATTATAACTATAACTTACTTATACATATATTTGATACAGTTTTAATATGCACTTTCTTAATCCTTCTCTAGGATGAGAATTGGCACCATCGGTTCATTGCGGAGACGAAATGAGGTGGATTTGGAGGTGCGAGAGCCGACAATTAACAGGACTATCCTCAAGGACATGAGCTCCCATATGCGCCGAGAGAGAGCACTTAGGAACATGTGCATCGAGTAGGATTCGATTTTATACTTTTATGTGTTAAAAGTAGATGAAACATTAAAGTGGCCTAGCGGCAAGTAAGGTTGTTGGTTTCATTCACCTGGTACAATTACTAGGATTAACAGGACGTATTGTTGTATTTATCTAAAGTACATTCACATATGGTCGTTAAATGGGAAAATACGTCTCTGTATTGAGTGGGATCAGTGAAGTCTTCAATATTTTTCTTGGTGTGTATAGGAGACGTGCATGCACGTATCTAGTCACCTGATTTATTTCTTTTTGAGAGTATGTAATAACGTGAATATGATATGTTTTGGTTCTGTGCATCTGCTTTGTACTAACTGTTGATGCTTAAATATACTTTGTGCCTTTGGGATCTGCTAATTTGGGCTATTGTTGGGAGTTAATGTTATAGGCTCACTGAGTCTAACTGGGCCTTTCGTGATTCAGCCTACCTGGACCTAGACCGTACGAGGGAGAACACGTTGGCACGCTTCAGTCAGGCTTGAACTGGGCTTGCAGTGATTCGTAAGATGACCTTCTTTTCTTTTCTTTTTTGCTTTCTCTTTCGGAGCCGTCCTCTGCTCTCTAGTTAAAGAATGCCCAATCAACTATAGAACTTTCGACATGACTTTTTTTCAAAATGGAGCAATGAAGAAGGCAAAAAGGAAAACCGCGATGGTTATGATTATCAGATATAAAATGCTGAAGACCATATCGCGATAGAAGCGGTATTGGATTTTGACGAATTACGGTCACCCATCTGGTCATCCTCATTATCCTCAGTCCAACCCTATCTTATATCCGTATATCGTACTATTCTTTGTTGCTGCCGTACACGGGAGAACAATACCATGACGACAATATAAGACCTGAAGAAATGTTGCAAAACGAGAAACGAGAAACATCTTAATAACACGTGTTAATAGTTTCCTATTATTTTACAGATGCTAACGAGTTAACATATACTCCATGAGATTAGAGCAAACGATTTATATTTTTAGTATTAATCCATCTTGTACTAACTTTATTGGTTGGCAACCGTGTCATGCTATCACAAAGTGCTTCAACCCACCTTTCGCACACGTTTTTTTTTACAGCCAGCTTCCGAAATAGATGATGTAAGCCTTTTAACAACCGATTTTGAAACTTTACAAAGCCGTCACTCTCAAACCGAGGGTCTAAATCAAATTATGTTTACACCATTGTCTTTGTTTCCACGAGATCTTCAAAATTAGATCCCAATTAGATATGTTTTGATGACTTTTCTTTGTATACTGCATTTTGTGGTGCTACATTTTTATCTGATTTCGTGTCGTATTATAGTTGTACTATATAGTTTTAGTTGCCTACTACATTTAATTGACTATTCTCTACTGCATATATTTCTATTCCATATTTTTTTATGGTTCTCTACTGTGTATTTTTATCTGCTGCATTTTCTGTCAATTATCTATTGCACTTGCTGATAGTTGTCTCGCATATTTGTCTACTACAATTTTTGTTAGTTGTCTATTACATTTGCTAACAGTCTCTACTACATTTCACATTAGCTCTCTACTGCATACGTTCATTTCCTTCTCTAAAAACATTAGAAAACATATAAAAGCGGTGTATGAAAATTAACGAGAAAAACCACTAAAAAATACTAGAAACAACAAGATAGAAAAATCCAATGGAAACAACCGAAGAAAAATAAAGTAGAGAAACAAAAAATACAAACAGCATGAAGAATCGAGAAATAAAACAGGTAAAAAATGAAAAAGGTAGAAAGAAAATAACAAACCTGATAGTGCTCCTGCGCTAATAATATCTCTTAAGTGATGTCTATCCTTTTTTTGGGTAAATATTTATCAAGGAGGTATGACGACTAATGTATTAATTCTTACGCCAGGTAAACCCGCGGACGGTCTAGTGATCGTGCTCGCCTTTTCCATCTCGTGGCAGCCGCCCGAAACTTGGCAGGTTTTTCTCAAAAAAAGGAAGAGAAACTTGGCAGATTCTTGGGCTCTTCCGTGGAAGCTGGAAGGAATGCTCGTTCCACGGCAGGTGACACGGCTGCGCTTCGCCGCAGGGCGCGTAGCCATCCACGGCGAACCAGTCTCTCGAGCTAACTGCCGTGCACAATTTGCAGGGATGAGCAGATCCTTGCTACTACTCGTAGCTAACTTGCTCACTACTAATTTGGCTCGATCGTGCGGTCGCGCGTCCGGTGTTTGGGCGCGACCTTGGCAGGCTGCATCCGTCGTAGTCCAGGATTGAGGGCTATTCGGACTTGATCTCGTTGCCCGAATGATTGTACCGATCACTCGACGTCGACTACTGCACCGACCGAGACGCGTCCTCCCGGCGATCTGGCATAGCTAGCCGACTAGGCCGGCCGAGGAGGATACACAGCATCCATCCACTGATTTACCGGGTTCACGTACAAAGTTATACACTGTGCAGTACGTACGTGTCGATGGCGTCCTGGCTAGGTTCCAAGCTCGTCATGCATCATTCAACAGGAGAGGGCAAAGCTGAATAATTAAGAAAGAGGAAGTTAAGAAGAAAAGACAGACCAAAGATATTATGTGGTAACCGCAAGGACGTCTACGTGGCCTTTGCTTATTTATCATACGACGGTACCGTTGGCATATTCTAGAACTCACAAAACTTGACATCTTGAGTAGAACAGTGTGCACCGAAGCCCGGGACAAGCTAGCAGATACAGATGAAACGTTCTTTTCGATCATGTCAACGTACACAACCGCGATACAGGCCAGACGTCTGGTTTACACTTCGGACAGGGAATTAATATCTGCGCTACGTGGCAGGATAAGGCATGCAGTGACTCATCGCCAAGTACGTGGCATTGGACTCGTGGCGAGAAGGCGGGACAGCAAAGACGAAGCACGCCAATCATTCGGACGGAATATTCAGCTCGCTCGAAACTGTGGAGAAGAGAGGAAATTTGGGACTTTCTCGTACTTACCGCTGCCGTTGCGGCCGTGTATTCATGGGGAAAGAAAATCAAACAAAACTTCTCCCGTCGCAACGGGCTTATCCAATCGCCGGGCCGATCCTTATCGGCCCCGGCGCGGCGGCGGGGCCCTGCGCGGCCGGCGAACGTCACCGCGCGACAGACACAGGACCGGCCCAGAGGATTCAGCACACAGCACGTCGCGACGTGCATGGGAAATGTTCTGGCGTCGGCGTCGAGTATGTATATCGACATGTCCGGATAAGACCGGCCGCGCGCGCCGTGGAGCTGCTGCGAGCCGCCGTCAGGGACACTCGCTCAGGCGGCCGGGCGCCGGCAGGTCGCCCCGTGCACGTACCAACCGGCAGCTGGTTCAGGAGGCGGAGGGGGCGCGTGAGCGTGGCACGGGCCAGGGGTTGTGCACGTCAGCGTCGACGCCTGCCAGCTGGAGTCGTATCCGGTTTTCAGCTGGCGATCGTGCTTATCAGGACGCCAAATCGACAGCGTTACCTGTGTTAATCATTACCAGATTTTTTTTTGAACTACTTGGTCGTGGTTTGCTGCTTCGAGTTTTGGATAGCCAGCGAACAGGCCATCTAAAATAAGCCCGATCCCTTGAATATATATATCTGACGTGGCGCCTTTATGACGTGGCAGAGCTGAAACATCCCACTTGGACACTTGGACTTGCTGATATTATTTACTTTCCCTTTCTTAATGTATTTATTATTTTTAAGTCGTTTCTGAATTGTTATTTCTCAGTCGATTGAGTTACACATTTATTAAATTTGGAGTTACATAAAATTTTTGTGTAATTTTAGGTTTATAAATTATGCAATTGGACAGTTACATAATTTATGGACCTAAAGTTACATATAATTTCTAAAACATGTAACTATTTTATTAACCATTAGATAAAGAATTAATGATCAAGATCGTCAATTTAGAAATAATAATTCTCATTTGACCGAGAAATAGATACTCCTTTTTTGGATTATCTGGCTATTTATTTCCTACCTCTAAATCGAGAGATGTAATACTTTTCTGTTTTTCCAACAGTGTGTTATGTTCCCGCGCCTATAAAAACGGACGAACCTTTTGTACACCACGACTCAATAAGCAACCGAGAGCGCGGCTGGCTTCTTGATTCGATCAGCCATGGATCCGCGGCGCAGCCACTGGGAGAGCTCGTCGGAGGACGTGACGAGGTCACTGCTGCCTCTGCAAGATGACAGCAGGACGGACGGGCACCGCTCCTGCTGCTCGGCGCTGACGTCGCTGCTCTCCAATAAGTACCTGGCGATCGCGGCCGGGCCGCTGGCGGCCGCGCTGATCTGCGCGCTCGTTGACCTCGGCGGGCACGCCGCGGCGCGCAACATGCTCGCCGTGCTGGCCTGGGTGTTCCTCTGGTGGCTCACCGACGCCGTGCCGCTCGCCGTCGCGTCCATGGCGCCGCTGTTCCTCTTCCCCATGTTCGGCATCTCCTCCTCCGACGCCGTCGCCAAGGCCTACATGGATGACGTCATCTCCCTAGTCCTCGGCAGCTTCATCCTCGCGCTCGCCATCGAGCACTACAACATCCACCGCCGCCTAGCTCTCAACGTACGTGCGCGCTCGGTCCTAGCACCGATTCTTCCGGCTCGATCGAATTATCACTAACATCGTGCAGCTCGATCCAACGCACAGATCACGTCGCTGTTCTGCGGCGACCCCGTGAAGCCCCCGCTGCTGCTGCTGGGCATCTGCGGCACGACCATGTTCATCAGCATGTGGATCCACAACACGCCGTGCACCGTCATGATGATGCCGGTGGCGACGGGGATCCTGCAGAGGTTCCCCGACGAGGCGGCCGGCGCCCGGGAGGTCAGGCAGTTCTCCAAGGCGGTGGTGCTCGGCGTGGTGTACGCCTCGGCGATCGGCGGGATGGCGACGCTGACCGGCACGGGCGCGAACATCATACTGGTGGGGATGTGGTCCACCTACTTCCCGGAGCAGGAGCCCATCACCTTCAGCTCGTGGATGTCCTTCGGGCTCCCCATGGCGCTCATCCTGTTCATCGCGCTCTGGGCCACACTCTGCTTCATGTACTGCTCCAAGAACACCGGGAAGGCGCTCTCGGCGTACCTTGACAGAACCCATCTCAGGGGGGAGCTCAGCTTGCTTGGTAGGTTCTCTCTCTTTTTTGGTCTCTCTCGTAGCTTGAGGACAATGTCTAGTAGTATTCATTTATGTTTTCTGGTGAACTGGTCAGTGGTCAAGGCCTTGGCTTTCCGAATTGTGAAAGAACCCTTGGTCAAACTTTCTTTGAAGTCTGGATAAAACTTAGTGAACCACATTTTTCCTTTGGCACTCGTTGAAATGTAATCCTAGTGTTAATGTATTGTTTACTTATGTGATGGTGGTCTCCATTTTGGTTTGTGACAGGTCCAATGGCATTTGCAGAGAAGATGGTTCTAGCAGTTTTTGGGGTGAGTCTGTATCTGAATCAGTACATGTTCTAGCCCTTTTTTATCTGAACCTAGAAACACAGTGTTTGGCTTCTGTAACATAACTCAATGGATCAATGGCTAATTCTTGCAGGGTCTGATTGTCCTGTGGATGACGAGGAGCCTGACAGACGACATCCCTGGGTGGGCAGTCCTCTTCCACGGGAACGTTGGGGATGGAACAGTCACTGTAAGTGCACCAAGAATTCCAAACGTCTGATCATTTTTTCAGAGACAACCTGTCACATGAGCTCACGGGACAGCATGCAACTTGCTCGCAATGCAGATCATGATGGCGACGCTACTGTTCATAATCCCCAACGGCAAGGGCAACGGCGAGAAGCTCATGGACTGGGGCAAGTGCCGGAAGCTGCAGTGGAACATCATCCTCCTCCTCGGCGCGGGCTTCGCCATCGCCGACGGCTTCAAGGCGAGCGGCCTGACGGACATCCTCTCGGAGGGTCTCGGCTTCCTGAGGGGCGCGCCGGCGCTGGCCATCGCGCCCGTAGCGTGCGTCTTCAGCGGCGCCATCACGGAGTTCACGTCCGACGACGCGACAACCACGCTGGTGCTGCCGCTGCTCGCTGAGCTGGGCAAGACCATCGGCGTGCACCCGCTGCTGCTCATGGTCCCCGGCGCCGTCGGCGCGCAGCTGTCATACCTGCTGCCCACCGGATCGCCGAGCAACATCATCGGGTTCAGCACCGGTTACATCACCATCAAGGACATGGTGGTCACCGGGATGCCCCTGAAAGTGATCGGCGTTGCAAGTCTCACAATCCTACTGCCAACGCTAGGTGATTTAACTATCAACTCCTGCACAGCCAAGAATTCAGAACAGTGAAAAAACTGCTGCACCTAGTACTCCTACTCATATACTTACTCCTTTTCATTTTCTTGATGTGATGCAGGCTCTGTGGTTTTTGGCATGGATCAGAAGTTATAGGAACGTACGCAGAATTTAATTGGATGTTTTGAATATTCCAATTTGTAGGCTGTAGGATATTCAGGTTGTACAGTATGTATAGTCAATGCCAGTACCTCATGAAGGATACGGGGTTATATTCTTTACTCTATCGACGTATTAGTCAGTATAGAGATTTGTATTGAGTGGTTCCATATGAATATATTCAAATTTGTAGCATCTCCATGTTTTCATTTTAATCTAGTGCACATTTTTCTGGAACTTATTTCGTCTGAACAATAGCTGAAACCACAGGACAAAGATGGGATATAGATTGGCAGACCGTATAATTGCCCTCTCTATAAACAACTGCATGATGGGGAGCCAGACCGCACAATTGCTCTCTCTATAAATAACTGCATGATGAGGAGCAAGAGTGCAAGACCGTATAATTGCCCTCTCTATAGAAAACTGCATGTCTGATGATGAGGAGCATAGCCATATAATTGCCCTCTCTATAAACAATTGCATGGTGAGTAGCAAGTCGCAGAAAGTTCCAAACAATGCCTTTATAATTGACACCTTTCCGTGTCACCTTAGCACTTCCTGAAATGGACTGGAACATTGGGCATTATCCTGAATTGATAAGGGTGAACAAGCGACTAATCCTACCCACTCTGCATGGCAACACCTGCTGATGGCTGTACAGACTGCAGAGAATATGGATTAAGGTACTCGTGAGATATAAGATCTCCAAGTTTTCTTTAATAGCGTAACATGAGTACAATGAGTAGAGACTAGAGAGTAAACCAGAGAGCAAAATAGCAAAGTTTGTTTTTGTGTTCGTTACATAGGAATATGGAGTTTCTTCATGAAAGGCCGAACGACACGGGCCTAAACATACACACGGACTGGGCTGTTTTGGTAATTTAACCAGGTCTGGCCCAACTCATCTACTTTCTCCAAAATACCAGACCTTACAAAGGCATCAACGCAACCGGCCCAATCTTACCTACCTCAGCCGCTCCTGATTTCATTTTCCGTTGCTCGGATCTACACCGAGGCCATCACCGTACCGATCGATCGAGAATTCGAGATGGCCTCGGATGCTGCACAAAAGCACTTTGCACGAGGGAGGTCTCTTCCCTGGATCAACTCGAGTGCGTCCAATGCATGGTCATCATGAAGGCGGCCACTAGTCGATCCTCATGCATATGCATGCCACAGGCGCAGCCCATGCATGCTGATTGACGCTTTTGTTCTCGCCTCGTGTGGTTCATTTCCCACGCCACTGATGACTGATCGCGCGCGCGAACGGAGTTTCTGCCTTGCCCACGCTCGATCGGCGGCTGACTTGGGGAGTTCCCATCTCACCCTCCAGCTAGAATATCTAGTTCAGCTCAGGTTAAGGCCTTTTTTTTAGATAATAGAAAGAAATGACTCTACTGGCCTCTGTATTTAAAAATACATACAGTCCAAAATATTATAAAGTTATTATATGGTTCAAACCAAACCGCTACGCTAGAGACGATAGACTACATAATCAAGGAAAACAAAAATTATATAGCTTATTATTAAAACATAATTCAAACCGAGACATAAAGCCCCTAGTAGTCAACTCCAACCTCCTACCACCATAAACCATCAACTCTTACTCCGATGATTGCCGTTGTAGTGAGGACCACGATTACAACAAGTTGATACACAAGAAAAGAGTCTGTAAAGGATTGGTTAGTTTCTTTTTATCAAACACAATGTCATTTCTGCATAACCAAATCGACCAATATAAAGCAGCAGTGCCCACTAAAATTTGAGAGCGACTAACTCTATCGACCCCCGCAACCAATTCCCAAAAAATATGAGCGATACGAGGTGGAGGTATGCCAAGTGATATGAAGATCACATGCCATGCAATACGCGCGAAATCAAACTCAAAGAAGAGATGTTGAATGGTCTTCCCATGGTAACAGAAAGCGCAAAGTTTGCTACCATTCTAATTTCGTTTTGCTAAATTGACCTTGGTTAAAATCACCAGACAACAAAGATAACACAAAAGATCTTTATTTTGAGGGGTAATTTCAAGCGCCAAAGATGCTTAGCCTGGAAGTGGAAGTTGAAATCACGAAGGGCAATACATAGATGGACCCAAAATAGGCCACTAGAGTGCAGGTCCATCAAGTCATTTGTCCTCTCAAAACCGGACTTCCGACCCACAACTGACAGAAAATGTGCCAGGTCGTAAAAATTGATCTTTCACTTTCATCAGTCCGGTCCAAAATGAGAGTCCCCAAGTTGAGCCCAAGCTACGGATAGGTGTTTTCCTTTGAGGTACTTATTCCTAAGAATATCTTGCCACACCCCATCTTTATTGAGTATTTTAAATAACCATTTGCTCAATAGACAAATATTTTTTAGCCTAAGATCCTGAATCCCAAGACCCCTTGATCTTTAGGTCAACACAGAATGCCTCATTTCGCAAGCCTATATTTACACTTGTGGTTATCACTTTGCCAGAAAAACTTGCTTCTGTAAAAGTCTAGCCTCTTACATATCCCAAAGGGCACCTCAAAAAAGGAGAAGACAAACATAGTCAAGCTGCTCAGCACCGAATTAATCAGCACTAGTCGACCATCACTCGAAAGGTTTCGTCCCTTCCAGCTGCTAAGTCTTTTCTCAAAACGATCATCAACTCCCTTCCAATGTTTGTTCAGTATCCTATAATGGATAGGAATGCCAAGGTACTGGAACGGAAAGGACCCCATGCCGCAACCAAAAGGTTGAGTATATTGGGTCTCATGGTCCTTAGCTTGATTGAAACAATAGTCTCGTTCTTGTGAAAATTAATTTTTTGACCCCAAGAGTTGTTCAAAAGCACCTAGGAGTAGCTTCGTATTCGTGGCTGTCTCGATGTCGTGATCATCTGCTTTGGCGCGTTCAATGAATACGGCTAGCATGTCTACCACTAAGTTGAAGAGAACCAGAGACATAGGATTGCCTTGATGTAAGTCTTTACGTGTTTGAAAGTAACGATTAACCTCATCATTCACCTTTATTGCCACATTTCCTCCTTTAGTGAATTTATCAATCCTAGCCCGCCACTTAGTTGAAAAACCTTTCATGCGAACAGTTTGTTGGAGCAAAGACTAGTTTACTTTGTCATAATCCTTTTTGAAGTCAAATTTAAATGAGACGTTGTCAAGCTTACGCCTGTGAAGCTCATGAATGGTCTCATGGAAAACCACCACCCCTTCCAAAATATACCAACCTGACATCAAAGCCATCTAAGTGGGTCTAATAATATGTTGTGCCACTAAGGAAATCCGATTGTGCCAAGCTTAGAAAAAAAATTAAAGCTAACATTCAACAGACAAGTTGGTCTATACTGCTGAATTTGACGGGCTTTTAATTTTTTAGGAAGTAAGATGATGATTACAAGATTAAGATGAAATAACGGCGCAACCTCGCTTTGAAAAATCAGTAAAGAGAGCCATTAAATATTTCTTAATAGCCTTTCAAAAGACTTGATAGAATTTTGTTAGAAACTCATCGGACCCAGGTGCTTCGCTGCGTTCCCTCGAAAACACCACACCACGTACTTCCTGTCCTGGGAAGGGTGCAGTGAGGAGCTTATTCTCTTCCACAAAAACTTTAGGAATGCTTTCAACTATGGTCTCAATCATATGAAAAATGATTGACCTCATGTCGGTTCAGGATCTGATGGCTCACAAGTCAAAGCTGATCGATACCCAACTGTTAAAGCGTAGAATAATTTCCCTTTTGTCATCACATCGCTCCCAGATTCTACGGATACACGCTGCTGGTTTGCCTTCTCAGCGTGGGGCTCTCATCACAGTACTGCAGCACAGGAGCGGTCGCCTTCGATCGGACGGAAGGTGGGATGGCGCTATAATACCTATCCATCCATCTACTCCTACACGCGCCTGGCGTACTTTGTTCCTTTTGTCTGCTGATACTGTAGCCCGGCCATACACGCATATAATTGACATGTTGGGGAGGGGGGGGATGCATCGCGACGGAAGCAGCGCAATGCATATAGTAGGACAGGGCTGCGCCTCGAGTGATCTGTACGAGTGCTACGTCGACGTGTTAAATCGGGAGCTTGTACGTACGTATTGATGGCGTACCTACCGTATGGTCCGTACCTTCGTGGTTGCTGTGTGTCGCGGAGAAAAATGAACAGTGGAAGAACGGAGAAGAAGAGTCGGTGTGCGCGTGTTTTACGGCGTGTGGGACGCGCGCGGTGCAGTGGAGATGTGTATTCGGGGTAATCGCTATAATATGTGACGGGGATATGATCGATCGAGCATGCAGACTGGCTAGAGGAGCACATGCCGTGCTGCATGCTGGACGCCGTTATGCGTATGAACATGGACGAGGGTGGTGTTTGGATGGAGATGCGTTTATGCGCATATTTTCTTTTTTCTTTTTGGGTTTGGTCGGATGGATTGATTGCCTGCACTCCTGTTACAGTGCCGGAATAGCTCATCGGTTGTTTGGAACACGGAATGTTTCCTTGTTCATGGAGGACTTTAGAATGTGACATGTTCCTCTCAAGCTAGTATGAAGTTTCGGTGAAATTCCTGCGTTTTAAATAGGTTCTTATTTTTATCTTTGACCAGCTGAATGTTCATTATAATCTTTCTATTCTCCGCCAAATATAAACTTTGCAGATGAACATAATTTTTTTCCCTGATGAATGGGATATTTTGTAGTTTCCTTTTCTTTTGGCAAACTATTGCGGGGAAAGAAGGAGATATCCTGAAACCCCCATTGATTTATAGCTGTTAAATATGTGATTTAAACTCTTCGACGTGTCCAAGCTGGACACGTTGAGACCCAAGCTAGATGTGGAGCCGGACGACATAAGGATCGCGCCTACTGGCTTAACTGATTACAATTTGGTTTTCTTTTCTGTTCCAGACTCTTGTCTCTTGCCCTATAAATATACCCCTATACACGTATGTTTAATTAATCACATTGCATTTTGCGTTGAGTGGCACGTTCTGGTGTTTGCAATATTCTCATATAAATTCTGCACTCTTGTTGTGCGTCCATGATTATTTCCCAGTTTGTCTTATTAAATTGGCCTATCATGTTCTCTGCATCATGCTCCACGTGTTTTGCTAACAATAACTATATAGAACATTCTCCAAGTTTAAATGGCCTCTGGAAGAGCATTCATGTCCTTTGGTTGGTTTTGTTAATTTGCTGACTGTTAGCTACCAATTACCGACCGAAAGAGGTAGAAATGGATACGAGGAATTGCTTCGATTCAGTCGAGATGCTGTAAGTTACAGAAAAGTATTTAGGTTCCGAGAGTAGTTAGCAACAACCAAACTTCTTCACCACCCATCACCGACTCCTCCCCTTCCCCTTGTACTACCAGCTACCGATACAAAGTCGTCAGTTGGCCCATTCACAGCCTGTAAGACGGACATTAGGTTGCTTTACCCGTTTACCTCTTTCAGCGTCTGGTTCGGTTTTGGGCTCGTCTTCCGTAGCTATAGTTGGTCCAGTAGACCCACCTGGAGAGCTGCTAACACTGACTTGTTTCCCCATGGTGTTTTGAGTTAGGGGCTTCAGTTTTTCCCTTGTGAAAATGGTAAGAAGAATAGTCTGCAACTCCAATTCATGATGACTGCCGGAGCTACTAAAACACTTCAGATGGAATGTTTGTGGAAGAAGGAAAACATACGAGTACGATGGGGGCGGCTAGCTTTGCTTGTCCTGGAATGTTCCATAGGACTAGGAGCGTGTTCCTTGACGTGGCATTCCCTGATCATGGAAGGCAGGAGGGACGAGTATACTAGCTACAAAAATGACAATTCACCTTAGCCTCCCAGCTTACTCTGTCATGCCAAATGTTTGCATAGCTAATCACTGCTACTGCTCCTAAATAAAAAGGCTGTTTCCTCCTTTTTCTTGGAAAATAAGTATAAAGCAATCAATAGCGATTAAACATTCTCGAATGCTGCCAGTTGCGAATCTACACCGCCATCAGGAACGGAGAATACAGCTCTTGGATAGTTTAATTAACTGGTGTCCATGCCACCGGCGTCTATACCACGACACCCAAAAGACCCTGAGGAAAGTGACAGATTCAATTCACATGAGCAACCGATTCGTCGTGCCGCCTGCTAATAGCTAACTAGTAGGAGCAGGAGCAGGGAGAAAAGGGCTGGAGAAAACAATGAAAATGTGACTCTGGATTGCGACGGGGCGAGTGAGACCGTTCGAGCTCGGCGCCCTCTCCTCTAGGTTGGAGCTGGAGTTCCCACCCTCTCCCTCTCGTTTCCTTGTCATGGATTTAACTGCATCCGGTCTGCCTGCCCTGCCCCCCGGCCCTAGTCGTCCCGTGCAACCACATCACTCTTGGACGTCATCACAACACCACACCCTTGTTCTCTGGCTTCTATTTCCCATTTGATTAATGGGCCTCACTGTTGGAGTGCATTCACTGCTTATACCTTAGAACCCACTCTGTCTGCTCGATCGGATCCTCTACTGTCCACTTCAATCTCCTACACCGGATTACTACACGTACCGTAATAATCAAACAAATGCTCCCCGTTCACCGCTTCTCCTGCATTTGTTTTGTGAGTAAGAGGCGGCTATATGGTCACACAGAGTCATGGAATATGTAGGAGGACTTTGAGACAGTTATATATGCGCCGTGAATCAACTATGGCATTCTTTAGACTTTTGTACGAATAAAAATTTCACAGAAAATTTATGTGTGATCCATGGAAGAAAAATCTCACGTTCCAACCTTGAAAATTTAGCAGAGACTAGGAACCATAGTGTTTAGCACTATTTAGTTAGCTGGATAGGTTTGGACAAATGACACGAATATTAGACCGCTTAACACGGATTGCACGTATAACTTACATCGCAATCGCAGGTGAAGCTACACTAATATTATGAATGGATGCTCGATCAGTTCATCATACGACCTCCTTTTAGTTAGGGCTCCGGCCCCGGACACGTATGCTAGGCCGTACGTTTGACCTCTGGTCCAGGCTCCATTACCCCTTAAATCCCCACCGCGCCAGCTACAACGATGGCATCACCTGCCTAATTAATTGAGAAACGGTATGGATAGCTAGCCCCGTCAGGGCCACCTACGTACTGCGCACACTAAATTCGAATGCTCATCACTACAATTCAAACTGTCTACTTGTTACTCCTCTGATTCATAATATAAGTAGTTTTAGGATTGGGCATAAAAATTAAGAAGGGGTTAGTTAATGTATCAAATAACACTATTATTCTTGTTCTCATGCAATAATAATCTCGGATATGTAAACATGAGAAAAGAGCTAATTAACCATAACAATTAAAGAGAGATAGACTAGAAAAAAACTGACATAAATGTGCATTGGAGTCCTAGAACTACTTATATTTTGATAAATCTCTTGAATCATAAAACTACTTATATTATGAATTAGAGGGAGTAGCTAATAATCTTATCAGTCCCTTAATTAATTAACTGGTTTAATAGTAGTACTCTCTCTATTTTATTGTATCTGTCATCAATCCACTCTACACACAGATCAACAAAACACTAAATCTAAGAAAAAATAAATGAGAAATAACCATACATACCCTCTTAATTAACATAAGACAGCTATCAAATTATTCGCAAAGCATTTTAATAAAAGTGTAGAGTGGAGAACAACACAATAACTATACCTTCAATAGACAAATATTTTAAAATAAAGTATTGCATGATAGATATAGTAAAATAGAGGGAGTAGTAATGAGTACATCACTTGTTATATCAACAATAAATTAACAGGATCACCATATCCACTTGAAATGCAAGAATTCTGTAGGAAAAGCTATAGTTAATAAAGTCAAATGTAGAACAGCTCAAAAGTTTCTGTAGGAAAAACTATAGTTAACAAAGTCAAATGTAGAACAGCTCAAAAGTTTCTCTCTCATATCCAACCAAATCTGCAATATTTTTTGTTCTAGTACAGTACTAATCCGTGCATGCAAGGGAACATCGTACGCAATTAAGAAGACGCAATTTAGTTTCAGGTTAGCAAGAAGCATAGTAATTAATTAAGATTCTCTCTAATCACTAACCAGTTAATGAATGTAGAATTATCGGAGACAAGATGGTGGGACAGTGTAGATCCATCAATTAAGAGGGTATTTGATTGGACTTTTCAGTAGCTTTTCATTGGAAAAAAACTACAGTCTAACCAAACGGTCAGCTTTTCAGCAGTTTTTGCTAACGGTAGCTGTAGGCTTTACAGTGCAAATTCAGCTGTTTGGAAAAGCTGCCTTCTGCCAGCTTTTTGTAATGTGCTGATGTTTCTATACTGATGTTCCAAAATGCTATAGATTGTTTGGATAAATCAAAAGTCACATGTTCACTTTCCCACAGTCACAGCAGCTTTTCCAGATAGTCAGCCAACAGCAGCTTTGTCAACAGCCACAACTCAACCAAACTGACCCTAATCTAGCTAGCTCTGGCTCCAGGAATTGCACGGGCCATCTAACAAATTGGAACAGTGTTTTGCTGGTACTGGTAAAGGCCGCCCCTCTATAGTACTGCGCCCGCCTTTAATGCTCGTTTGAATACTCTTACATGTAGCTAATCAATGGCCATCGAGTGTTTTTTTCTTCTTCGGAGAAACCTTTTTTTTTCTTTCGGAGTGTTAATTAATGTGTGCATCAATGTGGACAAAAAAGGCCAAGCATATGTAACTCTCAGAATTTATAGCCAATTAATTAGGTACATGATGCATATTGGATAGCTTAGCTGTGGAGTTCTTTTTGACGAGTTCATCCTCCTTCTAGATCGATGCATGTATTGCATGCAGACATGCAGTGCAGTGGTAGTTACTAATCTTCTGTTCTATATTTGAACCAGTTGGGAATCAAAGCCAAGCTTGCCGGTCACAGTGGAACGGGATGTGCGTACAGGAGGTGATCACAGAGTGAACTTGCACAGGACAATGGGGTGTGACTCTTGAGTTTTCAAACTGTCCAAGTTCTACTGTGAATTTTTGGGCTATTGGCCGTGCCGAGTCTGGGAGTAGCACGTAAACTGTGCTTGTGCATATATGCGTACATACGTGCCCTTGGATTACAGAAGACCCGGCCAGCCTGCGTTACGCATGTTGACAAAAGGAGTTGTTATTGCTCAATCGATTATGATTTTCTGAAGTCTCGATAGATCGAGTTTAGCTATCAGATTAGTCTTGTGATACATTTTGTTTAATCGTGAGTATAAATTTTTTTCCTCTTTGTTTTTGCTTTTTATTTTTTGACCATATGTCACTATTATAGAGATCCAGTCTGAGATTAATCTCAGTTGACCACGTTCTAGCCAGACCGTCTCGACAAACTATAACCGTCGTAACCTGGCCATCAATCATGCAAGGATATATGTGCAACAAAACTGTACTGATCCAACATTTTCGTACATACACAACAACAAATCATTTCTTTCTTTTGCGATGACACAACAACGGTTCATATATACTGTGGCTGTAATCCAAGCTAGCTAGCTTGGATCATGTGCTGCTATGACCAGCCCCGGCCGGTCTTCTTTATGGTCTGTTTGGTTGGGTTATGGCTGTTCACAAAGCTACTGTTAGCTGGCTGTTTGAAAAAGCTGTTGTAGCGGTAGGAAAGTGAACATATGGTTTTTAATTGATCCAAATCATCTACTGCATTTTAAAAAATGAGCAAAGAAGCTTTAGCACATTGCAAAAAGCTAGTAAAAGGCAGCTTTTCTAAACAGCTGAATTTGCACTGCAAAGTCCACAACTATCGTTAGCAAAAGCTGCTGAAAAACTGACCGTTTAGTTAGACTACAGCTTTTTTCAGTGAAAAACTACTGAAAAACCCAACTAAATATCTCCTTAGTCTTTACTACGATTAAAACGATCCCCGTACATTGCTGTCGCCAAGAACACAATTTGCTTTCAGAACGGCAAATATCACATTTAAGTGTTGTTCCCTCCTGTTTTATATTTCTAGCTAATCCTGTTGTTCTCCGTTTTGACACGTCAACTGCCGAGACAATGGCAGGGAGCTGATGAGGTGGCTTGCTAGTCTCATGGGTGCCTGCGGTTCCGGGTGCGCGTAACACGAGTGCGTATCCGCCGGAACGGGGTTTCGGCGGCGGGCAACCTGGTTTTGGCTCGCATCGAACCTGACCAGACCAGACACCGACCGAGCCACACGAACCCAGAGGCAGGTGCTGGTCCAAGCATCGACCTGTACATGCTTCTCGCATGCCGAGCACACAAGAATCGAGTTCGCACGTCGATCATGTAAAAACAAAACGAATAATAATCGCTCTGATCTAAAATTATTTTAGATCGTGACCTTCAAAGTAACATTTTTACCATTAATTACTTCAAAGATATATTACTCTAATTTTTTATATATGAAGTTGATCCTTTGCTTGTTCGAACAATTGTCTGGCCTCAAGATTAATTTCCACAAAAGCGAGCTATTCCGTTTTGGAAACGCCAAGACGGAACAACACCAATACAAGCAACTTTTTGGTTGTGAGGTTGGTGAGCTTCCTTTTCGTTATCTTGGGATTCCTATTCACTTTCGTCGGCTCCGTAATAAGGATTGGAAGATTATTGAGGACCGTTTTGAGAAAATGCTCAGTAATTGGAAGGGCAAGCTTCTGTCGTATGGAGCTCGTCTCGTCCTAATAAACACTGTCCTTATTAGCTTGCCCATGTTCATGCTATCCTTCTTTGAAATACCCACAGGGGTGCGAAAAAGACTGAATTTTTATAGATCAAGGTTCTTTTGGCAAAGTGACGAACACAAGCGGAAGTATCGGCTCGCTAGATGGGATATTATTTGTCGCCCAAAAGATCAGGGTGGACTTGGGATTGAAGACCTGGTGGTTAAGAATAAGTGTTTGCTCAGTAAATGGTTGTTTAAGCTACTTACTGAGGAAGGTGTTTGGCCGAAATTGCTGACCAACAAGTACCTACACTCAGAGACTTTATCCCAGGTCATGGCAAAACCGACAGACTCGCCCTTTTGGAAAGGTCTAATGAGGGTGAAGGATGATTTCTTCCGACGGGGAGAATTTGTAGTAGGTAACGACCAAACTACACGATTTTGGGAAGATACATGGCTAGGTGGTACCCCCGTTAGGTGTACAATACTCAAACCTATATAACATCACGCAACGAAAGAATGTGGCTGTTGCGTTGGTGTTAGGGGCGAGCCCGTTGAATATTCAGTTTCGACGTGCATTACTAGGAGACAAGTGGACGAACTGGATTCATTTGGTCCAGAGGTTGATAACGGTAAACTTATCGGAGGAGGACGACTCGTTTCGATGGAAGTTGTCACAGTCTGGTGCTTTCTCCGTTAAATCCATTTATGCTGATATTATAAACACTGGCCCGGTCTTTAGAAACAAATATATCTAGAAATTAAAGGTCCCTTTGAAGATAAGGATTTTTATGTGGTTCTTACACAAATGTGTAATTTTGACCAAAGATAACCTGGCCAAACATCGATGGTTGATGGCAGGGCTGCAAGATGTGTTTTTTTTAAATCATTACTGCATTAAAAGTTAAGGAAAACACCAGATACAACTAGAAAGACACAGATGTGTTGTTTTTGCGATCAGGAGGAAACTATTCATCATTTATTTCGATCTTGCCCGTTGGCGACACTAGTGTGGCGAACAGTGCAGGTAGCTTTTAATTTACCACCCCCAACTAGCATGGTAAATATGTTTGGTAAGTGGTTGAGGGGAGTTCCCTCCAGGCTTAAGGCGCAAATACGCGTCGGTGTTTGCGCTTTACTATGGGCATTATGGAACTGCCGTAATGACCTCGTATTTAACAAATCCAAATTTCCTAATTTTTTGCAGGTAATCTACAGAGCCACCAGTTTAATCCATACCTGGTCTACCCTGCTTCGTGTGGAGGACAAAGGATTCACGGCTTTGGGTGCAACCGACTGGAGATGGTTGCACGGGGTTTCTTCAACCGGGCTGGATGGCGATCCAATGATAGGATATGTGATTGAGTCATTTTATCTTGTTAGTGCCCGGTTGTATCGAGCTTTGTGCTCTTTTTATTATTACTTTTTGTACGACGTTTCGGATGTTTGATACTGTGAACTTAATAAATATGGTTACGTGCATCGTCTGATGCAGAGGCCGGGGGGAAATCCTCCTTTTCGAAATTATATATATATATTATGAATGAATATTTCATGATAAACCTTATCAACTTGTTGTTGTCATGTTGACAATTTCTTTTATATTGATGAGTCCAACTTAAAATTGTTTGACTGTCTGAGATTTTAAAAATGTTTGACTGTCTAAACATATAGAAACATATACCTAAGTTATTCATGGCTTAAATTAGTAGTACTTAATATTAGTCATTTGTCTTGGTTCCTGCAGCTCTTGTAGCCGTTTTAAGGATGGTTCCTTGTATGCAAACAGCTCAAGGAGTTGTGCGCCGCGTGCATGTGTATTTTGTCTCCGACGAATGTGGCGTGCCTGATGCCATGCCTCCCACACACACACACCCCCTCCAAAAAAAAACCTAAAAAGGTAATTTGTTTTTGCCTTTCTTTTACCGTAAATTTGACAGCAGGCGTGCCAAGATGTTTCAAACTAAAATCACCTCAAATATAGAAATCAAACACAAATTCTTCCTTCAGTTCACAAAAAGAGGATGTTTTCAACAAGGGTCTTGTCAAACTCTAGAACTTTTGACTACCTATATTTTTTAAAATATTTATATTGGACACTTTGAAACTATATGTATTGATTTGTCTAAAAATATTTTCATAGTATCAATGATTTTATTAGGTTTTATAAAATATATTATAAAAAACTCACATGTCAAAGTTGTATTTTAAAGACTATCAATATACAAAACGTCGGTGTTTTGAGAACTGGAAGGACTATTAAAGAGTCCAAAACATATCATTTTGATACGTTGCTCATATAATTAACCCCGGAGACTGGTCTCTATCAAACTAATATATGGCATGTGCTTTCTTTAGTACGCAGTAGAGTAGCGCATGCATGTTTCATATAGAAACATAGACGAGGCTTACGATCTGTTTATGTATCTAAACATCACTATTGCCCATTTAATTACATAATGGTTTGCTAGTGTGACACATGAAAGTTAGGCTAAAAATACACTTGTGAATGACACTATTCTTTTCTTATATTTCCGACATGCAGTTAGATCAAAGTATTTAATTAAAATCTTACCAAAATTATCAAAGATCGATCCCTCTTAACTACTGGATTGTACAACATAATACTCCATATAGTATAGCACAACAACTGGATGCGGTACCCGGTCTTGTACTCTGACATTTGAGTGTGACTGCCTCACTGGTCGGTTTAGCGATTAATTGCAACACGGCAAATAGCATAATCATTAGTCCGTGGATTGCGGGCCCTGGAGAAAACGAAACGGCGCTCAACAACATGCTAATGTGTACACGAATCAACAGTGCTAGTACCTATGGCAGAGGAAGAAGACGAATAAGAAACACCCCCGGTCAAGACTCTCCATCAAAACTATAAAAACCCGACCAAACACATAATAGTACATGTACCATCAATCGTACCTATAGACACATAGTGAATTTTCGTCTGAAATAGGGACTCCGTCCGTTCGAAAACGTGCATGTTTTTTAGACATCGTTTAGCGTTGTCAAATATGTAACTTTGGCCATTAAGTTTTATGTTACGTGTTAGCGAAGTTTGTGAGACTTGTGCTAATATACTTGGAACGATTTATGAGCGACATGTATGCATGTCCATGTCAAATAATGTGACCACTCTAGATGGCATGGTTTGATTAGCCTAATTAAATGATGCGGGATTGGTCGGATAGGTGTTTTGCAATACAGAACTTTGGAATGCAGGTTCTATAGCAGTGAGAAAAACATAGGATTGTACAATATTATAGCTTGTGGAATACTACTGAAACAACAACAAAGAAATTTGTAAAACTGGCTCCGTATGAATTTTGCAAAATTTGAAAGAGAGAAGGCTAATACAAGATACTAATGATTTTTCCATATAGTCTAAGCTAATGTTAAAATTCCACCAAAATTTCTATGAACTAAGCTATTCCATAGAAATTCATAAGATTCATGCGACTTTATTCCTATGATCTTACGGCCTCTTTAAGAAAATTTCTATAAATTAAAATCCTATAAAGTTATTTAAAAATCCTTTAATCTAAAGGGCGCCTTATAATACATAGTTGCATCCGTTTTACAATTCTATACACCTACCTCTTGTTGTATTTATCGTACAACTATTTACACAGTTAAGTATAATAAGTTATATCCACCAACCAATTAAATATGTATATATGGTTACGTTTTTCTGTCGATAGCCATTTCTCGATCACTTAACCTTAGCGGTTATTGTATTTAAATAGATTAGACTAATTAGACAATTTAACCCCTTCCGCAAAAGTAAAAGTAAAAAACTTCTTTGTGAGTTAGCTAGATAGATTAACAGCTTCATGTGTAACAGAACATTAGGTACAGGATATTTCTAGGTTAACACTGTGTTTTTGGAACAAGGGAAAAGTATATCAACTTTAGAATGCACTCCAAATGATTCTTTCCTATAAAATTGTTTGGATAGCAGGATTGGCTCTCAAGGAATTATATAGGGAACTTATATCATATCCTACACATTTTGGAGGAAGAACATTTGCTCCAACCTCATGTACTAGATTATCATGCAACCAAAAATTGAAATTCCCTCTATTTCTATGACATGTCATGCATCCAAAAACACCAGTTTTAGGACATGGCTATAATTTCGGTTCTCGTGCATTGCACTAGACATGACATTTAATTCTTTTATTTTTTTCTATTCATATATTTTTGTTTACCACGTCCCAAACAAGGTCGTCCCAATTTCCGCTTAGACTGTTCACTTTTTTTCCAAATACCCCACCAATTTAATGAACATACATATTGCTTTAGGCCATAATAATCGGCTGTGTGTATCTTTTACGGTGCAGAGGCCGGGAGCTGTTGCTCCTTTATTATTAAAGAAACATATACGGAGTATACCGCAGTCGAAGGAAGAAATTAACACAGCGTTTCCGAAAATAAACAAGAACATGCACAGGTTCTCATCTAGCCAAGGCACGCACTGGCTAAGCTAGCTAGCTCCACTGTAAATAGTGTACCCGTCGCCTCATCATGCACGCACCCTATAATAGAGAAATTTTACGGTACCTTAGAGCATCTCTAACCCTTCCTCTATTCTTTAATCCCCTAAACTTCCCCCTATCCTTTAATCCCCAATATATAAGGCACTAAACTTTTGGCACACCTAGCCCTTTCCCTAAAACTTAATCCCCTAAAAAATTTCTTTTGCTGTTTTTTCCAAAGGTTTGCATACAAACTCCATTTGAACATATATTTTCACAACATATTAATTCGAAACTTGAGATTTAGTGCAATTGACGAAAAAAACAGAGAAAAAGAAAAAAATTCCGTTCGGGCAATTGACCGAACACATTGCGTGCGGAGGAGCTCCGAGCCGCGGCGGCCGGTGATGGAGCTCCGGCGACGACAGGGCAACACGCGGCACCGATTCCTGGGGTAGCCGGCGAGGAACGCGAGCCCGAGCAAGCTGGGGGCGAGCTCGGCCACGGCGGCGGTGAACTCGGCTGATTCCGGCGCCGGTGGCCGGCGTGGGCTTGCGCGCGGGCAGCTTACGGCATCACGGAGCTCCGGCGGTTCTGTTCCCGGCGAAGTCGGGCTCGGCGGCGAGGTCCTCGAGCTAGGCGGCGGCGACGAGTACAGCCGCGTTTCCCGGTGGATTCCGGCGCCGGCAAGGGAGGAGACGGTGGGGGGGGGAGAGGGAGGCGGGGCTGCGGGGGGCCGGGACGGACCGAAGGGAGCGCCGGGGGGTCGCCGGCGGCGACGGGAGCGGCGGCGGCGCGAGTCGGGTCGGGGGCGCGAGAGAGAGAGGGAGAGTGAAATTTAGGGAGAGTTGCTCTTTTCAGAGCAAATTTGGGGAAGAGAGGTAAGTTTTGAGGGATGAAAAGCTAAATTTTTTGAGAGATTAAAGATTATAGGGGAAGGGCTAGGTGGGTGTTAATTTTCTAAATGAAATTTTTTAGGGGATTAAAGGATTTTAGGGGAAGGGCTAGAGATGCTCTTATACTCCCCTAAGTGGTAACGGAGTACAACTAAAATCTGGCCCTTAATTTTAAGAGGTATTTTAGGCTTTTAACACTTAATTAATTGTAGATCTTAAGACAACTCATCTTCTTCCTACGAGCAACACGAGGAACTGAATCAATTGATCAATATATATGGCCAGACTCGCCAGATCTAACACACCCACGGTTGCCACCTTCCCCATCTGGCTGCAGTTCCTAGCCATGTGGTCTTTCCTAACGCCGCCGCTGCCGTCGCCGTACCTGCTGCAGCTGCTGTAGTACCCTCCGCGCTCCGCGGTTGCATTCAGCGTGACGGGATCACGAACCGGGGGAGAACACAAATCTCAATTTTTTTATAGATGAATCTCTTTCTCTCCATCGTCACACGTTGTTCATATCTACAGCTGATTGGCAGCGTTGCTTCAGCACATTATGATTGATTGTTAATCTGAAGAAATAACAGATGCTGATCGCCGTCGTCCATCAATAGGAAGAACTTTACAAAAATGAAGGAGAAGAAGAACATGGGAACGAGGAAAACAGCACAGGTGCTAATTACTAGTTCCTGGTTATTGGATCTACGCGATGGCAAGCTTTGCTTACACACCGCTAATAGCGGATTAGATGTATTGAAACATGTTAGAAGGTTGATGGTCCATGATTACGATTTTACCCCTTAAGGTCACGGTACTCCTCAATATTAGGTGGGAGTACTCCCTAATCTTGTATTGGAGTACAAATGAATCACATCCCTTAGATTGTAGGTAATAGACTGACCATATTAATTTAAAGGTACTGTAAAAGAACTCCTATAATAACCCCGCGCCAACAACCACGCCACACCACCACACCACGCCAGTACGCCACACAAGCGCGGAAGAGGCGCAAGCTACCTCTGCCTAGCTAGCTAGCTTTGCCATGGAGAACCCGTACACAGCCTTCTTGAAGAACTACCACCACCGCCACCACCGCTACTACTTCCCCGCCGCGCCTCTGCCGTCGCCGGCGCAGGCACCCCCTCCCCTCTCCGCGTACTCCATCCCCTTCTTCCCGCCGCCTGCTGCAGCGACGCCTCCTCCCGCTCCGAACTCGCCTCCGCTCCGGGAAGCCCTGCCCCTCCTCTCGCTCTCCCCCGCCTCGCGCGTCACGCAAGAACGGCAGCATGGGCGGCGGCCGGACTCCGACGACGATGCGGACGAGGAGGAGGAGGAGGAGGAGGAGGAGGAGGAGGAGGAGGAGGAGGAAGAGGAGGAGGAGGAGGAGGAGGCACCGGGCCCCGCGAGCAGTGGCCACCAGCAGCGCCCCGGACGGCTCTTCGCGGACCTCAACTCCAAGGCGGACGACGACCCGATGGACGTGGAGGGCGGCAACGCGGCGGCGGGGGACGTGACCGTGGCGCTGCACATCGGCCTGCCGAGCGCCGGCGCCGCCGACCTCATCTCTGGGATCTCGGCAGCGCGGGAAGAAGAGGAGGAGGAAGAGGATGGCGCGTGCGGGGGCGTAAGCAGGGAGAGCGGCGGCGGCGGCGGCGATGGGGACGCAGAGGTGGCCGTGGCGCCGCTAGGGTTCACGTCGTCGCCGATCGGGCGGCTGAACAAGGGGCAGTACTGGATCCCGACGCCGTCGCAGATCCTCATCGGCCCGATGCAGTTCTCCTGCCCCGTCTGCTTCAAAACCTTCAACCGATACAACAACATGCAGGTACTGATAATTAGCGCCAGCCACGTTAATTCTATATTTTTTTCAGCTCGTGTGCTAGCTTCTTGTTTGTTTTTATTCCCACGAACTTGGCCGGTTGTTTTTATCGGTTCATACTTCATAACCAAACATCGTACACTAGATGTTTTTGTGTTCTCTTTTTCTGTTGGGACAAAACAATTTTGGAATTCCTCGTTTTTCCAGCACACAGATAAATCTTAATTGGAAATACCTAACAATAAATGATATTGTGAAGGTAGGTTATAAAGAAAGTTCTGCAGTTGTGAAGTAAGTTATGAAACTTGAAGTCCAAAAAAGAGTAACGAAACTTGAACGAACACTACAGCTAGCTTGTTGGGTGTAATTATTCTGGACAAGGGAGTTCTTTTGTCAGGAATAAAGTTAAGCAACATTTAGGATTCGTTCTACCTGCTGATACCATTACCGTATGCTACTTACCTTCGATTGAGCTGCCAATGAAACCTGAATTTACTAACACCTTGCACTTGCAGTGATATTTACCTAATATTTTCCACGTTGGCTCAGTACGCGCTGCGACATCGATCGGATCTGAAGAAATGTAGCATAACCTGATCTTGGGACTTAGTAGCCGTACGTATGTATAATCCTTATGATCTCAAAGTCAGCTACGTACTCCATATCTTCGGCCTCTTTTGCCATTTCTTTCGAAATAATTTTCCCTGGCTCGATCTTTTGCTTAGTTGGAGGAAACAAACTCTGATCGGCCATGAAGCAAACAGTGTTCTTCTTCCGTTGTTGTCTTCTGGTTTAGCTTCTCATGTGAAAGAGGATGTAGGATAGTAACCAGATAGATAGATGCGTACACGTGCTCGTGTCTCTGTTTCTGGTCAGTCTCTGACCGGAGATTAAGCTCAGAAGGGCACAGTGGCTGCTTTTCCGTGTGATTGAACAAGGCAGATATGGCCAGGGGGAGCCATGCATGCAACTTTTATGCTTTTCTGGGAGGGTGTTAGCTTTTCGAAGGGCTCTTTGGAAATGTAGACATCCATGCGAGTAGTGGTGGATGGCACTGTGGAGATCCCAGTGAAGATCTCTCTTTCTCTTCGCCTTTGTTTCTCCGTACTTACGTGATATCTTAGTCACGTACTAAGATATCCATGGGTGGAAAGAGATCTTGCGAGCTTGTAGCTACTGTCTGATCTGATGCAAAAGCTAGCGGCAGAGCCAGCTGCTGCTTTCTACTACACCATTGATCGATCTGGTCTGATGATCTGATTGATCACACAGTACGTCCACTACCATGCACTCCTGACTCCTGATCGAGCACTGATCCATCTTTCATGAGCTAGCTTTGCCTATAGCTAGATTAGATGGTTTGATCAGGAGATTCAGGACATATAAGATTTTCTTTCTTTGTTTCACGCTTAGCAGCAAGCTAAGCACTGAATCGGGATTAATTTGCTACACACCTTTACTTCTCCCAGCTCCCAAGAACTGCAGGAGATCTCTGTAGCTTACCTCTACTGTCCCTGACAGTTGCACTGTACACGAAACAGACATACACCACAGACACACGCTCTTCTCTCTCTCAGCTCTTCCGAAAGAAACAACACAGACACGCAAGCAAGTGGGTATACAAGTAGTAGTTACTCTGGTAGAGCCCTCACTTTGAAAAGGCGGTCTGCACTCATGCGGCTTCTCCGGTTTCACCCGCTGACTGCTGCCACCGCATGGGCAAAGTCTCTGAGCAAGACTGATGAGGCCAGCCTCTAGCTCCTCTGATCATAGGCAAACCAACGCCAACAACATCCATACGCGTCTCGAAAGGAGCAACGCATTAAAGGCCGCTGTGAGATGAATAGAACTATAGCACTAATTTTACCGCCTGCGTCCTCACATGCATGAAAAGTTGAAAACCACCACCACTTGAATCCTACCTAGAAACGCAGCATATGATCATGATTCATGCATGTACTTCGTATACATATGGCCAGTACTAATTAATCAGCAATGCAAAATGTTTTTTGCGCACAAGTTCTCTCTGAACTAGTAAAAGATTTCGTACACAGTAGTGCCTACTGTTAATCTACGTACAAGTACTTCTGAAGTAGTGATCAAGAGACGAGTAGTTCAATATATAAGGCAAAGCTTTTGCCGACCTTTCAGAAAAAGAAGAAGAGATGAGTAGTATATGCTGATCGAATTTGGGATTTAATCTGTTGTGTATGCAATGCATGTCGGTGTGCGTGCTGCAGATGCACATGTGGGGGCACGGCTCACAGTACCGGAAGGGGCCGGAGTCGCTGCGGGGGATCCAGCCGACGGCGATGCTGCGGCTGCCGTGCTACTGCTGCGCGCCGGGTTGCCGGAACAACATCGATCACCCGCGCGCCAAGCCGCTCAAGGACTTCCGCACCCTGCAGACGCACTACAAGCGCAAGCACGGGCTCAAGCCCTTCCTGTGCCGCAAGTGCGGCAAGGCCTTCGCCGTCAAGGGCGACTGGCGCACGCACGAGAAGAACTGCGGCAAGCTCTGGTACTGCCTCTGCGGCTCCGAGTTCAAGCACAAGCGCTCGCTCAAGGACCACGCCCGGGCCTTCGGCCACGGACACGGCGCTCTCGGCGGCGCCGGGCTCGATGGCCTCGACGAGGACGACGACGGCTCCGTCTCCGACATCGAGCACGACGGCGCCGCGGCGACCAGGTCGCTCTGACCGATCGATAGCCATGGAAATGTACCGGATCATGCCCGGCGGGTTCCAGAGCTGTGCACGTGCTCTTCAATTCGGTTGCTGCTTCTGTTCTTCTCTTGCTACTGTGCTCCAGTTAGTACGTACTTAGTACTCCATCTTGTAGTTCTCCGCAAGTTTAAGCTAGGGTGATCGAAAATTCTCAGTCGATCATGGAAATGTGTCCTGAATTGATCAGCTTTTTTCTTTTTTTTTCCACATTTAGCATCCCTAACTTGTCGTTCCGGAATACTGGAATGCGTCAATTTATCTGTTTGCATGTGTCGTTTTCAGAACATGGGCGGACGGAATACCGTTGCTCTGTCATACCTATGTATGAAGTACATATATTCAGAGGAAATGCTTCAAAAGTTTCTGCTAGTACTATATTCTTTTGAATACTGCTCCCCAGACTAATGCGCATTTAATTTCTACTTCTTCTAGATCAGTAATTGGTTTTTTTAGATAATAGATCAGTAATGAGTGAAAATCTTTTTTATTCTTGTAGCAACATCTTCTTCCAGGAGAAAAAATGATTATATATATTAACGTTTTCCTTATCCATGAGTCGAATGTTTTTCCCATTGGTCGTACTCGATCATGTTCTTCCACATCGTGAGCTTGTCAGAGTGGTTAGAATTGTGAGACAGAACTGTCGGTGATGCTGAAGTGGCAACGATGGCAGACCCGAGGGATGAGACCGCGTCAGAATGATTAGGGTCGCAAGATGGAGCCGCCGCTAACCATGGTGGAGCTGAGGACGGAGATCTTGTCAGAGTAGGGATTTTGGGTTGGGGTGTTCACCATAGCCAAAAGGGAGGAAGGGGGCACTACCTCAGAAAACACTTCTGCTACATCACCATCACTGACGGGCACTAGGAGGCCCGTCGCTGATTAGAGCAAACAATGACGGGCGAGATCGGGACCGTCAGTAATAGTGATACTGTACGCGAGCAAACAAACTTCTACTGACGGGCCCAGTAGACGCCCGTCAGTAGAAGTAAGAAGGGTGGACGTACTTGGCATCTCCACTGACATCAGCCTTCACTGACGGGCCCTCATCACGTGCCCGTCAGTGACTGTAGTATTTTCACTGACGGGTAAATCTACGCCCGTCAGTGGAAGGTAGCTCCAGGAATATCTTCAAGGGCGTGCTTATCACTGACGGTCGGCTTTGCTATGCCCGTCAGTGATAGTACTGCACTTATAAAAACAGAGGAGGCGCCCGCAGCTGGCTGTTGAGCTCGCGCGCCTCACACGGCCAGCTGCAAGCTCCGGCGATTTAGGCTGCTCTCCCCCTCCTCCCCCTGGCCTCCTCCCCCTCCTCCCCCTTGGCCTCCTCCCCCTCCTCCCCCACCTCCCCCTCCTCTCTCCTTTTTCCTTTTAGGTATACTGCAATCTAAATCTAGATCTCTCTCAATCCTCTCCCTCCTCCTCTCCACCCCTTTTCCCTCTCTTTCTCCCTCCCCTCCTCCCTCCCTCCCTCCTCCTCATAGATATACAATCTAGATCTAAATATCTTTTAACCCTCCCTCCTCCTCTTCACCCATTTTTCCCTCTCTTTCCTCCCCTCCTCTCTCTCCTTACCCTATTCGGAAGGCTCTCGAGTCTGCTCCTTGACGGCGCTAGCGAGTTCTATTTGGTACGATGTAATACATGAAAGAAGAGAATTAATTTTGTGATTATTTTGTTAATTTAGATTACAATCCATTAGTTTGTGGTTGTAGGGATCGATGGATCAAAGTTGGATGTACGGCGAAAGTGCAACACGGAGTTTCGTCGATACTTTGAATGGGTTTCTAGATGTGGCCGAGGAAGATAGGGAGAAAAGGGGTGCGAACAAGATGTGTTGTCCGTGTTGTGGATGCAAGAACACGATAATGTTCAGGGAGAGAGGCATGTTGCAGCTACACTTGTTGACTCGAGGTTTCATGGAAGGTTATACACGTTGGACAAGTCACGGTGAAGAGGCAGAGATTTTAGCTAGTTATCAATGTTTAGAAGAGGACGTACATGAAGACGCAGAAGAAGATGAAGACCATATTTCTGAATGTAGGGATGACTTGACGGGAGAGACGGGGAACAATTTGGCTAAAATGTTGAGGGACAGTCATATAGCGGACCAGGTGGTCGAAGACCCCGAGGATGAAAGAGAGGTCGCAAAGTTTACGAAACTGATGGAAGACTCGATAAAACCACTGTATCGCAGCTGCGATCCTGAGCACACGCGTCTATCAGTCACGCTAGAACTTCTAAGGATCAAGGCAGCCCACAACTGTCCAGGCGCAAGCTTCGATGAGACACTGGCTTACCTTGCGACGGTTTTTTCAAAGGAGAACGTATTGCCTACGAGCACCGAGGAAGCCAAGAAGGTGGTCTGCCCTCTTTGATTAGATGTAGAGAGACTCCATGCTTGTTGGAATGACTGCATTATTTATCGCAAAGAGTATAGAGAGCTGCACAAATGTCCGGTGTGCAACACATCTCAATATAAGCGGGGCAGAAACCAAGACGATGATGAGGACGAGGTGACGAGTGGTGCCCCTTCAAAGGTTGTATGGTACCTTCCAGTCCTCCCCCGTCTGAAGCGTTTATTCGGTAACAAGAAGGAGGCAAAGCTGATGCGTTGGCGCGAAGAGGAGCGAAGAAAGGACGAGGTGTTAAGACACCCAGCTGATGCTCAGTGGAGGGCAATCGACGCGGAATACCAAGATTTCGGTAGTGATCCGAGGAATATCAGGTTTGGTATGTGTACGAACAGAATAAATCCATTCGGTAACATGAGCAGCAGACACAGCACATGGCCTGTGGTTCTTTGGATCTACAACCTTCCTCCATGATTGTGCATGAAGCGGAAGTACATGCACCTATCTATTCTCATTCAAGGGGCAAAACAACCTGGAATGGATCTTAACGTGTATCAACAACTACTGAAGGACGAACTAGCTACGCTGTGGGAAGAAGGGGCTCAGGTCTGGGACACGGACAGAGAAGAGTTCTTTACTCTGAAAGGCCTGTTGTTCACAACGGTGCAAGATTATTCGGCGTACGGGAACAACGCGTGTCAGTGCACCAAAGGATACGAAGCATGTGTTAAGTGCATGGAAGAAACCACAAGCATTTTCTTAGAGGGCTTTAGAAAAATCGTGTTCATGGGACACCGAAGGTGGCTGACCATGAATGACCCATGGAGAGAGGACACGGAAAGGTTCGACGGAACAAAAGAAATCCGTCCAAAGCCTCGCAAGAAGACCGGACAAGAAATCTATGATCTCTTAAATGAAATGGACGAAATTGAGCTAGGAAAAGGAAAAAAACAACCGCCGGTAAAGGGCGTCTGGAAAAGGAAATATGTTTTCTGAGAATTGCCTTACTGGCCTCACCTAGACACACGTCATAGCATTGATGTAATACATGTTGAGAAAAATGTCTGCGACAGCTTGCTTGGTCTCTTGCTCAACATTCCGGACAAGACAAAAGATGGGCCAAAGGCACGAGCAGACATGCAACACATGAATATAAGACCTAAGCTGTGGGCAACCAGAGAAACGACCAAGACGGGGAAGAATGGTATCAGAGTCAAGACATGCTGTCCTGCTGTCTGCTACACTCTGAGTAAAGACGAGCTCCATAGCCTTTGCGATTGCCTCTATGGTGTTAAAGTTTCTTCGGGTTACTCCACAAACATTCGAAAACTTGTTGACATGAAGACTCACCGACTGATTGGCATGAAGTCTCATGACTGCCACGTGATGATCACACAGATATTGCCTGTCGCAATTCGAGGTATCATGGAGCCAGGTGTCCGCAAGACGATCACGGATCTTTGTAACTTCTTCAACACTATCTGTCAGAAGTCAATCACGGTGCAACGCTGCCTGAAACTGAAGGCCGAGATCACTGTTATACTATGCGAACTTGAGATGTATTTCCCTCCAGCATTCTTTGATGTCATGGTACATCTCATGATCCATATCATCCCGGAGATACTGGATCTCGGTCCCGTGTTTTTGCACAACACGTACCCGTTTGAAAGGTACAACGGGGTTATCAAGCGCTACGTTCGTAACAGAGCGCATCCAGAAGGTAGCATCATCCAAGGCTATGCTACCGAAGAGGGCGTCGAGTTCTGCACGGATTACATGCGTGATCAAAAATCTATAGGTGTTCCAGTTTTGCGGCACACAGGCAGGCTTGACGGTAAAGGTGCGATCGGGCATAAAAGTTTACACGTGTATCGATCGAAAAGATCAGATAACTACAACAGAGCACATTTCGTGGTGTTGCAACACTTGGCTGTGGTACGGCCTTATATTTAGATCCACATGAAATAGTTGCGCAAAGCGAATCCGAAAAAGGGCATAGTTGCGCTCACAAAAGAGCATAACGCAAAGTTCTCCGGGTGGCTAAAGGACTACTGGTATGAAAGGGAGCCATCAAATGGAGAAGAAGAAACTGTCCGAATGTTGTCACAAGAACCCGATAGCAAAGTTGTGACGTGGCAATCGTATGATATCACGGATACACATTCTACACCGATGCTCAAGACCGGCGCAGTATGTACCAGAACTGCGGTGTAACGCAGGAGTCTAGAACTGGTCATCATGGCAAGAAGTGTAGGTACTACAGCGTGATCGAAGAGATCTGAGAACTTGACTACACCGTGACCAAGATCCCCATGTTTCATGTCAGATGGGTGAAAGACGTCAGAATCGAAGATATGGACACCAGTACCATGGTGATACCTCCACCGATCCCTATGGAGTCATGACAAGTCAAATCAATCAGTCCCAAAGATGAGCCATGGGTATTAGCCAAACAGCTCGCCCAAGTATTCTATATAACAGACCCAAAGAATAAGAAGCGCGTTGTCATGAGGAAAGGAAAAATGAGTATTGTCAGAGTCGATGGTGTAGTTGACGAAGAGGACTACGACCAGTTCGACGATCCGGACACAGAAGAAGAAGATGTTGATGATTGAACGAGCAAGAGGCACAAAGGTTCTCAGGATGCGTGCCCCTACATAAGACGCAGTCACGATGAAGGTCTTACGTATATCAGTAAGAAGATCAGAAGTACTATTGAGAAGCGTGTCGAAGACGACGAAATCTAGGTTTTCGATCAATTCAGAATGAACCTCAAAATGTAATAATATCATTTTAATGAATTGAATGGTTAATATATTATATATGTTCGGGACTTCATGAAATAGCTAGGCACGTGTCGCATGTATGCTCTAAGTCCATGCCGCAACCCCGAAAATTAGCCCATAAGTCCACTCCGCAAACCCTAAAATCAGGCTCTATTTTCACTCTGTAAATCTCCACAAACCTGGAAATCAGGAAAACCAGCATCAAACCCTAAAAGAACTCCACTGACGGGCAATCACACATGGACCGTCAGTGGAAGCACTTTCACTGACGGGCAACATCTGAACACCCGTCGGTGGAAGTAAATCAATGCCCTGTGCCAACCAACTTCCACTGACGGGCACACTTCTTTCGCCCGTCATTGAAAGTACTGTAGCAGTCCAGTAGATCGAAACCTTGTCCACTGACGGGCACCTTGTGGTCGCCTGTCAGTGGAAGTACTTTCACTGATGGGCTTGGTGTACCCACCTGTCAGTGGAGTTGTAACCGGGACTATATAGAGGGGACTTTACGAAATTTTGGCTGTCCTCGCGCGTTCTGATTTGAACCAGCCGCGAACCCTACATCCAGCCCCTGCGCTACTCCGAGCCCCCGCGCCGCCGCCCCGAGTGTAACGGACTCCGAAATCAAATATGACTAGAGGAACGGATCGTCGCCAAGGACCGAAAGACCAGTCGACCTGGTGGCACGGTACCTGCGCCATACTCACCGAGGCGGAGTGATCCGACACCTGCCCAACGCAAGCCGGCCGGAAGCGACAAAACTTCCTAAAGCCACATAAGATTTCAAAATCCGTTGAAGATTTAGAACCGTTCTCAAATCCACTAAGCAGAATAGAAGCGGAGGAGCCCGGTGATTCCACCCTCACCCTAACCTAGCCCGAAAGCTAGTGGGTCACCCGAAGGCCCGGTAGAATCCACCCACACCCTACCTGGCCGGCTTCGCATCTCAGCCAGCGGGTCACTCAACCGACAACTACTCGACTCAGTGAAAGAAAGAACCGCTGTAATTCTTCACGGCATACCCAAGTACTTCATCACATACACGCATTGTACCTGGGCAGCTTTGGAAACAACTTGAATACCATCACAAAACTCTACACCAGAGGGATTAAAGATAATACATGTCGTCCGTACAAAGGGGACATTACAGTTACTATTTTACATGACTAAAGAGTCATTTACAGCACAACAAGACATTAAAAATAGCAACGGAAGCCCTTATAAAATATTGAGATGACAACCCAAACCACCTTCTAATACTCCTACAAAAGCAACCTCTTGACCAAGTTGGGCAATCCCTGCAAATTAAACACCCAAATCGAAATAACCGGAGTCGTAATATGCTACGATACCTGAACAACCTGCAGGAATGGAATTCCCGAATGAGTACTTTCGTACTCGCAAACTGCTAAATAGCTCATTCCAGGTTAATCTTAAACATAGCATGACAATTGCAATGATAATGTGAATAAACCAACATAACATGGAGAATAAGCTACACAAGCTATCAAATTCAACCTACCATGTCATGTTACATTCAGCCAAGCTAACCACTTGACAAATCATACAAATAACCCTCAGGTTCAGATCTGAATAAGTATGAAAAACCATCATACTCATCCCCCAATTGTCACAAGTACAATGTTCAAAGCAGTTTCTAGAGTTGGGCTAACCACCCAAACTCCCATATCACCAAACCACCCAATTCTCAAGTTCACAAGCATGGAGACAACCATTACAACCAACACGTGTTATTCTCCCTAAGCTACCCACCTAGGGAGATGCCGAACTCCCATATCACCAAACCACCCAATTCTCAAGTTCACAAGCATGGAGACAACCATTACAACCAACACGTGTTATTCTCCCTAAGCTACCCACCTAGGGAGATGCCGAACGGGTTGACCACCCAATTCGACTCAAGTGTAGTGAGGGAGGGTTGACCACCCTAACCTCACGCGAACAAGTGTTCCAATGGGTGTGGGTTCATAGTAGGCCCACTATGACCCTCCAACTCCACTCGCTAACACTTATCGCCGGCTCAAGGATTGGCAGCAATGGCAAGACCACGCGAACTCCTCTCGCCATGTCTCCCACGTGCCCGATCCCGTCTCTCACAACTTTCCAGGGGGTTCAGGTATTAAGTTAAGTGATTTAAAGGGACACACCAATAAACCACAACCAACGATAGCACCTGCTCATGCTAGGAGTCGCACAAACGCACAAATATCATTCAATCGACCACGCATAGTAAAAGAGTAACTGGAATATTATCAACAAGCTAGCAAGCTTGCCTGGTTGTTCAAGATCGCGAGCTAGTTGGAAAGCAACTCCAGAATCTCCCTGGTTGCCCGACTCTATCGAAATAACACCCAAAAGACCGGAAAAACAGCAAAGGGTATAAATGAAAACCAGGAAGAAAAGGAATGACAAAATGTATGAAATGCATCCTAAGGTATAGGAGACACTATTATGAAGCTAACGCAATTGGATTGATTCAATTCGGTCTATTAGAGTTTAAGTTATGACTTTCTAAGTGTATGTGTTACTATTAGGACCTTTTAGCACTTTTTTTTATTTAAATGTTGCATAATAGGTATGCATATGAATACAAAGCTATGCTGGAATAAAAGATGAAGTATGAATGGGAATATAAATTGGGTTCCAATCGGAGCTAATTAGAAGTTGTAAGCATGCATAGATGGATGTGTGGCTTAGAGGGGTTATATTTGAATGGTAGAATTTAGCATCAGTGGAATCTACATCATTCAATTTTAGATTTCAAGAGATGAACTTTCCAAAATGGAATTACTTCGTTTTGGAGAACATATGCCTTTTCTACAAGTTGTATAAGATTAACAATTTTAGAGTTTATTAAATCTAACTTTGTGCTCAATGGTTGCATGGTAATGGCGTTAACACGATTGGATGCCATATTAATCAAATACACCTTATTTCATATAACATATTTATTCTTCTGATTAAGCTAGGTCCTCAAGTACATACATCCCAATATTGGGCAATAGAGAGTAATCTAGTCATGTTGGAAGGTTTTAACTACCGAGAATCATGAACAACAGGGTTATATATTAAAAACTCTACAAGGAAGGAAAATATGATTTTGTTTCTTTTCAGTTAAGTTGAGAAGCATATAACCTGTAAGGTTTATCTTGTGAATACCCATTGTTAACATTGGTACCTTAATAAAAAGGACACAATTGTGAAGCCTAATTATTATTGTTTTACATGTGTCCAGTATAGCATTAAGTAATTACGTCAATTATAAGCAAGTCACAGACAAGTAGGTATAACAATATCTTAAATTGGTCTATTGGTACTAATCGATTGTAACAGCCACTAGGGCGATTAGCACCGTAGGGTATTAGTTAACTAACCATAGTATATTAAGAATAACTAACTGGCATCTTTATAACCTTGGTCTTTAGTTATTAAATATCACAAATATTACAACATCTTCGTTTGAATTATCTTTTAGCAGGGCTCATTATTAGCATATTGAGTAGAACCATACTAGAAAAGATTAAATCTATCCTAACCTTCACCATTGCTAGTGTTGGTTATTATTATTTGTGGGTTTCTCGCTCCTGCTGTCATTAGAGAATTGAAGGGTGGGTTAGGAATGTCTTTTCGGGTAATTTGCCCCACGGTATAATTAGTCGTTCATCGATGATGTCTCACTTGGACGGACGGCATAAAACGATTGTTGTGGATTCATTAATCATGAACCATCTATGCCAAACAACAGTGCACTAACTATCTCAACTAAATTTTTAAGCATGTTTAACCAGACCTAAACTTGCTTCAATTAGTTATCCGTTAAGCAATTAGCCAGTTATTAAAAATGTTAGAACATCACTGATTTGTGTTAACATGAGTTACCCGGGGTAATTGAGCATAATGATCACAGTTGATGTTCACCAATGCATCAAATTGTCAGCCAAACCTTAACTAATAGTTATAGTCAAGCAGTGTACTAGTCAGCAACTAACCATGCAAATTCTTGACTAATTCGAAAGATTACTGAAGCCTATTCAACAGATGGTACATGAGAGGGGAAGAAAAGAGTGCGACGCAGGTGGAGTTAGTCTCACCCCGAGATATCCAAGGAGATGGGCTTGGACGTTGGGGGCGGTGGAGCTATAGTCAAGGCTTGAGCACAGAAATGGGGAGCTTGGAGCGGCGGCGCTGCACCAGGTGAAGGAGACACGGGCGGAGGGGAGCTGCAGCCAGCGAGGTCGATGCCGGCGGGTCTGGAGCTCGGTGGCGCTTGGGTTGAGAAGAGGGAAGCAGAGCCTGGCGCGCCGGACTTGAGGAAGGCGCCGGGGGTGACGGTGCTCAGACACAGGGGCGGCAAACTGGAGCAAGGCGGCGCGGTCTTCGGCTGCAAGGCTTGGAGTAGCGACGAGCTCGTCCGCGCGATTAGAGGAGGCGAGCTCGGGCGTTGGTGGGAGACCAACCCGAAGGGAAGCGGCGGCGCTCCGGGAGTAGGACGACGGCGGTGCACGAGCGGGAGAGCCGAGTGCGGCGGTGACGACCCCACCGAGGGTGGCGGTGGTCCGGTGCGGGGTTTGGCAAGGAGGAAGGCCGGCGGAGGACTCGGTTGGGGGCGGCGCTCCAATGGGCTTGGCGGCGGCGAGCCTTGGGCTCGGGGCTGGTGGTGGCGCGGCGCACGCGTGGAGCGGGGCTCGGGAGCGGGCGGCGGCGCAGGTGACCGGGGTGTGCGAAGCGATGCGCGGCGAGGAGATTAACCCGAGGGGAGCGGCGGCGGAGCGAGCTATGGAGGCGGAGGCGCACGGGGTGCTGTGGCGGGCGCTGATGGAGGGCTGGGGAAGAACGGCAGCGCTTGGAGAGATCGGCCGGAGGAAGAGATGGGGAGTAGGGAAGAAAACAAAGATTGCAGCGGTGGGGCGGTGGCAGGCCAAGGCGGGCCGGGAGAAGGAAGAAAACTGGGCCGGTGGCCCAGTGCGGGAGAGGAGAAGAAGATTTCCTTTTTATTTTCTGTTTGCTTCTCTTTTGAGATTTGCACCAATCCAAATGATTTTTGCAACCCAAGTTTTCTCAGACTAGTTAAACTTCTCAAATTTAATTTATGCATTCCATACCATGATGCACAATTAGCGAAATTGTAATTAAAGAATTGATTAGTTGTGCTGAACGGGAGAACCACTAGAGTTACATTCTGGTGACATTGGTTTTAAGGTTTTATTCAAAGCTGAGTTCAATCGAGATCCTAAGGTGTGATTAAGCCGAGTCAAATTTTAATTGATCCAGATGCATGCATGTGTTGAAAGAAATCGTTTTTATTCACGAGGATCTGCACTGATCCCGTGTATTAAGAATAGGGTCATTACACCGAGCCCCCGCGCTGCCGCCGTCGTCCAAGCCCGAAGAAGGAGAAGCGCCGCCGCCGTCGTCCAAGCCCGAAGAAGGAGAAGGCGCCACTGCCCCGAGCCCCCGCGCCGCTCCGAGCCCCTGCGCCGCCGCTGTCATCTAAGCCCAAAGAAGGAAAAACGCTGCCGTCGTCGTCCAAGCCTGAAGAAGGAGAAGGCGCCGCCGCCGTCGTCCAGGCCCGAAGAAGGAGAAGGCCAAGTCTCTCTCTCTCTCTCTCTCTCTCTCCTTCTCTCCTTGCTTGATTCGGCCGGCTCTGGTTGTTCCATACTCGTATTTTCTTTTATGCTTCTCTGCATCAAGATATTCAACAGTAAGTACATTTTCTTATGCATAGATAGTGTGATGCCCAGTTGGGTACCTCAAGTTGGTCAGAAATTTAAAATTTTGGATGAGTCTTGGTTGTTTTGGGTAAACTATGGAGGTCATGCAGGCTTTATGTCAGAAAAAGATACGCACAGTATGTTTGATTGTCTTGGCATGCAACTTGAGGATAGAATCAATGCATGTACAAGTATTGTGAGGGAATATTTTTATGGTAATCCAATCTTATGCTAGGATCAGACTACCGATCCCTAGTTCTTCCCAAATTAAGATTGACGAGCACCCATATATTACAATGGCCTGGAAACAAAACTGGGCTATCGAGGAGTGACCTAACTTGGCCACGTTCCAATGGGGTTAACAGAGATGTATATAAGCTCAAACTACAAGGAACTAGCCAGACTACGACAACATGATCCCTAAGAGCGTACCAAGAGAGGGGAAGAACACAAATAGTCTCTTAAGCACAAGGAATTACCTGGAATATTTGGGGAATTGTCATGTGATCAAGCTCAACAATAGAAGGTAGCGAAGATGGTGAATCATTGAAAACATTGTTTCTCCCTATAAACTTATGCAAACAACTCATATCCACCAAAAAAATTATAGTAAACATAAACCCCTCTTCCCCATCGACGAGAGCAGACATCGTTGGTGAGGAGCTAGAGGTGAGCATTAAAATTTAAATGTTATGCATGATCTATCCATTAAACCAAAGCAAACCATTCTAGCGTCAAGTTTCATTCGGTATTTGGTGCCTAGTACAAGGCCGATTGTTGCAGTGAATTGAGTAACAAACCAAATAGCGAGTCAATTTTTGCATCGTATCACACCTTACAAACTACGTAACATTTTGATTGTACCACGGAAAATCTAAATTCATCAAATTGTGCGTGCGAGAGGTAGAACAATGGCCTAGGGAATAACCATAACTTTACTAGAGCAAGTTTTGGTCGAGGAAGCTGGGGACGCAAGGCATGCGAGCTCGTGCAGCCGCAGGCCTCCTGAAGAGATAGAACTCCAGAAAGAGAGTATCCCCCTCACTGGCCTCCTCCTGGCTAGCAACATTATCGACGAGAAGGGCAACATTTTTATGGTTTTAACGATTTGTTCTTGATTATTTTATAGAGAGAGGGAGAGAGTATATTTTTGTGCATTAATTTTTCGTGATCTTTGTGCGTGAACAAAAAAATCATGAACATAATATTTTTTTAATTTGAACATGAACACTACTAAATGAACACAGACGCTTCTTTGATCAATACAATACCAATCTCCACGACTTGAAAATTCCATTTTCTTAATCGTGCTAGCATAGCATATTGCTTACAAAATATATTCAACCAAATTCTGAACACAAGCTAACTTTGATAGAGAGTATTAGCACTATCTTTGTAGAAATGTAAAATGAAACATGTTCTCTAGTTTTCATTTCTAGTTACTTGTTCTGATACATGGTTTTTATTTTTTTAAGTTTCTTAGTCGGAAGTGGACTCGTCGCCAACCCGGGAACTAGCCCGCGTAGATGATGACATGGCGGTGCCCGTAGACGTGGCGGCCCTGATTGATGCCCCACCCCGAACCGATCAAACAACTCCCGAGCCGGCCAGTGAACCTGCCGTCGAGCCGGCTATGGTACCTTCAGCACCTGCACCTCCCTCGGAGCCGGCCAGTGAACATGCCGTCGAGCCAGCTGTGGTACCTTCAGCACCTGCACCTCCCTCGGTGCGAGATGAAGAGAGTGCGTCTGGCTCGTCTGACGATTCTCGATCTAGCGAGTCGGGATCGGAAGAACAGGAGCCCCGCGAGCCGTCGTCAGCAGCAGAATCGAAGCCGAAGAGACGGTACAACCCTAGAGGAGGGAACTAGCTGACGAACGAGACATTCGTCGTCACTCGAGTCGGTGTAACAGGTGTTCCTGCAAGTCCCGAGAAGGCTGCAAGATCGTTCAGCAACACCTGCGGGTGCATTGTCCGTGAGCATGTTAGGATCACATGCCGGGACTTCAAGAAAATGACCGACGCCTAGAAAAAGGTCTTGTTCGACAAGCTGTGGGATAAGTACGCTATCCCAGAGGCTGACAAGGAAAGAGTGCAGAGGAAAGCCGACAGCATCATGTGTGCTGCGCTAAGGACATGGCGATATGAAGCAACGAAGCTGCTAGACACCGATTTCGAAACTACAATTAAAACTAAATGGCCGAAGATAGAACTCGAATACTCGGAGGAGTTCGTTGCTGACAAGAAGAGTGACGTATTCAAGGAGAAGAGTCGCCGGGGGAAGGAGCTGCGCGCGAAGAACAAATTCCCCCCACCACCTTGGCAGCCGAGGTGTTCCAGGGAAGAGATCGATTTGGACCAAAGAGGACGCCGCGCTGATAGCTGCTAGCAAACCGGTTCCCTTCGCCGATATTGAGCAGGAATGCGCCAAGATTTAGATGAGGGCGCACACAGTTTCTGACCCAACCACTGGGTCACCAATTATCACGGACCCCGAGCTTCAGGCGGTTTCCGAACGTTTGGTATAATCTAAACCCAATGTCTTCTTGAAATATACTTTTGTGCTTGTAATACGCTAACGGCCTGTACCTTGTGCCGTTTACCTTGCAGTGGCAGTTGTCCCAGCAGCCTGAGAGCTCCCAGGACTCCGTCCATAGTGAGAGGTGGGAAGACCATCTCTCGAAGGCTATAGGAACGAGGGAGAAGACATGGCGTGTCTGAGTGATCGGGAGCGGAGCTATCTGGGACGAAGTCTTTCTGCAAGACCGCAAGGCTGCCCGCCAGAGGAGGAGAGGAAGGCAAACATCTCTTATGCAAGAGATGATAAGGGCAGCCCAGGAGGCTGGCAAGCTGGCGGCGCAACAATTTTTAGAGTCTAGAGGCTACGACGCCCGCGATGCATCTCGTCCACCTGTGCATCCTCATGGACATCAGGGCTCCTATCCTACTGGATGGAGTAGCTGCGCCTCAGCCTCCGACGTCGCCCCCGAGTCGCCAAGTCCCGTCGAAGACATCGTTGTAAGCTTCGTCTCCACCTTGAGTCACTTGTTTGAGGACTCTAATTCACAGCATTGTACGGATAACAATGGGTATGACATATTGTTTATTATGCAGGCCCCACAAAATGCCACCTCACTATCCCTTTGCTCGGCGTGAAGAAGACGGTTGCACACGGCCTAGTCTTTCCAACAGTAGAGGGCGCGACATGCCACAGCGCTGCTATACCTTCCCATATGGCGAGGGTGCAGCTGGACCGCGTCGTCGCCGAGTTCAGTGATATCACAGTCCCTGTCGCCCCTGAAGAGGATGTCACGAAGCTAGGAGACTGCAAGGGGTACTACATCCTGTGGCCGAAGAGTCAGATAGTTATCCCCAGGGTGTCCTCTCCTAGTACGTCAACCATCCCCTCTCCATCAACCGGAGCCGGCCCGTCTCTGCTCAGCCTATGCCGTACGCCCGTTTCGTTCGATGATCGGGACGACTATCTTGCCGAGCAGCAACACACGACGATCCTTTCGTCCCAGGAGGAGGAGCAACCCAAGAAGGACTCGCCACCCCGTGAAAGGCGCTCCAAGCATCACCATGACCCGAAGGCAGCAGGAAAGGCAGTCTTATCTTCAAGCACACTCAATGCCGCAGTGGGCGAAGTGTTGACAGGAGGCAAGAGGGCCTCCTCTCCAGAGCCGGAGAGGAAAGAAAAAGAGCACACAAACGGGGCGGCACCGCTGCGAAGGAGGCAAGCAAAAAAAGCAAGAGAAAAACCTTATCCTTCCAGACATCTGCCGAAACTGTTAAGAAGCCTCGACGAGTAGTGTACGAGGCAGGTGAGCCCTTGCTCCCAGATGATGAGGTGTAGAGGTTGCCTGCATAGATGAAACTTCTCCATGACACAATCATGATGAGGTCACAGAATCAGGATGATTATGAGCTACACTTTAAGGTCGAGGTGCCAAAAGATTACGGTTTCTTCCTGGACAGACAGCATGACACCTTCGACATCAATTTCAAAGATATCTTTAATTTGTTCAATCTCTTTCAGCTCGACACCATGCTCATCAGGCTGTGGGCGCTTCACCAAGCCCAAGAGTGTAGGCGTCTACCCAACTGCGCTTTTGGATTAATTGATCCGGTCGTCATGAACGATTACTATGTACGAGAAACGAAGCCGGTCCTAATAAATTTCCTCACTGAGTCATTGATATACCATAAGGACAAGGACTACGTACTCATGCCCTACAACCCCCCGTAAGTTACTTACAACCATCCCTAGTTTGCTTTTCTTAAGCACGTATCCCTGTCTGTTTATATTCATTCGTTACCTTTTACGCAGCAATCACTGGATCCTCATTGTCATCCACAAGACTTCCAGAATGATATACTATTTTGATTCCCAAAGAAGTGCCAAGCGGGACTACTCAGGAATTAAGGAAGTTCTGGAAGCCGCCTTTTGAGAATACAACTTGCGAGGGGGAGGAGCAGAAAGCAAGAGCAAAAAGCTGATCCACAAATTCAACTTCCCTTGCAGACAACAGCCGGAAGGTAGCGTGACATGTGGGTACTACGTCTATGCTCACATAGACGCGTTCGTCATATCCCACAACCCGCAATGGAGCCAGGATCAATTCAATAATTTCATACACGATCTGGCCGACGATAAGTATGACTGGAGGAGGACTTTGCCCGCATCCAGAAGACCTTCGCGTATGTTATCAATAACGAAGTCATTCGGCCAAGCGGTGATTTCTACGCGGGACTCCAATTACCCGCTTACCGCCGCACTGGAAGTACTAGTCAAGCATCGTAGACGTAGAGTAGGGCTAGTGAGAATAAACATTTTTAAATTCATTTTTTGTCGTTTTAACTTGTTGTAAATTAGTTTGAATGTACTTCATATTTGTGATATTAATTGCTATATATGCTTAATATTTGTGATACTAATTGCTATATTCAGATATGAATACTAATTGCTTCATATTGTCTATTTAAAAAAAAACTATGAAAATAGTTTCACTGACGGGCAACATCCATGTAGCTGTCAGCGGAACCTATACCACTGACGGGCGGATATTTGCCGCCCGTCAGTGAAAGTCCCCTCAGGTTGCCACCCGGGCAGCACTGGTAGGCTCTTCACTGACGGGCAAGATACACCCGTCAGTGAAATATATCTTTTGCTGACGGGCCCTCCGCCTGTCAGTGGAAGTAGAGGAGGTTACTGACGGGCTCTAAACCCGTGAGCGATTGCCGATTTGCGCCCGTCAATGCTGATGTATCCTGAGGTAGTGGGGCTTAGATTGATGTCTAATCTGGCAGCTACATGGAGGCGGCGGCGCTGGAGGAGACGAGCTTTGATTGAAAGGTAGTGGTGATGACAGGAGGAAGAAGAAGAATAGTAGACCGTTGGATCTCAAAAAAGTTGACTGTGTTTTGGAAAGAAAAAGATAGTTGCCCGCTGTACATGCGGTCCCATATATATATTGATTGAATAACACTGTACTGTACTTCCTATTGCTACATTACTATAGTGTTTACTATGTTAATTTGCATTTGTCATGGATCAAATAGTACTGTTCCTTCATCTACAGATGGAAAACATAATCTTCTCTTTCCTGTATCAGCCAAGTTTCTATTATACCTATATGTTCTTTTCTGTGCAAGCATCCCAACCTCCCTGCAGAAAGGCCGTGAGACATGTCCCGTTGTTCGCATGCCCTAGAAAAAGGGAGCAAGTGCATGTAGCGGGAGATACTTCCAAAAACAAAGAGGTTTCCATCCCAAGCCTAACACACATAACTTGCATGGAGCTTTGACCTACGTGTGCATGCATGCATGTAAAAAGGAAAACAGAAAAACAACAACCATGAGAGAGAAGAAAAGCTCGGGAGATCTTCTTTCCATGAGGAGATGGAGATCAACTTTTTGGGCGCACTTGAAGGCTCTCGGAGTGGCCGATCGACAAAAATACGTATAGGCAAGCTTGATGGATGGATGGAACATCAGATGAATACACAACACATAACATGAGACGTTCGTGTCAAATGATGAGCTTTTTCTCTTGCATCTCCGAGAGAAAAAGAGAAAGATGAATGAGGTCAGGGAATCAAATAGGCCGGCCGGGCCTGGAATATTATTATTATTGCAGGCATGGAGGAATTGCTTTACCTGTCAGAATAAGGGAATGCTGTGATCTCCGCATGTAGGCGACCGATGCGGAGGACTTGGAGCCCGTTTGGTTGCCGGCCACATTTTGCCAAGCCAAACTTGTGGCGTTTGCCACACTTGTGGCTTGCCACATTTTTGGCAAAAAAAGTTTGTTTGGTTGGTTACTAAACTGTGGCAAAAAAAGTCTGGCAGGTGTTTGGTTTGCTGTCACAAATGTTTGGCAAAAAACTTTGGTAAATGTTTGGTTTCCTGCCACATTTTCGGTTCATCTCTTTAAGCAGCCATGCAAAAGAAACAAGCATCTCTCTAAGGGGGAAAAAAGGTAAACAGATTGAACCATCCAATACAAAGATCGCGCGCTCACAATTCCAAAATGGCTAATGCTGTTGCCAATCTCCATCCAACTCCCTGTATTTTGAACCTGCGGGTGAAATGAACAAGAATATTCAGCATATAATTTTCTGTGGAAGTACGAATTCACTTCGAATAGATGAAAATATGAGCCTAGTCCATGTGGGAATCAAACTACTTCCTTTGTAATTTCTGTGAAATTCCTGCATTGCCCTAAACATAGCAGTCGGCATGGTAAGTGTCAACATATGTTGAGAATGTCATCAGCAAAGTATTTTAAACAAAGAACATCTAGATTCATGTGTACTTTCCTTAGGAAAATAAGACTTTTGGTCACAGGTGCGTTGCCAAACTTAAGAATTTCCAAGGGTACATAAACCCTTGAGGCCTTGAACTCTAAAACTTGAGTCTACAAAAACAAGAGTGCCAAGACCATTGCTTGTAACGACAGAAAGATAACAAGCTAGCTGTATACACCACTCATCTATATCATTGATGCAAAATTATCTTCACAGGTTTTAACATGACAAACCAAAAAGCATTCAACTGTGAAGGGGATAAGAAAGTAAACAAAATCATAAAACAACTAAATATAGTCAATGAAATAGAACATAGCTAAAAGTGCTAAAAGAAAATTTCGAAGTACATAAGGGAAGAGCACACATACCAGGAAAAAGAAATGAATTGTCATGACATCTGAAAGCAGTATGACAAGAAAATAACAACCAAGCCGTGGGATTCGTAAAATCTTGGGTTACGGCACTAAATGTACATCTGCAATAAGTTATAACACATTGGATTAGCTTAATCACAAACAGCATCCAGTCAAAAATGAACAAAAAGAATTTTTATTCAAATCCAGGTGCCATATGGAAGGTCCAAAGCCTCATCATTTGAAGATTACACTATGTTTTTTTAAGTACGCTAGGGAGTAGAGACTAAACACACTCCACAAAACAAGGTGCCATATGGAAGATGCCATACATGGTTTTTTAACAAAAATATGCTAGAGATTAAACAGGAAATCCAAATTAGTTTCAAAACCACTCAAGTGATAACAAATTTGAAGATAACACATTTAGTCTCACCATATATCTCTATTAAGATGAAATCCTAAACATTTATTACTAAGTCCGACACAAAATAAATGGTGTTTCAGTAATTGTTGCTCGGATTAAAGACTAAGATAAATATGCTCCTTCATGATGTATCAATTATTTCCCTTCAAAAAACATGATGTACCAGTTATGTTCAATCTCTAAATTTCATTCTTCCAATATGTTGTGATATACGATTTAAAGATAAAAAAAACACCTTTATTCCTAATCTACCTTTCCTTGCTTTGTGAGAGACTAATTATTCGAAGAATGAGATTGCAGTGAAACTTTGTCCAGCACATCGGCATTAACTTATTGTATTAGTCATCACCATAAGATGGTATAATACAACAGTAGCAAAAGGCTGAGGAAACTTACATGACCAGCATAAATGGAATGAACAATTTGAAAATAAGAAGTGCCGCCATTACGAATGGCTGCCAAGAAAAAAAAGGAGAGAAATGGTCAGTAACTGGAATAATAATAAATTAAAAAATGATATAACACAAGCACTTACACTGAATATTGTAATGAATCGGTACACAGATGACTAGTGGCTGAGGCCTACGGAAGTTTGGAGCCAGCAAGGATATAAAAAGAGGTTGTCGCATTGGATGACCCAAAATAAGACTCTACATTGATGAAGGCCTTCACACAGCAAATGGGTGTCAAACTGCATCTGAACAAGGTGGTAGAGGCAAGTGCATGGCAAGCACCTGAGCCTATATAAGGCAAACAAGGGATCTCAAGGTCCTTAACTCAAATTAAGTGTGCTGATTTCAGTTCATGGAAACCCTACAATCCCTTTAACTCAATTAGAGTATGCTGGTTTTAGTGCTTCAGAACCCTACAACCCTACATTCCTGTCAATTCCCTTATCCTACTCCAACAATACAGAGGCCTTACCTCCAACAACACTTCCTTGCTACCTATTTCCTGCGGTACAGCAATCAATTTTCAAATAGGCTCCATTGGCTATCCCTACTCAAAAGAATTTAGCATCTTTGGCTGCATTTAATACATTTTAAGCTTAGAGGACGACTTAATGTCCATAAGGTCTTAACTCATAAGTCTATTGGTATATCAAGAACCTTGTTCGTGCCGAACAGTTTCCTCAGTTTTGTTATGCACCACAGCTATGGAGTTGAGATCATATAACTCAGAAAGCATACTGCAATCCATAAGACAAAATGGAAAAATATGATAAGTTAAAACCAACACCCAAAAGTCTTTGGAGTTCAGCAAGAGCAATTGACTAGGATAATCCTAATCAAAAGTTGGCACATATGGTTTCAACAAAAAAAATGATGCATATAGTTCGAAGCATACCTTGCGATCCTCCAAAGCACTTGTCATCTCGCACATCTCTTCATCATTTGCTGCAAAAAAAAACAAAGAAACAAGCAATTGCAAACTCATAGCAACATATCAGCCACGCAAATTTTACCTACCATCCACAGCTCAGTGCGAACTTCTTGGTCCAGGACACTGCCTACGCACGTATGCTTACAACACAGACACACATACACCATACTTGACATATCTGATATCCCCATCATATTAACAAAATACACCATACTAAACCTATATCCAAAATGACTGCATAGCTACTACTAGTTCACTTCTACCCAACATCAAGGGCACATGGCTAAACTTCAGAGGTTCAGACCTTCTTTCTCGCATAGGAACTTGAACACCCAGGCATGCAGAGTATCATCACGGGCGTTGCACAACCAGCCACGCTTACCTACATTCTCGTTCGAAGACAGGTGCTCTCCGACAAGAATTCTCTGATCTGGTGTCATTGGGATAGCCTCTATTCTCTGCCACAAAGATGCATGAGGATCAGTGAGCTGCGGCATTTGGGGAGGAGCAGTGGCAGCAAGTGTGTCACGAAGTGATTTCAGAGTATCCTTGATTTCGTCATTGCACTCCGCAAGACGACTCTTGTTCTTTGACGGCTTCGTAGTTGGTGGACCGTTGCTGCCCCTTGGACGCTTCTTCCCCGCTCGACTATTATTGGAGGAGCAGCTGTTGTCACCTGTTGGATGTTTGCTAGAAGTTGGCAAAGTGTCAGAATCCTCTCCAAGTGTGTCTTCAGGTTGTGTGTACCCGTTGAGGTCAATTAACTCTCTTGCATCATCGCTAGCTGAATCATCACTAGCATCCATGCAGGTGTTCTGGTCCATAGCCATGGAATCATCAGCGCTACATCCTGTAAATAGCTCCTGCATCTCCTTGAAGAACTTGATGGGCTTGGAGAGCAGGCGTCGTGCTCTGTCCTGCATTTCAAAGCGAACGGGAAACGAACATGGCATGAACTGTTAGGCAATTTATGCATGCCAACCAAAATTGAATGCAAACAACTTACACATAGATTTGCCTTCTCAGATTCTGAAATAGTCACCAAACATCTGGTATGGTCGAATGAATTGCCACTCTTGCTCAAAGCTACTGCAACAATCTTCCAATTTTCTTTGTAGTGCCTGTACTGACGGTCCACTTGATCAACGGTCACCCCCATAGCGAACTTCTTGTTCAAAGCATCGGCACACAGCATGTGATGTTGCTTCTTGAACTTAAAGCCTGCATGTTGCCCCTTCATGTACTCAATGTACCACTCTAGCATGAATTGCTTTTGGTCCTCATGCCAGGTCACGGTCCTCTCACGAGAGGATGCAACATCATCAACCCTCAGCTTTCTCTTTGTCATTGCTGTTTTCGAAGACATGGGAAAATGCACATTATATATTCCATAAAACGAAATAATAAATGGGGACACTCATATGTTCCATACAACGAAATAATAAATGGGGACACTCATATGTTCCGTACAACGAAATAATAAATGAGCACACTCATATGGTCCATCTAAGCTACAGCTGGTCCTACTTTATCTTCCCACATCTTTCGAGCCATCTCTTCTCTTTTGTTAGCCCATGCCACATTCTCCTGGTGCATATCAGTACGGTTTCTTACGCTCCGTGGCAGGGCTGCATACCAAGCTAGGTCGTCGTACACATACTCATCGGGACCGTCCTCCAAGATCCAGTTATGCAGCGCACAACAGGCCATCACAATTTTCACTTGTGTTTTCAAAGAGAAGAATGGCTGACTCGTGCAGATTTTGAAACGGTTCTTCAAGGAACCAAATGCTCTTTCGACAGTTGTCCTAAGTTGTGAGTGGCGAAGGTTGAATAACTCCCTTGGGCTCTCTGGTTCCCTAGTGCCCCTATACTCTTTTAGGTGGTACCGAACACCACGGTATGGGGGTAACACACCAGGTCTTGCTGCGTATCCAGCGTCAGCTAGGAAATATTTACCTACATCGTTATGTCGTGTAGATTAGTTAGGTAACAACTAATAAATCGAAGTTCTAGATTGGAGCTATTGGTTTAGAATCCTACCTTCAGGTATTTTAAGGCCATTAGGACGTGATAGAGCATCTTGAAGCATATACGAATCGTGAGCTGAGCCCTCCCATCCAGCTAGAACATATACGAATCTTAGGTCGAAATCAACCGCTGCTAGCACATTTTGAGTGGTGTAGGACTTTCTACCCCTAAATCGGTCTTGCATATGGATAGGTACACACGCTGGTATATGCGTACCATCCAGGGCACCTATGCATCCCTACGAAGATAGAAAGTTTTTTTTGTCAATTAGATGAACATGACATGTAGAGTGAACTTGAAATAGTGATTAGTAATTTTGGATGTACCTCGAAGTAAGGGTGAAATCTGCCAGCGGAATTTGTTATCTTTGAGTGCGTGTCAACAGATCTGATATATATGAGGTCACGGGCGAGGATACAAAGGGCATCTAAAACAAGATAGAAATACCTACTGACAGTCTCACTTGATCTGATGAACTCAAAGGCTATTGATCTGGTAGTCCAGTTTAGGCCCACAGCATGAATGAACATGGCGACTTGTTCCTCTATTGTGACATGAAAGGTCTCCTCTAAGAGGGCACATGATCTAAGCTCAGCGCACAATTTATGGAAGACAACTTTCCTCATGCGCAGCTCACTTATGCAGTGGGCGTCAGTTCCGTGGTACAAACGATTTAGACGTCTCAATCTTTCCACATCTCTGTCTAACATGGGAGCGTATGTTATTCTTTTCCTCTTTCTTGTATTATTCATATACCAGTACATGGCTAGACACACGAGGATACCAGCAATCATTCTTCTCCTCTATATGTAATGGCAGTACTCCAAGTAATACTGTAGATATAATTGCCTTTGATCCATCTAAAACATATTTTAAAAAATAGCATGGAATCACTGAAATAAAAAGAACTCTCGCAGCAACACAACCAGATGACAGCATAGTATGCATGGTAAATTCGATTCATGATCACTATGGTAACAAGCGTAGGAACCTGGGAGCAATATTTACCTATAAGTATTAGACGGTCTCAAAGAAGGTACCACCAGCAGCAAGCAGAGAACTGGATATCTACAAGACAAAAGGAAAATAACTCGTTCATCAGAGGGAAATAGACATGCAAAGTTTGCTAGAAATTGGCAAGCATCTACCACTTGCTTGCAGATGTTTGTTAGATAGAATTAAAGAAGAGAAATCCCTGATGGTAAAAATCCATCTCAATAGAATGATTGTATCCTTTTTACCATGAGCATTGTCGAGTAAACATCGATTATTCATCGAGGCACATGTGAACCATCTAATAAAATTGCACAGGATTTGGCGGGAGCTAGCTAAGAACTTGAACACGCAGGATTTGTGCGAGTTGATTTGGCCCAAAGAAATTTAAAAAGAGAGATCGAAGCAATGCTTTTGTTAATATTTATAGCCTGGACACTTATGCATGAATATATATACCTTTGATCTGTATACATATATGTGTTATGGCCACAATGTTGTGCATGGGTTCCAACTAAAGTATATTGGTGTATGCGTCCTTCACAAAAAAGAGTGAAACTTATGCATTGCAGGTGAACTACATTTGTCGAAATAAGCAACATCTGCAAATTTGTGTTTCCAGACAGAGAAATTAGGATAAGAAGTTTGTATAATCACAACCAAAAGGCCATAGAATACAAATGTGTTAAGATGAATGCAGCAGTGGAAGCACCTGACCATACAAACTTCTTCAGTGCAGCTTATACAAACTAGATATATTGGTCCCTTGACAAGGAAAAATAGCTCTAGAGACTGTGTGAAATCATAAAACTGTTGGGCAGTGGCCTCCTCCCCCCCACCGCCGCATCGCCATCGCCGTCGACCCCTCCGAGGAATGCGCCTTCGCCGTCAAGTGCGCCGTCCAGAACTACCTCCGCCCAGGCGACGCCGTCGTCCTCCTGCACGTCCGTCCCACCTCCGTCCTCTACGGCGCGGACTGGGGCTCCATCCCCTTCTCCGTCAACGACGAAGACCCCGACGCCCTTGAACCGCCCGCTGTCTCCGCCGCCGAGGAGCCGGAGGACGCGCGGAAGAAGCGGGAGGAGGACTTCGACACCTTCACCTCCACGACCTGGCGCAGTCGCTCATCGCCGCGCAGATCCCCCTCCAGATCCACATCGTCAAAACCCTAGACATGAACGAGCGCCTATGCCGTACGAGTGGAAGGAGAGGCAGGGAAGACCAAGGGAGGAAGGGAGGAGGCGGCCGTGAGCAGGGCTTACCGGAGGAGAGGAGGAAGAGGTGTAGTTGGCGGCGTCGACCCCGGCTACGGCGGAGAAGTCGTCGGACCCGAGGCGGCGAGCGCCTGGCGGAGCCACCCAACGGGCTTCCTCGAGCCGGAGGAGATGTTCGGGGTGGCGGCGAGCTCAGAGAGGGCGACGGGGAGCAGCTATGGAAGCGGAGGAGGGCGAGACGTGGGCGGTGTGGCGCGCCAGCGGGCGGTGTGGCGGGGAAAAAACCCGCCACGTTTTTGGTGGAACTTGCTGTGGCGGAAGCGAGCTGTGGCTGTGGCGTGCCAAATCTCAGGCCAGCAACCAAACACCATCCAACGGGACTTTGGGACGCCAGAGATTTGGCTTGGCAAGTTTTGGCTGGGATCCAAACAGCCTCTTGGTGTTACGTGCACTTCAGGAGTTCAGGAGCAGTGACTTGTGTGCACTGCACAATTAACCGATCCGAAAGACAAACATATTTGCCAGTTAGTCGCCACTTGAATACATCTGTCAGAGTTAATGTCTTCTACTGTTGTAAGTCAAAAACTTGAATACACCTGTTGTAAGTCCAATGTTCCGGAGAGTGAGAGAAGAGAGGAGATGAAGTGGACTTGCATTGATCCGGCGTGTAAAGCTCGGAAGAGAGCATGCAAATTGGCGTGGCTGCTCGAAGGGTCACCTCAATGGGCACAATCCGTGAGCATCCGTACGTCCGCTTGCTGTGGAAACGTGCGAATGGACCGGACATGCGTGCGCGCGTTCAGGAGAGATTCGGCTAAGCTAGCTAGGTCTCGCAGCAGACAGGAGAGACGAGGACCCGGCCAGCAACGTGAGCCAGGCTCCGCCCTCTCTGATCCTCTCTCTCCGGCCGCTCAGGCGTGCACTCCTATCCTGTGCCAGAACTATTTTTCCACTGTCCAATATCTACTTGAATTAGCTGAATTAGAAGGGTATTCACGCATTTTACGCGGCTAGACTTATTACATATTTTTAGTATCATTTCTTTGCTAGTATTTGTCCCATGCTGTCAACTCTATTCGATTTTATTTATCGCTACATTAGTCTTGATATATTATTCAAAATATAGAAAACATTATAGCCAAAAGTATGCCTCGAAGAAACACTATTAAACATGGTGCAAATCTCTCAATTAATTATATTATGTTGTTAACCATTAGTTGATGTTAATCTTTTAATAACAAATCTTATTTATTCATATAAAATGTCATCTCTTTCTTTTTATGTTTCTCTTCCATTGTTTAACGTTAATAGACAATTAGGCAGTAAAGAGAGTACCTTATTGTGCGACACTAAAAACAATAGCATTGAGATCGATTCGCAACTAGTCATACAAAACCACATATTTTCGTACTAATCTCTAATTTTTTCCTCTTCCACTCATCATCTCTTAGCGTCTAACTTTCTATCAATAATTCTAAGGAATTTTTCACCAAGAATTAAATTTAGCATTCATAGCTTGTATCCAAACCTTGTATTTCTCTTTCTCCACCCACCTCATCTCTAGTCATATTGTAGTTCCATTATTCACATTAATGCAATGTCATGTCTCCATATGCTTCAACGATCAATGCTCCTCTTACTCTACTTGCCTCTGCGGCACGCCCATCTCGTCGCTAGACATGATGAAGTAGACATTGTTGTCATCCTCAAGCCCACTCATCGACGCACTGCACCTGAATTTTGCTCTTGGATTGACGTGCATTAGAGTGACCCAATGTCATGTCACTGAGCTTCTTAGTAAGAATCTAAATCTTAGTGATCCTTTTCCACCTCTTGAAACTGATATAACTATGAAAACCGTCAGCCTCGCCTTACCGTATATCACCATCATCACCAGCTTGTTCGGTGAATCTCATTTGAAACGTGATCCCCTGCTATCCTGCAATCGTGCCATGATTCATATTATGACCTCGACAACAATTTGTTCATCAATATATATTCATAAAAATTGCTAAAAACACCTGACTCTTGTCATGGCCTCCTGTCTCATCGTGCCCAAATTATTTTCTATCAACTTATATGTTCATATATATAAACTCATTTGTTAATTTTTCATCATGGCCTTCTGTCTCACAAGCGCAATTGGAACGATTTATTACATACACGATGTGATTTGAGTAACCCTAACTTTATTGTTGTAGCGACACCATCGTTTCGCTTTGTTCGTACTATACGCTTGCTCTCACACATAGCACATTGGAATGTACGATGTCAGTCCTTATACATGTCTATAATCTTCGATCTTTCAATCTACCTTTTCTACCCGCAGCAATCTTGCTTTTCTTGTCTAGTACGCTCGTCTCTGTTCTACTCATGTTGATCTCTTTTCTTGCCAACCTCATGCATGTTGATACATCTAATGCATATTTTCGCTTTGCCCATCGGCAGAAACAGTTCATACATGTTGATATATCTAATGCATGTCATGTTAACATTTGTCATCCATCACTATAAAAATATATTGCATGCTATCGACTGGAAATAAAAATTACTAATTTGTTTTAGTTTTATTTTATATTTCTATATTATATAAATTCAATCAATAATTTCATTTTAAATTAATTTCAAAATTTTATTTGGGGTCACCTAATATATAAATCCATTCTTAATTTGCATCTAAAATTAATTTCAATTTTAATTTAAGGAATATAGCTATATTCTTTACCCACCTAAAATATAAATCCAACTGCTAATTTTAATTTAAAATTAATTTTCAATTGTAATTTAGGGAAATATATTTTTATTATTATCTACATAATATATAAATTCAGTTGTTATCTTTATTTAAAATTATTCTAAATTTAATTTTTAAAAATAGAGTTGTATTTTTTATCATCCTATTAAGAGTTGTACAGACTATGTAATTTTGTGAACAATTAGATTCATCTACATTATTGTAATCTGAGTCCACCATAATAGAATGGTGTAAAGACCTCTTTGTGTAAATATTCTAAATATGAGCTCAGTGAAATTACAGATCACATGTTTCTTCAATCATATGTGAGGTGTTGTTGGAGACACGATATGCATGCAAATTTGATGCATATCCAAGGAAAAATCATTCATCACATTTGGGAGAAAATTTAGAAAGACGTAGCTTCTTGGTAAGGATATAGCAATTGCTCTCGAAGACGCAGAAGTAGAAAATATTTGGTTTATTCTTGGAGATAAGCTCATAAGATGTCTTCTTCAAGAGTCGGTGAAGATATAAGCGGTTAATGGCATGAAATGCGGTGTTGACGGTTTTTGCCCAAAAACGGTCGGGAGTCTTGTGCTAATCAAGCATTGTCCTTGCCATCTCAATGAGCGTGCAGCTCTTCCTCTCTACCACAGCATTTTGTTACCATGTGTAGACAGAGAAGAACTCATACTTAGCACCTTCTTCATCGAGGAACTCTTCTACATTTCTACATTGGTGTTCTTGAACTCAATTCCGTTGTCGCTCCTCACATTCATGATCTTTACTTTGAATTCATTTTGGACTCTTATTACAAACTTCTTGAAGATCTTGTGTGTCTCTCTTTTCTCATGCAAAAAGAATACCCAAGTATAGCGAGAAAAATCATCAATAATAACAAACTCATAGAAGTTACCTCCTATATTCACGTAGATGATGTGGCCGAATAAGTTCATGTGAAGAATTTCAAGTGGCATTGTCGTTGTCATGACATTCTCGACGGGGTGTGCTCCACCAAGTTGTTTTTCGGCTTGGCACGCATTATAAAGACGATAATTGTCGAAGGTCATATTCTTAACACCAAGTATGTGATCATCCTTGAGTAGATTGTCAAGATTTCTCATTCCCACATAAGTTAGCCTTTTATGCCATAACCAACTTAAAGTAGACTTTGCAGACAAGCATGTTTGTCTACACAATTTGTTAGAAGAAAAAATCTACCAAAAGAGATGACATTTTTGAAAGCCCTTGAAAACTAAGAAAAAAGTCTACTTAGTCACAAAGACATCATGCTTGGTGAAGTTACACTCAAGATCGAGGTCACATAATGAGACCATGCTTGGTAAGTTAACACTTAAGATCGAGATCACATAATGAAATATGGAAAGCAATTGTAGTTCAAGGACTTCACAAGCAATATGTTGGATATAGATAGGTCATTTGAGATAGCATTTTCTATCTAATCCCATTACCTTTAGAATTGTCACCGAATGTAATGTTCTCATGGGGTGACTCTCTACTATCGAATGACGTGAACATGTCATTTACTCTGGTCATATGATTTGTTCATCCACTATCAAGCACCCAACTCTTGACAACAGATATAGTCCTACAAAACAAATTAAGTACACATACCTTCTTGGGTCCTTGAGAGTTAGTCACAATGGTCTTGGGCAACCAAATGGCACTCTTTCTGACATGAAACCAATCCTAGCACCAAGGTACTTAGTTTGGACCTTACCATCCTTACTTTTCCTGAGCACATAATAATAATCAAAGTGTCCACGAAAATTAGGAGAACCCTTTTAACCTCATGACCCTCAAACATGAAATCTTGCACTTACTTCTCTTTTGCTTTCACGAATTTGGTCCTGGGGTATTAACGAGGAGTCTATGTCTTCCCGTTGTCATTGAACATGAGGGTGAAGCCGAGTCTTTCATGATCAAAGTTCTCCTTTTGATGATCTAATATCTCCATTAGGGCCTAACTACCCTTCTAGCATTCAAGCAACCTGTGCTCTAGTTGTGCCTTCAACCTAGCATTCTCATCCAATAACGTTGCTTCAAAATAAATAGAGTTAGGTGAACTAGCAACATAACTAAAGCTCATAGTAAGTGAGTTCTTAGACATAGAAGCACAATTAGCACAAGGTGACTCTACAACTACTTGATGTGAGATTGATTGCTTGTCAAGAAGAGAGAAGTGTTTTCCCTTGAGAATATCATGAGATATCTTAAGAGTCTCATGATCATATTTTTTGTTGATATGTTGAAGTCAAAGATTTTTATGAGCACTCCTAAACTCCTTATGAGACTTTTCAAGTCTACGATGCGAGACCTTGAGCTCTTTATATTTTAAAGTCAAGGCATCATTCTTCTCTTTCTCCCCCATAAGCATTGCCTCTTGCTTCTCAAGAGTGGCAATAAGCATATCATAACTAGACATACTCAATTCATTAAGATCATCAAGCAAGTCATAATCATTATCATCAAAGATGAGAAAATTGGTGATTGAGGTTTTCTCTGACTCTTTTGTCGCGAGACAAAGTGGTGTCTCATCATCACTTGAATGGTCAAAGTGGGACTTGACGAGTGGACTTGCCATGGTGAGACCGACTACTCCATCATCATAATTATTAGAGTCAAAGTTGGAGCTTGTGTCATAGCAATCCCATTCTTGGCCGATGTGGGCTTGAGCTTTGTGATGATCCTTCTTCATGTATTTTTCCTTCCCATGATGCTCTTTCTTCTTGTACCCCTTCTCCTTTTATTCCTTATTGTCCTCCTTATTGGGAAAACTTGCGATAAAGTGTCTCGTCTTGCCATAGTCAAAACGCGCCCTCTTGGTAAGCTTCTTCCTTGTGTCCTTTGAGTACTTGTGGCACTTCCCTTTTCTAAAGAATGTGTCGCCATTGTCCTTCTTGGACATTTTGGAGAATCTTCTCACAAAAAGGGGCAAGTTCTTCTTCATCAAGTTCTTCGTCTTGTTCATCATTGCTTGAGTCATCTTCAATGACGTGCTTGAACTTCAAAGCAATGTTCTTCTCGAGGCTTAATTTTGAGGTCACAAGCTCTTCCTTGTCTTAGATTGCAATTGCATGTGCAATGCTCCTTCTAAGAACCTCAGTGGGAGTCAACTTCTTGAAGTCATCTCTCTCACAAAGAAGTATCACCAAGTACTCATAATTGGTGTGAGAGCTCGGAGCATCTTCTTCACCATAAAGTGGTCATTGATGTTAGAGCATCCAAGACTCTTGAGCTCATTCACAATGCGATTGAGCTGTATAAACATTTCGTTCACACCCTCATTCTCCATCATTGTGAAGCGATCGAGCTTGCTTGCCAAGATGTCGAGTTGGACTCCTTGACGGATGAATTCTCTTCATGAATCTCCTAGAGAGTGTTCCATATCTCTTGAGAATCTTAAAGTGTGCTCACACAATTGAACTCATCCAGGCTCAATGCATTGAATATGGCATATGTTTCTTAGCAAATTAAGTGAATATTTTTGTAGTCAGTGTCGGAGAGCTCATTCAGATTGATTACTTCAAAACCATGAAGGACAATACGTGATATGCTTGGACTAATGGTCATTAGATGCATCTTCATTTTGTGCATCCAACTGGTATAGTTTGAACCATCAACATGGAAACTCTCATTAGAAGACATCCTTACTCTCTATATGGTTAAACATAAATGGTAAGAGCATGAGGCTCTGATATACAATTGAAGGATCAAAAATGACGTCTAGAGGGGCAGTAAATAGACTCTTTCAAAAATAACTCCTAATTACACAATTAACACATAAGCATACCAGTAACACAAGCAATTCACAAGTATGTAAACTATGAAACTAGAGCAAGGAGCAAACAAGTATCTGAGTAGAGGGATCAAGAGTGTGTGAGAAGACAACCATGAGATGAAACAATGATTTGTTGTCGAAGTTTAGACTTTTGGGGAAGTCCTACGTCTCGTTGAGGAAGCTTGGTCCAAACATCCAATGACCGAAGCCTGCACCAAAACGTGTTTTTCTCTCTCTTCTTGGTGGCTCTTCACCTCAAGATAGGTGAGGTCCAACCTTCACAAACACTTGGGGCTATTCACAACTTCCTTGAATTCTTTCCAAGAACTCCTAACCGTCTAGGCGGGGCCAACCTCCAAGAGTAACGAGAGTAAACCAGAGCTTGGAGAAGAACTCTTGCTAGATGCTCAAGATGATCCAACCCTTCCCTCTCTTTTTTCCCTCTCAAAGAATAGCACTTAAAAGTGAGGAGGAGAAGTTCTCAAATGGCAAGAACAAAGGAATGAGCAAGTAAGAAAGAATCATAGTCAGAGTGGGTGATGGTTTATAAGGCAGCACTATAAAACTAGTTGTTATGCAACCTTTTGCACTACCCGAAAGCTCCGAACAACATTACTTAGAAGCTCTAAGATCGAAAATATCGATCAACTTGAGTTTCTCGGAGCTTGACCTCACGCCACCCGGAGGTTCCGCACGATTCAAACTTAGAAAGAAAACCTACACTCAAAGGGTCCAGACAAGGTATATTCGGTGAATCCAGACAGAAAAAAAACTTTCGTCCAGAGAAGAAAAACTTCATTCAGATGCTCTGAACAAGACTCACCTGGAGTGTCCGGAGGCTCAACACTTAGTGCAACAGAGAATTGATAGCTTCTTCGAAGGATCCAGATACACCTAATTCGGAAGCTTCAAAAGAGTTCAGCACACAAGGCAGAGAAGTTAGGTTTTCCTTCGGAATGTCTGAACGAGCACAACTTGGAGTGTCTGGACACAGGTCAAAACTCTCTGGACTTTGATTGGGACTTCTAGTACGAATCCTCGGATGCACCGGGAAAAGAAAAAGCTCTCTGGATAGAGATTTTGGATACCTCTGGAGGGTCTGACCAGAACCCATCCGGATGTTCCAGATGTAAGAAGTGCTTCTAGACAGAAGAGTTGAAAGACTTCGGAGGCTTTGGATCAAAGACAATCATTGGCTCCTGATAGATGCAACGCTTCTAGACATAAGCCAACATCATCCGGTGGCTCCAGACTAGCAAAGAACACAAACATACACAGATCGGAGGCTTCGACCGACCGGTTCGGATCCTCCAAGCATAGAAAAAATTTGTGTGATGAGAAATTAGGGGATTCTAGAGATGTAGAAATTGGATCCCAATGAGCATCACACTAAAGAAGTCAACCCTAGCGCTATCGACTTACTCTCCTCTTTATAAGGCTTGCTTATTACTCAACATGATCTTTTGAACTACTAAAATGATTAAAAAAGTTCCTTAACCTTTTAGCCATTCAAGCCATATTGTCTTCAATCTTTTTAGAGGTCGTCAATGTCATCCTTATGGGACTAAACCTGATCAACACTTGATAAACTCATTAGTCCCTTAAACCGTTTTGCCATTAATCATTAGAACTCACTTTAGGGGGGCTATATGCACTTTCACAACTGTAGCTAGCCAAGGTGGCATCCTTGGCCAACGACTAGGCTCGGCAGACTCTGCAGGAGCTTGGCTTTGCCTCGCAACGGAAGAAGCCCAATGAGATCGTCAAGTACTCATTGGCGGCCGGCAACGCCAGATCTGGTGGCGCTGGTGCTCGCGAAGGCCGGATCTGTTGGCAATGTTGGTCAGCGTGGTGGCGTTAAAGCTGGTGATCCAATGGTCTACATGGCAAGCATCAGAGCTGGTGGCTCCATTAGTCCACGTGTTGACACCGTCAGAGTTCGTAGCTCCGATGGTGGCTTTTTTTAATTCTATAGTTTTGTCATCATAGACTGTTCTTAAGAACTGTCTGTGATCCACTTCTCTCATCACAAACCATACCTCGCAGATGGTTCAGAAAACCATCTGTAATGACAACTTCGAACCGTCTGTGATAGGGTACTATGCAAATGAATTTGGCTCATGAACATAAAGAATGATCTAGCTTCTCAACACTAAATTGCATCCATATTAACGCAACCTCAAACCCTAAGTCACAAACCAACAATGTCGCACCTAATCTAACCCTAAATTCAACCCCCCAAATCACAAACTAGATGCTATAAAGGGTTCAGATCGAGGTACTCACTGTACCATGGAAGAGGATCACCAGGGCAGCGCCAACACTGGGGCCATACTCAATGAAGCCTAAGGTGTTCACCGTGCTCGATCGTCGCTTGGATCTCCTTACTCAATTGGTGGCGCTCGAACTCTATCAGCTCCTCATTGCCTCTAGGTCACTCCAGCTCACTCGAGGGAAGTGGAAAAGGGTAGAGAGGGTATGACGAGTTAGAAAACTACAAGAATGGTGGAGGGGAGGGATTGTAGTTGCGAAGTTCAATTATGTGATGTAAAATCCCTTCAATGCAGAAGCCGTCAAATGTCCACAAGTGCCGGTCAGACGTCAGGATATGCAATTAGGAACTCTAAGAAATCATTTAATGTATTTCTAAGATCTAAATGTCTATTTCTATAATATCAGGACCTAGGCGATACGCCGAACAGGATCCACTTTAGGGCTTGTTTGGTTTGTAGGGAATTGATCCCCTAGGGGAACCAATCCAGAGGGGGATTGGGTTGATCCCCCTCCTATCACTCAATCCCCTCATGGGATTAAATCCCTTCCACCATCTAATCCGTCTCACATGATGTTTTGTTTGGATAGTGTAAGAGTAGAGACCCGCCCATCCGTTTTGCATGCGAAACGCATCTAATCAGCGGGCTGGGCTGCTGTGTTTACGAGCCTAGCACATTCGACGGGCCCAACTTGTACATTTTCAACTTGATACTGAACTTGCCATTGCTCGTGATGTATACGATACTCCAATAGAAACAAGCAGTTCAAAAGAAAAAGGAAAATAGAAATCGAGTTCGAGTTCAACACGTTATCAAGAAACCCACTATGTCAACCCTGTTTCAGAGCGGCACAAAAACCTGATAGCACCCTACAACCACTTAACATTTAGTACAAACTACTCAGGACATGGCACAAGCAAACCATCCAAAAGACAAGCACAAAAAGATCATCTTCAAAACATCAGCAACCCCAAAAGATCTTCCAACGCAACTTCAGTTAGCACTATACATCATCCACCGAAGCGCCATCAATCGTCTGGGGAGAACTTGACACCCGACGCTGCAGACGAGTGACCCTCAACGTCTGTTGAAAAAGAGAATCGGTCCCATCTTTGATCGCCTGTTGCAGCGCCTGCCCAAATGTTGCAGAAAGGCACAAACATGAAATACGATATCGACATGCGACTTGATTAACTTACTCTCGAAATAGGCATCATTACGACATTTCCATATAATCCAGCATATGGCAGCCAACCCAACAGGATGGAATTGAACTCCATGTGGTAAGACAGCATACATCCACACAAAATATTGCGACAAAGAGGAAGGTACATTATTGGCACCAAAGCAAGCAGCCACAGCAGCCCATACCACCCTAGCAACCTTGCACTGAAAGAACAAATGCAAAGAAGTTTCTAGCCGATAACAAAATACACAGTTAGGACCATATTATCTGTAGCTAAAAGATAAACCAATAATTGGGACCAAACAGATTATCAGTTAGCTTCTTGATCTTATAGCCTGACTTCTCCCATGCCCAAGTGGTTTTGATCAAACTACATATGTTTCAAGAGACTTTAATTTGAAGTATATGTTATACACGTTTCAAACTGAATTTTAGAGTATATATGTCAGAAATCAACTACCACAAAATTCCAGTTATAAATTAAGATCATAATGTACTAGTAGACTAGCAGCAATACATCTAACACATTTCAGCTTTGTAATAAGCAAACCACAACAAAAACAAAAACTTTTATACCTTTTCTACTGCCTGCAATGACCCATCCGCCTTCTTAGCCACACAAGACGACTAGCTTCATTTGCACTAAGGAAAATTTTCCTATTCTGCTCACTCTTGAATACCTCGAAGGCATCAGCTTTCTCATCAATTGATAACTCTCCCATTGTGTTCACCACTGAAATACATTTTTTGATTGAGAAATTATCCACAGTCTTTAGCTCCTCAGCAGCTCTTTCTCTAGCTAAAGCTGCAGCTTCCTCCTCGGCCTGCTTTGTTCGCAATGCAAGATACCTCTCCATCATACCAGCAATATCTCCATTTTGCTTGCGCTTTTTTGGCTCCTGTTCTATTTTCTTCCTTGTGGTAGCGTGATTCTTCCTTTGCTGATTTTGCTCATGCTCTACTCTAACATCTGATTGCTCACTTGAGAAGCCTAGATCCTCCTCATCATGATCCATTGTTTCTTGAATATCAGAAAAATGCACCTCTGTGTCGGTAGAGTCATCAACAAGATCCACTTGTGTAAGAATAGGATACTGTGATGGCTCGGCAGATGATGTGAAGTTATAGCTACCCTCAGCAGTTTGTCCTATGCAAAAGAAACAAATTGATAAAATAGAGATAAGCATAAAGTACAAACAAACAGTAAAAGTACAAGCTACCATTAGTTTATCTTACCATCATAAAGTTCACCTAAAGCATCAAAGAGTGGAAAAGATTTACTACGAAACTTCTTGGCTCTAGGGAAGGACTGCAAAGTGTAGGAATGAAAAGAATGAATGGTTATAGTATTTAGCTCATAAATGAATCAGATAAGATTTGAAAGAATATCTTACGATGATGATGTTATTCCAAAGAGCTGGTTCAGCTTCTATCATACATCTTTGTTCATTCCATGAAGCTCCACTCTGTTTTCTTGCTTCCTTGAGCATCCTATAGTCCCGTTTCAGCTCCTTTTCTTTTTCTTGTATTTGAACCTTTGTGAAGGTCACATACGGATACTTCTCATGGAATTCTTTCCCAATTTTATTCCATGTTTCACTTGACCACCCATTTTGTCCCCTGAAGGAAGGATTGTTATGCTCATGGAGCAAGTCAACCAGAGATTTTTCGAATCCTGAATTAGATGAGGCTCTAGATTTATCCACTATTAGAAGAAAAAAGTTAAACACAATCAAAGTCAAATACATGGCAAGTTGCTCAAGACAAAAAAATTCATGCAAGTTAGAAAAAGCATATCATAATACCTTTTGGAGATGGCCCTTTCCTTTTGGCTTGGTTGAAGAACTTTGGAGAACCCCTTCCAAACATTACAACTGTTGAGCATGGTAATATTTCTTTGTAATGTTAATAACATAATACAAAAGCAATAAAGAGTTCACATATACTAGTTAATACATGATAAAAGGTCAAATGGAATAGAGCTCCTCTATCTACTATGCATGTTAAAAATCTTTCCACATTCTCATTGCAATTATGTCTCTCTCATTGTCACCATGTTCGTTGTTCCCACGGTATTGAACATCACCGCTCGGAAGATCAACAAAAGATTCTGGAGCTATGTTATTTGGTTGATTATCTAGCCAGCGCTCGTTGCCATTGTGCAATCTGATAATGTTATGGAAGACTGCAGCAGCTGCTGGTATCTTCACTTGGTTTCTTATTCGGTGAAACGTGCCCACTTTGAGAATAGGGAAATGCTTCTTCAGAACTCCTAGGGCCCTTTCAATGAGATTCCGTAATACTGCATGCCGGTGATTAAACAACTCCTTGTGGTTTTGGGGTCGACGGTGACCATGCCCGAACTCCTTCAAATGATAACGGACACCACGGTAGGGTGCAAGGAAGGATGGAGTGTTGGCATAACCACCATCAACGAGATGAAACTTGCCCTGAGGTACTTGAAAACCGCTGTTCATAGCAGACTTAAGAACCCTAGCATCTGTAGCAGATCCCTCCCAGCCACAAGATATGAAAGTGAAGTTCAAGTCGAAATCACAAGCCACCATAACATTTTGGCTAAGTGTGCCCTTTCTATTCTTAAAGGGTGCAGCTTTATCTTCTGATATTGTTATGGGGACATGAGTGCCATCGATGGCTCCTATGCAGTTCTGCAAAGAAAGAAACTACAAGTGATTTTCAAAGATTTTAAGTAGTTGATATTGGTTTTGATGGAAATGTCAGAGTAAGCACCTTGAAATAAGGGAAGAATCGCGAGTCTGACTCGATCTTCCAATGTGGTTGCTGAAGATTGGGAGGTTTCAGAAATCGATGAGAGAGTGTAGGGATTATCTTGAAGACAGATTTGATGTGGCGATGGAAGGTCTCTCCACTATGCTTGAACTCATATTGAAGGTCCTCAAAGGATGCATTGTGTGATAGCATGAATAAGAAGAATGCTAACTTCTCCTCGACCTTCACTCTTGTATCACGTAATAATTTTTCCCGTCTAAGATAATTTGCCAAAGACTTAAAAATTTCAGGCTCCATCCTAAATGCTACCCGGCAGTCCTTAACGTGCCCTTCAAGGATTTCCCTAACATGATCCTTGCCAGATAGCATCGATGTATGACGTGGCCTTTTTTCTCTTTGTCCTCTAGTCTCCAAAAGATGTAATATGGGGAAGAGAAAGAGCATCATGTCATCATCCTCCTCCTCCCTCCTCTTCCTAATTCGATTTATCCTTCGCAAATTCATTTTAGCACTAGAAAAATATAAAATAGTTAAAAAGCTAACACTTATTCCATAGCAAGAGGAGAAATAAGAAAGCGGGAAGGCACAGCTCACGTTGGTCTTGACGTTGTCGATGATGTCGTTGTTCTTGAACTCGAAGGTGATCCGGTGTCACGACAGGATCCCACGACAGTGGCGGTTCGTCCTCTCCTTCTCTAGTCCAAGTGGTAGCAATCTAACAAAAGCAATCAAGTATAAATTATCAGGCAAATTATTGATTTGCTTTCAAGAGAGGGAAAAATAATTGAATTTTCCTTAAACAATTATCTATTATTACTGTACCTTCTTATCATACATGAAAAACAGTTTAAAGGACAATAGAAGTTCCCTAGAATCTTTAATTGCACAGTAATAGAACCTTAATAGAACCACTGGCTGAATAGAACCTTAATGAAGCTACTATATTCTTCAAGTGAAAACTGAAAATTCAGTAGCTAGCATCTGGTCAGCTCTACTACAAAACCCCAGCTTAGAATCGTATAATGTATTGTTCAAACTTTGTGTCAAATTAAGGTCAACTTTGCTAACCATCCAGTGCCTTGGCTGTATTGACTGCTGGCAAAGCATCATATTACCTCAAGTCCTCAATACTAGTCTAAATGCTAAAGAACCAAATCCAGTTACCGGCAAACGGAGCTGCCAAAAACAGTTATCACTAGAAAATAAGAAATAATGAAACAATTTTCCCCACACAATGTAAGATAAGAGAAGACATTCCAGAGCTAAATTGCATTAAAATGGATGAACACTGCCACTATGCTCATAGCCACAGTAGAGCAGAAAATACAAACCAATGAAACCATTTCAGAGCTAAAACTACATTAAGATGTTTCATTTCTATAACTCACTTGAGAAAACAAGCAAAGAGACATTGTATTTGAAAATGTTGGCTTGGCAGTTGGTTAATGCACGAAAGAGACATAATTGATAATCTTCAAATTACACCTATGTAAATATATGTGCCGAAAGAACAGATAGAACCATTAGCATAGTTGCTCGAACTTTCTTTTTGCCTCGATTAGTCACCACTTGCATAAAATAACCAGAGCTATGTTCAAAAGTACAAGTTGAGCAAGATATAACCTCAATTAAATTAATGTCAACAGACAGTTTGTTGAGTGTCAATGTTCCTGTTTTATCACTACAAAGCTCGTGGGGGTGGGGCGGAAGGTACACGCACGGACCGAGCCACCGCCGCCGTCACCGCGCGTCGATGACCATCGAGCGTCTTAGCACCGTCGCGGCGCCTCGACCTCATGGAACGCCATTCCTCACCGCACAGTACGTAAGCGCGCAGCACCCACACGGCACCCAGCTTGCCCTCTCTTATCAGATCAAATCGATGAAACGGTGCGGTGGAGAGGCGTGATTGCGTAGGAGACCGAAGATGGATCAGGTGGGGATGGAGATCGGTGGAGGCGACGACAATGGCGATCCAGTCCGAGGAGAAGGCCTTGGAGAGGGATCCAAGGGCCTTCCCGGAGAGGGGAGATGGAGGGAGGAGAGGGTAGGAGAGGGAGGTGGGTGGTCGAGCTTTCCCGCATCGGCAGGGATGACGGCGGCATCATGACGTGGGGATGGGGCGAGGAGGAGAGGCGGCACTGCGGCGTCGGGGACGACGAGGAGAGCCATGGCGGCGGCGGTGGAGGAGATAAACCACCGGAGGGAGGGAGGAGGAAGAGGAAGAAGAAGTGCGAGGCTCACCGGAGAGAAGTCGCCGTCCCCCGTATTCGTCGTCGTCGTCGCGCTCGCCGTCGCCGCCGCGCTCGCTGTCGCTCGCTCGGCCGCCGCTCGCAGACGCTGCGGTGGATTCGTTCCACGAGTGGGGAGGCGAGTGTTTTCTCCCCGGTGGACCGATGGGGTTTGGGCCAGGAAATTTCTCACACCGGCTCAAACCAAATAGATAAATGAGCCAATTATGGGAACTCTCCCCGGCCGGGCTGATCCACGGGGATTGGGCCGGGATCCCGGCCGGGATGGGCTAACCAAACAAGAGAAAAAAAGAACACAGACGGCCCGTTTACACCACTTCCTTCAACCTGCGCTCCGCAAACCAGCCCCCAAATCGGCGACTTCTCTCTCCAATCTCCAATCCTCCGCATCGCGCGCACGCACCAACCGAGCTCGATGCCGGCGATCCCGTCGTCAGCGGTGGGGGGGGATGCTGCGGGCGCGGCTGCGCGGGGCGGCGCGTGTCCGCGGCGGGGACGGCGGGGGCGCGGGGCGGTGGACGACACCGGGGCACGAGGCGCGGCCCAAGGGGTACCCGCTCAACCGCACGCCGCCACCGCCGGGGGAGAAACGCAAGTGGGAGGACTGGGAGCTCCCCTGCTATGTCACGTCCTTCCTCACCGTCGTCATCCTCGGCGTCGGGCTCAACGCCAAGCCCGACCTCACCCTCGAGACCTGGGCGCACCAGAAGGCGCTCGAGCGCCTCCAGCAGCAGGAGCTCGCCGCGTCGGCCGACGCCCTGGCCGAGTGATCCGCGCCTCCCAGGTCACCTCGAACCCTAGGTCGCTGCTGTTTTGCTTCCAATAAGATGGTTGGGATGTGCGAATCTGATATGGATGGAAAACGCGGGCTGAACACTGTACTTTTGTTTCTGTTTCGTTGTGGAACTTATCTGATCATGGCGGATGCCCTAAACATTTTGAAATGCTTTGCGATTGTATTATCTTATTCATCCTTTGTTTCAATTTGCTACAGATTTCCGTGAGCATAATTAGGATTAATGATACTTATCTCTCGTTTCCCGGAATAACGCTGTTGCAAATGTTTCATATAGCATTTAAAAGCCGCAAATGTAGCTTGTTAACTTAGAAGTGGTGTTTGCTTTCTGGGGGTTGGCTATTAAATCAATGCTTGCTGATATGACATTCTTCGATAGAAGAAGGTAATGCGCAATGTGTTGCCTTGGTAAATGTTCTAGGCCATATCATTATAGAAGAGATAAAAAAAACTAGATACAGGTCTAGTCTTAGCACATGTGGTAAGGTTAGCCTTTATCTCGCCTTGCTAAAAAATACAGATACAAGTCGAGTCGGTAAGAGGGAAGTGGAATGTTGTTTGAACGGTTGTTGTAAATTGTGATGGATCCTGTGGCCTAACTCAAATGAAATAGTTATCACGCACACTTGAATTTGTTCACCCTTTGAAGGATGAATAACCTCACTGATGCTGGATAGTAATAGCATGGTTGGTGGTAAAACTGGTCTAGCGCTATGGGAGGATTACTAAGGTATTTGAAAATAAGATAAGAAGTCAGGAGGGATAACCTTGTACTGTATCTGTGGTAGTTACATTGTTTTTTTTTAGTTCACGTAACTTAGAGATTACTTTGATTTGCTTCATCCCAGCTAGCCTACTATTGTTCAACACAACCCTTGCAGACAGGCACTATCACTACCAAGAGGATACCATTAGCTCTGAGTCTTACTAGTCACTTCTTTTTTAAAGTTTGCTTCCATGATCACCTGGTAATTCTGCAGATAAATGAGGTCCATAGTAAGGTCTGGTAGCAGCATATTCAGGAATCTTTCTTTCTTTTGTGCATACTAATTTGATATGTGCTGGATGGTGGAAAGTAATGGAGAGCAAAGGAGCGAGTGCATCTCAGGATGCAAGCGTAGGTGGTAACAAGGTAGCACGATCTCGCCCTTTTGCACGCGGCTGGGCTTGGTCCCAGCCAGCGACACGCTCTGAGGTACGCAGATTAGGGGAAGACTGATTTAGTCATGCTTGCCGAAATAACAAAAGATACATGTTCGTTATAGGAAGGACCACTAACCAGCAAATAACTATCCTAATTCAAGTAAGAGATTGCTCATTGCTTCCAACTCACAATACGAGTTCAACTCCCAAACCAATAAAGAGTTCTAGCATGACTTTACCTACTAAATATGATCTTAAGGATCTTATCTCTTAATGGCTTCCCTGCCTAATGTGCAAGGTCAAGGAGACCTGGCCTAATGCATTGCTGCCTCCTCCAGCTGCCACACGTGTTGGCTTATGCAGAGCTGCTACGTAGTAACCCAAAAGGAGTCCATAACATTATTAGTCCTAAATTTATGTGACCCATTTTTCCAAAATATTGGTGCTGAGCCCAAGATGCTTTACCATCTCTTTTATTTTCATCCATGAGACAATAAGCAATCCTAAACATGAAGACAGAGAGATAAGGTTTTTATTTTAATCGAGAAAGAAAAACATGTCATAAATAATGGTTAGTGGCTGCCTGGCTGCCTTTAAGAGCTTATGTGGCTTAGTGTCCTTGTCATGCAGGCTAGCTGGGCTACCTTGAACACATTAGCAGGTGCATATGTGGCTGTAGAAAGTAGCCTGTATTTAGAAAACTGGAAAGAACTACTTCTTTCTTTTCTTGAAACCAGTGAATGAGTGTTCACCATTAAGGTAGTTTGTATATTGATGATGGGTAATTCATGAACTGTCGATCACTATCAAAGTTTACATTGCGTCGCCGAGTCGTCACCTTGGCGTCCCGTCGGCTGGAAGCAGACGCCGGGAGCCTTCGCCTAGACTTTTTGAGTATGGCGAGCGAAAATGGCGGCGAGGGGGCCAGGGACGGGGAGTTTTGGCGCGGTTAGGCTCGAGGATGGCTGCTGGGGCTTGGAAATGGCGATGCCACCTCCTCCCAGCAATCCGGTGAGCATCCCGCCGCCTCCCTACTTGCAACATCGCCTCCCTTCCCCGATCTACTTTGCTCTCCCTGCTTGCGCAGTCGCCTCCCTTACCCGATCTACTCTGCTTGCTGCTGTTGTGAAGAAGGGGAAGAAAGGAGGGGCTGTGAGGGAGAGGTAGGGGTTGTGTGCTGCTTGCTGCTGTCGTGAGGAAGATAGCTGTGGAATCGCAGGAGAGAGACGAGTAGACGGTGGGAGATGAGGAGAGGATGGGGTGGCGGTTGTAGCCTGGTGGAGATTAGGGCATGGGAGAAGGGAGTAGATGGTTTAAATGGGCTTTTGGGCTATGGAGAAGTAGTGGGTTGAGTAAGTAGAGCCCCATATCTCGTCTATTTTCCTCTAATACATGTGTTTTAAGTGATAATTTGGCTAATATATGTCATCGCTTAACTATCACCATGGCGAGATGTCATCTGGCTGTCCTGCGTCGCCTCGACTCGCCAGAGCGCCATGAAAACTTTGATCACTATTTTCGGAAGAGAAATTTGAAGGACTGTGAAATCGCATATCAAATTTTTCCATATAAACTTCTGCACGGAGGCGGAGGTGGTCTTGATGAGCGGTTCCGCCTTCACCCATTTGGAGAAATAGTCGACCGTTATGACCACAAACTTGGCGCCATGGCTTGTGATTCTAAACGGGCCGACCAAGTCGACGCCCCAGCGCGCGAGCGGCACGAGGGTGGGATGGGCTGCAGATCGTGCGTCGGAAGGATCGTGCCTCGTCCCATCCATTGGCATGCCGGGCATAGTTTCACCAATCTTATGCGTTGTGTAGCGCTATTGGCCAATAGAAGCCTTGACGGAAGGCCTTGGAGACTACAGGCAGTCCATTCTTCTTCTTTGGTGTGCGCACATGCATGTGCATACTGTAAATGTCAATTGTGAGTATTTTGATTGATCGGATTTATTAGTTTTACAACTAATTTTTGTGAGCATGATGTTTGAGCTATTTTTTTTGCTTGATTACCTGACTTCTCTACAAGGAACCTTATGACCATGTTGTTTGTCGTCTGCATAGTCATATGAAGCTACTTATTTTCATATAATCAAGGTCCTGATTTTTTTTGTTGCCTGATTTCCCCTGTTTGAGTTGTCGAATTTTTGGCATATGATGAGTATTGCATAATTTTTGTTATCCTACGTATAAGCATGAAAAATTCTGTGCATAACATCTTGATGCGTATTCACCCATGGAATTATTTTCATGGAATATACTAGTAGCCCATAGGAGCAATTCAATTGGTTCTTTAACCTAGTTCTGATGATCCTGATTTTGGTGGATTCATCGATTTTCCAGTAATGTACATAAATCACTACTGTTGTAGTCTAGTAGTAATCAATAAGGTTGCATGTGTAATGTGCTTGAGCTATTATTATACTTTAGGGCCAAAAGATTGTCCAACATTGGAAGGATAAATAGTGCAGTATTGCAAGTTTCCTACTAGGAATGCCTAGCTCAAAAGCATGTAGTTATGGAAATGCCTGTTTTGTGTTGAAGACTTGAAGCAACTCTTGCATAGCAGATGGTCCAAAAAAATTTATTACTTTTTTTTACGCACAAACAAGGGAAGAAAGATTTATCTGATGTTATAACTGTTGAACATAACATAGTTTAAACCCACCTTATATGTATATGTTTAAACCCACCTTATATGCATATGCTAGCATCTCCATACGCCTGAATAGCTGAGTCAGATTTTTGTCAAGCATAATTTCGGCCCAGTTAAGCTTTACAAAAATGAGGGGCTTATTTAAAATACCAGCCCAGATACCTGTGCATAAAGAGGTAGGAGGTATACATATTCTATTGCTAAATATTACAATTGTTTGTAGGAGGTATACATATTCTATTGCTAAATATTACAATTGTTTACCCCGAGCATTCTTGTCTTAATATTGTCCTATAATTCTTTTGAGCATTGTTTAAATTATTACTGTACCCTTTTTCACGAGCTTTCTGCATTCACATGCACATGGTGCCTTGAAACACTGGATGCCAGCTGGCTAAAACAGTTCACTCTCTTATTATGTTGACAGGCCATAAGATGTAGTACTGACGCCTGTCTGTCATGTTTTGATTCATAATTGCTTAAATATAGCTACTTGACACATGAGATTTAACTAAGATGTTTATTTTTTGTTTCTCGTAACTTTTACAATTGCTTCTCTGAGAGATCTCAGTTAGCCTGCAAAAAAGTAGTGCTCTTCATTCTTTAAATTACCACGGCCTGCAAGAGAACAGCATGCCGTGCTGTTTAGACTGTAGATTTGAAACTTCCCTGTTCCTTAGAAGGACATGTACTTCATTTTAAACTTTTGGTATCCAGGCATGGATTGGTTTTGCTAATGGTACGACTGGCCTGTGTATACTGTAGACGCCACTGCAACTTTGTTTACAAAAATTGCTTACCTTCTTGATGAAATGCAACCTGTATTGTTTTTATGCATGTCATCTTTTTGTTACGATCGACATGTCAGTGAAGATGTTTAACTAAGAGGGCATTCTAATTTTAACGAGCCATGGCGCCATATGAATTTTGGAGCAAAAGGTTTGAGCTGAACTTCTAACTAAGCAGAAAAGAATCAGATGGTATTATAGCATATTGGTATTAAAATGTGAGGCCATACTGATTCATCTCATTTGTTGTCTGCTGAAGATAGCAGCAAACTGATTGATTTAGTTTTGATTGCTAGGGACAGCAAATATCTACGTCAGGCATTCAGTATTGTTCTCTAATATGCGGAGAATCCGAGAATGGCCAGCTTTAACGACTGATTATTGTTTGCTTACAAGTTGTAGGGTTTAAGCAGCCATCCTAGTTTAGAACACGTTAAAGATCTTATATTTTATGACAGCAGTGTTAGTTTCATATTTGGGGTCTACTAAACAAATATGTCCCTTTACAAGCTTGTGCCGTTATTTGACAGCTCCAGGCTTGAACCTTTTGGACAGCTTATTCATTACTCAGGTGTAGATATATTCTACTTTGTTGCTTTCTTTCTTTTGTCATGAAATGCATCTTCTTACAACCTTTTGGGTGTAGAAGTTGTCACGACCCCCGTTTTCTAAACAGGGCGAACCCTATTTGTAAAACAGGACCGAGGTGTTACCCCTCGACTGCCCAGGATTTACAGTCGCGAACAGAAAAAATATCAACTTGCTTACAAACAACAAGAAGAGTTATATTAGTGAAATATGACCTATCGGTCGATTTTCATGAATTTAATGGGCTGCGAAGCCCAAAACATTACTTACACTCAAAGGTCCAACGTAAGCCCACAGGAAGGCTTGAGTGCGGTCGTAACCCTAACGCGTCGATGGTAGGTCTTCGTTTTGCGCTTCTTCTGAAAAATTGTTAGTGCAGCAATGAGTACATGGACTACTCAGCAAGCCATATTGGAAAATTATCTATTTAGCTACCATGTAGAGATTTACAAAGGAAGAGGATAGAGTTCATATTATTTGGTGGATGCATAACCCTAAACTTCATCTTATTAGTAAAACCACACGGTTGAAATAGTTGATCTTCAAAGCAATTTAATGTTAATAACCCCGTTGGGTCATCGCCTATTCAATTATCTCTTACCAAATTCCACTTATGCCTCGTAGTAGGAATCACCCTTGAACACAGCTTCATTGACCGGAAGCACGGTGTATTCGAATACTTTTTATTGTCACTCTGCAGAGTTGCTTAGCTTTACCCACATAATATCTATACCTCTTATTGTCACTCGAGATTAACACACTCTCATCGGTGTGTCGACAGAGCTAAGATAACAAGGCTTTTTATCTGCTCTATCTTTTGAAGTTTCTACCCAGGAACTTTCATCACTTACTCTCCCGAGAGCCGACGGACCAATGTCAAGTACGCAATTCGGGAGTCAGGTGAGTTCCAGTTGTAATTTTCTACCGAGTAGTGTCGGAGTATTATTTCGGCAATACTAACTATGGGCGGCGTGAGCACAGCAAATCAGGATAGGTGCACACGGGAGACAGGATTTAGACAGGTTCAGGCCCTCATGGAGAGGTAATACCCTACGTCCTGTGTTTGGTGGCTAATATAGCTTGTATCCCGAGTGCCGCAAGCCCTCGAGAATCGATCTCAAGGTTGTTTGGACTTGGAAACGATGGAGATTGTTTATGACTAGAGGCTAAGAGACTAAGAGACTTCTGCCGATCGGAGGTCCCCTACCGGGCCTTATATAGGCGACCTGGGTAGGGTTACAGGAGTCCGGATCAGTTAACAGATTGATTTCCTAACTTGTTACAACTGATTCCGGGTATGCCAGACGGGTATTAGTCCGTGTCTTGTACTCCACGTTGATGAGGCGTCCCCGTGTAGAAGTCGAACTCCGAGTAGTCGGCCCGGCCCACCCTGTGGCCGGAGGGCCGGATTCGTCCTTCTTGATGATACCCGGGTGCCATGTCATCATCAGTAGCCCCCGAGTCCTTCACGATCTTGCTGCTACTAGTCCTCTCTTCCGGTCAAACTTCCCGGGTGACTTCTGCTTGCAGGGAGATTGTGAAGGACTGATTGAACTCCTGTGGAAAAGACAGTTAAAGCCGAATAACATTCACCTGTAAGGCAGGAATATTATGACGGGTGAGCTAATAACGGGTAAGCTCTGGTGGCACCCGATCCATCCTTGTGGACAGGGACCGACTGATAGCCCAGCGTGGGGCGTGCCATGAATCCCGACTGGATTCCCGAGTAGCACCCAGCCTTCCCGAGTGGATTAAGGCCAGCTAGTGTCCCTTGAAGGAATGCCTCCGAAATTCGCGTCAGAACCAGAGAAACAAACCATGGCGCATAGGTTCCCGAGTAACGAAGCCTTACGCCGAGTCATTCCACTGAGCCCGGAGGTTCCGGACCCCAGAGCCTCCCGAACAATGTTCTCGGATGGTCTGGGTGGAGAGTTCGGCAGCTCCGAGTTGCTCGTCATCCGATTTGTGGCCTTCAGAAGGCACGCCATTACTGCCCTTCACTCGGATGTACTCAAGCGACTGCGTTCCTGCTTGAGGCCAGCCACTGATACCCTTCACAACCGTAGCGCCCAGTTCCGATTCAATCGGTAACCGGCTGGTGGTTTGCGGGAAACACGCTTCGGTCACCATTGGTAGAGGTATATTCCGACAGGTCATTAAGCCTAGGGGGACCAACCGTCGGATCCCCTTTCATTAAACAGCACGAATCTCGGCGCCGCTGGGTCGTAGGCGCGGAAGAAACGCGACGTGGCCCGTCAGAAACGCGTAGTGGAATCTGAAGAGGCGCATCGTGGGCGCGGTGAATCCGGGTGCGTGCGGACGTGGGGAAACCGAACCGTTCGAGCCGTCCCTTTATATTCTGAAGAGATTGCGGGTTCGACCCACGCGCCCACTCGCATTCACCTTCCTCTTGCACCCAAACCCTTCGACTTCTCCTCGCCCAAATCAGCCCGTGCGCGCCGCTCCGCCCAAAACCCTAATTCTCACTTCGGCCACCTCGGATGCAATCCCCGCATTGGGAAGCTGATCCGACCGAAGCCGAAGAAGACGCTTTGGTGTGGAAGCTGCTGAGCGAAGGAGAGTCGCCCGTCGATCCAATGGCTCCGTGGATGAAATCGACAGCGACGGAGACGCGGCTGGCGATCCTCGCGCGCCACCGCGGGGGGAGACCATCCCCACTCCGAACACCGGCGAGCTAGTCCTCCACGGCTCCTTCTTTGAGCGGGGATTCTCGATGCCAGTCCACCCATTCCTGCGGGGGCTGCTTTATTACTACGGGCTGGAGCTCCACAACCTCAATCCCAACAGCATGCTCCATGTCGCGTGCTTCATCACCCTCTGCGAGTGCTATCTTGGCATCCGGCCGCACTTCGCCCTGCGGAAGCACCTGTTCATGGTGAAGCCACAGCCGAGCAGAGACAACCCGGCCGTAGTGGGAGGCGCCGGGTTCCAGCTGAGGTCCGGGGCAGCGAAGAACTACCCGGTCCCGCCGATGCAATCATCAAACAAGGGCTGGTATGCCAACTGGTTCTACTGCGCCAACCCCGAGCCGTCGCTGCCAGCCTTCTCGGGCCAGCCACCAGAAGCCAAGCCGAGCTGGTCGGATCCCCCACTCGACAGGGAGCTGGACAGCGTCGCCGTCCTGATGGCGCAGCTTGACGAGGCGATGAAGGCCGGGGTCACCGGGGCGGTCGTCGCCGCGACCTTCGTCCGGTGGCGGGTGCAGCCTGCAAAGCTGCGGGCGCATCCCATGTTCGAGTATACCGGCGAAGGTGACGCGACCCGGGAGTCTGCTGAAGAGCTCACAGAGGGCGAGGTCCAGAGCCGGTTCGAGAAGATCTTGGCCCAGGGGACGAGCCTGGACTTCTCCGGGCGGCCGCCGCCCTTCAGCCGGGCGAACCCGCCGAGCGACGTGAGTAGCTGAGTTCCTGCCCTTTTTGTTTTTCCTCAAGTCTTCACCGAGTCTCACTCGGGGTTTGTCTTTGTGTTTTGGCAGATTTTGTTCGGCTTCTATTCCAACGCTCCCCTCCCGGAGGACGAGATATGGAACCAGCAGCGATACGTCGACGTCCCGAGCGGCGGGCCGCCACCGCAAGGAGCGGCTGGGGCATCTTCTTCCGACGCCGGCTCTTCGAAGGGCGCCGGGTCTCCGAGGGGCGCCGGACCTTCTAAGGGGAAGGCGCCGGCAGCCGTGGCCCCCCGCCCCCTCCGCCGAGCGCGCCGGCCCCAGAGGAGGACGAGGATGAAGATGACGCTCCCTTCCGCGTGAAGAGGCAGAGGCCGCCGGCGGGCCCTGCCCGGAGGGGACAGGGCAGCTCCGCTGCCGGTCCGACGCCCGCTGCAGCGGGCTCCGCTTCATCGGGGCAGGGCGGCTCCGCCCACCGTGGGGACTGCTCCGGCGGGGCAGGACGGCTCCGCTGCTGGTGCTGACCCGGTAGCGCCGGCTATCGCGGGGACTGCTTCGGCGGAGCGGGACGGCTCCGCCGCTGGTGCTGATCCGGTGGCACCGGCTGCCGCCCCGAGTGAAACTCCTCGGGCGGCCAGAGATGACGTTCCCCCCAGCCGGGGGGAAAAAAGAGATGCGGACACCGCCTTCGGGGCGCAAGGTGGATCGGGAACCTCGGCGGCCCCGGCTGCTGCCGCACCCGGGGGTCGAGCCGCGGAGCCCAAGAGGCGTATTCCCGTCCCCCGATCTGCCAAGTAAGTGTCTCGGCAACTGCTTGTTTGTTTGTGTTTTTCGAAGCTGACGAGCTCAACCTCCTTTCTGTAGGACGCGGAGGGCGGGGGACATCCCAAAGGCTCCCTCGAGCGCCCTAGGATCCAGCCAAGGCGGGGATCCTCCGGGGTCGGACGCCCGACCCTCGTCGCCTCCACCTGCGGCCTCATCCTCACCTCCCCGGCCGTCCCCCGAGCGGTCCCAGTGCGCAGCTCGCCTCGTCTGCCGATCCTCGGGGGGAGGAGCCCTCCGCCGGGGCATTGGCTCGGGGAGCGCCTGAGGACGCCGGCCAGACCTTGGTGGCAGCGGGAGGGGCAGGTCCCGAGTCGGCTGGGGCCGCCCCGCAGGATCGTGGGGGCAACCTCGAGTTGCCCCCGCTGATGGAGGAGTTCAGCGCTGCTCCGCCTCCCCAGCCGTCCTCCGAGCTGGTGCTCCGACCGCTTCGGGTCCGGGAATTGGACCCGTGGCGTCCGGCTATGACGATCCGGGATATCGACGACGTCGCGGAGGAGAAGGAGTGGAATGACGCGACAGAGGTCGCGGCTCAGCTTGGCGAGATGCTCCCGGCCTTGCTGAAGACGATGAAGGAGGGAGCCAACCTGCTGAACGGCAGGTTGCGCCCGTTGATGCAGGTGAGTCACCTTTACTTTCGAAGAGTGTATCCGTAGGGAGTAGCCCCCGGGCCTCTGCCCGACTAAGGTAGTCGGGTGGAGGGCCCTTAGCTTTTTGTAGTTGTCACTTTGGGTGCACGGACAGTGTACCCAGAGGGTGTAGCCCCCGAGCCTGCGTTCGACTAGGATAGTCGGGCGGAGAGTTTATTTTGCCTTCTTGTGTGAGTTTGACTCTGGGTGCACGAACAGTGCACCCTAGAGGGTGTAGCCCCCGAGCCTCCGCTGGGTCCTTGGGACCGAGTAGAGGGTTTTGATAACCTTCCCGGGTGGCCTTATTCCGTCGCCTTCTTTTTGCAGAGTCTGAATCAGCGGTCGCAACACAAGACTGTCTTCCTCCAGGATCGGCTCCCGATCCTTGACCGACTCGACCTACGGAAGGCCGAGTGGGACAAGCTGGCTGCGAGCCGGCAGGCGGCGGAGGATGTGGCCCGCAAGCGCGGGGCGGAAGTCACCGCTCTGCAGGCGGGCCTGTCGCAGCAGATCGCCTGCACCAAAGGTGAGGGATCCGAGTGGTGTTTGTTGTCCTTTGTCGCCGTCTGCCTTACTGATGCGCTGCCCTTTGTAGCCGCCGAGGACGAGGCCGTGAAGCTTAAGGCGGAACTCGAGGCGGTGCAAACCCGTACCCGGGAGCTCGACGCCGCTAAGGACCAGGTCCGCAAGCTCGAGGAGATGCTCGCGGCGGAGAAAGTCCGTACGGAGCAGCTCGAGCGCAAGGCCGCCGACTCGGTGGCGAGCTGCCGAAGCAGCGAAGAGGGGAGCCGCTGAGGCTGAGACTGGTAAGTTTTTGACCCGGGCTTGGAGCCAGTCGGGGTCCGCCGGTCTTCTTTGCTCACCATTTAAGTGTTATCCTTGTAGATTTTAAGGCGCGCCTCGAGAAGGCCCGTGGGATGACCAAGTCATTGCTGACTGCGGGACGGGTGGCGTGCGGCGCCATCTGGTTGGAGGAACCGGCCCCGGACTCCGTAGCGGGAGTCGCAGAGCGCCTGACGCAAGCGCCTGACCAGGTGAAGAAGATAGAGTCAGACGCTGCGCGGACGGGGGTCACCATGGTTCTGGCGGTGGCTCGGTCGCACTATCCTCTGCTGGACATGCAGGCGATCGGGGAGGGGTATGCCGCCGACGTCCCGGACGAAGAGATTCCAAAGATGGTGAAGACCGTTGAGTCTACGGCTGACTCCCTCATGGATCGCGCGGGCCTGTAAAAGATAGTGGTAGCTGTGAAAAGCTCGGTGACGCTGCCGAGTGATTTTTGTAAGTACTCGGGAATCCCGAGTGGTTTTTGTAAGAGCTCGGGGATGCAGAGTGACTTTTGCATGCACTCGGGGATGCCGAGCGGCTTATGTACAGACTATGCAGTCAGCAAGTTAATTTATTTTATCCATGAAAAGATTTTGTTCCTGTGCATGTTTGCTCGTTCGTTTCTGCTCTTGCCAACCCGTTGTAGCCTCCTTTGCGTAGGGATTAGCCATGGGCGTGTGTCCCGTGCAGCGTAAGGTTGCAGCGTAAAACCGGCGATTGGAGTCAAAGAGTTAACGCCGGAATTTATACACAGTACTAAAAGATTTCACGAGTGCGGAGGAAAACCGCGTAGTTGCCGAGTGCCCGCTACGAACGGGCGTAGCGGGTCAGTCGGGGAAAAAGGAACTTGTTCCGAGTGAACGAAAGAGGTCTCTTTATTCATGTTTTCATGTTTATCATATAAAGTATTTAAGCGTAGAAACGACGTAGCTGTTCGATGTTCCACGCGTTGGTGAAGATGTTGCCATCGCCGTCCTTCAGCCGGTAAGCCCCCAGGCGCAGCACCTCAGCGACTATGTACGGACCCTCCCATGGCGGTGAAAGTTTATGCTGCTCTTTGCTGGACTGGACTCGGCGTAGGACCAGGTCGCCGACGTTGAACGAGCGGCCGCGTACGTGCCGGCTGTGATAGCGTCGTAGACCCTGCTGGTACTTAGCCGACCGAAGGAGCGCAACCTCGCGGGCTTCTTCGAGTTGGTCGAGAGCGTCTTGTCTTGCCTCCTCTGACTCGGCCTCGTTGAAGGCGCGGACGCGTGGGGACCCGTACTCCAGGTCAGTCGGGAGGATGGCCTCAGCCCCGTAGACCATGAAGAAAGGTGTATAACCGGTTGACCGGTTGGGCGTAGTCCGAAGGCTCCAAAGTACTGACGGTAACTCGGCTGCCCACTTGCCTGCGAATTTATTCAGTCGCTGGAAGATCCGAGACTTGAGGCCTTACAGTATCAGACCATTGGACCGCTCGACTTGCCCGTTGGTGCGCGGGTGTGCCACGGCGGCAAAGTCAAGGCTGATGTTGTAGTCATCGCAGAATTGAAGGAAAGCTCGTCCCGTGAACTGGGTGCCGTTATCTGTGATAATACTGTTGGGCACGCCGAAACGGAAGACAATGTCCCGGAAGAATTCGATGGCCTTTTCTGCAGTTATCGTGGCCACTGGCTTGGCTTCGATCCATTTGGTGAACTTGTCGACTGCGACGAAAAGGTGTGTGTAGCCCCCAGGAGCCTTCTTGAGGGGACCAACCATGTCCAGACCCCAGACCGTGAAGGGCCAGGTGATCGGGATAGTTTGAAGAGCCTGAGCCGGCAAGTGTGTCTGCCGGGCGAAGTGCTGGCATCCCTCGCAGGTGCGCACGATGTGTTCAGCATCTGATACGGCGGTCGGCCAGTAGAAACCTTGTCGGAAGGCTTTCCCGACTAGTGACCTGGGCGCCGCGTGATGTCCACACACTCCCGAGTGGATATCGTGCAGCAGTTGCTTTCCTTGATTTTGGGATATGCACCGCTGGAGGACCCCGGAGGTGCTCTTCTTATAAAGTTCACCATCGACGATGATGAAGGCCTTGGTGCATCGCGCAATGTGGTGCGCCGCAGTTTGGTCCGGCGGGAGGATGTCCCGTAGGAGGTGATCTAGGAAGGGCGTTGTCCAGTCGGGATTGACGGCTAGGACCTCCGATGAGGGCTGCTGATTGGCGTCACTTTCCGGGACTTGCTGTTCTTCGGTCTCGGATGTTGTTTCTGCCTTGATAGAAGGGGTGTGTAACTCCTGGAGGAAAACTCCAGCCGGGACAACATCCCGACTGGATCCCAGCTTGGCGAGTGCATCCGCAGCTTCGTTGTCTCGGCGTAGGACATGGGTGATTTCAAGACCGTCAAACTTGGCTTCGACCTTGCGCACTTCTTGGCAGTAGGCTTCCATGGAGGGGTCTCTACACGACCAGTCCTTCATGACCTGCCGGACCACCAATTTGGAGTCTCCGCGTGCCAGGAGGCGACGGATCCCGAGTGAAACGGCAAGACGAAGACCGTGAAGCAAGGCTTCGTACTCGGCAACATTGTTAGATGCCGGGAAGTGGATCTGCAACACGTACTTGAAGCGCTCGCCTTTGGGAGATATGAGCATCAGAGAGCCGTCGAAGTAGAGTGTCCAGTGCTCGAGGTCGACGACGGAGGGTGGAGATTGGACTTCTGTCCACTCGGGCATAAAGTCGGCGAGAGCCTAGGACTTGATGGCCGTGCGGGGGGCATAAACTATGCTGAAGGCCATGAGTTCCATTGCCCACTTGGCAATCCTACCCGTGGCGTCGCGATTGTTGATGACATCGGCGATCGGGAAAGGAGCTGACCACCGTAATGGGGTGTCCCTGGAAGTAGTAGACTAGCTTCCGCGATGTTATGAACACCGCATAAATGATCTTCTGAATCTGAGGGTACCGCGCCTTGGACTCGGAGAGGACTTCACTGATGAAGTAAACCGGGCGCTGGACCTTCTGGATATGGCCGGGCTCGGAGCGTTCCACAACCAAGACCGTGCTAACTACCTGAGTAGTCGCTGCAACATAGAGAAGCATTGGCTCGTTGGGCATGGGGGACGCCAGCACCGGGGGGTGGTTAAGAACTTCTTCAAGCCGTCGAGGGCATCCTGAGCCTCGGATGTCCAAGTGAAGGTTTCCGACTTCTTTATGAGCTTGTAGAGGGGCATGGCTTTCTCGCCGAGTCGGGAGATGAATCGGCTGAGAGCCGCCATGCACCCAGTCAGCCGTTGGACATCTTTGAGGTTCTTCGGTGGACCCATCTTGATGATGGCGTCGATCTTATCCGGGTTGACTTCAATCCCTTGTTCGGAAACGATAAAACCGAGTAGCTTGCCCGAAGGGACCCCGGATACGCATTTTTTGGGTTGAGCTTCATGCTGAATCTCCTAAGGTTGGAGAAGGTTTCTCCCAAGTCACTCAGGAGGTCTTCTCTTTTTGGGACTTGATCACCACATCGTCGACGTAGGCTTGTATGTTCCGACCGATCTGCGACTGAAGGCAATGCTGTATGCACCGTTGATACGTAGCGCCTGCGTTCTCGAGGCCGAAAGGCATGGAGACGTAGCAAAAAGCGCCGAATGGAGTGATAAAAGATGTCTTGATCTCGTCATCCTCCTTCATCTTAATCTGGTGATAGCCCGAGTAAGCGTCGAGGAAACACAAAATTTCGCACCCGGCCGTGGAATCAATCACTTGGTCGATGCGGGGAAGAGTGAAAGGATCTTTGGGACATGCTTTGTTAAGGCTAGTATAATCAACACACATCTTCCATTTTCCATTCTTTTTGCGAACAAGAACTGGGTTCGCTAACCAGTCGGGATGATACACTTCTTTAATGAAGCCAGCTGCTAGAAGCTTGGCTATTTCTTCTCCTATAGCCTGACGTCTATCCTCAGCGAAACGGCGCAAGCGCTGTTTGACCGGCTTAGCATCCGGCCGAACATTCAGAGAGTGCTCGGCAGCCTCCCTTGGAACTCCGGGCATGTCGGATGACGTCCATGCAAAGATGTCCCGGTTGTCCTGGAGGAAGCTGACGAGCGCGCTTTCCTATTTATCGCTGAGCGCGGTCCTATCATCAAGTAGCCTATCACTTTTTTCGCTTCTGCGGGCCTCCCAGAGAAGTGGGATGGCAAGCTAGTCTGTAGTCGTTCAGCGGGTAGAGCAGACTCACTAGGCCAGGTTCGACGAGTCAAACATGTGGTTCAACGAGTCAAACATGGGGTTCATCGCTAAGCACAAGGGTCTTGTCCTTAACTGCCCCGAGTAAGGCAATCCACCTAATTACCCTTACTCTACTGGAGTGGTATGGCTGCACAATCGATACACGATGGGCCTCATCTTCTCTGTCCCCAACCGTCGGTAAATTCCTTGAAAATCACAACCTCCGAGCTTTGTCCTAGGGTTATCAACATTCTGCATTTGCTCTGACCTAACTTCTAACGCCGGTGAAGGATACTGATATAATTTATATTTATCCTAAGGTCTTCAAGGTGAATATGGCCTACAAAATAACTGGGCTGTGGGGTGGTAGGTGTTAACTATTTCATCATGTCATTTAAAAATATCACGGTAGCAAATTAACATGCAGAAAATAAATAGCTAAGCTAGTAATACAATAGGTAGCAGGCAATTGGGATCAACATGAACAAAGAAATGTGACTTGCCTACTATACCATGATCAGCTGGATCATCGTCTTCAAGAAGATCCTCATTGTTGGAGTTCCTCTCGAGCATCGGACCGTCACTACCGCATTCTATTGGTGAAAAGATCCAAACACTTATAAGTACAGGCTCGACAAATGCGAGCTGGGAGCAAAATATAAAATAGTTGAAAAATAATACCTTAAATAAGGAGGTGGGGTGTGGGGGAAATGGAAACTGGGTTGGAGGTATGTATGGTCGAAATTGTAGTATTATAGAGATGGGAGAGGAGATATGATACGAGTTGGGGTTCCGGAGGGGAAGTCGAAATATGTGGGTTAAGAGGTTTTGCGGGTTTTAGGTATTAAGGAGCGAGATTCAGGTCCAATGGTATGGATGAATGGATTCGTGGCGTCGAGGCGATCGAAATGGATATACACATGCGTTTTAGGGTTTTGGAGGAGAAGTCGGAATATATGGGGTGTGAGGAGGTTTTGTGGTTGTCGAGTGTTTAAAAGTGATAATTTGGAATAACGGAGTGAAAAATTAGAACCGTGTCGTCAAGACGATCGAAACGGTATATCGACCCATCGGGCCCGGCCCGCATATTAATATGGGTTGGGTAGGGCTTGGACTTGGGCTTTGGGCTTAGGGGTAACAGGAAAAGAAGTTAAAAGAAAAGGAATTCTATGCCTAATGGGCTTGGCCCATAGTGCTTAGAGCCGGCCCAAGGAGTGGCCAAGCTGGCCTGTGGGAGGAGGAGCCAAGTGGCTCGGCTCAGACCCGAGCCGTTTGAGGAAGGGCGGCTTGGAGCATTGGCTCGGCTCAATCCCAAATTGAGCCGGTGCCGATTTGGGAAAAAAAGGGAAGAACAGGGGAGGCTGGTCGGCGGCATCGGGAAGGACGAATCCGACGCCTGCGATGTTCGTCGGAGCTAGGGAGGGCGGCTAGAGGATTCACAAGGAGCTAGGGTTCCATTTTTGGGAGAAAAAAAGGGGCAGCTATATGGGGAACGTGCTCGGCACTGGTGAGGGGAGTCTGGGCTCACCTCGCCGGAGATGATGAGGATGGTAGCGGCGTGGTCCGGTCTAGGGAGGGAGGAGGGGAAGGGCTAGGAGCTCAGGAGGAAGGAGAGGAGCTCGGGGAGGGGTCGCGTGCGAGGAGAAGGGGCTCGGACTCACCTCGCCGGAGAAGAAGGGGATGGTGGCGGTGGGTTGGCTCGGGCTTACTTTGCCGTTGTGGAGAAAGACGACGGGGAGTCGCCAGAGTTCGGGGAGATGGTGATGGGGAAGCTCGGGAACTCTCGGGCATGCTGAGGAGGAGCAAATGGGCTCGGGTTGGTGAGGGAGGTACCGGAGGGGGGAAACTCGGGAGTGAGTCCGGTGAGGGCTTTTATAGAGGAGAGCGGGGGTGGAGCTGGTCAGGAGCTGCTCTTTCCCCGAGGGGATGGGTTCGCCGGTGGCTGTTGCTCCCGCGGCCTCTTCACGTGGACGACCGGCGCAGAGTCTCGGGCAATGAGCTCGGTAGAGGCGAAGTGGGGGCGAACCCGAGAGCGACGTGGCGGTGGTGCGGGGAGAGGGGGGGGAGGCGACACGTGGCTGGCTGCCTCGGGAGCGGCATCGGGCAGAGTAGCGGGTGGCGAAAAAGCCGAGAGCGGCGCGATGGATGGAGCTGTCGGCGACGGCGGCGGCGATAGGACGAAGACGACGAGAAAGGGGTGGAGGAGATGGTGGGCCGGATGGGCCGAGGAAGGAGAGCGAGGTGGGCTGGGAAAAAGAGATGCGGCCCAGGTCGAATTTCGGGATTTCAGAATTTTTCGATTGATTTCAAAAGTTTGAGAAAATTCTGCACTGTTACAGGAGTTACCTTCATATGAGTACAGACGTTAACTTTGCGTAGATCCAAAGGCATAGCATGTCGTCCTTGCGCTTTTGGACAAGGCTGCCAGTCCTTTACTGGATTCCTTTTGTTTATGTCTGACTTCACTGAGTTGCATCGGTCTCTAAAATTGAGCATAGCAGTAATTTATCCCTAAACTGTCCAGTATTTTATTCCTTGCCTTTTGGTGCGACACCACCATCTCAGCTGATGATGGCTCTAAAAGTTTTTGTCACTTGCTACATGTTTTATGATAAAAATATAACGTAGAGTAATATGGTTTTAGTGATATATCAGTGCTCCATGCAATTGTACAATTGCAAGCATGAGATTATGGCGGCACTACCTTAGAGCATCTCTAGTCTCTCCAAATTTGGCTCTCCATATCTCCATATGGAGAGCGTCTCCAAAAGACTCCCATTTCATATCTCTCTGTACTCCAACGACTTTCTATATTCCACTTTTCAATATTTTATTGATATTTTGTAACTACCAAAATGTTTGTAACGGTTTTATTTGTAATGGCTATCTTTTCCACAACTATATTTCAAATGATTATATTTTTAACGGCTATATTTTCCTCTTTTCTTCTTTCCCTCACTGCCTGCTTCCTCTTTTCGACGCTCGCCTCCCTCTCCCCAGCTCCAGCCTCTATCTCCAGAACCGTCACCACCTGCTCCTCCCGCCGTAGCAGCAGCAGTAGTAGCACCCGCCGCCCCCTCTTTGTCCTCCAGTAGTAGCACCAGCTCCGGAGTGCGCCAGGACGCAAATCCGACCACGAGTTGACTGGACCCGGGTCGACCATCTGTAAGGAGCGTGAGATGGGCGCCGGGAGGGAGGTGACGGTGTCGACGAACCTGAACAGCAAGGAGGGGAGGGAGGCAACCAACCTGCCATGGGCGAAGGCGTCATTGCTCGATGGTGGAGGAAAAGCTCTGGACGCATCGTTGCTCGATGGAGAATGCATGGGGACGAGCTACTTGTGGCAAGTGGCGACATCGTTATTTTTGGGGAGGGTGATGACGAGACTATTAAAGACCTTTTTTTTTCCCTGCTCACTAAATACTAGGATGAGGAGCGGGATAATAAGTCCCTTGAAGTTGCTCTTAGTCTTTTTACTTTTGGGGTGTTTGGATGCGTGCAGATGCGGAAGTACTGGTCACAGCAGGGGATGGCTGGCAAGTGTCAATGACTTGATACTAGCCAACTACCATCCATTCTTGCCATGCCACACTGTAGATAGAAATGGGCTATTGCGTTGGTTTATTCTTTTCTTCTCGTCTGAATTTGTGCTTGGCAGCTGGTGATGGAAATGTACCAACTGCTATGTTTCTCGGGGAAAAAGTAGTAGTATGTACCAACTACTGTGTTGATGATCGATGATGCATTTTCTCCATCTTCGAGGCTAGCATAGGGTTCAGTGCATGTGTATGACGCGTTAACGTAATTTCTTTTGAAAGGGCGTTTATGGAATTATATATTGACGTGATTTGTTGAGATGTAGAGGCATTTAGGTAAAGCAGCGTTGTCGGTAGCACGTCCTCGTTGAGAGGAGTCGCAAGCTCTGCATGTCACGAGGCCCTTCCTGGCCAAAATCCTTTCGTTTGGAAACTATAATGGTCGCAGCAAATCTTACAATGTCCAAGATGAACCACGACTCCACGAGCATATACAGAGCTCTTGCTTCCAAGAACATTCCGTTCCCACTGTCCGTGCCAAGTCTGCCGGCAACATCACCCGACGTGGGCCAGTTCACAGAGGTCAAGGACAAGAACCGCTGGATTTTAGTAGCTATTGGCCCTTTCTTACAGCTTGATTATGCACGCAGCTAACCACCACCATCCATGCTATGCGTCCATGTACTAGAAGCCGGACGGCGGCGCTCCCTACGTAGATGCGTAGCTCTTGGTCACAAGTGGGATGTACTGTTCTCAATTATTTCGTCCTAGCTCCAAAACTACATGGCATTTAGGGTCTTTTTAGATTGATGGATTTTTAAAAAAAATATTTAGGACTAGAATCAGTAGAAAATTTTCTAATGAAGACATTTTAGATAATAGGAATGAGGTCGTAGAAATCCTATGAGATTCCTAAGAATTGGTTTGATCCATAGAAATTTTAGAGAAATTATAACATGAGTTTGGACTCCATGAAAATTTCATTTATGTTTTGCATGAACCTTCTCTCTCTTCAAATTCTGTAAAATTCCTTTGGAGCATCCAAAGGGCTAGTTTTGCATATTTCTGTATTTTCATTTCTTGTAAGATTTCACAAGACATGACATTTCAATCCTATGTTTTTTCCTATTCCTGCATTCCAAAAAGGCCTTAGCGAATACTCCTGCCTTGCAGCACGGATCTAACGTCATCGTATGTTAGAATCTAGGAAAAAGTAAATGACATTGGACCTGTCATACTTCTATGTGCTATGTGCTAGAGATGTCCAAGAATGATTCAATGTGGCTATTCTCCCCTCCCCATCCTTCTTCATCTCTACTCCCTCTCCTCTCTCTTTCCTTAGAACTATCTCACTGTGAGTGGCACCGACGCCCTTACTCCTGGTTCTTTTCTCTTATCTCTTATTGTTCTCGAAATAGCCCCATCTTCTGTCCACTCCTTGCAACTGCCGTCGCCTTCTGCTTCACCACCCTCATAGCAGATGGCGTGCAACAAGAGCAAGGAGGCCGTTGTGGTGTTCGACAATGGCATCGGAGGTGCTAGCTGATGATGGGTAGTGCTACTACCATATATCCACGGTAAGACCCGTGAAGATCTCTACTGGGCCTCCCATGAGGAGATGCGGTCCAAGGGCCCGAGTAGAAGGCAGGATAGGCCCAGAGTTGGTGTACCCTGATCGGAATCGGAGAACAACCCTTGGCATGCCTTCAGGAGAAGTCCAACTCGTGTACTACGAGGACTCAAGATATGGCATTAGGAAGGAGTCCGACTCGTGTACTACGAGGACTCGATACAAGGTTACCGCCTTATTTCGCCTATATAAGGAGCGCAAACCCTCGAGGAGGGGACAAGTTAGATTGGATTAGGAAGCCCTAGTCGACTAGCCGCTTTTGAGATCCCTCAGCCTCAGAGTTAATCTCGCCGGGTTCCCACCCGTCAAGTTCCCCTTGAAAACCGATCTCGCCAAGTTCTCTACTCATCGAGTTCCCCCTTATAATCACCAGTACTCTATACCGTCTATCAATCCAGTCAAAGTAGGACGTAGGGCTATTACCCAACTCGGGAGTCTGAATCTGGGTATATCGGTGTTGCAGGATCAAGATGATCTGAGTTATCGCCCCGCTACCGTATAAATCCGTGCTGTACGAGTACGCTTATCGGTACCCCACATATACTATACATCGACAGCTGCAACGCTCAATAGACTAGAGATACCAAATCTAATGTTTCAAATGTGCCGGGAACATCCATTGGCAGCAAAAGAGGTGTCCTAGGCACACTTAGGTTGCTGGGGTTGGAGATACAAAAGGGTGGTAGACACCGTCAATCACTTGCCAACCCCTAGGTCTTGATGATAGCTATAGCTGGTCTAGTCCTGCGTCAGAAGCTAGTAGTGTTAAAGAGAAAACCGCTCTTAACTTATGTCACTCTCGATTTCGCAAGTTTGAGGACACAAATGTCTAGTTCCAAAGTTCCTAAATCTCGATGCACCTATCTCGCAAGTTCATAAACTTTTGGTTCAATTAAATCGACATCTATTATTGCCACTCTACAACCACCCAAACCTCTATTGGTTTCCTCGATTACTTACATCGTGAAACAACACTTCTCAAGAAACTAGACTTGAATTGTGAAACAAAGGGGTAGTAAGCTTATTTTTTGAGTGCCTAACTGAGATAAACCTAGGAGCTCGTCATAGACTTTCAGACTTTAGGGCTATAATTGTATAAGTCAAGCTTTTCGATGAGAGAGGAGTACAGGAACCTAGGTATAGTTTGCTTGCAACAATTTATATGTATATGCAAATTTCTGTGTGTACAGTTGTTCACTTGCTAGAATGAAAGGGACGAATTTTGTACCAGTACTCCATAGTGGCATGGAAAAGCCGCCCTCACCGACAAAAACTTTTCTATATGGTGAATGCCTTTTCTTAAGTAAAAGACGAGGAGAATGTATTCCCCATTTCTTTCAATTGAATAAGGTGATCCTAGAATCACATCTTTTGTGAACGGTCTAAATAAGTCTCTAATCTGAGCTGCGTATATATAAGTCGGACAATTTGTTCAAGTGGATCGGCTAGACCCTTTAGTGCGTCTAAAGCTCTAACATGGCACGTTGACCATAAAAGTGTGTATCATATTGTAAAGAAGCATTCACACGCGGATGTAATGACTTGTGGTTCTTATTAATGCTCTCAACCGGTAGACTTAGAGCTCGTTGTCTTCAAGTCAGAAGTACCCCCTACCCGTGATACAAATGTAGGGAGGTGATGCGAGGTTCACGTTCGGCATAGAAGACAATTAATCTTAATCGCGGTTTCTCCAGGTGTCCAAATCACACAGTAAGTCGAGGTTGGTATCATCGTGTTGGATTTTCTTTGGTTTAGAAATTTGGGTTTTGGTTCGTTTGCATGAGTTGCATCGCCAACTATGGCCCTGGACGTTGTTGTCGGTCTCAAGGTCAAGCGAACATCTCTCCTGTCGTACGTTGTCGGGTACAACCGAGGCCGTGAATATCACCTCCTATGATAACCCCCATTGTGAAACTGTAAAACGTTCATGGTGTGCATGGATGCAAATGTTAGTAAGAAAGATGAGTGGTATTGAACATATTCACCTACCGCTAATTTCCTCAGGCGATACGCCAAGTTGGATATGGTCAACCTGCTACGTTAGCGCTTTAGTACCGCACGGTGAGTGCGCGACCGAACTGACCTAGGAACAAGTTATACAAATATTCAATTTAATAATTTAGAAGCATACTTGTACTTGACCGCTCAGGACAAGGTTACGGGCTTGCAATTGCTATTTTTACTTATTCTTACTTTCACGGTATATATTCTTGAAATAAGCCAAGAATTACCTCTTAGTGTAAGTACAAGTGCAAAGTATGATGCACAAGCTAGAGTATATAGTCTGCGTTCTTTTCAGCTTCTCCCAGAAGCTGCCCCCTCCTAACTTCTCTCAGAAGCCGCTCCCTCAAATTCGTCGGGGCTTCTAAACTAGTCAGGATGTGAGGGGTTTAGAAGCCCCGACGAATTTGAGGGAGCGGCCTCTGGGAGAAGCTGGGAGGAGGTAGTTTTCTGGAAGAAGCCGCTGGAGAAGCCAAAAAGAACTGGCTCATAGTAGATGTGTCAAGAAGATCAAACTTAGCATATAATAGGATAAGGATCAGTGAATGTGAGTCTCTACTCAAGGTCATGTGTCTACATGAAGTTATATGGTTAGTCTATATATATCACGCTAGATGTGGTTGCATGACTGGTAATCTAAAAAATATGTTAAGTTAAATCGACAAGTCATGAAGTTACAACAAGTCAAGATTAGGAAGAAAGTTTATCAGTTTTGACAAATTTGAATTAGGAGGAGATTATTGGAAACAATCCAAACTCCCCAAATATGTCACGTCCGACTCATATGTTTGTTAGGTATACGTGTTGAGTTGAGTTGCATTGAGTCGTATACTAGTATGGCTAGAGGTACATGCGTATGTTTATTAGTTCCTGTAAAGTGTCGTGCTACGAGTTAAGAGGAAATTGTCGTATTATTTTTTTTTAGAAATTGTCGTATTAGTTTTGGTAGCTATTTAAGGAGTCCGTTTCGTATCAAGGCTTGGCTTATACGAGTTCGAGTTGTCTCATGTACGCAGAGCCGTCAGAAGAAGAAAAATCTCGAGTTTGTGTATGGGAGTTCCTAGGCTAAAAGCCAAGAAAAACTATTGTAGCTAGGTGGAACGCAGAGCCGTCGGAAGAAGAAAAATCTCGAGTTTGTGTATGGGAGTTCCTAGGCTAAAAGCCAAGAAAAACTATTGTAGCTAGGTGGACGCATGTCTTTGTTTTACCCGTTTCAGAAAACACCATCGCTACTCCTGCCTCGACGCAACTGCCGCTTTAGTTTCCAACGTCGCCTCACCACCAGGACTTATACATAGAACGTCATGACAACATCAACCAAGAGAGTTGTCGGTGTTGTAATCCGACAATAATGAATGCAGGACAGCATACGCACAGCAGATCCAGATGGGTACACACGGGAGACAAAGTTTAGACAGGTTCAGGCCCTCGAGAAGAAATAATACCCTACGTCCTGTGTTTGGTGGTTAGTATTGTCTGTATCCCGAGTGCCGAGGCCTTGAGAATGGATCTCAGGCTTGCTAAGGGCTAAGAGTGTATGGAAATACGAGAACATATGAAAGCGTACCGATCGGAGGATCCCTACCAGGCCTTATATAAACGACCGGGGTAGGGTTACAAGAGTCCGGATCGGTTTACAGATTGGTTTCCTAATTAGTTACAACAGAATCCAGGATTGCCGGGTAAGTGTTTATCCCTATCTTGTACTCCAAGTCGATGAGGCGCCCCCGTGTAGAAGTCGGACTCCGAGTAGTCGGTCCGGCCCACCCTATGTCCAGGGGGCCGGTACTGTTCTCCTTGACGATACCCGGGTGCTATGTCATCGTCAAGAGTACACTACGACACTTGTCCTGCACACGTATCAACTGGTGATGCACCACCATAGGAAAGGGAAAATAGAAAGCACTCGGTCCATTTTGGCAGCCAACTTACACCCAAAGTTCAGGAACACTACCGGCCCGACCAGAGAGAAACAATCACAAAACAAAACTAATCGATAAGTATAGTCTAACACATCACTGTAAAAGAGCGAAACAAATCCAACACTCGCAGAACAGCGTGGCGAAGCGCTCAAAACAGTCTAGTATGTTGAGTGTGCATAAACTAAGAGCGTAGAGATATATTCAAAGGACTAGTAAAAAAGACTGTAGAAATTAAAAAGAAAAGACTAGAGTAAACAAAAGGACGAACCAGCAGTATAAGAGCCTGTTTGGTTGGGCTGTAGCTGACAAAGCTACTGTTGGCTGGCTGTTTAGAAAAGCTGTTGTGGCTGTGGGAAAGTGAACATATGGCTTTTAGTTGATCCAAACCATCTACAACATTTTAGAAATTGAGCACTGAAGCTTCAACACATTGCAAAAAGCTAGCAGAAGGCAGCTTTTCTAAACAGCTGAATTTGTACTGTAAAGTCCACAGCTACCGTTGGCAAAAGTTGCTGAAAAGCTGGCCGTTTGGTTGTGCTACAGCTTTTTCTAGTGAAAAGCTAGCAGAAGGCAGCTTTTCTAAACAGCTGAATTTATACTGTAAAGTCCACAGCTACCGTTGGCAAAAGTTGCTGAAAAGCTGGCCGTTTGGTTGTGCTACAGCTTTTTCTAGTGAAAAGCTGCTGAAAAACCCAACCAAACACCCCCTAAAGCGGTGGCTAACCTCACCGCGCGGTGAGGCGACTCAGAGGCCTCGACACGCACGTCGATATAAGCAGCAGCTCCATCCCAGACCCACCACGCCCACTCGTTGCACGCCTGCAGTGACGCTCGCCGCATCAGCCCAGTGCCCGATGGCTGCCTGCGTCGTCTCCTCCCGCGCCGAATCGAAAAAACTGGCCTGGATCAGGGACAACGTCCAGGGAAGCGAACCGCATGATGCTACCCGGAATGAAGCCACCGTTGTTGTGGAAGAAACCCATCTTGATTTGTCCGGATGGATCTATGCGCACCTCCCTTATCTGGCGCGCCAACTGTCGATGTTGTAATCCGGCAATAATGAATGCGGGGTAGCGTACGCACAGCAGATCCAGATGGGTGCACACGAGAGACAAAGTTTAAATAGGTTCAGACCCTCGAGAAGAAGTAATACCCTACGTCATGTGTTTGGTGGTTGGTACTGACTATATCCCGAGTGCCGCAAGGCCTTGAGAATATATCTCAGGGTTGCTAAGGGCTAAGAGTGTATGGGAATACGAGAACTTATGAAAGCATACCGATCGGAGGATTCCTACCAGGCCTTATATAGGCGACTGGGGTAGGGTTACAAGAGTCCGGATCGGTTTACAGATTGATTTCCTAATTAGTTACAACAGAATCCGGAATTGCCGGGTAAGTGTTTATCCCTATCTTGTACTTCAAGTCGATGAGGCGTCCCTGTGTAGAAGTCGGACTCCGAGTAGTCGGCCTGGCCCACTCTATGTCCACGGAGCCGGTACTGTCCTCCTTGACGATACCCGGGTGCTATGTCATCGTCAGTAGCCCCCCGAGTCCTTCACGATTTGGCTGCAACTTGTCGTTGTTCCGTTCAAGCCGAGTGCCTTTGCCTTCTTCCCGAGTGGCATCCGCCTGAGCGCGCCCTATTTATGGTCTGCAGAAAGATTGTGAGGGACTCATAGAACTCCTGTAGAGTAGAGACAATAAGCCGAGTAAGTAGAGTAGGGACTCATAGGGCGGGAATATCATGGCGGTTGAGTTAATAACGGATAAGTTCTGGTAGTATTCAATCATTTCCAGCGGATGGAGACTGGCTGATAGCCCAGCGGGGGACATACCATAAATCCCGACTGAATTCCCAAGTAGCATCTGGTTTCCCGAGTTGTTCGGGTCTAGCTAGTGTCCCTCTGGGGGGAATGCCCTCGAAATTCGTGTCAGAACCAGAACACATGCTGTAGCGCTTCGGTCCCGAGTGGCGAGGCTACATTCCGGGACGTTCCACTGAATCTAGAAATTCCGGATCCCAGAGATTCCAAGGTAAAATTCCTAGAGTTGCCGGGTGGAGAAACCGGTAGCCCCGAGTTTGCTCGGTGTCCAACTAGTGGCCCACTGGAGGCGCACTACTGCTGCCTTTCACTCGGGTGTATTCGAATGTTGTGTTCCCCTAGGGGCCAACCACCGAAACCCTTCAAAACCGTAACGTTCGGTTCCAAGTTATTCGGTAACCGACTAGTGATCCATTAAAAGCGCGTTACAATCGCTCTTTATGTGGAGTGTACTCCAAACGACTTTTTAACCCTAGAAGGCTGACCGTTGGAAACCCCTAATCAAAACCGTGCTGCAAAACTGATACAGGCAGGAAACAGCCGGATCTGGAACCGCGGCAATGGGCGGCAACAGCAAAACGGCCCGAGTGCCGGTGGGAAACTGCACGGGCGCACCTCCGACCCAGCTCAGCTCAACTCAACTCAACTCCCCGCTCGCACCCCAACCGCGCGCTGGCCTGAATGCACGGGCGCCTAGGCCAAAACTAATCCAGATCAGGCAACCTCTTCCCCTGAGCCCTGAGGCCCCCGGCTGTCTACACTCGTCGAGCCGGCCCATCGTACACCGCAGGCCGCGACTTGCGACGGCGACCTCAATTTTGTGCCGTCCGTCCGCCCGGCCCAAACCAAAGCCGAAACCCCTCCAAATCGCCACGCGACACTCTATCCAGCCGTGCCCGGTGCGGGCCGTTCGTGCCAAGGTCCTCGTCTCCCGTCTCTCGGTTACACCACGGGCATCCACGCACAGTGCAAAGAAGAAAAACGCACTTACCCCAACTTATGTTGCCACCGCACGTCGACGTTGCCCTCCGCTGATCGTAGCCTTGTCCAACCCCTCCCAGGCAAAACAACATCTCAAGCTCAAGCTGCACCCACCGAGTACTGGCAAGTCAACCAAGTGTCCCATTACTCTCCAGCTGTTACGTACACAAAAGACGTCACGCCAGTTCGACCACACAGGTTGTTTCACATGTGCTGCATGCACAGATCGGTGGTTCATATTGCTTAATGTGCATGCAAATCTAGCCATGCATGTTCATTGTCGAAGCTTCCCTTCACATGCTTTGTTTCCTGCTGTTTACTTGTGCTAGCCTGCGTGGTGAAATCATCTGCAGTTGCTCACTCATCATCTGCAGCGGAGTATAGTACTACTACATCTATGATTCTCCCTTGTGTAAGCTACCTGCGCATGCATGCAAGCATGTGGCGCGTTGCATATCGATCAAAGACAAAAACTCGAGTTACGTACGACGTAGCAGGCTAGGAGCTATATCTATACGTACTGCTAAATGCTATTATAATACCTCTCCTTTGTGTTACAGACATGTCGATTTAAAATCCACAATTGTCAAACAATTTAAAATTTATCCATCAATATAAAAATTATTACCGACAATCAAAATACCAAATTGATACCAGTAGGTCCGCTATGAAATATATTTTCATAAGATATATTTATTTTTATAAAAAATATTTTTAATATAAATTTATAGTTAAAGTGTAACCTCAAAGATCATTTTAATATGTAAAACGACATGTATTGCGACACATACGAGGTACTAGCTTGCTAAGTACTATATACACGTGTGTCTTACATGTACTGGCTATGTAGAGTAGCTATTACATGCTGATACGAATTCCTTTCCCAAATAAGCACATGCAGCGCCTTAGTCTAGTCAAATAATTGCCAAAGCACGCACCAGCCAGCCGTTTATCCAAGTGGCTGATCCGATCGACGATGAGATGCGAAACAACCATACATTAGTCTGAGACGATAACAATGCGTAGTCGTATTCATTCGGAGTAGTTGTGAGTTAGGGTGGTATCGATCTCCATCATCGTTGACCATCTAACAGTGTGCCTAGTTATACGATCATCGATCTAACCTTAGCCACACATTTTAGGAGGGACTTACCGGTGTTTTTCCTTGCCAGAAAAAGTAGGTTTCGGCCGGCCATAGCTGTCTGGCCGTACGTACGTATAGCCCATATATGATGTGCCTCCGTCTTGATTTCTAGGAATTGTCAGGCAAATTGGACATCAGATTACATAAATTTATCGGGGGAAAACTCAATGTGATCTCTGATTTAGTTGTATGCCGCGCGAAGACAACAGTGTGACAACATCTAGCAGGGATTGAGCAATAAATTGAGCGAAGGCATGCAGCAGCAAACATGCACATCGATAAAGTTTGCTTTTGCTTCACTTGTAGGCTGTTGCGAAGTCTTGCATCAGTTGCGTATGCTGTAAAATAGAAGAGGATTAGCCAGAACTTTTTCGTTACAAAAGCGACCTCCGTGCACGGTGGCCTCCATATATAACTACCCCACAATTTGTGCACACAAGAAGCAAAGCTCCAATATATGTCCCCTAACCTTGAACAATCTCCATCAGATCCTCTCCACTTTACCTGTAAATTATGTGGCTAAAAGCGATCGTTCATTAGTTTATGTTGCAAGTGCGGCCGATTTATTTTAAAAAGAAAAATTTATTAATCTTCTATCCTCTGTATCAAATGATATACGCAGCCTAAAAATGTTATTATAAAGTCTATAACAAAATATGACGAGCCATAAGACTAAAATCCGAATCTAACAGACGTAGTAGTAATACGTAAAAGATCGCGTAGTTTAGAAAACTAAAAAGTGGCGCTAATGTAACGAGCTAGCCGGCTGCAGAGATCGAGTACCCACATTATCCTGAACTCCTTGTTTAACCAGTCAGTCACTAAGCGCCAGAGTTAAGGAATTAGTTAACAGTACCTTCGTTAATGGTGACCTGCCTGCAACCGCAGGGTCCAGTATATCACCTAATACTATCTTATCTCTTTTTTTGAAACATAATACTATCTTATCTCTAGTGCCTCCAACGAGCAATCCAAATATACAGGATTGGCACACTTGTCAGCCATTTGAAGTGGAACCGTCGACGCTGTTAAAGAATTAACTTTGAGAAATAAGGTATTTTGAGTTAGATAACTAGTTCTAACAACTAACTCCACTACAAAGGACTAAAGGTCTAACAAATAGCAATGTGTACAGAGCTCAAACTGAAAGCCAGGCATGAAGCTGTAGCCCGTAGTCCGGCCGCTTCCTCTAGTTGCTCTCGGTTTCTTCTCCCTCTCCGACGCCTCCTCCCCCTCTCACCTCCACCGGCTCTGCCGGCTAGAGAAGGGGAGAGAGGAGCTCAGAGCCCACCCATCTCCTATATATCCATGTACTATAGATGTGGTTGCCTCAAAGATGTATGGCTTTGTGCCGAATAAGTTGGATCTTAGATCTGCTTTCTTCCCTTATCTTTTTCCTCTTTCAGCTCGGGATCATGATGATGGCGAGGTGATTGTAGCGAGGGAGAAAGGCTAGGTTGAAATCTATGTTGAATCCAAGCTCTCCTGTTTATTATGCCGGCTATATTGTTATTGTCACTTGTCGGTCTTTTTTCCCCACTCTTTCATGTGCTTCAAATCTAATAAGAAGTCCCTCTTTTCCATTTTTATTATGGTGTTGCTAACGACATACCCTTAGAACTTAGTTAGTCGGCAACTGCATAGTGATGTTTCACCCTTGTTCTCCTGGTGGCCGGAACAGGGCAGTATGACGCTGGTGCATGTGTTCTCCAGAAATCTCAGGCACCGATTCCTCTTCGCGAGGGTGACATGGCTCTCTTCCATCTTATGTGTCCACGAGAAGCTGCTCTTAGGCGTCGGACGAACTGTAGTGCTACACAAATCCATTCTAACCTCCCCTTGCAGAGGCCCACTCGGTGGTTATTGGATCTAGCAGTCCGCTTGATGGCGATGTGCTAGTTGTCTTCAGGAGGGCATCGTCCATTCCAGGGGCACTCTAGCTACCGTGAGATGAGTTCTTCACTGTCACCTGCTCCGGCGGCTTCTCATCACCGTTTGCATGCATCAGCACTCTCAATATCTTCGGCATCATCAGTTATGGCTTCTACCTCCAAATCCCCAGTGGGATCAAGTGGAGGCCTTCTTTCTGGGCTCGTGTGGCGACTAGAGGCGGCAGCTGCTATGTTAAAAACACATCATGTTTTTTGATTTTAAGCGAACAAACAAATGCATAAAGTAGCGATGTGAATTACCATATCTACACATTAGGTACATAGTGGTCAATTATGATACGAGATATAATTCTCTCGATCTAATGGAGTAACTACTTCATTGTCGTAAATGCTTTTCTGAAGGGATAATCATACTTACGTGCAAATTGTAACATCGATCTGTAGCTTTTTTGCGGTACGTAATACTTCATTCGTCTTAAAATGTAAGATACACATGCATTTTAAGATTTGTAACTAGACCTATAATATTTTGATTATGTGACATAAAAATGATATTATTAGATTTGTTTTTGAAAGCACTTTCTAATGATATCACTTTTACGTCACATAACCAACATATTACAGATCTAATTATAAATTTTAGAATGCATAAACATCTTACATTTTGGGACAAAAGGAGTATAGAACTAAATAACAAACAAATAAAATTCAGATCGACCTGTAATTTGCATCAGAAATTGAGATTGGTGACATCCCACAACAGTAAGATGCGGGAAGATTTTAATTGGTTGGTCCCCACGGAGACACGGTCCACATTCCACAGCCGTTGGATCAAGGGGAAGATAGAACACATGCAAGAGACACTGCATGTTCTACTAATTCCGCAGGGGAAGTGCCTTCTTCCGAATTCGAGCCGAGGACTCTGAGCTGGATGATAAAATTATACATCCACTCATCCGCCTAATTGAGGTTGACTCAATTCATATAGGGGTAGCCCAACTAAACAACCGTAGACCTCTAGGATTAGAGTGTTTTGAACACAAAAGTTTCACATCAATTTCGGAACAAACAATTCGGGCCTCCTTTGGAACGAAAAAAATTTAGAGGAAAAATGGAGATTACAATCCTAATGAAAAAAATCATATAGATGCCCTATAGATCATATGAGGGCACCAAAAGAATTTTATAAGATAGAAATTTTTTCTATAAATTTTGAAGGAATCCCAACATAAACTCTAACCTCGTAAAAAATTTCTTTGCAAGTTTCAATGCACATTTTCTCTTTCTCTCTCCCTTCTCTCTAGTCAAGTAACACATAATCTCAAAATTTATGTACTTTCCTCTACAGCAGCCAGCGACCTCTTATGAGTAATTCTTGTGGTCTTGTTTCCTGTAGAATTTCACATGTCATAGCATTTCAATCCTGTGTTTTTCCTATTCTTGCATTTTTGATTCCATTAATCCAAAGAAACCCTCAATTCTCATAAGATTGAATATAAAATTGGCCGTTCTTCTATTTCAATTCTTTTGACCATATCTCTCTCTTAATGAAATTGGTAGAGCATCTACCTTAATTTTATAAAAGAAATATAAAGTTGACCTTAACGCTTTAGATAAATATTTTCATTCACTTGAGTAGCTAAGAAAAGGGATTGACCCCTTTTTTATTCAAAGGATTTTAAAAAGATTTTTGGAGGATTGTAGCCTTAGAAATTCTTTTATGTGGGTTGTTTAATTTGCTGGATTGTTTCTAAGAATTCATTTGCACTATATTTTGTAGCCAAATTTTTATTGACTCCAACCTTTTAGAAAAAAAAATTATGAACAATCAAACATCCTTCCAATCCTGTAGGTTTTAAGATGGTATGACTTTATAATTCTGCGTTTTTTTTATTTCTATGTTTTGAAAATCATGCAAATTAAATGAGGCTATGCTAATAAAAAAGAACAGACAAGTAAATGTGGAGTATATATTTTCAGTCGCTCGAGTAAGTAAAGAAGCTTGTAAATCAAACATGTGCATCAGATGTCAACCCTCTCCAAAATTGTTGTGCTCGCAAAAAGGATACTCTGTATTTCCTGCACATAAAGCTACGTTACTCTGTCACAATCTCCTCTCACATAAAACGGTAATAGTGACAAAATAGGGGAAATAGCTGGTGAAATAACAGACGTCAAAACTCCGGCAAGGACTCAGGCGATTTCTCTGACTGCAGCGGAGGCTGGTGAAGCTTATTGAAGTAATCTACCACGCTGAACCCCTCGCAGGCGACAATGTCATCAGCCGGCGGAGGGATATACGGTGGCCGGGACACCTCCCCGAGCAAGTCCCACGCCACCCCGGCGAAGAATGGGTGAGCCCGGATCTCGTCGGCGCCGCCGGAAAAACCCAGCCTTCTCGCAGGATCCTTATCCAACAGGCGCGAGATGAGGTCGGTGAGCTCTGGCCACCGCCGCCGGACGTCTGCGGAAAACTCAGGCTCCCGGAGCAGCACGTTCCGGAACGTCTCTTTCCGGTTCCGGCCCCGGAACGGCGTCCTCCCGAACGCCATCTCGCACACGAGCACCCCGAGGGCCCACCAGTCGACGGCGAACTCGTGCCCCTCCCCCCTCACCACCTCCGGCGCCACGTACTCCTCCGTCCCCACGAACGAGAACGACCTCTCGCACGCGAGCGCGACGCCGCCGCCGCTCGCAGCCGAGCAGAAGCTCGCGTGCTTCTTGCCGCGGCGCACCGACGACACCCTCGCTGACTTCGCCTTCTTGAGCTTGTCAACGCCGCCGTTGCTTCTATTAAGGAACCATGCCAGGTTGTGGGGGTCCTCCTGTCCGGGGGATGACGGCGCGGCCACCGAGGACTCGCTTCTCCCGAAGATTCGCCGGAGGTGGTGGTGCTGCCTCCGGCCGTGGCCGTGGGGCTTTGGCGTCGGCGACGGCGTACCCGAGGAGCACGATGACGACGAGGTGGACGTGGACGTGGAGGGGGACTTGGGCAGGAGCAGCCGGGAGAGGTCAAAATCGGTCAAGGTGATGTGGCCATCGGCTCCGAGGAGGACGTTCTCGGGCTTGAGGTCGCGGTACGCGATCCCGGCGGCATGGAGCTCAGCGAGCGCGGAGACGAGCTCGGCGACGTAGAACCTGACGGCGGCCGGGGAGAAGACGCGGTCGGGCTGCGCGTGGCGGAGCTCGTTGAGGTCACCGCCGGGGCAGTAGGGCGTGGCCCACGCGAGCAGGTGTGGCGTCTCGGCGTGGCCGAGGAGCGAGGGGAGGTGCGGGTGCGCGAGCCGGGACAGCATGGACACCTCCCACCGCGCGCGGCGCGCGGCGTCGTCCCCGGGCCTGCACGCCGCCGCCGCCACCGCCGGGGAGCGCTTGTCGAAGACCTTGAGCGCGTATACGGTCGGCTCCACGACCAGGAAACACCGTGCCCATGGCGCCGCGGCCCAGCACCCGCGCCGCGCGCACCGCGTCGAGGTCTATGTCCATGGCGGTGTGCACGGGCTGCATGAGCGGAAGCTTTGCGTGCGCACGTTGTGTCGATGTGCGTGGCTTGCGTTGTGGCTTGCGAGTGTCGGGTTGTTGTGAACGGCGAAGACGTGGAGATGTAAAGGGGTGTAGGGGCCGGCGAGGTGTGTAAGGTGGCGGCACAGTTTAATTGGTTTGATTGTCGAGCTCTTCTAAAACGCTTCAACTTGTTTCGTTTTGGAGGTGAGAGTAGCGAATAAATCAGGATAAATCAGGACTGTTCATTATTATAGTACCATGTCAATTCTATACACTTGCGTTGGTAAGATGGTTTTAAAATTCAATTAGTTTCTCTCAATCTTGGACCTCTTGCCGCATGCGTGCATGGAAACAATTAGAACGCTCACCTCTCTCCGTGAATCGGTTTTCTCAATATCATCAGGTGGACACCAGATAATCTTTGTTAAACCCACAAAAGTTTATATGCTTCCGTGCAGATTAATTCATACATTAACCAAACTAACCCGGTCTAGTATACTGTCACGTTATAAGATATATTGTGTCCGATCAAATCTATACATCTTACAGTTGCAATATCATTTTGACCAATCAAATTCGTTGTCCGATCAAAAGTGCTATCACGTCACCGTATTTTAATTAGCACATTCACATGTGTGTGTGTGTTTTTATCAAGTTGTTGCCAATGAGATGCTCACGGTGACATGATATTAATTTTTTAGTAAGTTTATTGGTGAAATATGTTGCAATAGCCATCACCAATTGGAGTACTTTCCAAATGTAATATTTTCTTTTATACTAAATATCTGAATATAGAAGTTGCTACTGCTTATTTAAAAGTCATGGGTGACGTAGGAGGTAATAGGTCTTTAGACCCTTGGATCAAAAGTAGTGGACGGTCTAGGTAGTTTGGGAGCATCTTAAAATTTCTCTTATTTGTTTTATTTCGCTGCAAAGAAAACAGAATGGCGATCGAGGCCACTTGAAGAGATTTGTTGTCTCCCGCATAGTTCTGGCGTTTTTCCTCCTCAGTTTTATCAAAGAGAAATCTACTTCTACTTTGTGCTCTAGTACTTGAGGAGTGGTGTATCCAAGTGAGAATTATCTAATTTTTTTTTGTGTGGTAGTTAACTAGTTATGGGTTCTGATCATACGTGGATAGCAAAACATCACAACATGATCGAGAGAAGTAGAATTGTTTATAGGTGGCAACTTTGCAAGGCTGGTCTTCACTTTAGCTTGCGAATCACAGCAACTGCCGGATGCTACGAGGCAGGGTTTTTGGCGCCGTTGATCTACTAACCCGTGTGCATGATAAGCTAAAAAAATTCAAAAAATACATATATTCAGTTCTTGTAGTATCAGTTGCTCGACCAATTGTGCGGAGAAAAGAGATCATTGGGCGTGGAGCTCAAGGGGAGAAAGGCGATCGAGCTTTACACGTGCAGATAATATCAGGAACCGGAGAAATTCTTCTCAGGGACTCTTCAAAGTTCAAACGAGCATTGGCAGGAAAAGAAAATAGCAAGCCATCAATCATGTGATGCAATGGAACGGCCATATATTCGGATATCGTACGGGCTAATCGAGGGTTGCGATTGCACATGACAAAAGATGATGGTTTCGATAGGACGTGTCGCACCCTGAATTTGCTTTGGATGCGGCTCGTGATTTGTGTTATTGTACACGTACGATGTGGTCATGAATCGATGTTAAATGCAATTTACGAGCCAAACTAGAATAAAACTGTACTTCAGTGGAGTTATGCTTTCGCTAAGCTTGACCGGGAGTCAAAGTTTGTGAGGTAGTACTAGTACATAGTACGATCTGAGCATTGCAAATCGGTGATGCTGTTGGTTTCGATCAATGCACACCTCCTAACATGGCGATGCTCTTTAAAACTTGTTTGGACCGCAGGAATTTCACGGAAAATATGTTAGAAATTTCATAGCTAGTTGTTAGCTCATTTTCTGCAGGAATTGAAAAAAATTCGCGATGTCCCGAACGGGACCACACTTTAGCAATATCTAAACCAAAGGGTAGTGTGTGTATGGCTCCTCCCTCCTTATCATGTTACTGCTGGTTCAGTGCAATTGCAACTTGCAACAACCAATAGATCATTATAGATTATCATAGACCACGATCGATAGATCATCATAATTATATTTAAATCTTATCCAACGATTTGATATACCTTAATTATTAAGACCCACATCAATAGATATTTATAATTTTACACCTCATAAAAAGCTACCTACACTCTAAGTTGTAATGACCTAATATCAACGACCGTTGATATGAACCTTAACTCCACATATTGATCTAATTCACATACAAATGATCAGCTAATCACAATCTAAACTTTAATTTTACTTGATCTAACATCATGGACAAACAACCTATCGTCTCGGTACCACGACTGGTCGGTCAGCTTGTGATCTAAACTTTTAGTTCCTGCACTGATCAAAAATATCACATTTAAGTCCAAAAAAAATCAAAGAAGATTAAGATGTCTTCCATGTAATTGCGCGGCGCACGTGCTAGTTCTCAAAACAGTACAATATGTTGGTAACATGATGTTTCATAGATATGTAAAATTTCAAGATCAAAGACAATCCAATTTGGGAGCTATCAACAAGAGAAATAGAAAAATAATAGCGGCGAAAATTCACTATTCATTTTGAATTTATTTTCTTCCTAGCTTTCAAATGTAATTGATTTTGAACTTAAAATTTTACAGGTTTATAAAACATCACCTCACCTACATATGGTATTTTTCAAAGATTTTTCCGGAACTTTTATACATGGCTTCCATGGAGTATTTCACTGGAAGGGCGTAGTATGCCACAGTTCGCTGGTAAGCTCTTATGGCACAAATGGGCCCTAGATCATTGAATTATTTTCACCTACCAGAGTTCCAGTTGTACAGCTAAGTCCACCACAGTACTCAGTAACAGTGTTCGTCAGTGCTGTGACTCTGTATGTGATAAACAAGGCACTGCAAAGCACACTCCCTATTTACTTCAGCATGCAACAGGAGCCATCTGAAATGGCCTGAAATCCAGTGTCCTGTTGCCAAAAACAAATTCAGCCTAGTTTCCTGACAAAAACAACAGTCACCAGGGACACGTGAGTCTATATAACAGGGTGTACTATTAATCAGAACGTTATGTGGAGTAATGCTGAAGTTGAGTGTCTATCAGCTACTTTTGTTCTCTTTTGAGGGGAGGTTTGATTGCTAAGTGGAGTACTAACAGAGACGGAGATCATATTATCCCAATTGTGTCTTTTCTCCAAGTTGTATAATTTTCGTGAGCCCATCCTGACTTTGAGGGTAGCCTTACATAGCACATTATTCGTGAAAAAACAAGAAACCTGTATATAGTTCTACAAGTTGCATCATGACACTTCAACCAACAACCAAGAGCTCCAATTGGGTTTAGTTCAATGAGAGATGGATAGATGGTAAAGCTTAAAGATTCGAAGTACTGTCTGGCAGACTAGTTAGCCATTCTTGAGGGTCTTTTTTTACCCGAGGATGAAAACCTATACCGTATTTCATAAATAGCTTTGCCTTAAGTAAGTTATAAATTAATACTGGGTTGTGAAACATTATGCGGTACCAGAGCCAAACCATATTCGACTCAACACTTGCATGATACATGTATAAGAGGGACCAGTGATGGATGATCAGGCCCCGGTCTGGTCAAAGGCTAGACATTGGTTGGTGGTTTTGCTCCTGAAACAATGATTACTCAAAAACAGTATTAGAGAAACATGGTTAAGCATGGCGTGTTTGTACGTGTTCACACCATGCAGGACCCCAGAATCACGTCGCTCCATGCATGTTTGCTCTGCCGAATTTCATTAAGGGAAAAGAGTTATGTACGAAAAGAGAGAATTACATTACACCACGGACAGTTTCGTTAGCCTCCTTTGATCAGGATCTTCTCATAAAGCCACCTCCAAAATCGGACGGGCAACGTTTGAAAATTCTCTAGTTATGTTTTTTTCAAACATTCCAGAGAACGTATATAATAGTGTTGCTAATGATTTTTCGCTGACCGACGTCTGAGAGTCTAATTTTTGTCCCACCAAATGTTAAGGGGGCAGGCATTGTGTGCAACAAAGGTGACGACGTGCAACTAGTGAGAGACGATATCCCGCACTCCACGGGTAAAGATGCATTCACGAACGAGGTGCTCATTTGTTTCGAAATCGACGTCGCATAGCCTACAGCCTACAGGCATGATCACGTGGCAATCTGCGAATGGCGAGACGGTCCACTGCCAGTGCGTTTGAGTGTAGGATCAGCAGTACGCAAGGCTAATTCGCGCCAATGGATAGGGACTGTCCCTCACAAGCCATGGGAGGAGACATGGCTTCTCTCATTGGCATTATTGCAGCTCTCTTGGCGTTTGGCATCTTCTTGTTTCTGCTTGACACAAAGACGCTATTGCTCACCATCGGTCACTAAACGAGCCATAGTATTCAACAATTCACAAGTGGAATGCATGCTGAAGTCGTAAAGTTAGTGAGTTGCTAACATGTTAGCGCATACTATGCAAAGACTTAGCTAGAGACCTAGAGTGAGATAAAAATATAAGTTTCTCATTCTTCTTTTTATGTAGGTGGCCGACTTGGTCGGCCATTACATGCCAGTGTTTTAGAGCAAAGGGAGTTAATTAGCATTAATTGTTAGCGTCAGCCTAATAATGCATGGTACCTAGCCATGTAAAGGGGGACAGAGATAGGGAAGGCGGTCATTACCGGACAAGAAGGCTTCTCGTCTCTTGGTGTGTAATGAACTGATGATTAGAGTAGTCTAATCCGTGGGTCCTTGACCTCCGGCGCCAAGAGAAGGTACTACTCTTGTGGTCATGTACGAGTTATCAATTAATCGATGCGCAGTCACACGTAAGAACAGAAGTCATATCATGCGCGTTAGTCTTCACAAAGGCACGGAATGTGCTTAATTAATTAATTAATTTCACTACTGTTATGCGTTTGCGTTGGACGGAAGCAGGAACAACCATCGGCGAAGAAGCTAAATTAGCATTATGAAATGGAACAATTATTTTTGTCCCTCAACTATTGGATGAATCTAAATTTGGTCTTTGGACTTCAAACCAGACATTTTGACCCTAAACTATTGAAACCGGATAAATTAGTCTTTAACCCTGACTGGATGACGTGTCCTGGTTTTTGACCCGACTTGACAACATGGCAATCCACGCTGTAACGTGATGCCTATTCACTATTTAATACCGTTACTCGCAACCAAAATTCAGCATTCAGCATTCCCTATTCCCCATTCCGGAACCCTCAATCGAGAGGAGTGAGGCGAGACGGAGGAGAGAGCGGTGGCGGAGAGGAAGTCGAGATGGTGTCGTCATCAAGCTCTAGCCCGTCACGCGGCTCGGCATCGCCATCGTTGTAGCTCGGCGGCTCGTCACCAATACCATACTGCAAGAGGCCGCAAGACTATTCCCCGGCTGTCATCTGCCATTGCGGGAAGAAGGCGTCTAGATGGATCTCGTGGAGCAACACGAACCTGAAAGGAGGTACTTGACATGCGCTACAGCCCGGATGAGTTTGATTTGCATATGTTATTTGGATTTTTGGTCAATTAAATGGATCCCTTTTGTTTGAGTTTGGTCTTTGTGTTGTGTTTTAGAATGGAGGATACAGATCTTGGAGGTGGTACATCCGGAGACGCCACATGGCTGCTGCAAATACTCTTGGATTTGCAGAGATGAAGTACGCAGACTGAAAGATGATAGGAAGGTGCTAAGTGCTGGAATTGTGGAAGCAAAAGAGGAGCTACAGGTTGGCCTGGATCAAAATGTAGCCGAAGTGTGTGCTATGAGAGAGTTTCTGTTGCGAATGGATGGCCAAATCAGTGAGCAGAAGCTGGTAATTAGCAAGCTGGAGAATGAGACAGTGGTGTTAATGGCTGTAATTGTAGGATGCTTAGCAGCTTTGATTTTCTTAGTGTTTAAGCATGTGATGCAATCCTGAAGTTGTAACTCAAGCTACTTTATGATGAAATGGTCTCTGAAATGAAGAAATGGAGATGCAGTTTGAAGTGCAGATAGGTCTATTGTAAAACAGTGACAAACTGTGTTGTTGTGCATCTCATAAATGTGACATAGATTTGCATCTCAGAATGGTAGCAAGGAGCATAGTAGCAGTGACCAAGTTGCATAAATGTGCATCTCAGAAATGTAGCATAGATGTGCATCTCAGAATGGTAGCATAAGCCATATAAGTTAGAATGGCACCAACGGTTATCTGGTAGCTAATACAATAGTAGCATATGCCATATAAGTCTGGCATCACACAAGTTGCAGACATTAAACCAGCAGGTCTGGCACTAAAATTGACGAACTTCATAGGGCTAATAAGCCAACAGGTCTGGCATTACATAATACCCGACTGTGAAACTGTTTTTTATTAGCTTCTGTGATATTAAGATTGTAATTGTAAAATGATGTAATAGCTCTGATGTAGTAATTAAAGGCTGTCACATTTCATAAAAATTAAATATGATAAGTATGGAAAAGTCCAACATGACACTTATTGTAGCATGCTTCTTCCATTCTAGATACAAAGAAATGTGATAGAATTTTATGCACCAAGAATTTACCCCAGCACTTCTATGCAAGAGGTTAAAAAATTACTATGGTTGTTAACCAGTTGTTTTAAACTTATGCCTCACCTTTAAAGAATACAACTTGTAGTGCTACTAGTGTGCATATAGAGATGATAATCTTGCTTGCATAGCAAAAGAGAAACAGATCGTGGTACCAAAACTGAGTTGGAAGTGTATTTGGAACAACATCTTGCACCTAGAAATAAATATTTTGATATCTTATAATGGTGGAAGGTCAAACAAGCTGAGTTCCCTATTATCTTCTGGCTTGCTCGTTATGTACTTTCTATTTAAGTGTTTATAGTTGCTTCGGAGTCAGCATTCAGTGCCGATGGACGGGTTTTTGATCCATTTCGCAGCCATCTAGATCTTGAGACTGTCTAGACTTTAATTTGCATTAAGGATTGGACCGCGGCATCAAAAGGTAACTTTTTATTTTTGTTTCAATAGTTTGTTCATCATGTGAAAGAATATTTAAGACTGATTAGTTTGGATTAATCATTTAGGCAGCAACATTGTATCTGTCATCACTAAGTTGGACATCAAGAGTTCTGAGCGACGTTTTGTAAGCTTGGTGCACATGGTTTGCCTTTTTTTATTTGACTTTGAATCTTACCTTTTTTGGTCAACTACTGGTTAAAAAGAATGTTAATATTATTTCATGCTTGCCTTTGTAGTTCGAAGAGCAAGAGAATGGCGATGATAATGATTTGGAGAATGACACGATGGAGGAAATGGAGGACTGACATAGCGTATGAAATGTGTGACAAGCTGAGCTGTTATTTATCTTTCAATTTATGTTTAAACTTTGAATAATTTGTATTTTGTACTCACTTTGAAACTATGTGTTTGCTTTCTAAACTATGTGTATTGGTGAACTGTGTGAACTGAACTGATAGCTATTTGATGTGTTGTTCATGGCTGCAAATCTTTATTTGATGTGTTGTTATCATGTTGTGGTTAATTGTTATAGTATAATATATTTGTTGTGGCATCTTATAACTATTATGCTGTCAAAAGTCAAAGCCTTTTTATTTGTATAATAATTTTTTGATAAAGTGTCTAAAGTATCTATTCATGATATGTGATTGTCAACTTAACGTAATGTTTGTAATTGATTTATTATTTCCTATAACAATAAGACTTTATGAACATCCAAGGAAATTGAACTACTTTGTTGTTTTTGTTATGTTTTTGCACATGGTTTAAGGGGTTTTTATGTTTTCGACAAATATTTGTTATTATTTTCCTCTTCGACTCTATTCGTCTCGTATTCATTTTCAGTATTTTTCGTTTCTGTTTCCGAATCCGGAGTTTCCATATTTATTTCTATTTCAGTAAAAGGGTACAAAAATAAAAACGATAAAACCTATTTCCAACCGTTTCTGTATCATTTTCATCCCTATTCGGCAATCACCACCCCAGATCGAACAAGACGTACAAACAACAGAGTAGATAAATGCATTGGTTTCACAAGTAGGACTACACAGGGGACTGTGCGATGCAATACCTTTCTAGGGGTATCGTCAGCAGCTGACCCCCTTTCTCCTTGTTGTTCCCTCTCGCTCGTTTCTACGAGCTCCATTGCAGGCCTTTGATCTATACCCCCCGCGAGCAGGACTCTTTCTCCTGTCAAAAGGTTTTCACCACAAATACGATTATTATCTCTCGCCCCTACCCTGTAGAAACAGGAACCTTAACCACTGCCGTCTAATTAGGATTTTCGGCAGCTTCTCAACTCAACTAACCTCTATTCGGCACCACATTCATGCACCAGTGTACCATGTTTCCGAAATCAAAGGGCCTACTGCCAACTAACTACATCCGTAATTAACAAATCCCTATGATAACTCCAAGAAAAAAGCGCACAACTAGCTTCTGCTCTGGTTACATTCTCTCATGCGAGAGAATTCTTCTACATTTTATTATTTTCCTCTCGAAAATGAAATAGTTAGTACCAACTATAGAGATGCCACTAACGAGGCTAGTATTTTTTTGCTATATAGACTAATGCACTCAGTTGGAGGTACGTGCACCCAACAAATCCAACTTGGTGATGCGTACAACGTCTGTCGTACTAAGCTATTCGTTCTTGCATTAGAATAGATAAAAATCGTCATACTACATGCTTCTTTCTACGTACTAGGCGTAGGCGAATGCCGGCTCGCCGCGGCGAGCCTCTCCTTGTGTCAATGGAGTGGAGGTTTGCTCGGCGTTGTCGGAGCGGTCCAAAGCGTGACATAGGTGTAGCCAGAAGTAGGGCTAGACATAAAGCTCGAGGCTCGTGGTTCGGCTCGGGCTCGCTAAGGTTTGGCCCGGGCTCGGCTCGGTTCGATGGTCGAACGAGCTGAGCCCGAGCCGCCTCCTCAGCTTGCAAAACTCGGTGAGCCGGCTTGCAAAAGCTCGCGAGCCGCTCGTAGGCTCGTCGAGGAGGCCGGAGGTAGGGGTCCGACGTGGCGGATGTGGAGGCGGTGGAGACGAGCAGGGAGGTGGAGGCGGAGGTGGAGTTGGGGCTGCACAAAGTGGAGGCGGAGGTGGATTCCTGGCGGCCAGCGAAAGCAAGGTCCGGAGGATTCGACGAGGCGGAGGTAGTCGCATTGCACCAGGGGGTGCCGGTGCAGCGTGACTGGGACTGCGGCCTCCACATGCATAGGCCCACAACCCCTCGCTGGGCTGCCGCTCCTGATCCATGAGCGGCGACGGAGGATGGGTGGCGGCGAACGGCGGCTGTGCCCGGCGAAGGAGCAGCAGGAGACGGCGGTGTAGCAGTCGGCAGCAGGAACTGAGGCGGAGGAGGTGGCAGAAGGGAGGAGGTGGCGGAGGGGATGGTGGAGGATGCGGCAGAGGATATGACGGCAAACCGACGGCTATGCCCGGTGGAGGAGGGGTGGGAGGTAGCGGCGCCCTAACCCTAGGTCGCATCGCCGTCGTGGCCAACGGGAGATAGAGAGAGAAGAAAGAGAACACAGCGAGATCTGAGAGGCTGAATCGGACGGGAGCAGGTTAAGCTAGGCTGGCCAGCTCGCGAGCCATTATGAGTCGGCTAGGGCTCGATGAAAGCTTGAGCCGAGCCTTTTCTCCGACTCATAGAATCTGACGAGCCGACTCGAGCTCGACTCGTATTCGGCTAGCTTGGTTCGGCTCGTTTCCGGTCTTGGCCAGACGCCAAAAGCTGGACGTCCGACGGTGAACCTATCGCTCCAGCCGCCATCGCATAGGCGTCGCTGTTTCCGAGTGATCCATTCAAACTTTTCATCCCCCCACGATCCATACTTCATACCCAATACTCCATACCCGATATAGCAGAAAGATACTCCATACTACTCTGATACTGCAAAAACATACTTCATACTACTTTCTTCCATATTACAGGCTTCATACAAAAAATTTCTGGAAACTATTGCACGATCTTTCCTGGATAAAACATCACAATCAGCCAAAAACAGACCAGAATACTCTTTATTGAAGGAGAATATCACAATCGAGGAACACAAACAAATCAACCTTATCCATTTTCCACACAAAAAAAACCTTATCCATAGTGATTAAATAAATAAAATCAACATAAAATTGAAAACTGAGAGAAAGAGAAGCTAAATAAACTCCAAGTTTTCAATACTCCATACATAATTGTGGGAATTGGTTGCAGGGGTATATAGATCTCTTCACCCATTTCTGTTAGTGAGAGCTGTCGTTTTATGTTGGTCTCTTTGCTTCTGTAGAAATGACATTGTATTTGATAAAAAGAAGCTAACCATTTCTTTGCGGGCTCTATTCTTATGTACCAACTGGCTCTTTACCGCAACAGCAGTCATCAACGCAGGAGCAGATGATTATTGGTGCCAAGAAGTTGGGGTCGGCTACCAGGGGATTTATATCCCAGTTTAGATAGCGGTTTTGTAACAAGCTATGTAATTTTTGATTTATTATTTTTATGTAGCATGTACTTGTTTCTGACTTTGTAATAATAAGCTGTGCACATCTTTATCTAAAAATAGTATATAGTTGTACAAGAACTGCTTGCTCTGGTCTACCTAAACTTATTATCCATCTAACATCTAATCCGTCCTAGATCGAGAGGCATACCCACAAGTGCTCTTGTTGTGTCCTAAGCTAATCACACGCCGTGCAAAATCTTTCTCGCGTTGCATTACGAGCCCGATACGTTCTTTTTGTGAGTCTTCGACGAATCTCAGTATCTGCCATGCAAATGAAAAAGCTGATTTATCCGCTTCATCCTCTCAAAGCACACACCAAGATGATGCTTAAATTTCTGCATTGTGTACAACAAAATAAAAAAGGGTGCCCATGAAATTTTGGGTTAGGGTGTATAGAATTCATATATAACTATCAGACTTCTACCGAAAGCTGCCAAGTTTTGGTCCGTGCAGTGTTGGGTCCTGAACCATGGGTTTACTTACATCCCTGCTGCGAAACAACAAATCAGTGGTCCCGTTAGACTAGCATGCACCTTCACGTGTTTGATACTACCACATCATCTAATCGATTAACATATTCAATCGAATATATATACGACCGCGAAAGAGGATTAAGGAGATTACTTACTCCTTGACGTGATGGATGCATGTATTAGCATCTTACTCCTTGTCAACGATGATCCTCTTGGGGAAGGGCTCCTCAAGCACGGGCCACGACTGTTAAAGAAAATCTCTTACTTACAGTGTACTCCAAGAAACTAACCGATTAATCCCGTAGATATTATTGTTAGGGGATTGGTTTAGATCCTAACCTCCTGTTGTACTTATATATCATATGTCTATATAAGCATTAGGCGGATGCCTTTGAGCGCACCGCGCCTAACACAGTTCCTTTCTCATCTACAAAGTTCTTTAACGACTACTTGTCATAATCAAAAGCTAGCGACAAAGTCGATTGGTCATGCTCCTACTCCTGCAAGTGTTCAATCTGCAGAAAAGAAATCCAAACATTTCGTCAACAAAAAGGCCGATGTGCAAACCATGTACTCATCTCATCGCGAGTTCTCGATACCCCTAACCCGCACTGCAATATGCACTGAACAGTGAACATCAAGGCTCTTGTTGCCAGTACAATGACAGATAGAATCTGAAAGAACATGCAATGACAAGGAGCTACTACTTCCACGAAGCTGCATGTCTCTCAACGCATCAACAGGAACACAATTCGCCTACCATATCATCGCGATAATTTTATCAGCGGCGACATTGGCACGCGTCTCCTCCGAGGTCGGGCCATGTGGCGTCCAGGATAGCAACTCGTGTCACGGCCCAACCAAATCATTATCTCACCCAGCTTTTTAGTCCTGCTTCTTTTGCTGTCCGAAATTTATCAGAAAATTAAGCAAATTAACGTGTGGACCTGGCCTAATAACTGCCAAAGTGGAGGGAATACCTTTTAGAAGGGTTCCGATTTAATAATACAATGAAACTGGCTGATATAATACTGCGCATCTGCCGAACAAAATGTTTGCTATATAATCAAGCTACTCATTCCATTCCTTCAATGATTGGGCAATCATCATACTAGTATTGTAATATGAAAAATAAGGACAAGTGCCAAATAATTTTGCTGAAAAAATGGGGCACAAATTGCTTGACAAATACACGTCCAATCCATTTCTTACTCATTTGCCTCAACCACCTGTACACTACCGTTTATATTACATACTATTCTTTTTCCACCACTTTACGTCCCATTTCCATTAAAAAATAAAAGGGGAAATATTTTGAAGTACAGAATAATAACAGCCCACGCTTTTCAATTTCCATCCCTTTTTCCTTTCATGCTAGAATTCCTTCCACCTCTCAGAACCTGACGATCTTGGCCGCGCGCACGACCGGGTTGTCCCTGGCGATGGAGTCCCTCGCCGCGGCCTTGTAGTCGTAGCTGCACCCGTGCCGGTCCGAGTACCGGTGCTCGCCGCAGAACATCTCGCCGCACCGGCACCGGAACCCCGTCAGCCCCACCCGCTTCCGGCAGCTGGAGCACCGGTTCACCGACGTCCTCGCCGCCTTCACCTCCACCGCCGGAGCCCGGTCAACGGGCGGGCATGCCAGCTCCGCCGCCGCCTCCACCGGCGCCGGCCTCGGCCTGTCGACCACCCCCAGCAAAGAAGAAGAAGACGGGGAATGCGGCGACGACGATTTCGACGCCGGGGCGGCCGCGAAGCAGTTCTGGCACAGGTTCTGCGTGGCCGGGTTGCCGGGGAAGCCGCAGCTGTTGGCGCACAGCGTGATGATCTCCGGCGCGCGGAGCTCCGTCGGCTCCTCCTTCTTGTCGCGCTGCGCCATGGTACGCACGAGGCGTTGGTTTGGTCAGAACCGGGAGATCGATCCGTACGTCGTGGTATGAGAGGCTGAGGAGAGGAGAATTTTCTGAATGAAATCGATTTTTGAGGGGAATGGAGGAGAGGGCGGGGTCTTTTTATCGGGTAGGAGACGGTCAGACGGGGGACGCGTCCCCGCGCCGGGTATTATTTCCGGTATTGGCCTCGTGCCCTCGTTGGCGCGGCGCGGGGACGGCAGAAATTGGCGACGCTGCCCTCGGTTTTGGTCAGCGTCGACGCGACGCTGCCCTCGGTCACGGGTGGATTCGTCTCCAAAAAGCGATTGGCCGGTAAATGCACGGCCGTTTAGCCTCTGTGTTCCCTTTAGCGCTCGCAGAAAAGGCCAAGAAAGAAACGTGAGCAACATGCCACTCGTGGCTCGCTGCAGGCCACACGTGTATTCGGGTCACTAGACTGGATCGAGAAAGGAGTTGTGGTTTGTACCCGTAGAGGTGGTGGTGCGTAGGCGCAGGGAGGGGTTGGATGGTCAGTGCTTTTTGTCGAAATATTATTTTTTATCTGAAAATTACAGAAATACTATCAGAGTTAAAAATTTTTTTATAAAAATAGCTTTAATCGTCATATAGAGTGGTGATTGGATTACCAATTAGTCTGCCGATTCATGATGTAATCATCATTCGGGGTGGCAATTAGCTTTATGGCCATTTATAGTGGGTGATAAGTCAGAATCGCCACATCGATTAGTGATATGGCTAATTGTCATTCACGGTGGTGAAAACTCTCCTCCCCTATAAATTGGATCTTTTCCTTCCGTGCATGTTCTCACACCTCTTTTGGTTCTTTCGAAACATTATTTGAGCTTCTGAAGTAGAGAGTTTGAGAGGACAAGAAGTTCGCAGATAGATGGTGACGGAAGTAAGTTCTGCATCATTTTTCTTATTTATATCTTGGTATAATAGGAACATTCCAATCTATAAGATGGTTGTTTCTCACATTTATTTTCGTGCAAATCGTTAGATGTTCCTGATCCTGTTTAGACCAAGCAAATGGGCTATGAAATTCTTAGGGTTATGGTTTATAGAAAGAATCAATCTAAAATTCTTCTGCGCAGATCTGGGAGAAAGTTCATATGTATGTGATTGCATAGCTTTACCAAAATGGGGTCTCCCTGCACTGATCTACAAGCAAGTGCGCAAGCGCATCCAAGAGTTGCACAAGAGGTGGGAGAGGGCGAGTAAGCTTAGCAAACTCCCCGAGACGAGGTTCAAGGAAGACTTATATTATACATGAATGATAACTATTATACATGCATGATGAGACATGTATGTCGGTGGAATTTAATTAGCACTTTAATAGTACGATTGTTTTTGTAAGAAATGACAATGGTTTTACCTTGCTGGCACATTACGAGTGAGGATGCATTGTGTTGCGATGTAGAACCATCCGCCTTCGTGGACGCCGATGGCTATGGAGCAGGAGGCCGCAGGTGTCTTAGCTGTGTAGGATGTGGTGGTCGGCGTGCTCCTTGAGTCACGTAATCCCGGCGACGACGTCACCCAGTACGTGCACCTGAATATGTCTATGATCTTCTTAGTCAACTCTGCGATCCTCGGCACGCTGGAGTAGTACTCGGTGCCAATCGGGAGTCGGTCGAGCATAGCGGTGGCCTCCATGTTTGCCTCTGCCGCCCACTGGCACTGTTTGGCTACTAAGTTACGTGCAAGTAATGACATGAAAAATAATTACTTCGCTTCATTAACCATCAAGTTCAGCATTTCTATTGCGTGGATTAGGTACATGTCTATTGTCTGTCCACCTACGAACTGAGGAGGCCCGCTTCCACAAATAAGGTGGATGCACGTGCGTGACAAGTATCACTGCATGTAAGCCTCGAGCTCGGTAGAGCTGAAGGGTTGCTCCTCAACTCAAACACCGTTCAGAGCATTGGCCTACTAATCCACAAAAGAGGCAACCTATGATGTCCACTTGGTGTTTCTAGTACCTCCTCTTTTACAACTCCACCTGTAGATAAGCAATTACATTATCAACATTTCTTAGAAATAATTTATTTACTTCATGTAAAACACTTTTGAAACTTCACTTTCGTGTGTGTTTCTGTGTCAACTTACTCTACCAGTGGAGATGAGTACATTTGGTGCAAGCGAACTACCTCATGAGATAATGAGGTGAGTGGTCCTCCACAAAGATGTCGAAGACAAGCTTCAACGTGGTCATCCAGTAGATCTCGTCTCGGTGGCACAATATAGACATCCCCATGTGTGGTGCACTTCTCATCCATGCGTCATCGCAATAAGGCTCCCGTATGACACTTTGTGGAGGAATATACTGGAACTGCTCCGTGAAGGAAAAGTAGCAGCCTGAACGTTTGCCTTTGCCCACTGAGGCTATAACACGTAACTAGGAATTTGTTAGTACATATAAGTAACAAACTAATAAGCTGAACTAAAAAAACATGTAACTTACTCGTCTCAGTGTCCACATGGACCCAAAAGTAGGTCCATCCTTGGGCAACTTAGGTCCACATCCACGATAGAAATCAGGGTCGTAAGGTGAGTCATCCACCCAAGGTCGTCTTATTGGGAAATACTCGAATGACCACAACTGAAGAAGAAGCGGAGAACCCAGTAGATTTACATTGAGGCCCTTCCTCTTGCACGCGGAGTAGAGTGCTCATTAAGTGTATGCAAGCACACCTGACCCCCAACACCTTACCAAAATCTAATCTTGTGCGTCAGCATCTATGGTCTGTTGTCAGTGAGCGTCCACACTTCTCCATAGACACTGGTGAACATCACGTACGCCTTCCAGTACACGGTTGAGTTGGTACATCTCTAGATCTCCGTCAAATCTCTGCTCGAGGTTGTCAAGCTAAAAGAAATGTTAGATTAGAATAATATACTTTAAATCAACACACAATTGAACCGTGTACCTCAAACTGACGGAGCCGCATTAACCTTGTACCGTGCTTCTGGCCTGCCTTGACCACCTCAACTGGTGGTGCACCCGGGGGTAGTGCGGGTGCAAACCTATCTTGAAGTGACTGATGCCAACTGATAGAAGGCTCGAGCACACCGACTTGAAAAGTAAATTCTTGAGTAATCTACTCGGTGGAAACTCCAAAGCCACTCTTCTACTTCAAACAAGGCCTCGAACCTGCGCTGCACAATTCATATGCATCTGGCTTTGTGCATTTGCCCCTTCTTAAGCTTTTTCTCCATGTACATCATAGTCTTAGCACAATAAGCCATTCCACTGAATTTTTCCATATGCAAGACAGCATTTGCATGCATCTCCTGAAATTAGCTCATTGTGTTGTGCAATGATCCCTCGACAATGACCACTAAGGGTAAACCGTGCAACCCTCTGAGAACAAAATTATACACCTCAACAAGATTGATAGTCATGATGCCATATTTAGCACCGCTAGTGTCATGGAGTAGCAACCACTGCTCTAGTGGCTCCTTATTGATACAATCTTAGAAACACTTGACTATATTTGAAATCTTTCTCCTAATGTTTGGATCGTCAAATCCAGGAAGATCACAAAGCATGTGTGTTTTCTCCTCAAAGTTTCGTTCTCTCACCTCCTTCTTCATAAACTCATCAAGCCTCCTCCAGTATTCATCAAACTTTCTCAACTGGTTCTACTTGAATAATGTTTTGAACATATTAATCAAGGGCTTGCTCTTTAATTAGAAATTGGTTGCTAGATGGCACATGCACCACTAACTCCTGATGTCAGATCAATGTTGATTTTCCGACAGCTCCTTGCCCTCGCGTGTCTTCGCTAAGCCTAACTAAAGATTGCAAATTTCAAGAGCAGTCTGGCATGCCGGTCATGAATAACACAAACATCGGGACGGTCCATAACAACTCTTGCTTTGAGACTAACTAAGAACCACAATTAGTTCTCGTAGTTCTCACAGTCAGCAAAGGCCATTGTCCCAGTAGCCGTAAAGATTTTCCTCTTCATCTTTCCTATCATGAAAGTCTCATCAATACAAATCATCGGACAACAATATCTAAAAGCTTTGGCGCAAGCGTCAAATGACCAGAAAGCACCATTGTACAATATTTTTCGAGGCATGTCCGGAGATAGTCATTCCAGATGAGAAACATATGTTTCATCATTCCTTTCTCTAAGTGTGTCAAATAGATAAGGAAGATTCTCATAACAATTTATAAATGTTTCAAACGCTGACTAATGCTAGCTGCTTAGCTCCCATGCCATGGAGTAAGTTATGTTGTACTAGTACTTGCTTTCTATACATGTTTGTATAAAGTTTGTTGGTACGCAAATATTCTGCACTATCTCATGATACATCAACCCAGTAACAAGCTCTGCACTAATATTCTGAATCAGGAACACCACTTATGATATATAGGTGCAGCATCATCCCTCTTATGACCCGGTTCACTTCATACTTCTCCACGGATGCATGCATATAGTCCTCACAACCAAGAGACTTAAACTTAACAGAATACTGATCTTTGCTATTTTCTTCACTCAAAATATCCTCTGTGTCGACATCGCCCAGACCTTCATAGCCTCCTTAACTTCTTTCTTCATACCATACATTGCACCCTGAAAAATCTCATTCCGCTTGTATGGAAAAGTAGGATCATTTGCATGGTAAAAGAAAACATTCATGGCCGTAGACATGTCTTGGTTCCACATACTAGGCATTGGAGCATCTACTCGATCATTCTCGGCTTCATCCTCTTCGCTACTATCATCTTCGAAATCCATTTGTTCCTCTCTACCAATAACAACATCACTCTGTGTTCTACAATATCTCCGAACATATCTTCCCCTCGTCCACGAACTAATCAGGTATTCATTAGCAGAAGGAGCAGAAGGAGGAACATCCTCCTCTATAATATCATTTTCAACTACAACCTCTTCCTCTGCCGATGTGTTGCTCTGTCCAACTTCATTAGCTCTCACTTGTTGAGCTAACACCTCCTTTGCTATCTCCTAGACAAACAACTAATGCGAACCATTGTGCGCCTTACTTGCTCTCAACCAAGCCCACCAATCGTTGGACAAATTGAGCGGGACTTGAGCGGGAACAAGTCCCACTGGATGTCCGTGCAAGACATGCTGAAGTATGCCTACACGGTTACATTACACATTTTCGGATCAAGATCAAAGGTTCGTGATAACCACTCTTGCACACTATCAATATAGTATTTTTCTGGATCTTGTATAGATAATTTGCATTGTTGGAAGCTACTAAGATCGACAAAACCAGACTCATCTATGTGGATCTCACCAACGCTATAGTAAACTATGAATTTAACTAGTTCACACATTCCTGTCATCCAAAACATAATATCTTAGACTAAACAAGCTGCTAAAAATTCCACGATAGTCCCTCGTGCAAATAAATAATCTACTCTATTTTTACATATAGTACAAATCACTACGTTTAACAATAAATATATTAATTTACATACATAAAAAATACATATATCTACAAACAAAAACATAATGTATATTGAAAAGCATAGAAAATGTGGTAGTTCTACCTTTAAATAGCTAGTACCCGTGGAAAAACTAGTCTATTTATACATCTACAAATTTCTACCATATCTACTCTATTTCTAATAATACAATATATTTACACCTAACCATATATCTAGTTTATTTGTAGATCTACAAATTCCTACGATATGTTTTATATTTCTAATACTATCCTACATTTACACATGATCCTTTCCATATCTACAAATTAGTAATATATGTACTCTACTTCTAATACTACCTTGAATTTACACCTAATCCTAAATCTACTACTAAATATATCCCTAATCTACCCTAAAAGTGAAAACTAGCTATAATATAGAGAGAAAGGTGGGAAATCTTACCTCTAACAAGCAGCCGACACCCCCAAACGCCCTCCCTCTCTATCTCCACCACCCTTTGTCTGTGCTTCTTCTCAGGTGGCAACGTGCGGGCGTTTATATAGGTTAGCCCCAATCGTCACTTTATGTGGCGATAGTGCCACATGTGCGACCATTGGGCTGGGTTGGCAGGGCGGTGGGGTGGTAGTTACTGCAATCGCCAGTCCACATGACGATTAGTAATTATTGCCAAATTGTGTCGCAGTAGCCTTAAAATCATTATTGCGTCTAGTGTTTAGATCCGATCATTGTTCCGAGAGGCAGTTGAAGTTATTTTTGTAAAAAATTTAAGTAAAAGAATAATATTTCAACAAAAGGCATAGGATGGTCAGGTGATGCGGTGCTCTGAAGACATGGATGGGGAGGTCGTGTGAGACGTGTCATGTGCTGGTTGGCCTGGCCCGGCAGTGTGTTGGGTGGGTGCCAGTGCACCTGGACCTAGACAAGTAGCCGCCGCCCGAAGCTGACCAAAGGAACTGCGCAACAGGCCGAAATACAGCAGAAAATTGAAAGAAAACCAGACGAAACCATCGTCACGCACCGCCATCTAGGCTCGGGCTGGAGCTTGGAAGGCGTCGTCGCGCCTTCCATTCACCGCACGTTCTGCCCAAGGCCCCGATTTGAAATTAAGCTAGCTCCCCATTTCTTTCCACGTCTGAGCTGTCTGGATTAGCACGACCGTTCATTTCCTTCCGCTCTCCCTCCTAAGTCACTGTCTACACACACACTCTCTCTATCCCTCTTCTTCCTAATAGTACCAAATTGCTGAACGAGAATACTAGATTATGTGTCCTCTATGATCCAATTTGCATGTCGACACGGTAAATTCGTGGACCCGTTTGTTCCAATCACACGGCCGTGCCATTTTTCCTACGCATCACGGCTAGCTGTTGGCCATTTTTAAACATAAAATTACGGCTCCATTAACTGGTCAGATGCGGAACTCATCAGTAGCTCACGGTGGCCAGTCAGGAATGGACAAGCCAACAGGAGCGGACCGGATAAGCAGATTCTCTCACCTCGGGGAGGAAAAGACGTCGGAACAGCAGCCGCACGACACGAACTAACTCTCCCCAGGTCGTGCCGCAGCCGCCGCACACAACTCCCTACCGCCCGATCAAAAAATGATTTGTTATGCGAGGAGAAATTTGTGCCACTCATCTGCGAGGCAGGCAGGCTGATTAATCGCTAATCCGGAGTGGCTAACTAACTGCCGAGGTCGGGAGATGGCTTAAATGTGCACGTTGCCGACAACGAGTCGACCGTCCTGCAGCACCTCCCGACTGACCACCAGCCAACTCAATCGATGTTTCTCTACATCGTAGATTGGTTCGTTACATCATTAGGTTTGGTATGACCTTAGCTTAATTTAACAAAGTGCCGGTGACAATACTAATGCAAGGCTGGCCCATGAGGATGAGGACGTGTATCGCTCGAGTGGCTGACACGTCAAAAACAGCTAGGTCGATTGTATTCTCTTTCAGGCAGTCTGTATCGACGAATAATGATCCTAACCTCGAAAGCATGACAACCAAGACCATCACTGAAATATTATTTGGACCGTTAATCATGTGACACGTCACCAAGTTGTACATGCCACTAGGAAATAGATCAAATCAGATGGTTGGGGCGGAATAGATGGTAAATGATACTCCCTCTGATTTATAATATAAGTAGTTTTACGTTTGAGCTCAAGAATTAAGGAGGAATTAGTTAATGTACCAAATGACACTATTATCCTTGTTCTCTCATGCAATAAATAATCTAGGATATGCAAACATGAGAAAAGAGCTCATTAACTATAACAATTAAAGAGGGGTAGATTAGGAAAAAACTGACATAAATGGGCATTGGAGTCCTAGAACTACTTTTATTTTAATAAACCTCTTGAATCCTAAAACTACTTATATTATGAATCAGAGGGAGTACTGGATAGCTATGCTAGAAAGTTTTTGAAGAAACAGCCTTGCCACTAGTTCTTCAAAGAAGAAGAAAATAACCGAGAAGAGTAGATACAATACCAATTGCACGAGAAAGCGGCAGCCAAAAGAAAACGAGAAAGGCCACCCAAACGGCTCATTGTCTAGCTGAGCTAGACCTATGAAACCGGTCGATAACGCGTAAAACCAAAACCGACCAAGCCTTTTGCGCATAGCCAACTAGCACCACCAACTCCGTATGATTAGTGTTATCGTCGTCGTTCATCACACTCACGATCAGATAGATCCGACTTCACAATTACATGCCTCGCTTCACTACATATTGCCCACCGTCTCAAGTCTATGCCCAGCAAGCCATCGTTGTCTTGAGCATACCATCACTGGTCAAAAAGCGGAACACACTAGGCGCCTCAACGGCCAGCACCACCCACCTACAAGGATGTTGGCCACACCATCGATCAATCTACCAGCCGCATGCCCCATCAAATTGCCGACCGCTCCGCTAGCCAACACAATTGACTACCCACCACACCGTCCTGAACACCATCCACACCAGCCCATCCACATCCCCCCTCGAGGGAGGCTAGATCCAACAAAAAGAAAGCAAATCTAACCCACACAAGAAGGGAAGGAAGAGACAAACGAATTTGAGGAGCAGGGCATTGCAAGGAGTCCCAAATGGCAGTTGGACCGACTGTCAGGCACAGTAGCACATCTGCTGCTGCTCTAGCCGCTGCCTGCACTGATGCTCTGGGCAAGCCATGGCCAACGCCAGCCGATACAAACACCACGACACGCAAACATCACAACTACCCCTCCAACAATGCCTCTCAGGGCCACCACCCTACAACTCGAGGCCACCACATCGCAGCTAAAGCTACTGCCAACGACCGACGACTATCTAGATCTAGATCTGGCATGGCCTAACAGCTGTGAACCACTGCCGCAGTCAACTGCCCTCACACATATCCTCGACGGCCTCATGCTGGCAATGCGTTGTAGCCCTCTGTGGCACTCGATGTCCAACCAACATGACCCCTTAATCTGGGGCAGCCATATCTGGGGAGCCCACCAGTGGCCCACTCAGCTCGGCCTCTCCACCAATGGTCGCATCAGCCACACCATGCCGCCTCATTCGGAGCAATGCCACAGGACCATGCGACAACACCTCGGATAGCCACCTCTAAGGTTGTGTTTAGTTCTGATTAAGATAACTAGGTTAGTTAACCTTAACCCGGATCGGTTAGCTTAACCTCGATTTTTCCTTTGGCAACTAACCGGTTAACCCAAATTATTGTTTGCTGGGTTAGGGGGTTAGCAGTAAAAAAATGAATGTAAGAGAGTTGATTGTATTGGATTAAGTTAATCTACATTTTTAGTGGGTTAGTTTAATCCTGAATTAGAAGGGTTAAATGATTTTAATCTTGTTAACTTAACCCTGTTTAACTTAGTATTTTTTTGGGTTAAAACCATAACCTACCCTTTAACCCTGAATGAAACAGATCCTAGAGGAAGATCCAAAATGCCCAAGAGTAAACTGCCTCCGTTGGAAGTGGGCCCCGGTCGCCAAGGAGGGGTGGGGGTATGTCCTCTAAGGTTAGGTGTCACCCCGGCGTCACCTCTAGGGAACGACACGGGAGGCTAGGAGGGGGTTGGTTTGTTCTGCAAGTCATCCTAGAAAGTACAGACATCTTTCGCACTGATGTAAGTGCTACTTTCTCTTAGACAGGATGATGTTTGTTGTATGTGTACATGTTTTACAGTTATTGATTTACTATAGTAGATACAACGATTCTAAGAAGCCACAACCGGTTAATATGGAAGTCCACCTGCCACTGTCTTCATCATGGCTAAGAGGGTATCTACAAAGATAGTCAGTCGTTGACTCTTTGACTCCTTTATGTTATTTAAAGTTGATACTAGAATAACTTATATAATGTTGACTCTATATGAAGAGTTAGTATTAAATGCAGTAGCCTACAAAAATAACAAGGTTGACTCTATAACTTTTATTCTTCATAAAGCTTGACTCTTTACAAAGAGTCAATTTTATACTCTCTTCCTTATCTCTTCTCCACGTTAGCAATTTATTCTATGTGGTAGGATGAAGAGTCAGCTGACGTCACGCCTTTGTAGATGACCTAACATGTTTCACACATGTGTGATCATCGACATGGCTTGCTCCGAGCCACTTAGGGCATCTATAAAGATCTGACGTCAGCCGAATCTTTATCCTGCCACATAGGATAATTATTGATGTTGAGAAGAGAGGAGGAGAGAAAATAAAACTGACTCTTCGTGAGTCAGATTCTATAAAGAATAAAAACCTTAAGAGTCAGTCTTATTAACTTTATACATTACTGTATTAATACCAATTGTCTGTGTAGAGTTAGTTTAAAAGATAATCTATTATATAAATTATTTTTAATATCGATTTGAAGCGGAGGCTAAAGAATCCTGACTCTGGCTTCGCAAATGCCCCTCCCAACACGGGACACACAACAGGAAAGCACGCGTCAGTGCGTCAACCTCACTAGCTACTACTTAATTCTAACAATTTGACTCTTGGGATAAAGTCGAAATGCTTGGCGCAGCTGTTGGCCGCCATGCACTCGATTTCGAACTGAACATTTGGAATGGCAGCTGTTAAGCATATGAAAACGTAGATTACATGACCGGAACAGCTGCACTCATGGCACAAATACGTCCTTGTCTGCAGGGAAAATTACGGAGTCCCAACTAGCCAAACGGCCAAGCCTCCTGTTTTCCCCTGCAGTTTCAGGCTCCGTACCAAAAATTCTTTTCAGTTCAGAATTTGTATAGAACTTATCCAGATTAATAAGATATCGAGCTAGGTGTGCACAGTTTCCACTTTTCAGTATAGTTTGTCATACAAACTAGACTATCAAAACGTGTCCAGCAAACCTGGAATCAAGCAATATTCAGAATTCCCACTTTTTATTCACCTTTAGTATTTACATATCACCAAAGCTAGCTTGTGCACACCAAGCACTGCCAAGCGCGAGGATTTCCAAGAACCGCGCTTTGATCATGTAAAATGTTCAGCTTCTACCTCGGCCAGAGAGAGTCCTGGTCGGCAAGTGCAATGCCTTCGCAGATCCTCTCGACGACATCCCTCCCCTTGGCCGCATTCTGCAGGAAACTCTCCGCGCACCGCCGCTCCACCACCTCGGCCACCTTGGCCGACACGGCCGCGAGCGGCGCGCACCGGATGATCGTCTCCTGCGTGAACAGCGTCCACTCGTCCGGCCGGTCCGGGTGGGGCCTGTAGCTGCACCGCTCCTCCACATCCACGAGCCGCCGGAAGGTGGCGTTGCGGGAGACCACCTGCATGGCGCGCGCGGGGGCGTCCACGGAGGTGCGCTCGACGCAGAGCACGACGTCGCCAGCGCCTGCGCTGGCGGCGAGGCGGCGGATGAGGAAGGGGAGCGGCGCGGTGGGCCGCCCCGCGATGGCGCGCACGGCGTCGAGGCGGCCGGCGCGCGGGTCGACGTGGCGGGACAGCGTCTGCACGTCGAGGATGTGCGAGAGCGCGGAGGGTTCGGTGAACTTGCGCCACGCCGCGGCGGTGACGCGGTGCCAGGGGTGGCGGTACACGTGCTCCTGCGTGTACGAGACCACCATGCCGTGCCACGACGAGGTCCAAGGGTGCGAATGGGCAGCAAGATAGAGAGAGCGATGGGGGCGGAGCCGTGGAGGGATCTGGGTGGAACAGCAACTGCAAGGAAGGGGAAATGTGCAGATCAGGAGAGGAATATTCGGTTTTTTTTTAGGGGAAGGAGGAGAGGAATATTCGTATTTCGCGCGGAATTAAACCTGGCCCGTCTCAGTTTTCTTCTTCTTGGGCATGAGCCTGGTTGACATGTTTGGGCTCAATTTAGTTGGGTCCCATGCAGCCATGCAGGTTGCAGCCTTACATTGGAAACTCGCAACTTCGGAAGCGGGTTGTGGTTATTTATTCAGGATATCCAATAAGCCAATAAATAAGAAGGTTTTCTCTGTCCGGAAGGCCAGATATAAAACGTGACATCAGTCGACTCTTCCTTCTATCACCTATAAGATTACTACTCATGTGGAGGATAGATGAGATGAGAGCATAGCCACCCTACAAAGATTCCGTGAGTAAGGTGTCGAAGCTGTAGTCTTCAAGCTTTTTCACGTTATTCAAGCCAGACCTCGTAAATAGAGATGATATATTTACTGATATTGGAGCACACGTTTTTTAGATAATAGAAGATAAATTTTTCTGGTCTCTGTACACAGCTAAATATTAAGCACACATATAAACCTATAAAGCTATCTAGCCAAATACTCTTAGGTAATCACGTCTATGCATTACAGCATGCAATCTTGATTAATTATTTCTAGATCGCCTAGTTACGTGGCCTTTAAAGCTCTCATGTCAAAAGAAATACTCCGCTAAATACTGTAATCGCGAAACGCACAGGTTTTGCCAATATTTAAAGAAGAACCGTAGTATTCGTAAACTCTGGTATTTCATGGCTTCAACTTCAAAAACTGCGATTTTGAAAACCGTGGTTTTTGACATACTTCGCATCCAAACAAGACCTGACTTGAAACATTTCTGGAAACAGTAGGGTTGTGTCTAAGATCAGCAGCAAACAAATAGTCGAAACAACAGTGAGAACAGATATACCACACACTGAGGCACCAGATACACATTGAGGAACTGTTTGGAACGGGAAAAAACATAATATTTTCACAGGAAATAGTTTAATTCCCGCAAGATTTCGGGAATATCCCACATTCCAATCAGAGACTGAAAGCCAGATCAAAAATGTACCCAGAGTTGGTTCAGGTTCCAGGTTAACTTTCATGATTTCAGGTCAACTCATGAATCACCTCCATAAGCTTGAGGGCCTCTTTAGAATGAAGGGGTACAAAGGTGTTATCTAGGAATCCCATCATATAGATTATTTATAATATAGGGTGTTTGGTTTAAAGGAAAGGGAAGGATCCTTGAAATAAATGAATGGTACCCTTCCATGAGAATTTCGGAGGAATCCAAACATCCGCTGGTATCTCTTGGTATCCTTTATTAACACATAAACAACAGGGATTCTCACCCATGTGCAGTAAGTTTAAATACTGCTGGTATCTTTTATCAACACATTTCACAAAAGAATTACCACTTATCTGTCGTGATACAGATATGCGTACAATTGCTGTTCATATTCAGTTGGTTCTGCTACTAAACATCAAGCGACTGCCAGTCATGGACTGACAACCTGTCGATAGTTGACGGTCGGAACAGGAGCGGGTTAACTTCCCACCCTTTCAGGCTTCCTCTTAACCATCTCATCCTGACATTGTCGACCTCCAGGCTGGAGATGTGCTCCAGCATCATACCACCGGTCCTGTGCTTCACCATCTCCTGGCATCCGGGCCAGTAATCATACAAGCCCCCAGTGTAGTTTGTCCATCTCTTGTAGCTCAGGTCGACGTTCTTGAACTTCAGGTTGCGAAGCAGGCCATGCCTCGATCCAGCCAGGAAAACTCCGATTTCTGATACCGATGAGATGTTGATGAAACGAACATCTGAAATGGTGCCTTCCTTGGAATCAGGGTGCGTTGGACAGGTAGTGATGTAGATGGGTTCAGCGCTCCCCCACCATGAAGGATGGTAGTACCTGGTGCGCATTTTGATGTTCGAAAACACCACATCACTCACGTTCCCTACAAAATGATGTAATCCAAATTCCCGCGGGGGGTGAGTCTTAAAGCAATCCACTCCTGAAGGCACTCATAGATCAATGTAGAAGATATGGTCACTGCTGAATAAAATTTCAAGGTACCAAAGCAGTTACAACATTATGCAAAAGCAAGTGCAAGTACAAGTACAACATGAGGTTGACTCAAAAACTGTCCCTCAAAACTTGTTTAAGAAGTTCTCGCTCTTCCGCAAAGCCTAGAAGTTGCAAGCAGAAATCTAGCTTATTTTAGGCAAAAATAGTAGCTTTCTTGAATAAGATGTTCGGTTCAGTTATACCACCTAATAGTATGACGGTTCACTGACAATTGCAAGCATAAGTCAGTACCTCCATCCCGGATCTGCATTCCATGTCCTCGACGTGAATCAACCATAGTTATGCTGTCGAAGGACAGCCTCTCGAATTTGAAATAGCTTGCGCTTCCGAACTTGATAGCACAAGATTTAGTCCGGATCCAGCAGTTTGTCACCGTCAAGTTGTAAACAGGCCCTGTGCTATACTTCGGGCAGATCGCATCATCTCCGCTGTCTATGTGGGAATCAGTGACGATTGTGTTGTTTGAATCCTCGATGTCGATCCCGTCATTGTTGGGAGTCAAAAATTCCCCGTATATAGACATTGCTGATCACAGAGTTGTCACACCTGACAAGATGCAGACTGCAGAGAACGCAAGCATATCAAGTCACACCTGACATAATCTTGCTATGTCTACCTAAATGTCTATCAGTCTCTAGTCAACCTCTAATAAGTAACAGCCAATAACAACAACCACGACCAGAGCTAGCAATCATGGGATTCTTGTAGCATGGATTGCACAATAATCACACGCAAGCTGCTCTGAGCTGCTCGGTTTTTGCAATTGGATCGGAGTTCATGTCGCCGTCGGAAGATGATGTGGTGCGAGAGAGGGGTTTGTTGCGAACGGGGTGACCGGGTAAGCTGCTGACCGGGAGGAAATTGGACCGGTTGTTCGGAGCAACCGGAGTTTTGACTCGCTTAGTTTTGACTCGCTTGAGCTTGTTCCACATATCGATCTCAAATCTGCTGTTCGAATAGTACGGACTGCAGGATGTTTTAAGATTTTTTTGGTATTTTTTTTTCTAGTTAAATAAATCCTGGCCGTTAGCCACAGTGGATGCTATACCATTTGGACTAGCCACTCGCTACTAATATAATGGTGTTTATTGCAAACAGAGATAATGTTGTGCTACGAGTATGCAAATACACAATTAGCATAGGATGAAAATCGTAACATATGAGTTGTGAACTTAAAGAGGATCTCTAATGAACCACATAATAATCTTTATTTCTATAAAGATGTCAATCGGTGGTAATAGTTTTATATGTTGACGATTAAAATCTTAATAGATATCCTCTTCATCCACCTACTCAAAATTTAAAAATTTAAAATTGCTCAAGGTGCTACTTCTTGCAAACCTAAGCCGAAGCTCAATCAAGAGCTCAGACGAAACCGAGGACGTGGCATGGAACACGGCAACAATAATTCGACATGCTCAGTAATCTAATTTATTTATTTGTAGCAATACATGGGTACTTGACTAGTAAAATATAATGTGTCAAACTTCATTCTATGTGTATGACTGCATATCGCCGAGGGATCCAAGAAGAGTAGTAAAGGGACATGCCATCTCACAAAAAGAGGAGAACGGCGACAGCGTCTCTACGATTGGAGGAGGAAAGATGGATGGGAGGAGAAGAGACGAACAGGGCTTGGGGTAGTCGGAGACCGTCTCGCCTCAAGGAAGAAAGGTTACAAAGCAGTAGCACCTCTAGTCTTTACGGCGAGGAGGTGACTGGGCCTGTTTGTTTGGCAGACTTTTGGCTAAAAGCAGATAAATAGATATTTTTCTGGCTTCGAAGTCAAAGTTCAAAAGCCAAAAAAAAGCCTAAACACTCGCACGGGTGGATTCGAACGTAGGAATCGCCGACGTAACAGGCCTCTAACCACATGGGCCGTAGCCCGACAGTAACTATGCACGGAACAGGCACATCAGAAGCCCAGCGCGTTCCCCTCCGTCTCTCATCTCGGCCCTCGTCATCTTCCTCGTCTCCATCCGCAATTCCGGCGTCGCTGTTGTGCGCGAACCGACGAATCCCCTCCCCTCCGGCTCTGCCTCTTCCAGCCTTCCACTAACCCTTCCTCTTCTTCTCCCGTTCCCGCTCCATCCAAGGAGCGACACTTCGTACTTACCACCTCAATTCGCGCAGCCAATCTCTTCCCGGGACTCTTTCTTGCAGCGTACATCTTCCCTGTCCGATTCGCTCGATCGGAAGACCGAGTTCTGAAGGTGCAAATCTTCTATTCCCTCAGCTTGCTGCGATTAATTTGGATTGTCACCTCGGTTCCTTGTTCCGTGTAAGAAATCTAGTAGATTAGTAGGTGCATTCCCGCTTGTTAACTTGAAGCATAGATTGTTCTTGCCCTGCAGTGTCAGGGATTTAGGGTTTATGTGGGTTGTGGACTCGTGGATACATAAACAACAGTGTGGCTGGTGGCTAGATGATGTTATTGACTTTGTGGTTGCCAATTACCATAACTATGTGCCGATAGGAAGGGTCTTGGTAGCATGAAGCTGTGCTTTGTGGACAAGATATGGATTTGAATAATGTGAAATTCTTTTTTTAGGGGGAATAAGAATAATCTGAAATTCTGAATGTAAAATGGCTCTCTGTTGACTTGAGTGCTCGTGCTTGAAATGTTTAGGATTTGGGAGGGGATGTTCTTTGTAGCATATTCTGAGAAAGGATAGCATGAATTCTCTGTACAAGTGGGAGCAAGAAGAAGAAGAAGAAGGGGAGAGAGAGAGAGAGAGAGAGAGAGAGAGAGTAATTTGCATTTGTTCTAGTGGGTGTGTGCTTAATATCAGTACATAATTTGCTGTATTCAGATCGAAATCTTCCCGCTGTTGTTTTTTCAAAGCTAAAAAAGTGTGGCAATTTGCTAAAGATTGATGCCATCAACGGATTTTATGCATGCTATCTCCTGCTTGTGTAGTTTTTTACCTAGCATGCACATTTCCTGGTTGTATCATCTGTAGATGTGTTGAAATAGAATTTAATCTTCTTAAACTGATGCTGCTATTTACCTGGAGCATGTCACAGGTCTAGGCTAAGGTAGATTTTCTACTGTAGCAGGCTGTCCTAATATTATTGGAGATTGAAACAATGGTCTCATGTCCCACTAATTCTTAATTTTGGTTCTCCAAATATGTTTTTCAGTTTATACCTACGTGAAGCAGATGCTGATCTACTCACCTACTGTATGTTTGCAACGCTGTACTTATATCATGTATTCTCAGCCTAGTCAGTTACAAGGAGGGTTGGCACAGACCATGGCCTTGTGGAAGTATTCTCGTTCACAACCAGTCAGCTATCATGCAAATATGGGTTTAGTTGGTTTTCCTCCTAAGCAGAATATAAAATCATCTTCTCTGCAAAATGCGACATGCTTTGTCTGTTTGGGGCGACGGCCTCAACGTAGATTAACGAGAGATCATATCCTAAATGCAAAGCTTGATATGACCTCACATCACATGTTCTCTAGTATTAGCTGGAATGCTAGAAGTGTAGCACAGAAAATAGGAGGTGCAGGCACTGGATTTTGCTTAAGCATTGCAGTTTCTGGGATGGAAAATGCTGATGGTCCTGTGGATAATAACATTCATACCACCCAAACTTCCGAGCCATCCACTAGTTCTGCTCATGGGAAGAAAGTTCACACAGACTATTCTGTCACTGGTGAGAGCGAGGAACATTTTGTTTCTATATACAATATGCACAACTTGTGATTGCTTCACATGGGACTTGCAGGCATTCCTGGAGATGGAAGATGCTTGTTCCGTTCTGTCGCTCATGGTGCATGCATTAGGTCAGGGAAACCCATACCTAATGAGGATCTTCAGAGAAAGCTGGCTGATGATTTAAGAACAGTGGTATGTATATTTTGTTCTGCTAAGGTTTCATACTAAACACTGAAGCAAGTTTTATCAGTGAGTTGCCCCATCATCTGAAATTCCTATATAAACTTTGCTGTTGTTTAGGTTGCTGACGAGTTCATCAAGAGACGGACAGAGACTGAATGGTGTTCCTCGTCATGCTGTTATTCTTTCTCTAAAATAATGTTGAGCTATACATGCTCATCCTTTGATGTAACATCGCTTTGCAGGTTTATTGAGGGAGACTTCAATGCATATGTATCTCAGATTAGGAAGCCACATGTGTGGGGAGGCGAGCCAGAATTATTCATGGCTTCGCACGTTCTTCAGTGAGTAATTGGACTATTTTTCTCCTAAGAAAGCATTTAAATATAGGTATTAGCCATGATCTCTGAATATTTTCGTACTGTTTGCTATTTAGCTGAACCTTACGTTGGTGCAGTATCCTAATAGAGCACTTGTATTGTTTAGTCATATCTATGTAGAACTTATGGAATAAGTTGGTGTCACTTTTACCTTTTTTTAGTCAATAATAGTCAATAGAGCAAAACTTAAGTCGGTGTGGTTTAAGGCTACTTGTTCTGGGCTGTGTCTGGCTTGACCTTGTTTCTTCTTTTGCTTCTTTATTTCGTTGTATCTGTACTCCCAGGTGCTGTGTCTGGTTTTTTGTTTTCACCTGAAAACAGAGGCCGGAGATGCATCGCTCCATTATAGAAAAGAAGTAATGAGTGATGGTTCAGTTGTCATGTCGACAAGAATCTATTACTGTAGTTCAAAATAGATACTGGACATTGTCATTTGTAGGTTGTATTTTTTTAATTTGGCCATTCTTTGCAACGATTAAGTACCAAAGCACTAAGAATATCATTACTGTGTTGTCAGGATGGCGATCACTGTTTACATGCATGATGAAGAAGCAGGTGGTTTGATAGCTATTGCCGAGTATGGCCAAGAATACGGGAAAGAAGATCCTATCCAAGTTCTTTATCATGGTTATGGCCATTATGATGCTCTGCAGATACCAGGAAAGAGTGATCCGAGGTCAAGATTGTAACATCTGGAGCTCATAATCACATGGTAAGTTTTGCGACTGTCTTCTATCCTTCTTTCGTGATATTTATACTGTCCAAGTGCAGTCATAATTATTGAGCTAGCATAACACACATCACGTGGCCATTTTTGTACCAGTATGTGCCCCTCCCCCTCCCATCGCGTGGTGGCGACCGTTCTGGCAGCGCTGCCCACCGCTGCCAGATCTGCCGGTAAACCCACCTCCAATCCCGTCCACCCAAATCAGCTCCTCTCCCCATATCTATGGTTCCCCGTCCAACACGCCCAAGCGCCTATCGTGGAATTCAGCAGAGGCGATGAAGACGAGGTCGACCTTGAGCCCAGCCTGCCGAGGAGAGCGCGTGGTTCCATCTTGGGCCAGGCTGCGGAGTGCAACGCTGCAGCCGAACGGCACGATGCTCTGGCATTTACTATGGCCCATCGACCTCTTGCTCAAGTCTTGATGGTAGCAGCTACAGTTGCAAACTCCACGCAACACTTATTGCTCCTTGGTGCGGAAGAGGTGCGCTGCCCACACCTCACGTCGGTATTTGTCTTGAGCCAAATGCCAAGATCTTACACTGCTGTGGTGTGTGATGGAGAAAATCTTGCTAGCCGTCCCCCTCTCAGTGCCTCTCTCGAGGAGTGGCAAGACGTCAAATCGCGATTTTGGTGGAGGAAACACCTGAAGAAGAGAAGCTTCAACAGCCAGAGTTATGAGTGGCCAAGAAATGCCTTCTTAAGCAAGCTCTAAGGGAAGTGTTTCCGCTGCCTTAGCACGAACCATCTTGCCGCGCGCTGCCGTGAACCCCATCGCTGCTGGTGCTGTCACTAGAACGAGCACATCGCCCACTCCTACCCCCAAGGTGTTGAAACACTTGCCCTGCCCCCACCCACCCCTGCGTCACTCGTGTGAGCGATCTCTGGGGTGTTTCAGGCGCCGTGCTTCAAGTGGCGCATCATGACTCAGGTGAAGGCCGGGCTCTACTCGCTGGAGAAGCTTGTATCGACCCACTGGTTGGTGCTGCGTGTGGTGGACAGCACGCTAGGCCGCCTTCCCCTGCAGTGGGAGGGCCCTTGCTGCTGTAGGCCCACGCCATGCCAGCCATCTCGCCTGGGCCCTCCCCTGCTCTAGGCCTGGCGAGCCTCACTTCTCCAAAGACTGGCCAAGAGATGTGGAGGTACAGGGAGGCACCGCCTAGCCAAACGCTTGAACCATTGGTGCCACTGGCATCGGAGGCCTTTGAGCCGGTGTCTTAGGCGCTAGGAGAGACCGTAGGCTCCGTTGGCGCTAGGTCCGTAGGCTGTTGTGGCTGCAACGGCACTTGATGAAAGCGATGGTGAGGTGGAGTCCGTTACAGACAGCTGCACTATAGGGGCGTTCATCTGGGGCATCTCTAGGAAGCTGTCGTAATCTCTACTCGCCACCCTAATGAAGGACAATGGTGGGGGAAGGGAAAGCAAGTACCTGCTCACCGCATCAGAGCTGCGACAAAGCTCGAGGCTGGAGCGGACGCCGAAGGAGGCGACCATGGAGAAGGCAGCGCAGGAGCTCCTTGCTCGAAAGCTGGGGCTACTAGCCCCGACGAGCCTTTTGACGACAGGGCGTTCCGCCGCTACCAGCAGCTCTTCGATGTTATCCCCGATGGCTACCCGCGGCATCTAGGGGCTGGTGAAGGTGGTGAAGAAGGCGAAGAGGGTTGGAGTTCTATCATAGCCAAGCATGTCGACGAAGGGCGCCGAGATGGCAATCGTGGCATAGGGCCTGACTGCCGGGTAGAGTCTATGGTGTGCATTCGGTTTCCATGTATCAAGTCTATGCTTTTGTTGTCATGTGGCCAGTAGTTTCGACCCGAGGGGCTGGTGTTGCTTCGGTGGCCTGCTCGATTTGGGTGATCGGCGTCACCTTTTGCTAGTTTTTGGGGCTGGTGCCCATGTAAGGCTGTAGTCAGTTTGCTTTGTTGTAGTGCAAATTCCTTTCTATCTCTATGCTATCAGTGCATGAGTTTGATGTGTGCAAAAGGAGTTAGTCGTTTCTCAGGTCGCTATGACGTCTCGGTGCTCTATTGGAATGTGTGGGGGCTAAAAGACCCCGCAAAGCGAGCAACCGTTCGCAGCGTCGTTGTGGATCCCAGGTGCATGGTCGTTTGTCTCTAGGTGACTAAGATCCAAGCCTTTGATGCCACGTTGGTTGGTTTTGACGTTGTTGGTCCGCATTTCACCGGTTCCTTTGTTTCTCTCCTGCGGATGGCACGCATGGAGGAATTCTCCTAACTTGCTCCATCCAGTTCTTCACCTTGTCGGCCCAACCTCTTCTACTAACAAAATATTGGCTACCATCATGATGACGGAAGAAGGTGTCTCTTGGGACATTACCGGTGTTTACGGTCCCCAAGGGATGCAGAGAAGATTCTCTTCATTGAAGAGCTGCTAGGCTTGGGTTCCACGCATTAGGAGCGTTGGTTGATTCTTGATGATTTTAATTTAATCCACAAAGCCTCCTATAAGAATAACACAAGGATAAACTGTCGCCTCATGGGTAGTTTCAAGGTTGCCCTTGATGCTTTGGAACTTAAGGAGATTGCCCTTTCAGGACACAAGTTCACATGAACAAACAAGAAAGACGTCCCCACCATGACGAAGATCGACCGTTGCTTTTCCTCCATCGCCTGTGATGTGCTTTTTGCCGTGTCCCACCGCATGGCCTTGTCGGTGGTTACTTTGGACCACTGCCCCCCAACCTCGCCTACGCCTTCCATTTTGAATCCTTCTGGCTTCAATGCCGGGGTTTCTCGGCACGGTTCAGGCGACTTGGTTGAAGCCGGTCTTGGTCACGGACTGCATTCATCGCTTGCACATCAAGTTCTCGGCCAAATTTCTCAAGAAATGGCATCGGTCCAGCTTTGGCAACATAAAACTCCACATGGCTGTAGCAATCAAGGTGATTGGACTACTGGATTGTGCTCAGGAGCGACGTCCGCTTAGCCCAGAGGACTTGATTTGCGCAAGGAGCTCAGGCTTTGCTTTTCATTTCTCGTCGTGCTCTAAAAAATTAGAATGTGCTGGTGTGACAGGCTGTCTTGGATCCGGGCTGGGGACGCGAATTCTCTCTTCTTCCATCTTAGGGCAAATGGGTGACGAAGAAAAAACTACATCCAGTCATTGCAAACGGAGGAGGATATTGCAGTTGTATGGGAGGATAACGAGCGTGCCATCTTCAACCACTTTTGTAACCATTTGGGCGTCGCTCACCCTTGGGAGCTCGGTTTGGACTAGGACGCCTTGGGCTATGTGTTGGCTGACCTGTCGGCTCTTGATGCAAAATTTAGCGAGGAGGAGATAAAAGATGCGGTTTTTTGCAATGCCATTGAAGAAGGCGCTAGGATGAAGGGTTCATTGGCCTGTTTTTCAAATGTTGCTGGGATCTAATTAAGGGCGATATCACGATAACGGTGCAGCAAGTGGTGAATTTGAGGGGTTCTTGTTTGAACCCCCTCAACTCTGGCCAATATTGTGTTGCTCCCCAAGATGGCCGATGCTCTGACCGTGGAGCACTTCCGCCCCCATTAGTCTTATTCACAATTTTGCCCACATCCTCTCTAAGATGATGGCCATGCTGATGGCCCCTGTCCTCCCAGAGCTTGTATCGATTAATCAGAGCGCCTTCATTAAGCGTAGGTGCATTCACGATAACTTCTTGCATGTCCAGAACGTTATCAAAGGAATTGCACTCAAAGAAGATCCTGGGGCTCTTCATAAAGCTTGACATCTTGAAGGCCTTCAACTTGGTGAATTGACCCTTCCTTCTGGATGTCCTCTCGCACTTAGGCTTCGGTCGGAGGTGGCGAGACTGGTTATGCCTGCTTTTCTCGACCTCGTCCTCCAGAGTGCTCCTGGACGGCTGCCCTGGTTGGATTTCTCTCATGCCAAGGGTCTTCGGCAGGGGATCTGTTGTCTCCAATGCTCTTCATCCTAGCCATTGACCCCTTGCAAAAAGACCGCTCATGCGCGCGATAGAGATTGGGTTCCTCAGCTGATTTGGGCTAGCAACAGTTTCTTCAAGGTCTCCTTTTACATGGACGACACGGTTATTTTTGCAAATCCAGATAGAGAAGAGTTACGAGCCATTTCAGACATTCTGCGGTGTTCGGCAAGGCAAGTGGACTACTCACAAACCTCCATAAAATTGAGGTCTTCCCAGTGCTGTGAGGAGATGGATTTGGATGATGTGTTGCTTCCTCTCCCTGTCAAGTATGCTCCACCCTGCCTTCCCCTGCAAATACTTGGGGCTGCCCCTGCACACTAGGCTCCTGAGGAGAATTGATTTTCAGCCCCTGATCGACAAGGTGGGTGCAAGCTGGCTTCTTCTTCATGGGAAGGCTTTGACGGCTGACAGGTTGGCAGTGCGCGGATCGCCACATGAGCAGGTTTGCATGGTAAGATGACATGGAGTTTGAAACAAACACCACCACTTGAGTGGGAGTGTTTTGTTCTCGAGAGGGGTATGGGGCATCGTTTCCCATTGTCAAGATATCTGCACCTCCGCTGCCTCCAACCAGGGTTTGGACCGTTGGTGGAGCGTGAACTACACAAGGATGGACAGGACACAATGGAGGAAGTTCGGCAAGGTTCTGTTGTGCGTCCTCTGGAACATATGGAAAGAAAGAAATGGAAGAGTTCTCCAGGGGATTTTCATGTCGGTCTTGGACATCGCTTACAAGGTGACGGAGGACCTAACGCAGGGTGCGATGGCGGCCGCAGTTCTCATATTGTAGCATTTTTTTCCTTTTTTATCAGCTTCCCGCCATGCACATAAACTCTGTGTGTTTTCCTTCTTAATGTAATGGCAGAGCATCTGCCTTTTTCATCTAATAATTATTGAGCTTGTTTCAATTGCTTATGTAAACATATTGATCTGGTATCATTGATTTTCTTGGCAGGCAGTAGGTTGATCCAGCACACTACTTGAATCACTGTGATTGTGTTTGCAAACTAAGAACAGATAACCTAGTGGTAGCAGAATCCATTTGCGTGTGTGGAGCTGTGCCGAAGGAACAAAGAGCAACTCAGCTCACAACCTCCAGACGCATCTGATCTGAGTTCTCGAAAACGACCAATGAAATTAAAAGGAGTAAATTGCACCGTAGGTCCTCAAAGTATCACTGGAGTGTCATGGGTCCTGAAACTATGAAACTGCACATCTGAATCCTAGAAGCACATTGAGTCACTGGAGGTCTAGTCCAGGTGTACATTTTTACTGATGTGACCAGTCTAGGTGTACATTTGCGTGCTCACATGGCACTCCCATCATTGTCACGTTGGCACAAAGAGAGAGTGCAGTCACTTGTGGGTCCCCCGTCATATTTGTCTTCTTTCTCCCTACTCTCTCATCTGAAACAACTTTGGGTCGTTCTGAAACAGAGAGAGGGAGCAGCAGCCATTAGGGGGCAGGGCGAGCTCAAAAAATGGCCAAGGAAGGGTAGAGAGGTTGGCAGATGGACAAAACGGGATGAGGGCAGCAAGGCAAAGCCTCTGATGGCAACAACGCACATAGCAACGCACCATGTGGTGTTGGCCATGCAGACGAGCGTCAGAGGCGGCATAGCTACTACGGAGACAATGTAGGGGAGGGACAGGAAGCAAACTAACGGGCACTGGTGGAGCGAGAAGAAACTAACCAAGTATTAGTGTGGCCAGAGGAGGGCAGATGCTGGAGATCGGTTGCGCCTGCGATTTCGGCTGGCACCAGAGGAGATGGTCATTTCTGTCGAGATACCACTGAATTTCGAGTGACTGGTAGAGAAGTTCCTGCAGGGCCTTGTCATCGGGTGCTCTCCCTAGACTGGAGAGAAGCTCACTCTACATGGAGCGGATGGAGCAGAGTTTTGCTCGCTCGACAAAATCCGCCGAGCAGAGAAATTGTTGGTCCTGGAGACATTGGGGGTTTTCGATAGGGAGTGGTGAGTAAAAGCCCCAAGGTTAATTTTCCAAGGGAGCACCGACAAGCTCGAATCAAGCTTTCGTCCCCACCTCCGGCCATGTTGCCGATCAACGCATGCCAGAGTAGAGCTCCTCCACCCCAGTTCATAGCTTGGTAAGCTTTGCGATGGTCCTGCGAATGACTTTACACCGATTATTGTTGCACCTCGTCGTTTCCTTGCCCGACCCACTGGATTGGCTTCTATGCCGCCACATCTTCACTTGATCACGTCGTCGACAAGGCTCAGTTGACCTTAGGGCCCCGTGCCCTACCATACCGCGTCACGGTGTCTCCTAGAACCCAGATACACCCGAATTCATCCCTGCTTGGGCGTGTGTGCTCAACACTGTCGCTCAAGTGCCACTCCCCTCCGCTCTAGCCCATCTGCGGCGAGCCAGCCGACGGACACGAACACACCGAGTTGCCGCCTGACGTCACCACGAGGTCCATCCTGGTGGCTCCTATGAGCTTGGTGAGAGAAGTACAGAGGGAGAGAGGAACAGCAGGAGCTCGAGCCTGCCTGAGAGAAGAGAGAGAGACGGGATGGAAGAGATGACAAGTGGGCCACACCTGGCAGATGCCACATGAGCAAGCATGTGGACTCAAGACTTCTAGTGACTTGTTAATATACTTTCAGCACCTAGATGGGCATTTCATAATACCAGGACCTAGATAGCACACATGATAGTTTAAGGATCCACGGTACACTTTACTCTGAAAGGAAGCACATCCACTACCTTGGTCCTCGATGCAAAACCTCATTAGTGCTTTTCATGTTATGATTTTTGTGAAGTTAGGTAGAAGAGATCACCTGGAGAGTTGAATTTGAACTCCTGCAGAATTGGATTTGATCTCTTCTTTCAGTTAGTTCCATTAGTCTGCCCTATACGTATCAAGAACTGCATGCCTTTGAGTTGAAACCAAGAGCTGTACCTTCTGTATTACGTGCTATATGTGTTTGTACATCGCTCCTGCAACAGCTCCAGATTGCTTTTCTCCCCGTAAATATACATGCATCTCTTCTACGACTATTGTCCTCCAAGCTCTGCACGACATGTGAGCGACTATTAATTAGCTTACGCCGGTGATCGAAGGTACTTTGCCCTGCTACGAAGTAGTACAAACGAGATCATGTCGAGTACGGAGTCATGTAGAGATCCCACCTAGAATGCCCGCGTATAAAATTTGCTTCATTCTAGTCGATCTCGCCCTCACATGCTCTTGTTTGCGTGGGGAGAAACACTAGCTCGCGATCTGATCCTGCCATGTCCCGGCCGGTGTCCCGTTTCTCCCACATCCATGGCTGCCACCACCTCATTGCATTTAAAAGCAGATAAAAACTGGACTTGCCATCTGCTCAGATTGGTGTCATGTAAGTCAGGCGTAATGCGTGCCTTCTCGGTCCAGATCAGATGGAGCTTGTGTGTCCAAAAGTGGAGGTAATTTGTGTTAGTGCAACCGTGTTGAAGCATGAGTAAACTACCTAAGAGAAGACATATTGTTAGAGTAAGAAGAATAAGTAAGGAAAATGAATAAACTCGGTAGTTCCAGAATCCCACAGCTTAGTAAACAAGGGTTTCGTCTGCGCCGATTTTACGTTGTAGATCTAGTTGAGCCTAGATGTGTAGAAGAGTGTTGCACTATGGCTAGAATTTCTTGTACAACATATATTCAATGTACACACAAATTTGGTGCGTGGACCTATAGACACCCTGCGCCGCACCATTTAGACCTCTAATTTTAGGAGGTTAGAATTTAGTGTGACGACTTCCTGGTTTCGCCACTACCCGTAGTGATATGATACCTCCTAATCCATGGTAGGTGCCAAGAATTGGAAGCTTATCCCCGAGAAAGAACAAAATGACGTGATTTTAGGTAGCGAGAGGATAGAGTTCTTTCTACGATCACGTTGGTAATTGGCTGCAGAGAGTACCTTCCACCACTAATTTCTGAGAGACCCAAAAGGTTGCATTTGCTATCACGATTTCGCGGATTATTCTCACTGGAATACATCAGAGAACATTAGTACTAAACGCGCGGATATACACGGACTGCTTCAAGTAATAATTCAGAGATATTCTTGCGTTTTGTACGAACCAAAATGATGGGAATTATTGAAGGTATTTCCACTGGTGGGAACAAGGGGAACATGGATTCTAAAAAATGGCCGAAAAATCTTGGGAGCATGCATGGCTACATACATTCCACAATTATTTTGTACTAATCTGCAGATGGTATGATACTATTCTCGCGGATAAATATGTAGATTTCTTGCTTGCAATCTTCACTTCATCCATGATCCATGCAGCATGGCGAGGTCGTTCTCGTTGATCAAAGGTACCTTATGCCTTCAGGAAATCCTTATCACGATCGATAATTATGCTATCTTATGCAGAGCAGACACACATACTCAATGGGGGACCTTGTTACGCCCTTTGATTGTCGAGGAATAGCATCCTCGGATATGGTTCATCACTTTAATCTATGGCACACGGTTCTTGATGTGCCTATTCTCGAGAATAGATTCATGGAAGAAAAAAATATCTTGTATGTGTTCTCGTAAATTATGTGGTATGGTTCAGTTTACGGATGTAGGGGTAGCTTCTTCGATTTTAGTGTGCTAACGCAATCTTTATCTATTTTTTAGAGTACTTTAGATCGCAATCTACAATCTCTATCTTGATTATGGCCCCCCTAATTATCTATGTAAAATGTACAAAAATGGGCCTCTGACTACAAAAAGAAGGTAGAAACAGAGAAAGGACAGAGAGAAAAAAAATCATGAAGATAAATCTATAGTGCACTGAAATGCGACCTGAACATATTACAAATTAATTCCATATGCACGAGAAGTTGCTACATGTGCTAACACTAAGACGCAGAGTGAACATTTAGTACTATATTACAACACTGAAATTCCAAACTCAACAGGCTAGGTGTGTGTCCAATTAAGCGCAATACTGATGGAAATCACCTAGTACTTTAGAGAGAGAGAACAAAAAAGAGGAATCAGTCACAATATATTCCTGTGTCATCCAAATTGCAAGGTCAACCTCCTGACGACGACTCCCATGGCACCAGTGGCCACCGCTTGCCTACCCAGCCGTTGTCAAACGAACCCGACCGCATCACCACCTCCTATTCCTCCCTTTTTCTCCAGCACTTTATCCCGTTAAGCGCCCAACCACAAAAGATTTGTGTTGTTTCTTTGTGTCTCGTGTTGGATCAAAACAAACAAAAAGCGGGGAGCTAGCTAGCCGCACCAGCTTTTCTCTGCTCCATGCATGTATAACGGGAACAGTGAAACAAAAGCGAAGCACAACTAAAGGAGGAGCGATAATGTGGAGCCACATGGTTCACAAGATCTTGGTGCGTTGGGCGAGAAGGATGGGATTTGGGATTTCCCCGTTGATTCCTCCAGATGGAATCGGAATAAGGGGTTTGATATTATCGGATCCAGGAAGATTGCAGCTTGCGGCAGCGGAAGAAGTAGTAGCTGATTGTGCCATTATGATATGGTGGTTAAACTAGATCCGGCCCCTTCTGTAGTGGTACAGATTGGGAGTGTTTAAGAATTGATACAGCTACAAGTACATGCCAGTTGTCGTTGGTTAGATATACTAGAGCTGCTAATCGCTTGCCTCGCCAAGTTCGGAACCTAGGAATTTCGCAGAAAATTTACACAACTTCGCAAAACTCGCTCCGGAGTTCCAACTCTCAATGTTCCACACATGGCATCGTGGAGAGCTAAGCCAAATAGCTGAATAAGCAAGGGACAGTAATACAGTATACTGTAGGAAACAACTCGTGATGGCCTCCCCTGCAGCGTCAGCAGTCAGCACGACCTCTGTCTTATCCTTCAGTTGTTCTTGCTCAGATCGGTCAGTTTGTTTGCCCAAATTTAGTGCTACCTCCGATCAACGACGCAAGTAAAATAACATGTTTTTTCCTTTACTTAAGCTGAAGTAAAACAGTCCATGGACAGCACAGCAGTGAGTGAAAAATTCTCTGCGAGCTTTTAGCGCATATATTATTCTCAGGTGTCAGTACAGAGGGGAAGGCGATAGGCTGCCTAGATCCTGTAGATCATCGCTCTGCATCTGCAGTCTGCCTTTGCTCGCACACATGTGCTCCCCTCGTGAATGAACTCTCGTTCTATATTGGTTTTTTCTTCTTATTTTTGAGGATAATTCTATATTGGTTTTGCGAACCACTGTGGCAGTTGTGAGTCCACGTGTTAGGGCAGTTGTGGGCCGGGCCAGGCCGAGCCTTGGCAGCGGGGATGTGAAGTGGGCTCAGTGGAGAGCGTGTGTCACTGGGCCCAAACTGGATGCTCGGGAGCATATCTATGGATAGTTCCCTAAAAAAATGGCATCGCTAGTTTTGCTTGAAGAGACTAGAGATTTCAGTGTTACGATCAATGGCTAGTTTTGAGTTAATGACAAGTAAGATGCACACTTGAGTCACCAATTCTCAGCTTAAGATGTAAGTATAATTTTGGACTAAACCAGATCCGAACCTAGATAAATGGTTTCTCGCCTAGTGTCCATGTACACTGGAGTTTTTAACTCGAGAAAAATATCTGGAAACCATCCTTCTGATAAAAATTCCGTGGGAATCATATGTGTTAGTTCTAGAAAATTCCTTTAGTTATTATATGTAGTTGAGGTGACGTGTTATAAAGCTGTTAAATTTAGACTCAGTTGCATTTGGAAGGTAGGAAAGAAGCAAATTCAGCATGACTGTTCACCACTACTCATCTGTATGTTTCTCTTTTTCATACCTCTAAAATGTAGTTAAGTCTATTTTAAATTTTTGCATGTTTATAGAACATCAACTCCTCAGCATATTGTATTGCTTGAGAATTTTTCAAAACGGAGTTTTTTTACCGTAAGGGTGATCTCCACCGCATATTTTCCCAGTTAACTGAACATAAATTTTGCTTAGATTGTAGTTCAAAGCTCTAGGGTAACCACAGATGTAGCTCATGTAAGAGAAATAAAGAAGGCAGCGGTGGCCATGGGCCAATGGCAGGCTGCAGTATGGATGAATACCCCGAACATCAACCGTACCCTCGCCACGAGGGCACTTCCTTCCAGTAACTTCCACCATTATAAATACCGCCGAGCTCTCACTCCCACATGCTTAACTGTCCCCCTCTTTCCCACCATTAAATTACTCCAACTAAAAAGAAACTCCCCGAAGCACACCACTGACCACTCCCTCCCTCTCCTTCCTCCTCGGTCTCACAGTTTCACTCCTCTTGCCTCCACGACCAGAGAGAATTTCAGCAGTGTTAGCGCTACTGCTCCGAGCTACGCACGCCCGATATACTTGTGTAGCTGGATTGGATTGGATTTTGTGCAGGGGCTGGTGTTCTTGGGAGGTGTGGTGGAATTGGGGAGCGTGAGGTGGGTGATGTACGGTGTGCCGGTGTCCAAGGATCTCAACCTGCCAGTCCAGCAGCAGCAGCAGGAGCTAGCCACCGGTGTCAGGACGCCGCCGCAGATGAACTCGCCTGGCCTGCTGCGGTACAGGTCGGCCCCGAGCACTCTGCTGGGCGAGGTGTGCGGGGACGTCATCCCGGCCGCCGGCGCCGGCGCAGGGCACCGACCGGCGAGCCCGAACCACGCCGCGGACATCGTCTTCGCCCGCTTCCTCGGCGGCCACCACCCCGAGATCAGGGACAAGCCTCCCCGCCCTGCCGCGGCCGCCACCCACTTCCACGGGGACGCCTCCTCCATGGCCTCGCAGCAGCAGCTCATGTATCAGTCGCAGCAGCAACAGATGGCTGCCATGGAGGGCCTGTACCGCACCGTCAGCTCCGGCGGCACGGAGCCCGCCGCCGGCGACAGCCTGCTCCGGCAGAGCAACTCCCCCTCCGGGTTCGTCAATCATTTGAACATGGACAACGGTTGGTGCTCCCTCCTTCTCGGGCTTTCTTGGTTCTCTCGCTCTGTAGCAATCATGAGCTAGCAAGAATGGTCGTAGAATAGCTTTCCATTCTGGAACTGACGCGTCGTGCAATTAATGGCATGCTGCTGCTACCCGTAGGATACGGGAATATGCTCAGAGCGGGCACGGGCGTCGTTGGCGGCCCCGGCGGCGGCTACAGGAACGGCGACGCCCGGTTCAAGGGGCAGCTCAGCTTCTCGTCGCGGCAGGGCTCGGTGATGTCGCAGATCTCGGAGATGGTCAGCGAGGAGCTGGGCGGCAGCAGCCCCGAGGCCGGCAGCAACGGCGAGCGCGGCTACGGCTGCGGCAGCATTCCCTCCGGGTACCCGATGGGCGCCTCCTCCGGCTGGGACGAGCCCTCGCCGTCCCCATCGCCGTCGTTGCTGTCCGACGGCCTGTCCGGGGTGAAGCGCCCCCGCGACGCCCCGGTCTCCTCCGACCACGCTGCGGCCGCCAACGGCGCGCCGCCGCATCTCAAGCAGCAGTTCAGCCTGCCCAGCAGCAAGGCGCCGTCGCCGGAGATGGCCGCCATCGAGAAGTTCCTGCAGTTCCAGGACGCCGTGCCTTGCAAGATCCGCGCCAAGCGCGGCTGCGCCACGCACCCGCGCAGCATCGCCGAGCGGGTCCGTAAAATATCCAACCCAATGCAAAATGCCATGGAAAATTCTGTAGCAATTCTTGAGCTCGCTCGAAAGATTTTATCCATGCCTTGCCGTCACGGCTGCCTCATCGAATCGACGCGTGGTGCAGGTGAGGAGGACGAAGATCAGCGAGCGGATACGGAAGCTGCAGGAGCTCGTCCCCAACATGGAAAAGGTAATTAACGAATGAACCGTACGTACACCAGAGCTGCACCGGCGCGGCTCCCCCGAGGAATTGATCCAATAGTAGCAAAATCGTTGAGCAGTTGCATGTTACTTCTTTTCCCCCATTTGGTGTGCGCGCCATGGAAGGTCTAGCTAGGACCACGCACGCCTTGGTCCTAGCTAGCTTAGCTGACTGACTGGCCGTAACTCATTACTGGTTTTGCTCTGATATCGCTGCAGCAAACCAACACGTCTGACATGTTGGATCTGGCTGTCGACTACATCAAGGAACTGCAGATGCAGGCCAAGGTACGGTACACATACGTCGAGCCCATGCTTAATTTTGTTTCGGCTAAAAACTGTAGCTTTATTCTCGCAAAAAAAAACAACTGTAGCTTGATTAATCTGGTGATCGCGTTTTGTATGCTCATGAGAGATGTTAAGATCAACTGGATTTGCCCTGTGAACGAGGGCAGGGGTAAGTTTAATTAGGCCTATATCCACATATATCACGCATGCTCCTCGTTGCTTAAACAAACCGTCTTTCTGCCGACAAAATTGAAATAGACACATCAAGCTTCCTTTGTATCTGTTTAAAAACATTAAGCTTCTTTGTCGAGTAAAATCCCTAAAATTAACTAGATTTCTCGTGAGTTGATCATGGTGCTCTTGTCAATTCATTGAAGGTATTGAACGACGGCCGCGCGAGCTGTACCTGCTCGGCGAGCAGGCAGAAACGCTGAATCAGTTCGCCGGCTAACCGAAAGCTTAACGGTGCAATGCGCCACGGCCGCAAGGCAAAGGTTGGGAGAAGTATCTGCAGTTCTGCACCGCTGCTAATTTCTTTCTTTCTTCTTTACTACTAGCAAGCAGTAGTTGAAATTCCTGCGACTTGTGTACGTACGTCCGTGCCAGTGACATTCGGGTTTCAGAGCACAGGGCAGGTAGCAGGAGATCTGTGAGATGAGATCGGGTTTGTACGTACATGCAGGTCACTGATTAACAGGCATGTGGGGGCCAACGTAAACTGAGCCCCACATGAAGTGATATTTGCAAGCTTAATTAGTTTGGTTCGTCTTGATAAGTAGGGAGACCAGAAATGTATAGGTCTGTACTGTCTGTAGTACTGTATTGTCTTTGATGTTATAGTACACACATACATGCAGCTGCATGTCCGCGATGCACTGCCCACGTCTCAATTCAAGCTGCAGCCTTGTCTAACACCGGCCAAGTTGTTGCGGCTGGCGGTTTCGGGTTAAAAAAGGGTAGTTGCGGCGCTGTGTGCTGTGGCCTTAGGTTCCATGAAGTACACATACTTGCAATAATTTTACACGACTGATCTTTGTTTTTTACTGGTATTGATCCTATATAATTCTTACTAAATTAGTACGGAGTATTTCTGAGATGACCGGTTTGACATGAAGGGTGTGGCCCTTTCCTTGAAGGGTAGATCCAGTGAACAGCAAAACTGAGGGCTCGCCGCTCTTCTTTTTCCTTCCCATTTTTCTGTATGCTGTCAGTTGTCAGCGTCTCGTCATCTTCTCCGATCTGCCGTACAGAAACCAGGGGCGCTTGCGTGGCGGCTCGCCTGTTTCGCTATCGCCACCGTCTGATAGCGTCGCAAGGCTGTTTCTGCAGTTACGAGTACACGTGGGTCCGTTGCTCGATCAACCGGGCTTGCTGGTTCACGCGTGTCGTCACTCGTCAGAGATTGGCTGGGAGAGAAAATTATCGCAGAAACAGGGACATCGATCATCCTTCTGCTAAGGGAGGAGAAAGGGAGAAAGAATAGAACCGTGACAGGGATGGACGTGAACGGCGAGAGACCAGCCGTATCCAACCCGAGATCTCACAATCCCTCTCGCAATGAAGACCGGTAAAGGGCGGAGCGGCCTCCGCTGGGTTTGTGATCGCCTCTTTTTTAGGATGTACTTCCCCTCGTGTACTTGCCTCGACCTCGCGAATGTGGCAGCCCCTTACGTCCTAACGGTTTCTTGCAGAGCCGGCGTGCGTGCGGTGTACATTCGGTCAATGCAAGGCATACAGGGCTACACCTTAGAAAAGCAGATCTTCAAAAGAAAAACAAAACTCCCAAGCGAACAAACAAAACTCGACGACACATCCAACTATAAGTTGCTTTTACTCCTACAGAAATATTTCGATCGGTAGTGATACCCCGTTCATCATAGGATCTACAAAACTACATCATACGTACCGAATATCATACTAGACTTCTAGTTACCGAGATATATGATAAATTTTGTATTAAGGACAGTATTTTTAGAAAACGAAAAATATGTTTTTATGGAGGCCATGCTAAAAATCAAATAAAAATAAAACCAAACTTTCCATCCATAGAGCATATTATCCATCCTATATCCATATTCAGATCAGAATCCATCATGTATTCCATATTTGTTCCCTTTTTTTGAATCAAGGAGCATTTGGTGCTCTCAATTCACATTGTTCAGGACATATGTTGGTTTAGGATTCAGGTGCCTCCCGGCCACACATTAAATTGGCATAGTATTCGTCCCTTTTGGTATAACGAATACCCTGATTCATACCCGTATTCAGCCTGCCTGCGTCCGCTTCTGAATCTACAGAAAAACGTGTGCTAGGATATGGAGCGAGTATATTCAGCGATATCCAACCCGTCTTCACCCACATATAAGGAGAACGAGGAGCACGTCAAGGAAGAGATGCTTCTCTCTGTAGCTTTTTTTAGCACGTCCTTTGCTTAGTCATTATGTAAAGTGTAGCATCAAAGTGTAAAGTTCATATTTTTTAGCTTTTATGCTGGAAAACGGTCTAGTACTTCAAAAAAAGTTGTTTTCGTTGAAAGTGGGAAAGAAAAGTGAAATGAATGGTGTGGTCGATCACACCAACACTGAAAAAATAGTGATCGCAATATATAAAAGACACTGTGATAAGAGAATTTTAGCTCAGCGCTCTTTTAAGCAGATAGGAATTTTTTTAATGTAATAATAAAGCATAAAAATACGAGTTAGTATAGAATACTTTCAATCTAAGACATATGATCAGTAGCTACCATCCATAGTCAAAGTGAATATTACATTCATCCGTAAAATAATACAACATATCAACAATTATGGTTGAGAGTTACATAATAGGCCTTGAAGGCGGAATAACATCAAAGACTTGCAACAGAAGGAAATACAGAGATAATTCCAGGCTTAGTGATATGTCAAGCCCACATGCAAACCGACTAGGATTGCGCCATAGTTCTCGTAATTACTGTCGAAGTAAGTGTAGGAATGCTGTTCTTTTTCCATATCTGCCAAATCAACATGTAAGTGTGGTACATTGAATGTACTCGCAAGCATCCCACAAGGAATAATAACAAACATATATGCACGATTTTGTCCAAGATTAAGGCTCTATCCAAGGTTGCAGGTTGTGCGAAAAGCTAAGTTTTCATTTGCCGTAACAGTGATAAATTTGCAAGTAAGGTATAATCCACACGGTTCACTAAAATAAACCGTCATAGATAACAGTCATATCCGCGACGACTCTATCTTTACAATCGGCGATGATTGCATCTTTAAGCTGTCGTGGATGTGTCCACATCTATGACGGTTTCTTTTGGGGACTCTTATCCTATATGGTTGGCACATCCACAATGGTTTCTTTTAAAGATTTTTATTTTATATGACTATTTCGACTACCATCTAGAATATGTGACATCTTTAATGAATTTTATCAACAATATAGAAAGATTTTGTATGACTCGTCCTATGCTACCGACTGATCAGCGTTCTCCACTCCCTGCGCCGGCCGCTGGACCTCTAGGAACTAGAGAGAGGACGCGAGTTGTGCAGAAATAATGGATCGAGGGATTCCGAGCGAGCTAGAGAGAGGTCAGAGGTGATGTCACGTCGGAAAGATCCGGCCACAGATTTGAAGGGGCCCGGGCTGGCAACATCAGCAACTTTTGTCGCTTTACGCCGTCACCGACCGCGGTGTGCCGCTCCTTTTTATCTTCCCTAGCTTGCCCGGAAAGGGAAGCTAGCTAGCGCGCCGGCCACCAAGCTAGCTTCGTCTTTGCAGTAAGCTAGACAAAGCTTGTGTGGCTGTCGCTCCATGGATCCTCAGTTGTGTGTCATGTGTCATGTACATCGGTCGACGTCGATTGTACGAGGAAACGGTTCTTCTAATTCGACACTACGTTTGCTATGTAGTACGAGTAGCTGACGCCCAAAAAAAGGAGTGCTGCTGCATGCATGCACAATATATAGTAGATAAATTTCGGTCGTGAATTCGTGACCTTGTTCACCTCGTAAGTTCGGTCCATCATAAAGATCCCAACACTGAACGTTCCGTAACAGTAAGGCTTGGCCCCTTAACTTTGAGCCCGTACGTACGCCCGTACCACGACTAATCAAGAAGAATTTCAGAGGCCTACTTGGGTGCACGTGCGAAATGGTTGGTTGGACATGGAGTTTTGGATCGATCCCGTCATGCATCTCCTCGTATAAACCGCGTGGAGTGGAGGGCATGCTCTCCGTCCCCAGTTTAGTACGGAGCTGCAGTGCCTACGCGCCGCAGCGGAACCGGACGCGCACAACAACCGGTCGATTTCTGCACGTGACTCTCCCCTCCCCGTCCACCGGCCTGCCTGCCTGCCAGCCATCCGCATGGGCGATCATGACCTCTGCAAACAAAAGAAAGGAAAGATGATAATTTGTTTCCGAATAAAAAATCATCTGTACTATAAAAAATCAAAGTTAATTCTATATATGCTTTTTCTAATTTTCAGTTATTTAGAATTTTCGTAAATCTTAATCAACTAAATTTGCATATTATTTTGTTTAAAATTGCAATCTTGAAAGTATGTAATTTTATTGAAAGTTTATTGCAACTTTTAGTCTATATGTTATATTAGAGTGAGACGGGGTGATTATGGTTGGAGGTTAATCTAAAGATTAAAAAACTGACTGAGAGTTAAGTAAATTTTAAGCAATTGAAAATAGACAATCCTAATACTATATACTCCATTTGATCTAAAATCTAATTAGTTTGAGATATTGATATGGTCTTCAAAGTGCCACTTTGACTATTGATTTTTCTAAAAATATATTTTCTTACAAGAATGATTATATATTAAAGAAAGAATATATCATGGTGGATCTAGTAGTATCAATTTGTTTTTCTCAATGTTGGTAATTCCTTTTATTCTAATAGTCAAACTATATAAAATTCTAAAACTACTTATATTCGAACCAGGGGACTAAGTATCAGTTAGATCTGTGTCGTACATTAATTTTATCCCATGACTGTATTAGGACTGTTCGATTTGTCTCCACACCTAGAAGCGGTAGTGGCTGCCGAGGCGTAAAGGGAGGCTTGTGTTATGCTGTGGAGCCATGGATCCATCATGCATATACCCCGGGCTTTTCCTGGTCCCAGCATGCGGCTGCCGGGAAGGACCACGGCGCCACGGCGGTGCGCGGCGGTGCAGGGATCGGCTCTGCTCCGGGGTCCAGTGCGAAGGCAGGCGAGACGGCGCAGATGGCATCACTGCGCCATTGATGATTCTTGGATGCGAGTATGCTACCTACCGATGGATGCGCTCTTGGTTGGCATGTTCGCTTTGCCCGGTTTTCAACCGTCCGCTCTGCTGCTGCTCGGTACGTGCGTACGACGGGCTACGGACGTACGAACATACGCGCCGGCGGCTCCTCGGTGTAGTCGGAGCACCACCCAAGTGAGGCCTCAGGACCGGTTAGCTGTTGCTGTTAATCGGTTAGCTGTTGCTGTTAATCTGAGCTGCCGAACAACTAGGCAACAACGCAAAAATATTCTACAATACTTTCAGTTAGTACTCTGCGAGGTCACGGTTTATCATTAGCTTCTCTGCCCAATTACACGACAGTAATCCCGTGCGTTCTCTTTTGTCCTGGGTCAAGAAGGTGCTGTGGTCAGTACAGCGATCCCACTGTGCCTTCCAGTATCACCAAAGGATGGTAATCGAATAGGTTCGGTCTGGAATAGACAAATGGTATTACCTGAATAAGAGCTGAAAGTGCACAAATCGGTAAAGGGCATGAGCGTGTTACAAGTGGGCAGGACGAATGGATGATCGAGCTAGCAGACCACTGCAACAGTGGAATCCAGTTAAAAAGTCGGCACCTATGGGGTCACCTACTGCATTTAGGCAGCAAAGATGCCATCGCCACCACACCACGTCATTCCAGGATACAGTATACTGCACTGCGAGTCTATGACCCTTCAACAGCACAAGAGGAGAGCTGGCCACATGAAGATACCTCAGGCTTGTCAGGTTTGATTGGGCAAACTGTCACGCAGATCTGGATGGAATGGCTCACCGGGTACAATGGATGATGGAGATTCAGCCAAACGCAGGAAGCGCAGTACCTGCACAATCGTCAATAATGCGTCCACCACGGGGATTCTCCATGTGAAATGGTCCAGATTCTTGGCAAAATAATCTGCTTTGATATATTCCATGGTAGGAGCTACTTCGCACTCGCACCTACTTCATGACAGACCCAAAGAGGGCATCTTTCACAGTAGCATAAACAGAAAAGATGGAGTCAGTATGACATGAAAGGGAGAATCTATGTAAAACTGTAACAGGACAGCAGGCAGTCGAAGCTTGGCTCTACAAGATTGTGGAAATCTGAACTTCCGATGATAATGCTCTTCCTGTCAACTGGGCGCTCTGAATTTCATAAAGCATTGTGGCCTATTTACAACAAGATCATCAGCAGGTTGTATTATGTGACCAAAAGTCAGATCAATTGAACTTTGGAAATCAGGCAGATAAGAGTAAAAGAAGGTAAACGAAGCAATCCAGCATATGATGATTCAGGGATCCACTACCATCCACCGTTCGAGCTATGTGACCTTTTTGGCACTACACATGGTATAATGCGAGTCAATAGCAGAATGCTCATTCATCACTAGGACTTCTTTTAACTTGCCCTTCGAGTCCTGACTACTCACTAGTCACTAGTATAACAAGAGGCAATCTAAAAATCGTCATCTTTGTCCTGACCTGATTTGACAAGATATGACCACCTTCCTTAGAAAGACCGTCAGCATATTGAGTACAAAATCGAAGAATAGGTTACTGTAGATGAAATGCTCTAGTTCCAAGTCATGGGCAAACTGAATCATAGATTAAGTGATGACTAAAAAGAAAGAATGTACAAGTTTAACCATAAGGAATGAGCTGAAATATTTTCCACATCTGTAGTAAAAATATTGGGCTGTTGTAACTGAACATTGCATGGTTTGAAAGTTCAGAATCTTCCAATGCAAGCATCCATAAAGTTATAAAGGTTTTCAGATGCCCTTAGCAGACTCATGATTAACTTGTATCTAGTGCACCCATCAGTTTCATGTACCTTTGTACAACTTATGCCAAGGGAGCTGTATATAGCCATTAAAGCATTCTCAAATCTGGTATTATCAACATTCATAAAAAGCCATGCACGCTCACAGAAAGAGATAGAGTTACAATGAAATCGGTACTTCCATTGAATGTGTCCTCCTTAAATCTTCTCTAAATCAAGTTTTGCCAAGTTATGATTTTGTTCTCACTACATTGCGGATTGAGCTACCCATGGAAATGAAGGAAGACATGGAAGTTTATAAGTGAGTATGGAGTGCTCATAGCAAGTGAAAGTTCCTGCATCAATCACCCTAACACCCTTGTTTAATTCAAAGAGCGCCAGAAGTTAAATGATAGGCAACAGTCGTGTATATTTAACATAGCACTGAAATTAATGGTATTCTTTAAATTTGAACTGTACAAACTTCAGTCACCAAAATTTCAATTACAAAAAGTTGTACAAGCATCACAAAACAATTCCGTGGAGAAGATTCAATAAAAGATAAACAAATGCAGTTTAACAACACATGCAGTATCCCTAAAATATTTGGACTAGTAAATTCAGAGTATCCTCTTAATACTCAAGCACATGTAGAAAAACATATTTCACAGCTCATTTTGCATACAGGTTCAGAAATTATTTATCAGTATTGTACAGACCAGTCTTCACGTTCCAAATTTTTATGAAGGAATACATTCCAATTGTACACATGCCAATATCTTGAACAACACAGAGCAACCTTTCTGAGCAATACGCATAAATAACACATAATACTAAGGATAATTACTCTCCTACCCATGCTAATTTTTTTGCTGCAGTTAGCATTTCTTCCCTCCCTCTATTCAGGAGTTTCTGGTCTCATAATGATCTCAATCCACCAAAAAGTAATGTCATCCATAGTCCCTCCATGTTCAAACCAATCACACCAGGAAAATGCAAGTCAGACGCTCACACTAGATGCTAAAATAAGTTGTCTTCTCATCATTTAGTCAGCCCCCTTTCTCAAAAAAATCATTTATTCAGCCCTTCCATTTTTTTCTACAAACTCCAATGTCAAAAAACAGAATTTACTAGTGTTTACTTTATTTCTCTTTCTTATTCCATGTTCTTAGTTTCACCTTTGCGAACGTGTAAAGAGTATTTTTCGAGACAACAATTAGTACTTTTATTTTGAGTCATGGAAACCATTTACAAGCCTGAGGTTGATCTCAAGATAATGGCAGAGAACTACCCATCACCAATTAACAAGTGTGCTGCATTTTGACACAACTATTTAGAGGAAATGTGAGTGCAAGCCATAGTAATGACTAGTCCATGCAGGCAGCAAGGATTCACAGATAACAAATCCATAACTACAACAATTTTTCGAAGCAATGCATAAAAGCGCAAATATTCCCCATCACATTTTACCGATACTAGACGACAACATCAGGAAGAGATCCGAGAAGGCGGAACCTAGATCAGAAGTAGAGCCCCATCTGGACGTTCTTCTCCACGAATCCGCACTTGGCGTAGAACCCCCTCAGCTCCGGGGTGCAGTTCAGTATGACCTTGTAGCACCCCCTCCCCTTCGCGTGCTCCAGGAGCCGGCGCACGACGCGCTCCCCGAGCCCCCGGCCGCGCGCGGCGGCGTCCACCACCACGTCCTCGACGTGCCCCACGCTGCCGCAGCGCCGGATGAACTTGCGCTCCACGAGCACCGCCCCCGCTGCAGCGATGCGGCCCGTGGCGGCGTCCTCCGCGACGAGGACGAGGTGGTCGGCGCCGAGAGCCGCGAGCTCCGCGAAGCGGGAGCGGAACGCGTCCTCGGTGAGGGGCGGGGACGGGGAGAGCTGGGCGAGGAGGTCGCAGAAGCCCTTGGAGAGGTCGCCGAGCTCCAGCGGCCGGATGCTGTACGTGTCGGCATGGGCGCCGGCTTCCGTCGTCGCGGGAGCTTGCGGTTGCTCCATGGCCGTCGGCTGCGGAGAGGCAGGCACATAAAATGCGGCCCAATAGATAGCTTTATAAGACCGAATGGAAAGGCCCACTTAATTTTTGTGGGCTTGATCTAGTAGGCCCATGGATAACCCAGATGGGCCAGAACTTCAAGGACTCGTCGTTCGTTTCGCAGGCGTCTCTATTTGAGATTTCGAAAATCATTTTCCCGAATCACCCGCTCAAACACACGAAAAAAACACACAACCCCCCCAATTCGAATCGCGTCTCGTCGCCATGGTCGCCGCCGCCGGCGAGGCATCCCCGCCCCAAGACCTCCCTCCCTCCCGGATATCCGTCCCGTCTTCCTCCTCGTCCTCGCGACGGCGCTGCGCCCTTTCGAGCCGCTTCCGGGAGCCGGCGAGCCCGCGGCGCCACGCGTGGGTCTCCCTCCAGGGTCTCCTCGTCGGCGCCGAGGAGGCAGCGTCCGCCGCTGTGGCCGCACCGGGGCTCCCTCCAGATGAGGCGATGGCGTGGGAGCTCTTCAGCCCGATCCACCGCGTTCTCCTCGTCGCCACCGTGGCCGCCGCCTCGTCCCGCTCCACCGCTGCCCGCCGCATCGAGCAACTCCAGAGATCGATCGATCTTAGGGTTTGCTTCTACTTATCTCCTCCATTTTATCTCATTTGGATAGTTAATGACCACTCTACGAAATGAAATGTGATGTGGAACCATTTTTGTGATAGCATTAAGCCTGAATAAGTGCATGCCATTTGGACCAACTGGTGTATAGGTGATTAGGTTTCACTTGAGTGTTACACTTTTATCAGCAATCCAAGTGACTCATAAATTAATGTTTTCGGTATGTAGGACGAGGTGCTGCAAAACATGCAGCAGAAGCTGGATGATCTGTTCGACAAGATGAACTCCCTGCAACAGCAGTACGTCAAGTGCGACAGTTTTATTTCCTCTGAAAATGAAAAGATTGAGTTAATAGGCAGCAAGAAGCTAGGGGATGAGGAGGGAGCTAGATGCTGTGTATGTGCACGGGCAGAGACTGCTGCTACTCCTCATAAGACAAAGGTATAATGCGCTTACACAGAGTATACTCACTGAGTTAGTTTTGTCTCGCTTCTATTTTCTTATGGTGCACAAATGTGCAGGACTTCTGTGAAATGGATGATGCAAAGAGTGATGTAGTTGATAGGTCTAGTGTAAGTCTTGTGGAGCACGAAGAGCGCCGGATGTCAGACCTCTCAGACTTTTGTTGGAGTGTCGTATCCTCGGTGGATAATCAGGTAAACGGTGACAATCAGATAAATAAGCATACACATTTCTGTGGTGAAGATATCTTTTCATCTGAAATATAAGACATCGTATTTGTGTCTACTGTCATTTATGGGCACTGTTTTGCTGTTCACACACACCTGACTGTTTCCATGTCATATTTATTCTGATCAACATTTGACCATTCTTTCTGGAGATCCCTGAAGTTCTTTGATCTAAGTTTAAACAGTACCCCTCTATAAATATTTCTGAGTGATGATATTGGTAAATTTCATGTAGCTAAGTTCCCTGGCGGCAGAACAGGAATTATATAACATTCAGAAGGAATGTGAAGAGAAGGATGCAATTATAAAGGAATTGGCTGCAGCTGCACATACGTCTAGTACTGTTGATGCCAAGGTATGTATTATCTCAATGCTTGTACGTTACTTTGCAGATGGCATATACTTATTGAGTGTTTTTCTCTTTTTGCTTGTAGAGAATTGCAGAGTTGCGTTACTTTGCAGATGGCATATACTTACTGAGTGTTTTTCCCTTTTTGCATGTAGAGAATTGCAGAGTTGCAGGATATTCTTAGAAGGAAAAACATGGTGATATCTAAACTGAAGAAAGACATATCAGCTCTGAAGCAGATGGTAGGTAGTTATTCCGGTCCCTGTGTGTGTACATTGCAATTTGTAAATTATTTGTGTTCGGGTGAAATGATATTGCAATTTGTAAATTTTTTGTGTTCGGGTGAAATGATGACTTCTCTCTTCTTCTTGTTTTTTTTTGGATAATTATAGGTTGTTGAACTAACAAGGGCTAAAAGAGTATCTTCTGTCAACTTAAATACCGTCTGCTCTGAACTGCCAGTGATGTCAAACAATATTTTATATGATATGAGCAGCACTAGCCCATCATCATCAGATTCTGAGTCTCCTGTAGCACCGAGAGAATACCTTGATGTACATCTTGTCGATGGCACTCCAGGAGAATCCAAAGGAAGCTCTAGAGTATCAGTGGGAAAAACATCTCGTCTTCCAACAAAATCATCAACTTGCAAGCTGCGCTCGACTAGCCCATTCAAAGAGAACCGTCTAAATTCGAAAGTAGAAACAAGTTCAGTTGGTAGACAACAGCAACTTATATCATCTAATGGAGACTTTAAAAAGACTAGACGACAAAGTTACCAGGACTCAAGGAATAGAGCTACAAAGAGATGGATGTAGAGTTTGGAGTGCAAGAAGTTATTACCAGATAGGTACACTACTTATACTGCAAGAAGCACTAAATTTACCTAATCTCTTTGAATGAAGAAGTCTATCAAATATGTCATTTGGTTAAGTCTATCAAATATGTCATTTGTTTAAGTTCATCTTTGTTGAATTGATATCCCTTTCTCCGTCAGTTCAGTGTTTTATTGATCATTTCTTCATCAGTTAGTGTTTTTTTTTGTAGGCTGCATCTTCTTGTCTTCCATCATCATTGCTAGTGCTAGTTGTCACAACTATACTTAATCTTACTTAGTACAATTTGTGGCATAGTGATACCCTTTGTCAAGATAAAGAGAATCTAGCACTTCGATATTCTGTTACTAAGACACTTTGTAATAATTGATTGAACGAAGTGACGAGGTTCCAGTAGCTGTTAGATATTGGTTTCTTCCCTGGTGCCTTTTTTCATCCCATTAGCTGTTTGCCTGTTACCGAACTCCTCCTAGGATGACACATCTAGGAACACAGGAACTGAACACGTGCCGTTCTTGTTTGCCCACTTTTTAGGTAAGCACATTTTACTTCTTTGATAGTGATATTAAATGCATATTGCTTCTTTTAATTATGTACCAGTCAGTTAGCTTCATTCCCCCTTTGCTGCAACAGAATGCAACAGTTCCTTTTTACAGCTTCTTTAATGACTAATATATTCTCTTGTCATTTCAGATTAGGAGAAAACGAAGTTGTTCATTTTGATGAATGGTCTATCAGAGTGATGCTTCCTGGCTCTTGCTGTCCTCTGGTAAAAAAATATTGACGCAAGTTGCTGCATATTTTAGTTATGTCAAGGCCCTAGTTATGTCTGTCATGAAAACCAACCAAGCCGTGCTATTAAGCTTCGCCTTCGGTATCTACTCCGTTGTAAAATATGTCATTTGGATCTGAACAGTCACCATCTCTCTACTCTTGAATCTATCGCTTATATTTAATTACTGGATTAGTTTATCTGTTGGAATCTTGGAGTTCATACTGATTTAAATAGTTTATATTCCTACATTGGTTTCTGATTCCCTATAGAAAATATGTCATGGCTATAGTTATATGTCTATAGATGCTAAGAATTTGTCTATCAGGATATCAGATGGTGAGAATCTATCTATTATATTATTAAACGATAGAAACAAATGTCACCAGGTTCATCCAGCGTAGGCTAAATTATCTACATCATTTAATCGTGATGGTTCCAGATTATAACAGTATAGATGAACCAGATTAGGATTCATAATCTATACAACTTTATTAGATGGATAAGGAATACAACTCTATTTCTCTATATTTTTAGAATTAATGTTAAATAGAAATTAATAGTTGGATTTGTATATGAGGTGGATAAATAATACAACTCTATTTTACTAAATTAAAATTTGGAATTAATTTTAAATAAAAATGCAAAAACTTCCAACAAGTTATATATAATCTATTATATTATTAAAATGATAGGAAAAGAAGCCACCACGTTCGTACACATAGGCTAAAAATATATGAGCCGTTGATCGTGGCCTGTCCAAATTATAATGGTTCAAATTAGTCGATTCTTATAAAGTCATAACTAACTAAATCAGAAAAATTCACAACTGAGAGAAAAATTAGAGACCGCTTCGGATAAATGAACCAATTTATTTACAAGACAAGATATTGGGGAAGGAGAATAAAGTGCGGTATTTTTTTTGCCTGAACATGGACACATGAGGATGACTAGATGGACGACTCTGATAGAAGCACATGCATGTATTATGCATAGCCAGGCACAATAGTAGAGATGATATGTATCGAAGAGGAGGCTGCTATACAATCAATCACTATGGCATGGCATAGTGCAGTAAGGCAAGGATGGCGTGGAAGTTCCTTGGAGTCGATAGTGGAAGAGTAGAGTAACTTGAGAGGTGTGTTGTCAGGGCGCCACAGGATGCGACCGGAGTGTCAAGACCAACACTTAGGGACGAGGAGGGTGTCTACTTTGCTAGCGGCAACAGCGAGGTGGATGGGTGATAAAGCCACATCGAGTATCGAGTAGTTGGAGTGCAAGGAAACTTGCTGATTGAGGCGGTTTCTAGGGGGAATGATGTTGCATTAATAAAAAAATCATCAATTGCAACACGATGAGTAATTAAATGGATGGATAAAGAAGAGACAAGGATTAGCAATAGCCTCTAAGAGCTATTGATGTTCTACTTTATTGCCACAGGAGCAATCCAATTAGCACAGGGGCTTAATTGCATGTGATGATTTTATCGCTGATATCAGCAAGTCAATAGATTGACCATCGCTTCTCCGCTTCATATCTCCTCCATTCGGACCGTGAATTAGGCAAATCATATCTCTGTTTCAACCATCTCGACAAGATGCACGTGACAATAATATCCAAATTGGCATTTATTGAGTTCTACTTTGGCAACAATCACTTTGAGGGCTCTTACGTGCACTTTTCTACAAGTGCAAAATTTTCCAACTAATCACCTTGAGGACTCTTTTCTAACACTTTTCTACAAGTTCTTTTGGCAAAACAATGTATATAATAAAATATGCCTAAGATAGGGGGCAGGATCAACACACCTACATCCATGCCATAGGAGATTGTTTGGAGAATCATGCAAAGAGAATGCCACCACCGAGAACTCGCCGTGGGGCTTAGGGTTTGGTGCAGCTATTGGAGAAGGTAAAATTGGATGAACAAAAAAGGAGCAAGTGAGCTAGGGCATCAAGTAGAATCGTTTCGCAGTGATAACCACCGATGAGATATGCTATTCAAGGAGGCTAATTGGAGGCAGATAGCTGAGGCTTAAGTAGTCGAGAGAGGAGTAAGAAGGAGAAAGGATCAAGTGAGATGAGAATACAGGAAAAACTATGCCCGTGCATGTTGGAGTTTGCACAACTTGGCTAGTATGTGAATAAAGTAAAGATGATCTTACTTCTTGACCTGGAAGATAGGTTTGCCGCATAAAGGATGGATATACAAAAAAATTATTATATTCACAAGGACTATGTGACTATTGTTTTCTAAAATAATAATAATGGATAAATTACTGTTGAGTAAAATTAGAATTACGAGTAAAGATGTAAACAATAACTTCATCTCCAGATCAACCTTTGTAATAAGTTTTTTCAAAATAAGTGCAGTAAATTTTATAGTTAATAACTGATGTGTTTAACTAATCTAACTATGGAGGGGCGATCCTTAATGTGTACATAGCAACAAATATTAAAATCCTTATACCTTAAGTTAGAATTAAGCAAGATTTTGATAAATGTATATTCAAACTTGTTGTTTCTAATACCCTAATAATTTATTATGTATAATTTTAAATTATACATCAAATCAAATTTCCTTCATACATGAATAAACAGGCTTTAATAACATGTTGTGTTCATTTTAAAACAGAAAATGTCAAAGAACATATTTTTTAAAAAAATTAACAAAAAAGTTATAGGCATGTAAATGCGTAGGCCACCGCTAGTTACTCCTGCATTTCTTCGTCCACAATCTGAATCACCCACCCCATCCCCAATAGATTGCCATCTTTTCTGTTTTTTATATATGTATATTATATATATATATATGTATATATATATGCCTTATAAAAAAGAGAGTTTTTCTTTCTTATCTCTCACTCGGTCCGCACCGTCTAATCATAATCATCCAATGACTAATATTACTTTGATGGTCTGCCACCTAAAAATTATCCACTATGCCATTCACTTAAAGTTGATAATAATTATCCACAATTGCCCTTACTTAAATTAATAGATAATTTTCCACCATTGCCACTACTATATCCTATAGCGCCCCTTTCTCTCGAATCTGTGCCACATGTGGCCGCTCTCGTCACGCTTTGGCTGTGCCCCTGCGCCACTGTCGTTGTCTCATTTGACGCGATACAGTATAGATTGTGTTTTTACACTATATATATTGTAAAAACGCTTGTTGCACACATACACTTGCTAGTTAACATTAATGGCACAGTGTAAACCAAAGTACTCCCTCCGTCCACAAATGTAAGGCGTGCATGAAATTTAAGGTCTAACTTTGACCAACAATTAAACCAATATCATTCAATTATATGATATAGTAGTGGTACCATTGGATTCATATTGAAACGTATTTTCAAATAGTATTACTTTTGTATTATATAATTCAATATTATTAACTTAATTATTGGTCAAAGTTGAACCTTAAATTCCATGCACACCTTACATTTGTGGATGGAGAGAGTATCTAATCTTGTACCCCTGCATACCAATGTATTGGGAAGATAAAGATCGGGCATGATCGGAGCGTCGCCTTAGATGCAGGAGCATTGTTTTGTTGCTGCTTGACACTCTGGAGTCTGGACGACAGGCGTTGGCTGGGTTGGCATTGTTTTACCTGGGTTGTCGAGATGACGGGGAACAGCGCTCTCGTTGCAGAATAGACAGAGATCGAGGGCGCCGCCGGACATGCTCTCGTCGATCGAAGCCGCGTCAGCGTTTCGGCTGCTGGGCGGCCGTTTCAGCGGTATGGCAAGTGATGCTGAATCGGTTCTTCTGTAGCCGATGCAGAGGCTACTGCATTAGCAGCTGGAACCTTTGATGACCACCTACCTCCCAAAAATAAATCTTTCACTTTCTCGCAAGAAATTTCGAGGGTGAGTTCCTGAGCTTTGTTTCTAGATCGGACGGTCTCAAGATCGTGCAGCCGTATCCCATTGCAAACGGGTCATGTTCAGGCCAAGGTTGCTTTTCCATACAAAACACTCCTTGTACGGCGAAGTGGCGAAACACTTGAAAAGGACCCGCTGATCGCAATGAATTTGGGAAGTGGACGCAGCTCCAAATCCGACGGCTAATCCAACGGGGAGGCGGCCACTACACGGGAAGCACGCAAACACCGATAGCAAAATCTACTCCCCCGTGCTCACCCGCATACGTCCCAGTCTCTACTCCCTGTCACGTGGGCCCGGTGCACCATGGAGCCCACATGGCAGTGGAACTATGGAAGGGGACGCGGGACATTTTTTTTCTTTCTCCGAAACGGGGACGCGGGGCACTTGATGCGACGCGATTGGTCGGCTTCGTCCACCGCACCACCACGACGGCGACTGGTCCGGTCCGCCCTTCTTAAACCTCTCTCGCCGCGCACGCGCGCACGCGCACACACGGAGAAAATCTACAGCGATTCTAGAGCGCGCCCGCCGTTCGCCGGCGTCGTCCAAGCAATACGAGGAGAGGAGAAGAATCCCGCAACGTGCGCCCCGAGCTCCGGTTCGCTGCGTCCCTCTCGCGGTTCCCTCCCTCCCGATCGAGTCGGCAGATCCCCGCGCGCCTCACGGGCGTCACGTGTGCGCTTCCCGGCCGCGCGCCGCCACCGGAATAATATAACGGGCAGCGGGCACGGTGATCGAGTCTAGATTGAGGGGGAACTACGGACCATGGAGCAGGAGGACGGGAGGAGGAAGAGGGAAGCGGCGGCGGGGGCGGGGGTGGTGGTGGTGCTGGAGTGCGTGGCGGGGAGCTCCAAGGCGGAGGAGTGGGGCGGCGGCGGGGACGTGGTGCAGGAGGGGGACGTGGTAGAGGCGGTCCGGGTGGGGCTGGGCTCCGGGGCGTCGACGCTCGACGCGCCGTTCAAGGGAGGGCGGGCCGCGCTGCACAAGGCTCTGCACGCCGCGTACAAGCGTGGGGGACACCTCCGTCGAGGTGCGGGTCCGGGGCGGCAGGGACCTGCAGGCGTGCGTCCTGCCGCACCCCGGTGGCGGGAGGAAGCAGTACGTGCTGCGGTCCTTGCACGACCCCAACTACGTGCTCGGCTTCGTCGATCGCCTCGAGAGCGAGTGCCTCGTCTTGCAAGGTAAACTAACAAAACAACCGACTCTTCGTAACTCCAATGAGTTGCTTCATCTTTGCGACTCCTCTTTTTGATGTTCCAAGTTCCAACTGATTTCAGACAAGATTGTTGTTTTAAGTGGAATTAACAACTGAAATTGCGTACTTTGACGGTGCTAAATCCTAAGTTATGAACTGGATAATTTGGCCTATCAATTGGATGCCTGGAATGTACGTGTGGATACGGGAAATTTCAGTATGAACGCTGATAAATTGGAACTGTAGAGGCGTATCAGCCACATGGATGCTATATTAGTTAATTCAAAAACAAAAAAAGATACATGCTATATTAGCTTGTTTTCAGTATGTATGCATCCATATGTGTGTTTACGTCAGTTGTGAAAAGACAAGTTTGCTGTCAAGTCTCAGGTTCAAAGTAGATGGAGAATATTCTGATAGGCTGATCTTTCAGCGCATTGTTGCAGGTCATTTCCTTCATATTACATGCAAATTTATTTGTCTCAAGCTAGAAAACTAAGGTACGTGTAGTTATCACTAACTAGAACGATAGCTACATAACAAAAAATAAAGGAAGCGAAGTGGAATGGAAGTAGTAGTAGTAAAGTAGGGAGAATGGGAAGACATTGCTGAAACGTCTCAAGGAAATTGGCCATCTGTCTAGATGGTGGTCAATTCCTCCGTACCTTGTACATTTCACTCGTTTTCTTATCTCTCCTGGGGAATATGGCACGGTAGACTGTTGACTCGGTGGTCGCTGTAAACAGTCATCGTTTGTGGCTTCCTGATAAGTTAATTTTGGCCCTTGTTGGTGAAGTACAACTCCATTCTTGTCTAATTTGGCTGGTCTGAACATTTGTGACTTCAAATCTATCTACAAATTGATCTTAATAGTATTTCTTGCAATTTGCAGCTGTTCATCTTACTGCAAAATCATGCCTGTTCTCTTCTTTTAACAAATTCTCTGACAGTGCTTCTGAATACTTGATCAATGCTTCCATTAATGAACGAATTTTTGCATACAGTATTAGTATGCCTTGTTGTGATCATGATCTTTAATGTAAAATATGTGATTCTCCCTTGATGAAGGCACAAGGGGCACAAGAGTTGCATCAGCACTGAGCAAGGCACAACTTCAGGATGGGTACGTCGCGTACCCATGGGAGAAGAAGATGAGTGACTCTTTGCACATGCCCAACTCCAGCTGCTACCTCTCAATGCTCGTCCTCCCCAAGGCCCTGGACTTGAACGCATGTCGATACGAGTCCTTTGAGGACACACTGGCTCGTGCCAACACATGGCTCTACTCCGCGCAGGCCTCAGGAATCCCCGTTGAGTTCATGAATGTGCAGAGTGAAGCTCTTCTAACCAAGGTGCAGATACGAGCTCACTGATTTCAGAAATTACAGAGCCTAAATTGCCAATTTCTAAAATGAACCTTCAAACTTCAGTTGGTTTGCACCTGATTACACAGCCTAAATTGCCAATCTCTAAAACGAACCTTCAACCTTCAGTTGGTTTGCACCTGACTATAACTACAAGTACCTATGCCTAGTCAAGGTTCAGTTTGGTCGGATAGTAATTATCTTCACCCCCTGAAATGTTCAGATATCTGGAGAGACAGCGTCTGCAACTGTCAATTCCGGGTCATTGTCTGATATGTCGAACCTCGCGAATGCGACCCTCTATGGTTTCGAGGATTACCATGGGGTGGACATCGGTGTGGTGAAGGCAGCCCGGCTTTGGTACGGCTCAATGGCAGGAGAAATGCCGCTGGATATCCCGCTACAAGAAGGTGACACGAAGCTCGGATTTGCCATCAGCCGTACTGAAGAGGTCCTTTTTCAGTTGCTACTATGCACAAGGCCAACAATAAGTCAATACTGTCCTTCAACAGTTAGAATTATCTACGGGACCTACTGTGACACGTTTCTTTCTTCCAGGGTTTTATCTACATTTCTTCTGTGGTCGATGATGACAAGGACAGCGAGGCACCATCAACACGGTCAGGGCTCCGTGATCTATTCAACCGGGCGAAAGAGGCATCGAAACTGCTGATCATCTCAAGGGTGTCCAATGAGAAGGTCCTCCCCTGGATGATTTCCAGTTCAGGTGCAGTCCGTTGCTTTGACACCATCTCCCTCAGCCAAAAGCTCTCGTTGCACCGTCTTGCGTTGCATCCCATCCAGCTACATCTACTCATGTGGGAGAAACCTGTTGGTCTCGCACAGAGTATCGTTCGTTCTCCGAAACTGTTCCCACAGTCAGTGCTTCCTCAGGTACCCCGAAACTTCGTTGAGAGCATTGAACCTAGAGTAGATGTTGAAGAGGACTATGTGAGTGATCTCTCGTTTCGGTTTGATGATCCCTCAACGAGCAGCAGTTGGGTGTGATTTCAATTTTCTGTTATGTCATGCTGGCTTTCTGATGTGCATATGTGTCTCTTCATCGTCTCTAGTTCTCTAGGGCAGTATGCTCAGTTTTGTGCTACAAGTGTAGATGCCATTCTGGAAATGTTCAGAACATTTCCATGTTTCTGGCGTAATCAGGGAAGAGGCTTTCATAACATATGAACATCATGTTGCGATGCATTGATTTTGTTAAAATAATCATGGCATAACAGTGGAGGAATGTATTAATCATTTCCATATTAGTGTAAGCACTCTTGTACTCGAGGCTTGTTCAATTGCTTACTCTGAATTCACTAACGCATATGGATTCTGACATTAACTTCTGTACCTCTGGACTAAACAGAAACAAAATGTTACGACCGTCACACTACACTAGCTACCGGTCAAACAAACCCTTACACATAGTTATGCTACTGATCTAGTTGTGAGGACCCTGGATTTGAGCACTCGATCTTGGACATAGAACCCGTCACACTACACTAGCTACCGGTCAAACAAACCCTTACACATAGTTATGCTACTGATCTAGTTGTGAGGACCCTGGATTTGAGCACTCGATCTTGGACATAGAACCCTGGCATTACCATGATCTTTACTCGACGTGGATTCTGAACCTGTTGCTTATCAAATAGGATGTCTTCCATGTACATCTGATCAAATGATCGTTTCTCTTCGACCCGCAAGATTGGCAGCGGTGGGCTGAAGGAGAACGCCAGCAGGTGGAGCAACCAGACGCACTTCGTAGCGACGAAGAAGCACTGCAGCAGCTGCTCAGGCCACGGCCACGACCAGTTCAGCGTGGCCACGACGCAGCTCATCTTCTGGTCGCAGAAACGGCTGAACTCTTCGCTGTAGTACTTGGTGCCCTTCCTCAGCACCTCGTTCCAGCTCAGGTTGCGCAGCGCGACGAAGGAAGCGAAGCTCTCCTGACAGTCCTTCTTGGGGTCAAGGTACTTCGGCGCTCCGTTCTTCTGGAATGTGCAGTTCTCGAAGTCCTGATACATGGATTGATTCATGATCGCTTCGAGGTGGTACAGTACGCCTTTCGAGCAATGCATATCAGTGATCATGAGCTGATACGGTTGCAGGAGTAGGTTGAGCTTGTCTGATAGCCCATTGTCAGGCTCTTCAACCTGCTGGATCAACGCCTTGCAGAACTGTTTCACCGAAAGGAGAGCCTCGGACGCAATCTGCAAGAACCCCTCCACCATCGCTTCGTGGCTGACCGGCATGGGGAGTTCTCGGCTCGCTCCAATCGATCTCGTCGACCTCCTCGAGTGAGACTGCGTGCTGCCATTGTTCGTTGCTTGCCTCAGAGCCTTCTTGAGCTCCGAACAGTACTCTTCCAAGCTCAGCAGCTTGGATGTCAGCTCTCCCAACGACGACCTCATCTCGGCGGCCTCTTGCACGGCAGCATCCCGGTGCGCATTGGCCTCAGCGAGGTCTCTCTTGAGGGATTCGAGCGAGAGCAGCCCCCACTCCTTCAGGAGCTGCGACATGTTCTCGCCCTCGATGGCGGTCGGCGACATCTCCGGTTTCGCCTTCTTCTTCGCCTTCGCGAAGAGCCACGAGATGATCTGTGACCCTCTGTGCTTCCCCCGGGAGTGCGCCGAGGGTTGGTGGCTGGACAACGGCACTCTGCTGCTGCTGAGGAACCTGAGACCTCCCATGTCGATCCCACCATGGTCCCTGCCGATCGTCGCGGGCCGGAACGCGCTGCTGCACGACGGCGGCACCTTGAGCTCTGCCGTGCTCACCCTCCCGGCCGACGCCGGGAAACGGTCGACCAGGGGCGCGGACTGCAGAAAGGTTGGATGGATCCTGTACGCGCCTCTGCTCCGGAGATGATCGTTGGAAGAAGGGAAGTAGTGGACCTCGCTGTTCGAGGAAGAGAAGCCGTTGAGGTTGTCGTAGTCCGAGTAGGCCGCCTCGTCGCCGCGGCCGTCACGGCCCAAGGCGATGCCGCTCCAGTTCTCCGACCGGCTCCGGTTGTCGTGGCAGATGTCGTTCAGCCCAGCCATTGTGGGCTCCTCGTCGTAAGCCTGCCCCAAGTTTAGCAAGCAAGTGAGAAATGCTATCGTGAAGAGATGAATTGAAGCATTGCAATGATGCAAACGATGATTCAGTGGCAACAAGCTTGCAAAAAGTTATGGGTAGTGTTCTACCAAGTAGGCAAGTACCAACGGTAAGTTAGGAACCACAAGAGATTCTGAAAGAACATGACTTTAGTTTTACTTCACACTGTTGCTAGTACTGCCTACTAACTGGTGGTGGTACTACTAGCGATTAGCCAGCCATAAGAAGAGATACCAAGAAACTCTGAAATCATCACAGCAGCAACACAGAGAGATTGCAGCGACTGATCCCAAGAACTTGCTCACCGGACTAAACACGGGGTAGTCCTCGTCTGCGGCCGCCGCCGCCGCTGCCCTGGAGCGCGCGGGGGACGCGGCCGGCGGGAGGCGGATGATGGCCGCGGCCGGGCTGCGGCTGGCGCCGGCACCGGCATTGGGCGCGCCCCGCTGGCGGAGGGCGGCGTAGAGGCCGCGCAGCTCGACGGCCTTGGCGATGGCGGCCTGGACGTCCGGAAGGGGAGTCGCGGACGCTGCCGTGGGGCCGAACGCCTCGGCGGCGGCGGCCATGGCCATGGCTGCGGTGAGAGGAGCAGTGGTGGGTCAAAGGCTGCGTCCTTGGCCGCTCGAAAGCAGCAGCGCTGATGCAGGGATGCTGCTGGACGGACGCTGCAGGCGAAGGGGTTTCTTGGGATTCTGGAAACGTAGGGAGTGGCAGGTAGGCAAGCACGCGTGAGAAGGAATGGAGGGGGAAGGAACAGTAGAATGAGACCGTGGTGCGGAGGTGAGTGAGGTGGTGGAGGGAACTGCGCATTTAAAGAGGTCGACAGTGTTTACAGTGCCTTTTGAGCCCTTTCTTTTTGTCGCTTTTGATGGTGTAAAATATGAATATACTTTGCTTGCTTCCTGAGCGCCAATTCTTCCCTTCTAAACCAAGAATTAAGGTCTCTTTTGCAGAAATTTTATAGTGATGGCATTGGCTGGGGCGATGTCCAATAGTTTGGTGAAACACAGTTCACTCAGGCTTTATTTGGAACCCAATGTGTTTTTTAATTCTTTCGGGAATTAAACTGATTTTCATGTTTTTGAAATTTGGCAAAAATAAGAGAGAACTGATGTGCACTGTTGCGGATCCCGGGTGTTTTAAAATAGAATGTCTTTTTTTTGGTTTTTTCAACTCTTCTTAAAATACTTGTTTTTCACATAACTAATATAATTTTAGTTATTTTATTTCTATTTTGTCTTTAATCAATGTCATAGAAAAAGAGATAATTGCTCATGAGAGTAACACTAATAATACCGGCATTTATTGCTTTGAAAAGGATAAAACGATGGACATGTAAAGAATTGTAAGGATATTAATAATATTTTACTCATATTTTTAATTTTTTGCGCCTAACTTTGAAAGAACATTATTTTAAGACATAGAGAGTAACGTTAGACTCGGATCATAGGATGGGGCCTACTCCCCAGTTAGTTAATATAACTCGTATTTTCACGGGTATAGTTGGTAGATGGTGTGTGGCAAATACGCCTACTAGTCTTAATTACTCATTTTCTCTCTCTCTCCTGGGTAAGAAATGAGCGAAATTAATGAGAGCGACGCCCTGCAGGGCCTCTTGCTTCCGCTGTGGCCCCGCCGCCTGCCTCTGCTGGCTGTTTGGCTCCCTGCCCTGCTGAAGCTGCCGAAGCTTTGCATCTTTACCGTACAGCCTGGATGATCATCTATCTGTCCAGTTGAGCCTAGCACAACACGGAACCCAAACGCTCCATCTGGCGACCGAGCGAGCCTCGTAGCTCTCCTCCACGCAACACCGCACCCATGCGCCCGTGATGGTAGATTCCCATGTGCCGCGCGCGCACGGCGTGGCGTCACAGGATCCCCGCGTGCGTTCGTGCCAGTAGACACGCTCGGCTCCTCGGCGCCGCTCCCCGCGCGCCCCGGGGTCCCTGGGCCCTGCGTGACCCGGCCATGGAGCTCAAGGACTCCGCCCCCGCAGCCCATATCCGCCCCGTCCCGCCCACGTCGCCGGTGCCCGGTGGTCGTGGGAAGCTCCCCTTGTGAGGAGCTCGTGCCGAGTAGGTCGTGCACTCTGTTGCCTAAACATTTCGATTAGCGGTGTACAGAACCATGCCCTAGAGACGAGACAGCCTAACAGACATTCTGTCTACAGCAACGCATCATGGGCTAAATGAAAAGCTTTCGGGTGGTACGCGTGTTTTACGTGGTCAAATTTATTATATATTGCTATATTCATTTTTTTTTGTGACTTGTCTAATTTATTACATTAAGTTGAATGTCTGTGTGTCCTTACATAGACATTTGAGATATTAGATAAACTTATAGCCAAAATATGTCTTGAGGAAACTTAACTCGAGTTTTTTATTAGAATGTATTGTTCATATACACAATTAGTTAAAAGCATACTTTTAAAAGACAAGCTTATGTCATATTAATGTTATTTATTGTGTATGCTATTCTTCTGATGCTTTAGTGTCCTTAAGTAGTTACCAAGGCAAGAGCACAGAGGTGTTGCTGCTGAAGACTGGTACCGTCGAGGTGATTAGATAAGCATTGAGATGCTTGTGTTCTATTAGATTAAAAAAGTAAAGTTTAGAAGAAAAAAATTAATGCTGCCAAGATATATCTCGAGACTTAATAGTACAAATTATACGTAGGGTATTAGAAAATTTAGAATTTTTTTCTTGCTATATTTCTAAGTTAATCAAGTTATACGTTATTATATTTAAAGTTATACACAGTTTCTAAAATATGTAACTACCTAAAATTTATTTTTATTTTGTTTCAATCTTTTAGCTATCCATGAGATAAAAAATTAACGTTCAGATTCACCCACCAAAAAGAATTTCTTGGTCGATTGGGACATAGATGGCCCCTAGAAATTCATTATTCAATTACACTATTAATTAAATATACTTTTCTAAAAGCAAGGCTTCTATCTTTTAACCCTACGTACTGTTGTTCTTGTTTAACTGCATCTGTCTTCCATGCTTCGATGTCCAGCAACAAGGCAAGCGCACTTCGATGCATGCTACTGAAGACCGATAGCATGGAGATCCATGGGGTTCGACATGCAAGCTTTTCGTCTTTTTAAGTTTCAAGCTTCTCTTTACCCACTGCTCCTCTCTCTCCACGTCAATCTCTTTGCACAAATAATACTAAATTTCCCACCATGTTTCTTATCTAAACCTTGTCTCTTCTTCCTCTTGCCACTTTTTACTCACCATACTATGGCTGCATTATCTGTAGCGAGGCATCATGCCTCTAGGTATCATCTCAACATGTTTCGCCGTACTCCTCACTATACCTGCCACTATCACATATCCAACTTGCCCTCGGCAATTGCAAAGTAGGCAGTGTTGTCATCCTCAAGTACGCCCTTGACAGCTGTGATCGTGTCCTATGGCGCCTCGGCATTTAAGTCTAGCTTCTACTCCTTGCTTGACTCAGGTGGCCACATTGTTAATCTCGTCCGAAAAAACTTCAATATCCTTGGCTCAGTTATCTCCCCTTAAATTTTTCTACCTCTCTGCCAACCGCCTCTAGGTGTGTCAATGGGAATAGATAGAGAAAAGGAATGACGAGGATGACCATAGTTGAAACGTGAGAACACGATGATAGACTTAGGAGGGTGTTTAGTTGGACTTTTCAGTAGTTTTTTACTGAAAAAAGCTGCAGCCCAACTAAACGGCTAGCTTTTGCCAACGGTAGCTGTGGGCTTTGCGGTGCAAATTCAGCTGTTTGGAAAAGCTGCCTTCTACCAGTTTTTTGCAATGTGCTGAAGGTTCAGTGCTCATTTTCCAAAATGCTATAGATAGTCTGGATCAACCAAAAGCCATATGTTCACTTTCTCACAGCCATAGCAGTTTTTTCAGACAGCCAGCCAACAGTAGTTTTGTCAACAGCCACAGCCCAACCAAATAGGCCCTTAAGGTTGATGAAAATTGTACTATCGTCAACTAAGCGAAGCTACGTGCATGCAAAAATGAACATGCACAAAAAACTAATATTAGCCCAGGTAGCAATAACATTATGCGAGTCAATATCCTTTGAGAGATTGTATATATCTATTATATATATTAAAAGTAGAATACAATAAAGAAAATAGAAAGATGCTAGAAATTCTCATAAAAAAATCCAACCATTTATCTGGTGGACTCTTTTATTATTAGTGGACCACAATCGATAGCTCTTCATAACTGTATCTAAATAGATCATAGTCGATAGATCATCATAACTGCACGTAAACATATCACAACCGATAGATCTTCATAACCATATCTAAATAGATCCGATAGATCATCATAATTGTCCCTAAACAGACCACATCTAATAGATTATCATAACTACCTAAATAGACGACTCACGATCTGAACTTTTATTTCTTATACTGATCTAATATCACGCGTATAGGTAAAAAATAAAGATAACTAACAGCGTTTCCTGTGCAATTTCGTGGGACACCGTGCTAGCGTAACCATAAAACTAATATTAGGCCAGGTTGCGGTTGCTTATTCTTGAGCCAGTATAATCCGAGCTCGTAGCTTCAATGATATTGTATCGATTTTTGAAAAAAATGTAAATATTTTTTTTCCGTAAATCGCAAGAGTACATATTGATTTGAAAAAATTTCAAAAATAGAGCTCAATCGGCAACCGAAATGCCGATTTGTCCAAATCGGCAGCCGAATTGCCGATTACCCGACAGGTCGGCACGACGTAAGCCGAAAATTGAATTCCAAGTCAAGTCGGCATGCCGTATGCCGATTTCGGTCAATTCGGCACGCCGTATGCCGATTTCGGTCCAGTCGGCACGCCGTATGCCGATTTGGGTCAAGTCGGCACGCCGTACGCCGACTTGGACCATTTACGGCCCCGCACCCGGTCGCCCCCAACCACACGCGGCCACGCATTCACGCACACGCGCGCGGGTTGGAGGCGACCGGCGGCGGCGGTGCGGCTCCCGGCGACGAGGGCGGCGGGCGGTGGCACGGGGAGCCGAGCGGGGAGGCTAGCGTGGCCAGCGGCGAGCCCGTGAGGCGACGGCCAGCGGCGAGGCCGTGGGAGAGAGAGGAGAGGGAGAGAAGAAGGAGGAGAAGAGAAGAAGAGGAGGAAGAAGAGAAGAGGAAGAGAAGAGAAGAAGAGGAGGAAGAAGAGAAGGAGGAAGAAGAAGAGAAGAGGAGGAGAAAAAAAGAGAAGAAGAAAGAAGTCGCGGATTTGTTCGTCGGTCAGGTAAAATTTAATTTTGAAAAAATATATCGATTTAGCTTACTAAGTACAGAATTTTGTCATGTGTAGCTTAGTAGCATGATAGATTTAGGGTAGAAAAAGTATTAATATGTTAGGTAGGTATATTAATCTATCTCAGGTGTTTTAGAAAAATATAGCTGCGACGTTTTAGAAATTGAATTTCATGTGTGGTCGCATATATCACGATTTGATCATAGAGTTCACGTTATTAGGAAATAGTTGTACAGAACTAGAAATAAATACGGAAGAAATAGAAGTGGAGTACGATTTTAGAATAAAGGAAATAGAGTACGTAGTGAAGAAATAGTCGTAAACCTAGTTTTATTATTATAGATTAGTTTGACATATGTAGCTATACATTACGAGCCTTGTACATTTTGAATATAAGTAAATTTTACGAAATTATGTTACGGATGACAGGAATGTCTGATATAGTAAGATTCAAGATTTTCTATGGTCCTGGAGAAGTGAGGACGAACTTGAATGGAGTTGATCTTAGTGCATTCAGTTACACTGCATTGCCTCTGTAAAATCCCGAGTCGTTGAACATTAGAGAAGTTAAAGACTGGTTCACCCGTAGCTTTAGTCTTGATACGGACAAGTATAGTGTCAGCATTCAAACTGTGTTTACAATGTCCTTACGTTCTGTGCGATGGGATCTGATGTCTGTTGAAAGAACGAAGGAGTGGACTTGTTGGCTTAGGGTCTGCATCGCTCGTAAGGAAGATCCTGTTGCTTTGGTGCAAGCTGTTGCGAAAGATCAAAAGGAGTATCATCGTACAGCGTATCAAGACGATCACACAAGTGCATCAGCGCAAGGGGTAACAGAGTACAGAGCCGGAGATCTTTCTGAATCAGCGATTCCGGGAGGAACGAGACATAACTATGGTCCTACTGGGCGGGCGGACAAAGCTGAGGAATTCGAAGAGTTGGTAGAGGCTATGGAACAGGAAGATCTAGCGGGCGTTGCGCAAGACGACGACGAGGAGTCTGATGATGAAGATAGTGCTGAGGACGAGGAGACTTCTAATCATGAAATTCCTAGCGGGTGGGATCAAGAACTACTGGGTGATATGCGTGTGACAGATGGGCATGAGTCATCGTGGGAGTTCAGAAGCAATGAGATAAAACACGGCACCATGTACCGCAGCAAGCTCGAATTAAAAGATGCAGTTGCTCTATGGGGTATGTCCACGCAAAGAATATTTTATGTTCAGGTGTCTACCCTGACCCAGTACACCGCAAAGTGCAGCAGTAATGGTTGTCCTTGCTCTGTGCATGCTCACGTCCCGAAGTACGAAGTCACTTGGATTGTTAGCAGAGTAGTTCCTCATAACTGTGTTCGATCCAACGTCCTTGCAGAGCATCGTAACATGACTTCAAGTCTAATTGCAAGATTGATGTTCTCCGAGATAGTGGAGAAGAAAGATATGGAAGCGAAACATATTCAAGTAGCAATAAAGAACAAATACCAGTTCTCCATCAGCTACGAAAAGGCATGGCGTGCTAAACAGAAAGCAATTGTTCCCTTCTCACAAGGAGGAGGAGGAGGTTCGGACAACCTGTCTCAGTACTTCGCGAGCACTCAGTTCGACCCTGCCGACGGTTCTGCGTTGGGACGGGGGTATCCTTCCCCGTCCTTGCCGCCACCACCCACGCAGGACACGCAGCCTACTGCACCTCAGCCTGAGGAGTCCTTGTACGGCAGGGGCCGTCGTACGACTGTTCCGCCGGGACAGTTGACGTACTCGGACTTCCGCAAGAGGCCGCGGAGGGGGCCGTGTCGAGGACGTGGACAGGGAGGCCCAGGAGGACCTGCCCAGGAAGACTAGCAGGAGTATTTGTTTGTAGTAGTTATTACTGCATCTTTTCGAATTTTATCTATCTTAGTTCTGCTACTTTTCCTTAGATTCGAACACTTAGTTTATTTCATCGAAATGTAGACTACGAGTACGATACATTGCCATAAGTACACGTGCGGTAGATGGTACGATAACATTCCCGTGATACAGCCATAGAACCGAACGACCTAATAATAGAACAACTAGGAAAATACAACATAGGACAACCTACTCAGTGCCTTTCAGATATTTTCCCTTCCTCATACGACGAGCGTGAGCTTCCTCTCCTTCTTCCTTCGCCCGACGCGCGATCTCGCGCTTCCTCGCCCTTTCAGCCTCACGTGCTTCCGCGGCTCGACGTTCCGCCTCCATCTTTTCCTTGCGTAGCTACTCCTGCCAACGCTTCTGCTTCTCCGCCTCCTCCGCCTCGTGCATGCGTTGCAGAGTGTAATCGCGCCTAAAATAGACCTCACGCATCAGTTGTTCTTCGTCCTCTTTCGATTGGGTATTGTCCAGCCACTGTATGTAGTCACATATAGTGGGTGGAGACTGCAAGCAAATGAGTGTTAGCATTGTATTGCAGTGTTACGAGCGGGTGGAAGAAATAACTATTGGGTACAATGCGTGTTTTACCCTTCGCCGCTGTGTGCGTACGGTAAGCTTCGGTGGCTCTTTATCGTAGTTAGCGCACATGAAGAACATTCGTCCGAAGGTGTACGACATCTGTCTTGACACCATTAGCTTGCACGGATCTTGGCACCAGCAAAGGGGAACCTCGACTCCGTTCGGTACATCGGCAGGAAACTTCTCCGTCGGCATGTCGTCCGAACCAGATGAAGCCATTCCTACCATTTTGCAGTGCGGACGTGGTTAGTAAATCCAACGAGCTAAAAAAAATCTCGCAAATACTTACCTCACTTAATCCCCCTGCCGAAATCCCTCTTCCAACTCGCCTCCAAAACTCCTCTACTCTCCTCTCTATCCTCGTGTTATGTTCGTCGGTGCGTGGGAAGCAGAGAGAGGCGGGGGGTGTTGCTCTGTTATGTTCGTCGGTGCGTGGGAGGCAGAAAGAGGCAGGGGGTGCGTGGGAGGCAGAGAGAGGCGGGGGGGAGGGGGTTAAATAGGGCAAGCCTGGGCCAGGTCGGCAGCTGGTTTGCCGACTAGGTCCAAGTCGGCAGTTCGCTCGCCGACTTTCCCCTGGCGCCAAAAATCGTTGCCGCTGTCGGTATTTGGGCTGCCGACCTGCTAGAAGTTGGTATTTGGGCTGCCGACTGGACCCTTTTCGGCAATTGGGCTGCCGATTTGATCCTTTCGGCATTTGGGTTGCCGACTGAGCCGTACTTTTAAAATTTTTTTAAATCGACATGTAGACTTGCAATTTACGAAAAAATAATATTTTAAAAAATTTTTATCGATTTTTATGTACTCCTTAAATTCTGAAGTTTCTAGCGCGTGCTCAATCGCAACTTACCAAGAAGCATAGCTCAGCTAAGAAATTAAGCCTTGTGTCTAATCTGTCGATCTTTATCGACGCTTCAGATTTTAGAGTACAATTTTTGCAAGATTTTCAGCTCGATCGCTCTGGTACCCAAGAAATCTGCAGATATGAACTGATTTGATTTGCGAGTTGACAACCAGTGAATTTTTGTGCTTATGAATAAAAGAGTTCATGTGAGACGAAGTTTTTTCTTCCGGTTTGACGTTAAGATGGAGGTGTCGGGGCGTGATGTCGTGCAGGTGATGGCCCCCTTTTTTCCGATGTTGTCATTTGTCTATTGGTTGTAGCATCAGGGGTGGGATATTTCTTTTTATTTTTGAAAATCTATCCGGGTGAGACGCAGTGCTTTCTTTCTACTGAAAACCTATCCGGCTGGAATTCTAATTGCATGTAAAGTTTTTCTATGTGCTAACGTTACTACACCGAAGACAACTCAAGATGTATTTATCGTGGATTCTAGTATATGTCTAGCATTATAATCCAAACTTACTATGATCAATGGTGCAGATATTTTAATCTATGTGAACAAATGTGATAGCTTCTTTTTTATTATTTTAATATATAATAGATAGATATACGTGCAAAACAGATGATCGTGAGATATAGAAAAATTACAATTATAGTAATAGTTGTTTGGATGAAATATAAATAAAGTGCCTTGATTCTACGTGAATGAGTTAAAAAAAAAGCTTAGAGCGGATGTCGAAATTTCTATAAAATTAACGCGTAAGAAAGCAATCTATAGGAACTTAATAACGTCATTCTTATGATCCAAAGGCCTCCATTTTTTTAAGGATTAAATCATAAGAAAATTCTATAAAATTCCAAAGATGGCCTCAGGGTGCATATACATCCAGGTCAAAAATCAAACTCCAAATCCCTCTACATCAATACTAGTGTTTTATATGACATGGTGAGATAATCTCAAAAATACAAGTAAGCTCCATACATTGAGAAGTTCGTGGTTGTTTAGAGAAGGGGGAAGAGATCTCGGCACTGTTTTGAGCCCAGTGATTAGTGAAAAGTTGGTCATGAAAAGTTAACAAGATCCGAGTTAGTAAGTTAGATTAGAACCTCGGAACAAGCATAGTGCATAGACGTAAAGTCCAAGGTCCTAGCTGTATGGCCAATCCAGAAAGCTCGACAATCACGTCAGGATAAGTTAAGGGGGTAGATTAATCATTCTTAACTTTCTACATTATCAGATATATCAACCTCAATTAGATTTGCAAAAAAGTTCAGTCAGAGACAGCACAACCAACAAAAAGGTGGTGATCTACCCCTCCCTTCTCTTTACTTCTTTACACCTTTTATTTTCCTTCGCAAACTTTTCCAGTGGCGCCTAGCCACATGGATCTTAGCAGCAGCGTGCATGGAAGGAACAAGATGGGATGTCTCATTGTCAAACCACAGGGCGGTGTGCACTAAAGCCTATAGGGCCTAAACCAAACACTTTGTGCGTATCTTTTCTTTTTAAACGTTGATGTGAACTTGTCATTGTCTCGTGCCCGATTTTTAATCTCCATTTTTGTTCCTTTCTAAAGCTGTAAAGTGGTTAGTAGGAGCAAGAATACAAAAGCAGGCAAGCAACCCCAATGAGGCTGTTCTCTTGGCACAAAGCAAGGAACAAATTAACAGCTATGGAGGGTAGGCAGAGCCAAGCAGGGCTGCAGAATGTTCAGAGTCTTCATACCTTAAAGGATGTCTGTTCCATGGTTCCTTTGTTTAATCCAAATGGTCTATACACCACCCACTATACTTGGGATGTGTGTTCCCTACTTCACTTTGTTTGATTTTACGATCACAAGATTGAAATCGGAGACGTAAGACAATCTGGGAACAAACAATCGTGCCAAGACGAAATAAAAATTTGTTAATGAAGTTCAGAGAACAGTCTATATATCAGGGAGAACACGTCTATATATCAAGGAGTCTTTTATGGATGTTTCGTCTCACACATTATTGCAATATACTGACCATCGGTATCTCTAGGTGCCCCCTTGTTTGACCGTGTCCCATGCCAACCAAAGTCGCTTCGCTTTTACTCACTCATGATTACATTATGTGGTGTCTTTATTTATGTAATACCCGACGATTTAAACCAAAGAGCTTGACTGTTTTTATAAAGAGAGGTGTCAAGTTTGATTTTTTAAACCATAGCTCCCATGAACGATCGGAGACTATAGATGCGTCGTGCTCATCAAATTGATCAAGGTGAACCATAAGTTTGGTCGAATGAGAGTTTGGATCAACTAGAAATGAACTCCGGTAAATGGATGGAGAATGTCTAATGCGAAATTTGATTAATGTATATTATAATAATAGAAAGGGACTAAACAGAAAATGTAATAACAAGATCGATGAGAGCGCTACTAAATGTGTGTGTATATATATATGTAATATATATATTTATATATACATATATATCAATAAAAGAAGAAAATAATCGAGATGGTATTTGATTTTTGGTAAAGGAACGTTGTAAAAGAAACAAATAAAAGGGGCAGGCTTCGGATTTTAACCTGAGACCTGCAACTCCAATGTAAAGGCGCCATCCGGCAGGTAAATGTGGTGTTGTAGTCCTTGTACGTAGCCTGTACTGCCTTGTTAAGCAAACGTAAGAGGACAGAGAAACGAAGAAGAAAAGTGAAAAAAAATGATGGGGCCAACACAGAGAAAAGAAGAAGAAAAGAGAAAAAATGATGGGCCAACATAAGGATCAAGAGAGGCGTTGCCTCCATTTTTAGACCTAGTTCAAAGTGATGTGGGAAGAATATCCTCCATTTTTAGACCTAGTTCAAAGTGATGTGGGATGAATATAGACTTAACTTGCATTGTTGAATTGGTCAATCCTATCATGCTGCATTGCTGGCTAGTTTTAGGCGGGCTATTGTGTTGCGCATACGTCTTATACATGATAAGCATTGATACACGTATGCATATATACTAGAATTTTAAAATTATATTCAATTGAATGTAACTACAACATGTAAATTGTATGAATATAAAGTATAAAAGAAAAATAAGTAAGATATTGTGGTCACAACTGTTTGGATATATTATTGTTACAAGAATAAATAAAGAAGAAAAAATAAATAAAATTACATGAGAGGGAAATTTCCACTTATACGTCATTATTTATAGCTAATCTTACTGAACCCAGTTGTCGGGAAGGTCATGGAGTTGTGCCATTTTGCCGCAGGAGGCAATTTTTGTGAAAAACTTTTATCTTTAAACAACATCGGTTCCACCAGCACATTTTTGCCTAACCCGCAAAGTTAATTGCGAGGGCAAAAGAGCATTAAAAGTGGAGCGTATATAGTTTTAGTTCTAAAAGTAAGTTTAGTAAATTTTTAAAAAAAACCCAAAGAGGGCAACAAGGATATTAGACCCTACTAACTGGACTCCTTTGCAAAATTTGTTTTTGATTTTAGCCCTTAAGTTCATTGGAAGTAGCATCAGACACCATAAATAAATAAATCTAAACCAATTGTATATAGGGGGTTGCATCCAATAGTTTATTTCTATTTTGTAAAAAGGTTTTAAAAGTAAAACGATTTTAGATAGGCATTGATTCATCTAGGGAAATATCCAATAGCCCACCATTATTGACCGAAGTGAATAACTTAGTATGAAAACCAAACCAAGGGCACAAGCAGCAGGTGCCGTAGCAAGTAGGAGGTGGCCATCTTGCCATCGAAGGAAAAAGAAGGCCACGTAATGGCCTCTGTAGAAATCAGGGGTAGGAGTAACCGACTAGGGCATGACTTAAGAGGGAATTGAAGGTTGTAGTGTACAACACCACAACCCCACACACACACACAGCCCACCATTATACCATCGCCATCTCCACAAGACTTAAAACTAGGAGCCCTGGCTGTCACTTAGGAGATCAAGAACCACCTTTTTCTAAAATTTAATATGTAACTAACTTATGTATATTTAATATATATTCAACAATAATAGGTACATAGTCTTATTTTGCATGTGCTGTCCTTCAAGAGAAGGTGACATTAGGAGGTGATTTAGAATTGACCATTTAATCAAGTATATGACAGAGGCGTGTGAGCTTCTTTTTCTTTCTGTCTGGTGTTGGCTAGGCTTAGGTTAACCTGTTCCCCTCCCATGATCGGTGTTCTTGCTGCATGTAGGCAATCTAATTGCTGAACAAGGAAAAAACCTTTCCTAAAATCCAAATTGCATAATTGCATGTTCATAGAAAACATAGATATCGAAGTGCAGAACGGTTTAACAGAACAGAAAGTGGCTGATCTTCCAGCTTCCCAATATCCAAATCGCATAACTGCACGTATATAAAAAGATATCGAAGTGCAGAACGGTTTAACAGAACAGAAAGGGGCAAATCTTTGAGCCTGGAGTACAGGGGGCAATGCTCAGTGATAATAATCCTGCAATAAATGGTGACCACTCTCTACAGACTTGCATCGCACACAGTACAGTAGCAGTGCCCACAGTCCAAAAGCTACAAGCGCGAAGCCAAGTAGGAAACTGCATGCAGGAGCTGTGTTCCATGGCACAAACAAAGGCATCCAGATCATCGAAGGCGGTGCCATGGCATGGACCATGGTGGTGGTCATGCTTTGCAAATGCAGGAGGGCAACGCGACGCAAAGAGGACGGGCGCTCGTTGCAGCTTCTTTTCCGTGGCACCTTTCGCCTGGTCCAGGAGAAATGCTTTCAGTATAACCCCTCCCCTAGTGCAGACTTGCAGACTCCAGATGGTGAAGGAGGATGCTGCCGAAAGATAAGATGCCAAAACAAGTGATGTAGATGCGTTTTATTAGTAGACATGCTTTTGTTGCTAGTACCATGGGGTCATCTGCTTTGTTTTCTTGATCTTTCTCTGATGTTTGTATGTCTCAGGAACGAAGCTTCAGTGCTTTCGGAAGAAAACACTAAAGATGGCTTGGATCAGAATGTCTTTGCTGCTGTTCCATGGCATTAACATAGCTAGATTTACTATATATTCTTGGTATTATTTTTTCTGCTAGTATTTATTCCTCGCCATCAACTTTATTCGAGTTCATTCATCACCACATTAGTTTTTCCATCCAAAACATAGAAAAAATTATAGCTAAAAATATATTTTGAATAAACACTATTGGACTTGGTACAAATCTTTCCATTAATTCTATTACGTTGTTAACCTTTAGTTGACATTACTCTTTTAGTAGCAAATCTTATTTGTTCATGTGTGATGTCCTCTCTATCTCTTTGTGTTTCTCTTCCATTGTTTAATGTCGATAGATAATTAGGTAGTAAGAAGAGAAACTTGGTGTGTGTGACACAAAAAAGATAGAATTGAGGTCGATCTGTAGACTGTCATGTAAAAACATAGACTCATGTAAAAACATAGACTTTTGTATCTCCAGATTTTCCTCTTCCACTCATTATCCCTCAATGTCTATCTTTCCACCAATAATTTTGAGAAAATTTTCACCAAGAATTAAATATAAATATTGATGTCTTGTACCCACATTGTATATCTCTTCTTCCACCCATATCATTGCTAGCCGTATTGTAGTTGTATTTTCGCATTAATGCAATATCATGCCTCTATATGCTTCAACGATCAATGCTTCTCTTACTCTTCTTTCCTTTGCCACCTGCCCATCTCGTCGCTGGACATTATGAAGTAGGTGCGCTCATCATTCTCAAGCTCACTTGTTGGCGCACTACGCCCAAATTTTGCTCTTGGACCAACACGCATTAGAGTGACTCAGTGTTATGTCATTGAGCTCTTTAGTGAGAACCTAAACCTCAGTAATCCTTTTACCACCTTCCGAAACTGATATAACTCTAAAAACCGCCAGCCTTGCCTTACCATATCTCACCATTATCACGAGCTTGTTAGGTGAACCTCATTTGAAGCGTGATCCCCTACTATCCTGCAATCGTGTGATGATTAATCTTATAACTTCAACAACAGCTTGTTCATCGATGTATACTCATCAAAAATTGCTAAAGCACACATTCTCATCATGGCCTCCTGTCTCATCGTGCCTATATCATTTTGTATCAACTTATATGTTTTAAGAGCAATTGAAATGATTTATTACATACTTGATGTGATTTGTTACTTTCAACTTTTATTGCTGTAGTGACACCACTCTTTCGCTTTGTTTGCACCACATAGCACATTGGCATGTATGGTGTCGGTCCTTATACACATATATATATAATTTTTGATTCTTTCAATATGCCTCTTCTATTGGTGGCTGTCTTGCTTTTCTTGTCTAGCGCCTTACGCTTGTCTCAGCTCTACCTCTTTTCTTGCCAAACCCATGCACATTAATACATCTAATGCATGCTTTCTCTATGTCCATCGGCAAAGGCAGTTCATATGTGCTAATATATCTAATGCATGCTAGGTTGACATTGTCATCTATCACTATATATTGTGTGCTATCTAAGTAAAATAAAATTACTAATTTTATTTTGCATTCTATTTTATATAAATCAAACTGCTAATTTTTATTTAAAATTAATTTGAAATTTAATTTGGGGAAACAGAGTTGTATCCTTTCTTCACGTAATATATAAATTCATTTGTTAATTTTGATTTTAAATTAATATAAAAATTTTATATATACTGCATTTTTATTTTATATAAATCCAACTACTAATTTTTATTTAAAATTAGTGTCGAATTTAATTTGGGGAAATAGAGTTGTATTCTTTACCCACCTAAAATATAAATCTAACAGCTAATTTTAGTTTTATTTTGCATTTCTATTTTATATAAATCCAACTACTAGTTTTTATTTAAAATTAATTTAAAAATTTTAATTTGGGACATAGAGTCGTATCATTCCTCCACCTAATATATAAATTATTTGTTAATTTTCATTTAAAATTAATTACGAATTTTCATTAACAGAACTAGGGTTGTATTCTTTACCCACCTAAAATATAAACCCAACTGCTAATTGTAGTTTTATTTTTGTATTTCTATTATATATAAATCCAACTATTAATTTTCATTTATAATTAATTTTGAGATTTAATTTGGGGAAATAGAGTTATATCCTTTCTTCACCTAATATATAAATCCATTCGTTAATTACTTAAAATTAATTCCAGATTTTAATTTGGAGAAATAGAATTATATTCTTTACCCACCTAAAATATAAATCCAACTACTAATTTTTATTTAATATTAGTTCTGAATTTTAATTTAGGAAAATAGAGTTATATTCTTTATCTATCTAATATATAATCCAGCTGCTAATTTTTATCTAAAATTATTTTGGATTTTAAATTAGAAAAATAGAGTATTCTTTATCCATCTATTAAGATTTGTATAGACTATATTTCTACAAACAATCAGATTTATCTACACCGTTGTAATCTGGATCCACCATAATCAAATAGTGTAGATAATTTAGTCTATATGAACGAATATAGTGAATTTTTTATTAGTTTAATAATATGATATATTCCTCCAAAGTTTTTTTTTCGAGAAACTCTGGAGGGGATCCCTCCCATGACTCTGAAACAACATTTACATACCCAGACTTAGCTAAAACATGTGCACACATGTTTGCCGTTCTACGACACCAGATTACATTAAAACACACGAAGCCCGAGCAAAGAGATTTAATTTCCTGACAAATCGGTCCATAAACTGATCTATCTAGAGTTTTGTTCTTCAGCTTCGTTACCACCTCCATGTTGTCTAGCTCAAGTATTATCTTGGACAAATTTAACTGCTGCGCCAGCAGCACTGCTTCACGAGCAGCCAACAACTCAGCCAAAACAGGCTCATGCACAGCTGTGAAACTAGAAGCCTTCACAACAATGAAGCTCCCATCGTGTTGTCTCAAAATCACGCCAGCCCCAGCAATGCCTCTAGCATTATCTAGGCCACCGTCAGCATTAACCTTTATCCAATCAGGAGGAGGACATGTCCAAGTCTGAACTTGCCTCTCCTTGGTAGAGGCTGAGGCTGGTTTCAACTTGCTCCATTCCTCAACTAAATGAGCCACCTTCCTGGCGAGGTCTTTTGGATTCCCCATAATTTCAGCTCTCACAACGGCATTTCTAGATTGCCAGATTTCGTACAGCATTCTAAGAAAAAAACAAATGGAATCCTCCTCTAGAAGAAACAGGATATCGAGAATCCAATCCGTTCAGTTTAGTTCGACCAAACTGTTTTTGGGCAGAACCGAAGGAATCTTGTCACAAAAAATAACCAGTTCCCGCCAGGCTTCTTGAACGAAAGGGCATCCCCAAAAACAATGGAAGAAAGATTCAGCTCGAAAATAGTACGGGCAACAAACATCAAATCTAACCTTTCTTCTCATTAGTTCATCACCCACAGCTAAACTTCATAAACAAAGGCGCCAAAAATAAAATTTTACCTTGGACGGGACATCCAACTTCCACAGCTTCAGCCAACCTTTGTGACCAGAAACAGAAGAGGACGAACCACCATTTTTGTCCCTGTACAGATAGAAGTGGAGGCTTCTTTGCAACCTGTATGCCGACTTGACCGTAAAGAGACCATTTGACGGCCAATTCCAAGCCACAAAATCTTGTCCGTCCCAATTCCCCACTCTTATTTGCAAAATATCTTCAACGTCAGCAGGATAAAAAAGTTGATATTCCTCCAAAGTTTGTATGTGATTCCTCGGTTCCAAACACGGCTTGAGCTAGTACTAAACACATACCAGACAGCTAATCATAAACCAATACTCCTTGCACTTTACAATTGCCCGGGCAAATAGGTGGCAACCCATTTCTCAAAAAAGAAAAGGTGACAACCATGTCATAAACTATGTTACAGGCAGGGATATACACTTATATAGAGGTAACTAGATCAGCAGTACAAGCAAGTCTATCATGGATGATCTTCACCTCACCTGTTGTTCCTTCCATCCCAGGTTCATATGGACTTAGTTGCTTGAGAAGGCTGAATCTGTCTCAGGTTCAAATTACTTTGAGACTTCTTTCCAATTCTTTTGCTATGGAGGAGCTGAACCTCAGGCATTGTGATAAGATCATTTGCCTGAAGATACCTTGCCTGCTACACCAGCTCAGCTACCTGACAGTGTTTCAGTGCACACAGGAAGTTATAGAGAATAAAGCTACAAATCTTCGCACTGTTGGATGGTGCCTAAGTACAACTTCCCACTTGGAGATTTATTGCAAGTGAAGAACCTAGCAGTATTGTGTTCCGACGAGTCTAACCTCGTTCATTATGCTCGTGCCAAGTTTCCATCCACTACGCCAAATCTTGAAACTCTCAGCATATGTTCGCCTGGTGACGTATATTCTGAAACTATAGTTTTATCAAAAATATTTTTGAAAGAATGGCTAGCGGTAGATTTGATCATTAGATACCAGCGTTCTTCACTAGTCATGCCATAGAATATAATTAATCTAGACATATCTATGCAGATGTTTAGCACGCCAATCGTACCTGTCAAATCCCTCTACTTCAAGAACTTGGAGATTTATCTTAATTTTGGAGGAGAAGGGGCCTTTTCCCCAGCCTATAATTATTTTTCTCTAGTTTCTTTTCTGGATGCCTGTCCTGTCTAGGAGACTTTTATCTTGGGTATAAGAGTCACTTTTCCTCTTGCAAAGATATCTAGTATCTGTCGTGGAACCATTATTGCTAGCATGTTTTTCTTATGCAGGTATCATAGACTCGCACAAGCATGATTTGATTTCTGGAGACTCGCATCTGAGGCAGATGCGAGAACACCGCCATGGCAACATAAAGAATGTGAAGGTCATGGGCTTTTGATCTGCAAAGAGCATGATCAAGCTAACTTACCATATTCTGGAGAATGCAATATCACTCGAGTGCCTTACATTACACACCATATATGATAATGAAGATGCTGATAGGTCCGGTGTCCACAGAATTGGACAATGTCCCCCGGTAGGCAGTTGCATGATCACGGAAGCCCGTAATGGGCTCTTGGCTATCAAAAGATATGTTGTGGGAAAGTTCCCTCCACAGTTGCGGTGTGCGTGCACTAATTCATTTTCGGGATTTCCAAATTAATCACAACAAGTTGGTTCAAATAAATCGCAACATAGTAGAGGGGTTACAAGATTTTGCAACTTCAGACTATAGAAACAGAACATGAATTGCCAAATATGCCGGAGGATTCATTAACGATAGCAGGCCGGTCCAGGGCTAGGGCAATAAAAGCGCCCGCCTAGAGTCCCTTACTTATAGGGGGCCACATCTTATATATCAAAGTTGTATATATAACATTAAACATAAGTCACATATATACAACTCTTAGTCATTCGCAATCTTCTAAGAGCAGCTAACCAATAGAGATCCTAAAATAACCTTAGAAAATAAAAAAGATCCCAAAAATTCAATCACAAAACGCGAGAATTGTGAAATAAAACATAACAAAGTACCACGTTAGCACTTTTTCTCCACCGTTCAATTTCAAATTCAACAGACACAATTTCACCTAAGCTGCATACTAATGAAATAAAACACAACAGAGCATCACGTACTACATTTTCTCCTCCATTCAATTTCAAATTCAAAGAGCAGAGTTGCACCTAATCACTCGTCACTCTATAATGCTCTGTATGTTGGCCTTTAGTATCCTCACAAAATCACATGCACGCTAGAGCAAACACGCATGCATAAAATTCACGAAAGAAACACTCACACGATAAACACATATGATTTTGGTGCTCGTCCTCTCGACTAGCAAGAGCATTCTCTTTTTTTTTAGTTGATTCAAAAGACACGTTACAATCTATTTATACAGATGCCTCACGAACTAGACTTTTCATGCTTAGATTCATCGGAACTGCTCTTGGACACGTACTACAACTTGTACGATAACAAACTACGAGACCAACTTATACTCATCTACACACAAGATTCAAATAGGAAACTATTAAATTGCACCTAACCTACATACTAATCTAGTATAAGAACATTTATCAAGATATTTCTTCAGTACCCTACATCCAAGAAGCCTCTATCAAAATATTTGTTGAACTACATACTCTAGAAGCCTCTACTATGTTACGAAACATACAAAGGGTGTGGACTAATCTATGGAGGAAAGCGATTATACCCTTAATATTAGCTTGGCTTAGAGGGAAACATTCCGTTCACTATACTATTTTCTACTAAAAAATTGTAATTGCCATGACAAAGTGCGGATTTAGTTTATCAGGGGTATATTTTTAATGATAAACATTAGAGCTGTATTACAAAAGATAATTGTTTTTCATATTTTAGCGTGTAATTGTTGGGTAACACTACGATTATAAGATGCAATATGTGTTAAAGCAGTGTTTCAAAATATGTACCAATAGGAAATAACTACTAGTATATCCAATATGAACGAGGTGGACAACAAAGATATATGCATCAATTCACGCCAAGAAACTACGATCCATACCTATTTACAGACTAATTAACTGAAACAATAGAGGACTTGATGAAAAGGAATGCTAGACAAGTTGGGCCCGATGGATCTCCACTTCACTTGGCCGCAGCATGGATGGAGATGTGGTGCATTAGAAATGCTCGGACATCAAAGCAGAGAGAGAGAAGACGATCCTGGTGATGCACGTGGTGAGGTACTTTGACATGAGGAGCTTGATAGCCAGCGATCGAACACGTCCGTCAAGGAGCTGCGTGGCAATATGAAGAAGCTTCAGCCGGGGTCGGAAGCGGTAGGATCGAACGTGTCCGACAAGTAACTGCGCGGCAACATCAAGAAGCTTCAATCCGGGTCAAAAGTGGAGAACACGGATGTTGGCATCATCAAGAGGCTAGGGGCAGGTACTTCATATCCCCATATCTAACAATAGAACACGGACGTTGGAATGATCGAACCCCGACATCTCCACCATCATGTCAGAACGCGCTTTCCGCTGCTCTGTTCCCCATATTTAACAAGGGTCACCGTGCATCTCTTCTCACCTCTTGCTACACCCGCATCCTCTCTTCCCGTTTGTCTCTGGTGAATGCTCCACCGCCGCCGGTGAGCAACGGCATCATCGCCGACGAGGTCAAAAATCTGGAAAAAAAATCATGGACCAGTAGAAGAAAATATCACAAAAATTAGGGGTAAAACAACTATTCAACCCACCATCTTAGGGCTTCCCACTGAAACATTACAATTTTCGGATCTAAACTACTAGCTTTCAACTCTGTGTTCGTCAACATATCAAATAAAAACTATCAACTTTCATCCGGTTGACTTGAAGGTTTCCACCCAAGAATCGAACTGCTTTCAACTCATGTTCATAAGAGATTTTAACCATAAACTACAAAACCTTCAAATAAAATGGTTCAAACTTCCAACCACATAGCTACCAACTTTCAACCCCAAAATTTGGCATCAAAATCCACAAACACAAACTTTCAATTCGTTCACCTACAGCTTTCAACTCATCTATTTTTTGAAAAATCCCAAAAAAATGAAGTGGGGGAAAAAATCTCAGATCTAGGCGTTCACCCTTCCTTCCTCCCTGATTGTCTACATGAAGGGGGACGACCATGTTGTGGCTCACCCAGCAGCGGTGAAGCTTCAGTGGAGGAGGAAGGGAGGGTGCAAGCAGCGAGTGGATGGCATGGCCGTGGCAACCTCGAAACCCTAGAAACATGGGAGAAAATGGTGGCAATGGGTGGGGAAGTCGTGGTAGCGGGGAGCGGCCTGTTGGTGCCAATGAGGAGGAAGGCGTCGAAGGAGAAAGAGGGTGGATGAGGGAGCTAGTGGAGGAAGAGGGTAGGTGAGAGGAATGGGGAAGAAAGCTTCTGCCAAAATAGAATGGAGATAGGGTGGGTGTTTCGCTTTGATGGGGAAGAGTCAAAATGGGTGGTGCTGGTCGAGTGGAGTGTAACCCCAGATAGCACCCCTATCTGAAATAGTATCCATATTATACTAAAATCTACTAAGTATGGAAATAGTTATAAATTTAGACAGAGCTTCCTTTGTTTATGAGGACACCCACGATAGGCAATTATCAAATATAACACAATTAACACAAGATATAATCAATCAAGCATTTATAAATAGCATAAAACTCCAACCAATCATATAATTCAAAGTACCAATGCGTCGACCACCTAATATGTTATATAAAACCACAAGACTCCAACATTATGATATATATAACCGGTTAAAAGACTAAGCAACTATTTAATGGAATAAATGAGCTAGCACGTGACAACATGTGAATCAAGTGACATGTTCATGAGAAGATGTGCTACACCCTCTCATGCATGTTGTTACTGTGTGTACCTAATAACCAAATAAAAACGAATAAAGAAAGCAAGAATGAGTAAAAGATATTTAGCAAACTACAATTTAGAGCTGAAAGAACAGTACCCTTCATTTGAAAGTAGAACACCGAGTAGTAAACTGAAACTATTTACAAGTAATATGCATAGCTGAAGTAGAGCATCCCGGACTAGACAAACTTAGCCTTTCTCACTGGTCCTCGCCAAATAGCCAACCAGACATACGTAGCATTTCTCACTTTTCCTCGCCAAAATAGCTAATTAGACTTTCTTAGCCTTTCTCACCGATCCTCGCTGGAATAGCTAACACATGATAGTGCTCATTGACCCGACTTAAAATAAGTTTTACGAAATATTCACAAGATACAAAAAATCGAAAGGGAAGAACACAATAGGGCATCCACACACATAAAGAGGCTCGTCATGCACTTGCCTCAAATCAACAATCAAACTGAAGAATTACTCTTGGCACAGGAAGCTCTCAAACCTATAAATAAACATCTCTTAAGATGCTGTGGTGTACTTGGTTTTGAGGCCGGATAAACCCTTGTGTTTACCGTGCTAGTCCCATGATCAGTGGCTAACACACATAAGCACTTGATAGCATAGACATGCGATACATCGTTCATTACACAAATAGCCATAATTGGTCTTTATTTAGTACAAGCCAGGCCTATTGGCCGAATTCAAACTGCAGCGGGAATAAACACGCGGTAGATAGCCCATCAATATGCCAAACCACAGGCAACTGACTGGGGGTTGAAACCCTATGCCTCGAAATCACTGTCGCTATCTCCGGATTGGTACTCCTCCTCGTCTTCTGGCCACATCAACAAGCCAGGTGAGTACATTGAATGTACTCGCAAGCTTTCCACCGGGGAAAACTTTGGCACGGACATAGATGCATGTAAGGGTATTTCAAGAAATGGCTCTAGCCTAGGTTTCATATTGTGCGAGAAAGTAAGTTTGCATTTGTAATAGGTAAATAGATTGTAAAAGCCATTTTCGTAAATTGATTCGGAGTGTCGAGACGCGTACCTGGTCTCGTCATCTTTCCCGCTACAACGGGAAGATCATAGCTGCACTTTCCGCTACAACGGAAGCGTCTTGTTATCACCTGCTTCAACGGGGAGTCATATGCTCATCCGCTACAATGGAGATATAGTGATTGCCCGCTACAACGGGGAATCCTAGGGTTTGCCCGCTTCAACGGGAACCCTCCTTCACTCCTCCCGCTACAACGGGGAACTTTCATGTCACCCTGCGAACTCGGCGGATCGCGTCCTTAAACCCATAACCCATTTTTGACTTTGAAAGTCAGTCTACTTTAGTATGGCCTAACCAAGTTCGTCATTGACCGTGGACACGGCTATTCGAATAGTTTAAACCATCTGCAGAGGTGGTACGACTTTACCCACACGATGTAGGTCGCCCTGGGCATACTGTGCACCGCATGCTACCAGAGCTAGTACAACGAGACTCTTCACCGGAGTAAACCTAGCCATGAACCCGCCAGAAGGACATGTCCCAAACCTAGCTTGAGTTAGTATCATCGCTACAAGGAGGTTGGTGTTCCAATTTTGTGAGGAACAAGCCATCGCTTTCCCGTGGAAGCTTTTCTCTACAGAGGCTACAATCTCATCTGCACACTTCTCCCTGCCTATGAGTTCATGCTAGTCTCAGACCAGGTACTAGATCAAGTCCTTCCCATAAAGGACATGTGGACGTACGGTAAGACTTGGCCAAACGACACTTAAGCTCGGTCCTTAGGTGATCCGAGAGGGACTTCACACCTCACCCGTAAACGGGCAGCGAGAACTACGCCGGGCATTACCTCGCTTTTAACAAGCTTCCTGCTTCCCCCTTCATTTCCAACCTGGATCAAAATCTTCTTCATTTTCATTTTGGTTTCTCAAAAACCTCTTTATGGTAAAATATCCCAACCTATGGATATACTACCTTCACACACCTTCGGACACGACGGTCCGTTTTTAATCTTTCACCACATGAAACATGGGAGTATTCCTTCCTTTTTGAAAACCTAGTTTCACTACTGCAGGGCTAAGCATACATACATATTCTACCCTAAGTTTCGGATAACTTTCCCGGAATACGTAGTCCTTAGGGTGACAAGGAGTTCAGGGTCGGACTAGGGTTTTCTAAGCATCGGTTGTAACTTCTCTACATAAAATAACAATTCATAAAATATAGCAAGCATGTTTCGTAAACAAAATATTATTTTGTAAACTTGGGTTTTAACATGATCAACGGTGGAGAGCTTGCATGGCAGTTCTTGGTCTTGATCCGGATGCGGGGCTGCTTTTGGTTCCTCCTGACGAACGTATCTCACACCGTTAACTACACGTTCAAAAACAACTTTGGATAAGAAAACCAAACATGACGAAAGCCAAATAAAGGAAATCCACAAAGATCAGCATGCATGCATCCTAGAATCTGCTGGCGCTAATTCACTTCTTTTTAATAGATAGGCAAGGTTGTTGTTCCGACGGATAACTCTCTTATAAAGTTCATTAATGTCCGAAGTCACTACTTTATCCCCAGACCTATAAACAATGGGTCTCAATTCGGGAGGAAGAACCGGTAATAAGCACAAAACCATCCATTCTGGTTCTACATTTGTTTGAATAAAATGTTTCGCCAATTGCATGCGTCTAATCAAAAAAACTTTTCTTATTCGTCTTTTTTTCATGATTTTTTTTTGAAGGGTCCAACATGTTTGGGGTGCTATCAAAACATATGCATACATGAAATTTGATATTAGGGTTTCTGGGTTTCACATACGCTTTCTTCGACTTTTGAACCATGCAACATATGCATATATGTGTGATTTTATGTTAAGATCAGAAGATTAAAGTTTTATCATGTTAGAAATTTTTGGAATGGATCAAAAGTTCAAAAGGAATTTAAAAAGGGTTTGAATTTAAAGAGAATATTTGAATTACTCTCTGTACAGCAAGAAAAGATTGAATTTTTGAAAATTTATCTGAACCAAAAGTTTCTAAATATTTTTAGGAACAATTGTTATTTTGGGACTTTCTTGTGAACCGGTCTTTTCGGTGCCGAACCGGCTGAACCAAGGCGAGATGTAAACTGAGAAGAAAGCCGGCCGGTTCTCTGGCTTCTGGTGGTGACGTTGAAGGCATATGGTGGAATTACACCTTCGTTGCATCCAACAGCACAGCTCGGTCGGGCTCGGGCCTGCTTGGCAACGGCAAGGGAAAAACTTATCCCTTCGGGAATAAGCGTCCGAGGCCAAATCCGCTCGGTCGGGGTATTCCTCAGCGGCTTAGGACCGAAACAAGGTGGCGGCGAGGCTCGGTCGGGATGGGGGCTGCCGGAGGCGGAGCTTGGTCGGAGATGGGGCTGAGGACCGGTGGAGAACACGATGGGAAAAGGTGTGTGTCTTGCAGGTGCGCTGATTTGGGAATGAGCTCGGCTCGGCTTGGCTAGCTAGGGCAGGGACTACTCGAGCTCGGCGGTCTGGAGGGAAGGGAGCTCTAAGGCATGGACTGCATGGCTGGGCTCGAGGGAGGGAAGAGGGTGCGGTGAGGAGGCCAATGAAGCTCGGGGGAGGGTTCTTATGGGCATGGGAAGAGGAGCAGGGTGGTGCGCCGCTATGTTAGCGTGCACTCAGCGCGGAAACATGGTGAGGCCGATGGAACCGAGGCCGAGTTGACCGGGGAGCAGGAGGACGGCGAGTGGGGTTCCGAGGTGGCGGAGGGGGCAAGTATTGCGGTAGCTCCTGGCAATGAGCTCTAACAGCCAGAGATGAGGGATGGCACGTTGTTGCCGTGCCGTGCCGCCGAAGTGTGCACAGAGCGCGTCCAGGGCGCGTCGGCATGTGTCTGGAGTGGCAAGCGCGTGCACGCGAGTGCATGGACATGCCAGGGGATGCACTGCCGAGTCAATGGAGTGGAGATAACTTCAAGGAGAGAGTAGGGAGAGTTGACAAGGATTTAGTGCAGTGCTAGGTTGTCCAAGGTGCTTGCCAATGTCGGCAGGAATTGACATGAGAGTTGAAGACTATGGAGCTAGGGTTTCAACTGAAGTGAAGTTGATGGTGGCAGGTGCCTGAGGGTAGTAAGAGCACTGGTAGAAGGTTTGGAGGCAAATGGAGGAGGTTGGGACTTGATTTCATGGAAAAGGAAAGATTGGAGCAAGGTGTTTGATAGCTGGTATTCAAAATTTTTGAATTGGGGATGTAGTTATTTTTTACATATTTGGGTTCCTGGTCCAATGGTGAATGTTGTGTGAAATTTTGGGATTTTTCTGAACAGGACTTGGAAGGGTTGTAGTTCAAAGCTAGGTTTTACTCAATATTTAAATTTGGATGTATTCAAAGATTTTTGAACAGGACCCTCAAATGTTTTCTTATAAATGGGTGACAAATAGTTTCAAGAAGTTTTTGAAATTTTTCTAGAATTTTTGGGTGAAAGAAAACACATATGATATGGATTTTAGGGTTTCTGCTCGATAAAAGATTATTTAAGAAATAGAGCGGCAGATTAGGTTTTAGGGTTTCGGGCGACAGCACGGTAGAGGTAGGGTATGGGGGAGGTTAGGATTCATATTTGGAGGGCCGGGAACAAAGATGAGCGGGTTGCCGCTAGGGTTTGGGTTCAGAAAGTGCTCGTGCGTATATGGTGTGTGTGTTCCAATTAGGGTTTAGGGTTTCATGCACATGCAATGATGGGGTTGCGACTTGGGTTCGTTGCACGACAGTGCAACCTAACTCGAGTGCTTCCATAAAATGACATGCCTCGAGAAAAATTGAAATCCAAACGAGCATGCAATATGATTGAAACATATACGCATATACGCGTCTATTAGGGTTTAGGTTTTTGAAAAATCAGGGCGATAAAAATCAGGGTGTGAAAGATGCTATACTATGGTACACACAGAATTATAAACTAATCGCTCCTATTCCTCACAAGAAAAAACTCTCAAAAATGCAACTTTACTTCCTCGACTGTTGGCCTGCAAAACTGATAGTCCCTCACTGTTTATTTTGTATCTTTAGTTTCACTTATCCAAACTAAGAAAACAATAACACTTCAAACATCTGTAGAAAATTATCTACAACTTTTCTATTGTGATAATAAATTAATTCTCACATTATCTTTCACGAAATCTAATTAATAGTTCACAGTGACGATGGAAAAACTGCCACACAGAAACTTGTCTTTCACGAAATCCAATTAATAGTTCACAGTGACGATGGAAAAACTGCCACACAGAGACTTGTTTTTGCTCTAGTTTTCAAACCGTTTATCAATCGCTCAAACTCGGTATTGTTGGCAAGCTGTTGATGATAACTACAACTTTCATGTTGGGGCCATCTCTAAATTATAAACAAATTAATCCGATTTCGCAAAAGCTTGCTGCTCAGCAAACCAAACTCTAAATCTAATACCGAGAAACTAATCGAACCTTCCAATCACCAATTGATGCTCTGGAGACGATGAATTTCTCAAATCTTGGCGAAATTCACAAAATTTGGCGACAACCCTCTCTTCCTTCTTCTTCTCTCCCCCTCCTCCTTCCCTGTGCTGGCTTCTCCCACCCTCCTCTGCTCCTTCACATGGATAGCAACGCGAGCAGAGGCTCGGTGGAGGCAGCAGCCCATGGTGGGGTGGGAACCTGGCGGCGGCGCCTACAACTAGAGCTTGGGGTTGGGCATGCGTGAGGGAGGAGAGAGAGAGTTGAGGGCTGCGATGCCTTTTATTTTCTTTCGTAAATGCTAAGAGATGCACCTGCACTACTCTGTTCGAATGGACGCACTCTTTCCAAAGCCGTGATACTAAAGCAAAAGTCTTGTCGCGTGGACCGCAGTACCACGTGAATGTATTTTTGCTGGATAGATGAATACGATATGCAGTTGCAAGGATGCGGTGGTAGGCATCTCAATTTTATCTCGTACTACTAGTTATCACATCATTTGCATCATGCCCTTGAGTTTTTCTATAATTTCGTAATAAGTTAAAAGATATTTGATTTCAAAAATTAAAATCTTTATATCTTTGATTCATAATCCATATAAACCATCGTGTTCCTCATGACGAGTTCTTCATAGCAAGACTAATATTGGATATTCTTCAATTCTTTTGGTGGCGTCATTATTTAATTTTGATAGGCCGTTAAGTTCACTATTCCATTTCATAGATGGTTCCCCATTCAAACTTGTTTTTATATAATGCCAACTTGCTTTCCTTTATAGTGAAACTTGCTTCTTATTGGATGCTTTTGTTAAAACATGCTTTTCATTGAATACCAACTTACCTCATTTACAATGAAACTTGCTTTCCACATAGGTATATTACAAATTGTTTTTCATGTAGTACCAACTTACTTCCGTTTTAGGTGTTTATGTTGAAACTTAGTTTCATATAATACCGACCTGTTTTTGTTTATTGTGAAACCTGATTTTTAATTCGGTGCATATGATGGACCTTGTTTTTCATATAATACCAACTTGCTTCTGTTTGTGTTAAGACTTATTGTATGTTCGTATAATACTAACTTGCTTATGTTTGTGTTAAGACTTATTGTATGTTCGCACAATACTAACTTGCTTTTGTATAGGATGAAAGTTAGCTTTCCTTTCATGCAAACTTGCTTTCGTTTATTGCATTTTAGAATGTCGCATTTTATTCTAACTTGATTTTTCAAATTGCATGAACTTGCCATTTTGAATTAATGTTTATTGCTAATATTACCAACTTGCTTTCCGAGATTATGGTTTTTAAAACTTCAATTGAATTGCTTTAAAATTTTTGGAATTTTTTTCCCAATTTTTATTCAATTTCTATCAACTTGCTTTTTTTTTCATATTTTACTCCCTTGAGTTTATGAAAAAAACCAAATATCAAATTGATATTTATTGCTTTGCAAAATTATACCAACTTGCTTTTACAATTTAGGGTTTTAGGGTTTGCTTTGTCAGTCGGCGTAGCTAGGGTGGGAGACTTCACCGAATCGGCACTGCTGCTCGCCGCCGCCATGGACCTGCATGCAGCTGCACTCACCTCGCACGCGGACGGTGGGCACGCGCGCTGCCGAGGAGAGCAGCATGAGTGGCCCGTGGGCTGCGGAGAGCGCGGAGCTGGTGCAGGTTGCCGCCGCGGAGAGGGCTGAAGCCCGGAGCCGGGAGGTTTCTTGGTTCGTGCAACTACTAGTGATAGTTTGTTATATATACGCATGCATCAGACAGTGTCAGTCAGGACTCACTTGTGTGGTTGCGGACAACTTTTCGGAGGATGCTCCTCACTCTCCATCTCTAGGGACGCCTCCAAAATGTGACAGCAGCTGACACCACTAATCTAAACAAAGGCTCCCTCTCTCCACGAATTATGCAAGAGGTCACAAGTTTAATCTGAACCGTCAGCTGTTGCATCCAAAGACACTCGCAGGAATTTCACATAAATCAGTACAATTCCTCCAAAGTTTCTATGCGATTCCTCAGTTCCAAACAGGGTTTGAGCTATTACTAAACACAAACCGGGCAGCTCCTAACATAAACCGATATTCCTTGCACTACAATTGCCCGGGCAAATAGGTGACAATCGTGTCATAAACTCAGTCACAGACAGGCAGGCATATACCCTTATATGGAGATCACTAGACCAGCAGTACAAGCAAGCATATCATCTATACACACCATTGATTTTTTTTTAAAGGGAATGTGGTCTACTTTATTGATCAAGGTGGCTGAACAAGCCAAACATGAAAACCACTATCTAGAGATAAAACCCTTCTTGCGTTGCACACCATCCATGTAGAGAACTAAGGCTAACAATACAGGTAAGTGCTGCGCAAATGAGCCCTCTTTTCTAGCAAATGAGCTGCAATGGGGCAATGGGTCACAAGTCTACAACCAAGAACTAAACATGAATCTTACAGGTTATCAGACATACATGACAATCATGGGTTCCTCTGAAAAATTGACAGTTAGTTACAGGACTTTGGACAGTGCATCAGCCCTCAACTTTGAAATCCTCTAAAATTCCTTTCAAATTTCTTTGAATCAAAGAGGCCCTCAACTTTCAAGCATCAAAGGGTAACACAATGAAAATCACCTCTACATGTGGTATAGCAGCAATTAAATATATATAATGATGATAGTAAAAGTAACAATGTACACTTACGATAGCACTCCACACATGACACCAGAGTGTGTGACTGGATGTTGAAACAAAGGGTCCTGTCAAGCTTTGCAAGTTCCTGAATCCTGATATCTAATTCCGATGTACCAGATCAAAACATTGACACTACGAAGCCTTTCAAGTTAGAACTGTTGCACGCCACCAAAAGCTAATGGAGAAACTAATAGAAAGAGATCTGACGTAATGCCAACATTTTGGTGGAATGTACAGCAGGTCACCCTCCTCCAATATACAGTCCATGAAATCAAGGTTTTCTACCTTTGGGAACTCCTCCATATTGATGTTATCAAGATCTACCTGCAGAGGCATTTATTAGCACGATGTAATGCCAAGATGTTATGGCTGCATTGTCACACTCATTGCATCATGCAAAAGCCAAAAAGAACGTAGCAACACATATTTTTCAAATGGGAATTGTGTTGATAAATAGAGTAATAAGAAGGAGCAGTGCTTGAAAAGTAATAACAGTTTGGCTTATCTTCATATTAACCTAACTACCTAAGCACCAAAGGCTGCTACAAAGTAAAAACAGGTTTGGATATAGAAAAAATGAGAAAGCACAAGTTCAGAAATAATGGTGACAAGCAGCTGAAGGAAAAAAAGATCTACAAAATGAAAACTTAGCATTGTTTCCTAATTTAGCCCATCAACATGCACTTGCAAGTAGCTCCAGTTTGCAATGTCATGCTTAAGAGTTATGAACAAGAGAGTACTAATAATGCCAATCTGGAAATTTAGTATTTTGAATTTCAAGCTGCCAAAACTATATGTACCGCTGTGATGATCTGCAAGGGTATTCTTCCCTTCCAACGTGTAACTAGTTGGAACAGATTTTATGTACCTGACTGGTATTGCTTAGCATAGTTTCTGTATGTGGGTACAAGTCCTCAGATACTGAACCAGGATAGAGTCTAATATACTTCCTGCCCAAGACCTGGTACGGAGAAAATAATTATTAACCAATAACTGCTGATAAACTTTCATAATGGAAATGCTAACAGTTATGAAATAATGGCAATCTACAAACATGAAACATCTAGGAACAGGCAGTCGTCCAGAAAGATGCCAAATGTTTACACTTGAAACAGGATAATTCTAACATTAAAATGTGTGGAAGGTCATCTGAGTTCTTGGCTATTACAAATGTCTGATTCACCAATTAAACTTTTCTCATGAGCAATCAAACAATCTGACTGATGAAGCTTTTTAGGTGATCCTCCATTCGTAGCTCAAAGAGACATTTGCGACGATGTCTATGCAATATCTAATTATTTCGAGTTGATTTATGCATTTCGCGCATTTCAATAGATTTCAATTGGAGTAGCAACTAAATTGTAATGCATGAAAACCCAAATGTGCAGAATTACTTGTATACAAACTGATAAGTAAAAGCAAACTCAGTTCAACTACTAACATAATCACATAACAGAACAACCGCATCTTACAAGATAATATAGATAATGAGTTAATGAGTAAATGATTCTAATTTATACTTGCAAAATGTCAAGCACAAGTTTCAAACTATAGAAACAACAATTTTTTGTGATTAACTCTAGAAACCAACAAGAAGAAATGAAAACAGTATTCATGTTATACCTGAGCTAAAATGTTGTGATGTGGATCATGGTGCAATGGCGTCACTGTCCCGTGTGGACCAAACCAAGCATTAAGTGATTGGAGTTCCCCTCCACCAGCATAACAGTAATCAGGAATCATTATGTCTTCATGGAGCTCTTTTATCTGCCAAAATATCATTAAGTAAAATCTGACAACTGAACTAAGATATTTACTAGAAAATCAACAATGACAGCTTTCACCTGTTCAAATAATGGATGCTGAGCTAGATATGTCAAGTTTGAAGGACAGACGGTTGACCACATCCTCTCAAGGAACTGGGAAAACGTTATTAGCTCCTGCTTCCATTCACTACACACATAGCTCTTTCCAACCTGATACGGAGTCAACTATATCAGTGCACCAAAACAAACCATTAGGCAATCAGTACAGGGGAAATGTTCCTTCTAAAATGTCTTCAGCTAAGCTTGGGTCTAAAAAATGGCTACAAATTTGTGTTGCTCATGAATTGGACTAGCCAAGTGGATTCAGATGAATAGCCAACAATTAGCGTTTTCAGATATTGTGTTAATAGGACAAGATTAAATAATAGGATGGTTAAGAAAGATGGTACAAGCAAAAGCATGGCAAAGTGAAGCTAGCTATACATGTCAAAAAGGGCTGTGGAATCACATTGGTTTCATTTTTTCAGAAAGAAATTCCTATGGTTATGGCTTTAAATATAACGAGGGTAAGCAAATTACTGCACACAAAAACAATAGGACTAGTGTCGAAACTGAGATGAATAAATGTGAACAAAGCAGTTTAAAAGAGGTTCAATTTACCTAGAGTTCTGACGGCCAACGCAAAAGATATGTGTTCCGACTTGCAACCGAAAGAAAAGATTGTATCATATTTCTCAACATTGCCCGTATTGTTCAAGCAAGTTGAGTAATATAGTGCAAAGACACATGTAGGATACAATATCTGCTGTTCTTACTTAATACTAGAGGAAAATACTTCTTGAGGACAAGTGTGCTGAAGATCAAATTTGGATGTATGTAGGCCGCTTTTACAAACAACTAATGGTATTGAGTGTCATGTTTAGATACACTTATTTGTTCTATATCAGCTGAAAAGGGCACCGAAGTGAGCTTTAGAATTTATTTCCATGATATTTTAATGCCTTTCAGAACTAACAGCACTGAACCATCAGGTTTAGATGTGCTTTTCTAGTTAAAAAATGAATCGTATATCAGCTCAAAGAGGCATGGGATAAATTAACAACATAGAAACAGCTTGTTTCATTATTTTTCAACATCTAATGTAAAAGACTAAAGAGAAGCATTTACTTCAACTGGAACAGTCCGATCTCCAGCAATCTTCTTTAGGTATTGAATGTCCTTCCATTTTGTCATGGCAGGCCAGTGATCGATGCAGCCAGTAATTATAACAGGGGACTCACGCAAAAAGTAATCACATATAAACTCCTCCAAAGATATACATGATCGTCTCTCGACTTCCTTACAAGATAGAGACTTTGTCGGAAGAATTTTGAGTGCCTGAAAAAATATTATTAACAACGATACAACAACAAATGAACTCTAAAGTCCAGATCCACACAAAAATTTCAGAAAACAAGGTGGTAAGTAGAACAAATGATAAAGTCCATTCCAGACAATGTGCACCGATTACTCCGGTCAAATATCTGCACAACTCCTGATATGATTCACCATATCTATGTCCTAATAATCACAATGTGCACCTATTCTAGTAATATGAGATCTTCACATGCATTAGTTGCTTAAAATTGTGCACCTAATCTAGTAATATGAGATCTTCACACATAAGACCTATAGATCGCCTAATCTAGTTATATGCATTCTACAACCAGTCCCTAAAAAATTAAGCTTAGTTGGTAAACACATTGACACTGCAAGCACGCAAACACACACACGAAATCTTACGAAGACAGCAGCGGTCTCACATCGGCGATGTCACGGTTCCTGTCGAGCCCTTCCCTCCACCTCCGTGCCTCTTCATCGACGGACTCCGCGCCGTTGCCGTCGCTCGCATCAGCGACGATGCGGGCCACGGCGGCCTCGAGGTCGGCGCGGAGGAGGTTCCCCCCCATGATGAGCCCCATGTCGAGCGCCCGGAGCGCGGCGGGGCGGTCCCGGTCCCGCCGGAGCCGCGCGACGTGGAGGCAGGCCAGCGCGTAGGCGTCCCTCCACGCGGGGACGACCTCGCTCCAGGGCCCCGAGTGGAGCTGCTCCCAAGCCATCTCCCGCGCCGCCTCCGCCGCCCGGAGGTCCCCTCGCGCCGCCTTCTCCGCCGAGGACACGAACGCGAATCCCCCCTCCTCCGTTATCTCCCGCAGCAGCAAGGCCGCCCGCCGCTCCGCCTCCGGCCCCGACCGCTCGCCGCCGGCCATCGCGAAGGCAGGAGTAGCTTTGTGACGTGTCGCGGACCCAAAAAAAAGTGCAAAAGCGAAGGAGATATTTCTCTGGCTCTGGTGACTTGGTGAGGTTGCTCCGGATATTTGCTCTGATACCATTTGGACTCTGGATGCTCTTGGCAGGAAATGACTTTCCAACTTGGGACATGGATGGGCCCGGCCCATATTTGTGCACAGCTACAAGCCCAAGGATTCAGCTCAGATTGGTATGGGCTTTGGGCTTTAGTGTTCTCCGTGAGGCCCAGATGGAAAGGTTAGCACGTCCGGTCAATTCGGCCCGTTATGGCCTGACAGATTAGACTAGCCCAGTATTTCCTCTATAAAAAAAAACTAGCCCAGTATTTTGACGCCTGATGGAGAATTAGGGTGTGTTTGGGACAGCTCCAGCTCCTAGCTCCACATCAGATTTGAAGATTAAAAACTAAAATAAAGTAGTTTATATAACCATTTTTAGTATACAATCTCAATAAAATATAACTTCTAACTATCTCCGATGTACCCCCAGCTCCAGCTCCACAAATCTGTGGAGCTACTAAAACCCAGCTTCACCAAATCGGTGGAGCTGGAGCTGTCCCAAACACGTCCTTAGTGGAAGATGAGCTAGAGCATAGGGCCCATTCACTGGGAAAATGCAATCACCGACCTCACCTTTTGTTTTTTGTTTTCTTTTATTTTCTTTTGGAAGTGGTATCTGTGTGTTAGTGCTATTCTGTGTCACTGTATCAGTGTATTGCAATTGTTGTCGTTCAGAGTTTCCGAACTGAATCGTGCATACGACAGTCAAACAAAAACGCAGGAATTTCAAGTGAATTGCTCGAGGGTTGTGCAGAAAAAGTTCAGTTTTTGCATTCCAAATTGACACTTCAAACGGTGCCTCAGCTAACTGCATATGACTGTTGCATTTCAAAAGTCAACACACGGTACATTTCTAACCAGGAAACTAACGTTGCATTTCAGAAGTCGAATCACATGCCTCCGATGGTAAGATAATCTAGCTAATTAAGGTCGATCATACCTAACTAATAGTTAATCCAACACACACAGTACATTTCTTTGATTCCTTTCAGTTCGATCCTCTCCCTCTCCTGGCCTCTCTGTTTGCTTTTAACTAGCTGACGACGAACACACATGCACGTCGACGTGCGTGAGCATGACGCTGCATGCGTGCATGATGTATATAAAATCCTTGCGAGATGGCGGCGATGGTGAGCTAGCTAGGGGTGAGAGCCCTGGTGATCCTGCGCCGCCCTGGGGCGGGTGACCCAGAGCGAGCTGAGCGTGCGGAGGCGGTGGAAGTAGTCGGAGACGGCGAGCAGCGACCGCGCCATCTGCCGCGTCGTCAGCACCTGCTGCAGCCGGTGCAGCGTCTGCTGCCTCAGGTTCTCCGCCTGCATGCATATACGTGCAACCATATATCAATCCATCAATACCAGATTAAGCTAATACAGCCACACGATCGATCGATTAAGGAACAAAGAGTGGAGGACTAGTAATATTTATCAGCGCATTTGACGTTTTGCTATCGTCACACCAGGATCATCCACTAGTAGTACTGTTTACATTTCATATTAGGACTCCTAATTATGTCTACGACATGCATCGATAGGTGGCCTTAGTTTAACAGCAAACATATCCATGCGTGCATGGTTCTCTTTGTGGCATCCATGGGCAGGTGAAGGGCGGCCTAAACAACGCATCAATGCACACCAAGCTACTACCAACATGGAAAGGTCAGTGAACAAATTAAGCATGCCTCCTAAACAAATGCTACTGTTAATTCGTTAGCCCTGCAGGATAGTATTTTTTTTTGGAAACTCTCCCAATCGGTATGATGATGGAAAGCAGCCCATGGGCAATGCCATCCGGTCATTGATTTCTGTGGACTTCATCCAACCATAGCTTTGTAGGTTATAAAATATCCTGATCTGTACCTCAGTTAGTTAGGGTTTCTCCTTCTCCTATTTCTCACAGCCGCCACCACGAAACAGCAGCTGCCGGGCACGCTGGCGCTGTGGCAACGCAGGCCGGATCTTCTCGCCGCCGCCGCTACCACGAAGCAGCAGCAGCCGGGCATACCGGGATGGTTGTGGCGTAGGCTAGATCTCACGCTACCACTGCTGCTGCTACAGGGCCTCACATCGCTGGCCGTGCCGCTGCCACCCCCACCGTCCTTCGCGCCGTTCTCAACATCCTCGTCCGGGTCATCGCCGATGGGTGCACTGACCTCGCCCGCCTCAGCAGGCTCTACGCCGCTTGCCTCGTTGCCGCTTGCGAAGCTGGAGTGCGTCCGCCGCATTAGCACCGGCCTTGGCAGGATGGTCTAGATGGTACGACACCGTCCAATGGCAACCACGATGAAGTCGTGTCGAGGCAGATCACGCATGAGATCACCATGATGCGCACCACCGAGCACCGGGGCATCGTGTGCTACCATGGCATGTACGAGCAGGCCGGAGAGCTCTAGATCTTGCTCGAGCATCACATTCGACGACCTTCCTCGCTGACATCGCCCGAGGAAATAAATTATTGTTGTGTAGGAAACAAATAATTGTTGTTGTTGTATTGTTTTAACAAGTTGTTGTCTATGTTTTAACTATATGTTTTTGTATCATGACAATAATGTTTTCACAGAAATTGTTTACATTGTACAATGATGTTGTTGTTGCATTAGTTCAACAAGTTTATTGCCTATGGTTTAATTATATGTTTCTGTATCACGACAATAATGTTTCCACGCATATCTGCTCTGGCCAATCCAATCGTCCATTAAACCAATTAAATTCGTAGTTTGTTTCCTAAATTTCGGGATCAATTTCCTTAAAAATCGGATCTATGATGTTTCATTAAAATCGGATCTACGACGTGTGTTGCATTGGTTTAACAAGTTTGTTGTCTATGTCTTAACTATATGTTTCTGTATCACGACAACAATGTTTCCACGCATATCTACTCTGGCCAATCCAATCGTCCATTAAACCAATTAAATTCGCAGTTTGTTTCCTAAAATTTCGGGATCAGTTTCCTTAAAAATTGGATCTATGACGTTTCCTTAAAATTGGATCTACAACGTGTGTTGCATTGATTCAACAAGTTTGTTGCTTATGTCTTAACTATATGTTTCCATATCACGACAACAATGTCTCCATGGATATCCGATCTGGCCAATCCAACCGTCCATTAAACTAACTAAATTTGGAGTTTGTTTCCTAAAATTCCGGGATTAGTTTCCTTAAAAATCGAATCTACTCCGTGTGTTGCATACATGTTGTTGTTTTACTAGTTCAATACGTTTGTTGCTTATGTTTTAACTATATGTTTCCGTATCACGATAACAATGTTTCCACCAACGGCCGATTTGGCCAATCCAACCGTTGATTAAACCAACATCTGACGGCTCTGTGCTATACCGATTTGGACCAATATCGGCATGCCGATTTGTAGCAGCTTCTTTTTTTTTAATATCCACGCGTGTCGACCCTTCTCCTTTGATGGTTGTCCATTTTTGGGATGGCGACAGTTGGGTACTTTATAATGTTCAAAACCTAATCCATCTGGATTAATTGTCGCCTAGCCGCCTGTGCCTGCCAGCACTTGACTTGCGCGCTATATTTATATAGATTTAGCTAATCTAATCAAGTGCACCTAGCGTCGATCTCAATTAGGTGAACCATCCATTGTACCATGTCAACTAACAATTTATATAGTGCTCTCATTGGTTGCAGACTTGCAGCTCTAACCGAACCACTAAAGCGACAGGAATGCATGGTAATTAACGAATGTGTAGTGATGTACTGGCTGTGAATACTAGCTGCGTACTGACCTGTCGGACGAAGCCCTCGAGGGTGGAGAGCTTGTTCATGGCTACGGCCATCTGGCCCATGTAGTTGGCGACGTTGGCGGGGCAGCTGAGCGCGTCGGAGACGACGGTGTCGGAGAGGGACTGGTAGAGCGCGTCGAGGCCCTGGCTCAGCGCCTCCTCCGTCTCCAGCGCCGACTGCTGCAGCCCGTACACCCCCACGATCTGCTGCTCCGTCAGCGGCTCCACGTGCCCCAGCAGCATCTGCCGCATCCATCCATCCAATTAGTCGATCACCACCGTCCAAGACAGATACACGTACTCAGTCAACATCACAATCATGTACATATGCATGAATGCATGCCGGTACGACTGGTGTTGATCGTTGACAACTTGACAATGTAGTAAAAGAACCATTTTACGCTTAAGCGCAACACATAAAACTTATATCACATAAGTCCAACGATGTACATGTTATAGAAAGATTCTTTCGCCTTAGGATATTTCCAATAATTTTTATTAAGGTGTAATGGTCAAAGGTGTATCTTGCTCGACTCTCTAGTCCATGTCCAAACTACAATTCCTTCTACTACTTCAACAGTTAAATTAGGCTTCGAGGTATCCGTTTCCCACTACGAGTAGGAGAAAGGCAGAGCAACCCTTGCTCATCTCTCGCCACTTAATATGCCCCGAAATGCATCGAAACCATCGATCGCATGGACTGCATGCACCGCGAAGACGCCGGAGCATGCCTGCACGGCCCGACGACAGAGATCGAGGGGTTTTCAGTGCGCGCGCGCGGCGGAATCGATCCGCGCAAGTACCCGTCACCCAGCCCGGATCCATGGGTGAGTTATGGAGGTGTGCCGGGCAACGGCAGGTTTCCTCCTACCCGTTGTTGGAAACGAGAGGGGATTCTTTTGGCTCTCGTCACCCGGTGCCGAAATGCCCATGACTGATACGCTAGCTCATATAACCGTGTGCTAGCTGCTGCTACCAACTCCTCTCGCACAACTTGAATGCCGGGTGACATGGGCATTCTTTCCCGGACGTTGCTAGATATTTGGACGCGCGTGGAACGTTTAATTTTGGGGCATGTGTGTCGCAGTCTTGTGAGAGGTGCCGATGTTGAAATAAAACTTGGGTTTTTTTTTCTCATGAAAGAAGAGTACGCTAGATTAGCTTTGGTGATCCAAAACTTATATACGTAAATTAAGGCACGTAAACATAAAGTACCAATTCCCTAAAAACAAACAGAAAGCACCAGTTTCTTGGTGAAGAAAAGTTCAAAGTTCAGACTATTTGCTTTTCCTTATAAAAAGAACCTTAAAATATGTTCTCGAGGAGCTAGCACGCATGTTTCCTATTTTAGTTACATATCTTGCTCCTGAAGGTTATATATAGCCAGAATAAACTTATTTCGTGAAATGTAATAAACAATGCCACATGATTTTAGTATGGTGAAATGAACTGGACTGTATGTCTGCAGTCTACGTAACGTGAATGATTCAGAATACAGGACGTTCCAAACAGGTGCCTTCATCATTGCCGACGAGTACCTAAGCGATATAAACAGATTTTCCAGGGGTTGCCAAGGATACATATCCACTTTTAATTTTAGCTTCCCCACTTAAAAGCAACAATCACGCCATAGTGTTAGGCAAGAGTGTCGTAGTTTGTTTCATCTATGTTTACGCAATTGCTATTGCATTTTAAGTCTCAGTCGACTGGGCTTAGCCATTAAATTAGTCTTGTGATTCGTTTTTAATATTTTTCTCTAAATACAAATATATATTTTTATTTTTGGTCATACGATAGAGATCTAACCGCTCCTACGACGTTGTTAAATCTCAATCCTAGGCGGACCTTTTTGTTTATGAGTTTATCTGTCGATAAATTTCTGCGACCGAGATGGTTATTCTGGCCGACCGACCTCTAGGGTTAGCCAGGGTTAATCCAAATGACTGGCCTGTGGCCTGCTCTGATGATACGCACGCACCTTGATGACCTCGGAGGGGCGGAAGCCGCCGAGCCAGAGGAAGCAGCGCTCGGCGGGGCTCCTCCAGACGCCGGAGATGAGGTGGAAGACGTCGCCCTTGATGACGCCGTCCTTGATGGCCAGCACCTCGTCGTGGTGCGCCAGGCAGCTCTCCACGTACATCTGCAGCTCCCCCTCCGGCAGCTGCTGCTGCAGTGCTGCCCGCAGCTCGTACATCAGCCGGTAGTGCTCCTCCTGCCACCGCCCGTACTCCACGTCGAACATCGCCGCTTCTGTTTTTTAAGCATGCATATATATTCGTCAGCATCGATCAACCGCTTCAGTCGTGAATTAGCACAAGATGTGAATTACCCATGGATGGATGGATGGGTACCTGAGCTGAGGCCGTCGATGCCGCCGATGCCTTTTCCGGCGACGCCTTGCTCGGTGAGGAGGCCGCTGCTGGGGAAGAACACTCCCTGTACGCACTACATACATGAGTGTGCAATTGTGCATACAGATTTTACAAAAAAAAAGAGGAGAGATCATATATTTGGTTTGATTTTCCTGCAGTTGAATTAGTTGCTGGTGTAAATTACCTGTGCTCTTGCAGTGTGCAGTTCTTGTTCGATCTGAGCTAGCCTGATCCTACTCGACTCGAGCTGCTGGATGTAAGCCTGTTGCGGTCAAGAGAAAACCAATCAGTTAATCAACACTAGCTGTACAATATGAGTGCATTGTTCAGGGAGAGACAAGAATGGTGATGTACTACTGATGTTCGGTTTGATTTTTGGCCCCCCTTTTTTTAATTTCTCATGATTTTTTTCCAGTTGTCATTATTCCTTGTTTTCTTTCCATTTTGGTGTTAACTGTTGCTTCACTCACCTTCTTCCTTAGCCTGCTTTTCCTTGCTGCCTCCCTATTCTGGGCTAGCCTTCTCAGTGTCTGCATTTGTTAACCACGAAGAAATGATACATAATATAATTAAGTAACATTGAACACAACTAGACCAACAATAGTGCATGTAGTGTTCAGCTATGCACTACATATAATTAATTTATTAAAACTTGAGAATTGTTACTTTCGGGTCGCGTTCACCGGTCGACGCGCCCCTCTTGTGTTCCTTCTGCAGTCACCAAGAGATTAATATACATCTTAGTTAAAACAAGAGCAAAACAATGTGCTTTTCAGCAGTGTGTGCATGAACGGGGACAGCTACAACTGAGTTAACAAATCAAGCTATGCAGGTTAGTTAATTAGGTGGTTAACTACTCTCACCTTGGACACCGGCTTCACATCCTTATTGACCCCTGCAGGCTCAGCAGCCAAGGGTTGGTGCTGTAGGTGGTGATCCTGCCTCCTGCTCCCTGCTAACTCCTCCATGGCTGCTTGCTGCTGATGATGATCAGGTGACCTAGGCATCTTTGATCCCACGGGTGCTGGGGACAGAACTAAACTAATCTCCCCCTAACAGTCACATCAGAAGAATATTGAACAATCAAACATCGATCATCTTTGCACAAGTACTGCCATCACTACATTTGAAAAGACACTATAATCATAACCAATGTGAGATGCAGATGTGGTACCTTTGGTGATGGCTCGACATGCATAGGCTGGGAAGGGAAGATGTTGAGGGTCTCTGCATCCATGAACAAGACAAAGAGCAAAGCAAAGGCCTGAGCTGAGACCGAGAGGCTCATACATATACTGAAACACTGAAGAGCTTGAAATAAGGATAGCCTAGCTAGCTAGCTATCTCGTTCATGCAGACAGGAACAAAACAATCATGGCACGTACAGGGACAGTGAGCAGTACACACTACAAGCTGGGCTGGCACAACACGAGAAAGCAGGGGTACGGAAGATATGGGGCAGGCTGCACGGTTCGACCGATGCACACAGCTAAGTCGGTTCGATCGATGCACACACAGCTAAGTCATGCATGCTCTTGCCTGTACCCAAACCGGAAGAGAAATTGGATAGGATTGGGTCAACACAGATGCATGCAGCTCAAGAAGAGGAGAGGAGAGAAGGGCATGCATGCAGATGCAGGCAAGAACAGTTAGTAGCCAGCCAGCAAGCCATTGCAGGCGTAGTGGTTGTACTGGAGTCTGGAGATCATCCCCTCTGCGTGCATGTACGTCCTGTTCTGCCCCGGGCACATGCAGATGCAGCTCGAACGCGAGGAAATCATTGAGCAGTTTGTTACATGTCACAGTCCAACCGGCCAAAGGTAGGGGAAGAGAGAGAAGAGAGGAGAAAAGAAACAAAGGGGGGAGAGAGAGAGAGAGAGAGAGAGAGAGAGAGATTTGTTGGTTTCATGGACTTTGAGCAAGTATGTTTTGATTCCATGGTCCTCCGAGGGTACTGCAGATTTGCAGCAGATCCTGGTCAAAATGGAGTACCTGAGAATCTGCTGCAGGCCGGCCGGCCGTATGATCGTTTTCCTCTTCACGGCCCCGGAAAAAGATGCGCCTTCTGCATGCACCGATCAGAGCAGGAATATATCCCTACACCCATCTACTCCTCCTATACGGTAATTAGTCCTATATGTGCGACATCTGTTTCTGAGCCTACCTATACCACCATCAATTACTACTCCTAAATGCATAAAAGACCAGCAACTTTAACTGCCAATTGTTTGCATTTGACTCCTGCAAAACTGGCAAGAACATATATACACATGGATATAATGGAATAATTGATGGCAAATTTTGAGCAGTGTTTAATTTGTAAGGTTGTAGCATATATACGTACGCCTTTGCTCTTGATGCGTGGAGGCATGGCTGCCATGATCATGATCTAGGTACATGAACAAAGCCTGGTCCAGCTCTCCCAGATGGTCATAAGCCCCTGATGCTTCCTTGGTGCTCCTGGTTGCGCAACAGAAACAAATTAATGGATGGTGATGAGCTGTGTAGTAAAAAACGGAAGCATGCACAGGGTTTGAGGAACTGAAGGCACTACACATCATCATGAAATCATGCTGCTATAAGCTAGCCTATGTATGTGTGATGATATTATTGTCATCTGGTCCAACCTCTCTGCAGGAGTGGGAACAGGAGGATATTATGGAATCTTCTCTAGCTTGTAGCATGCATTTATTTGGCAACCTAGGAAATATGGCTAGTCCCAAAATTTCACGTGTGCAAGCTATACTCGTTGAAAAATGTAAACATGGACCGGCATATAGTATATATCAGTTACTATTATGTCCTAACTAATATTCTTGTCTTTCTCCTGAAAACAATTAGTGGCTGGCCTTATTTTGGAAGGAAGACTAGTGAGTTGTTAATTCACAACAATTCAACTATCTGGCTCCAATTATCAAAACACAACAACTGTCTGCCTCCAATTATCAAAACAGAAGTGCCAATTTTTAATCTGAACTTGTTTTAATCGTCACCTACAATTCTCCTCTTAGAATAAGAAGAAAGAAATCAAGAAAGAAAGAAGAAATTGCAGAAGTAGTTCGATCTGCCATTTCAAATTTCACAACCACTCCGACTTTCATTCAGCAAGCAAAGGCAAAATCATCAACATGCATGGAAAATTCAGTACAGCAAGGCCGGTACCCTAGCCTTCCTATTAGCTAGATCAGGTTTGTCAAAAAGAAAGAAAGGAAGGTAAGATCAGAGGCGGTTCAAGGAACACACAAATCAAGCAAAGAAGGATCAAACACAAGAAGACTAGTACTTTAGTTGAGTTCGAAGACGAGACATGCACTGATCGATAAAGAACAAGTGAAATAGACATGCAAATCAACAAACAGGAAGAAAAATTCAATTCAGAACTGTACATGAAGCTTGCAGTAGCTGCATGCATGGAGGAAGAGGAAGACAAGGAAGGAGGGGCCTGGTGGTGATGGTGGTGGTGGTGGTGGTTCATCCCAAACGAGATGTTCATCTCCTGCTGCTGCTGCTGCTGCCTGATCTCCTGCCGCTGGCTCTGGCTGCCACTCATCATCTCAAGGTATGCACACACACACAGACACAGACACACGGACACACATACACACGCAGGGCCAGGCTCTCTAGCTATCTACGTATGTATATCTACAAGACCTAAATACGCTTTGACTCTAGGAGGCTAGCTGCCAAGAAACACCTCTATCTAGCTATCTCTCCACACCAGCAAACTACCAGCATGACCTCGATCTATCCAGGACCCTAGTCCGTGATGGCGCCTTGGACCTAGTACTGCTAACAAACTACTACCAGTTCTCCTTCCCTTTCTAATGATCTCTCTATCTATCCTCTTTTGATGTGTAGGTCTATGGGTTCCAGAAAGGCTGAGGCCATTAATGGCGAAACAAACTTTCTGTTTGGCTCCATGCCCTCTGCATCTAATGGTGCACTACAAACAGCCGACTTTTCTCCTCTCTTCCTCTCCGTTCCTTTGCTTGCTTGGTTGCTTTAACCCCTCACTAGTCTCATAGAGGGGGCAGGTGAAGCACAAGACGTTGCCACTTTTAATTTTTCTCTTCCCCTCTTTGCACCGAAATCCTTTTGTTTTCTCTATTTTCATTTTTTCCTCCATGTAACAATTAATTAAGCATATCCGGTACATTTTTTAAATTTAATTAAAAAATAGTACCCACTCGAGCGAGCGTAGGAGGCGAAGATATTATTGTGAAATTGAATTAATTGGAAATGGCTATTTATGTTGCTAGTGTAGAGGCGGAATTGGAATTCGATTTGAATGAATTCCAGAGAGTTAAAACAGAGAGTGCCGGAACCACACGTTCGTTGGGTGGTAATGACGTGACAGTGCGCAAGCCGTCGACCCGAGTTTGAAGTTTGAACACCAGTAGTGACATCCGGGCCTGGTGCCCCTTTGTGACACTGTTTCAGCAAAAAGAGTCACGTAGCATTTTGACTTCCAAGTAGAAGTTAATATTTTGTTCCAACACTTCAAAAAGTTAGTCATAACTCGTAGATAGAAACACAACGAGAAGTAGAAGGGCGATGTCACAGGTAGAAGGTCACATGTAAAATCTTGTGTTTATTGTAGCCCTTCTTTGTTGAGAAAATATGGCTGTAGCTTGACCGAGCTCGAGAGAGGGCGACGATAAGAACCGCCTGCCCGGCTACGGTCCAAAATTGAGAGCCGCACCTCATACTTTCTCCTAGAGATACAGAGAGAAATGAAGAAAACATTATATTTGTGGAGCTTGTGAATGCTCATGTTGCCGCTTTCAAGGCACGTATATCATCTCACCTCCCAAAATCATCACTCTGTTGGTTGAATGAACACTCCTTACGTTACGTGGACTCAATCTCATTCTGGTCCCATGCACTTCATCTCGTTGCTACTCTAAACTCTTTCCCCACACACACACACACACAAAACTACTCCCACCGTTTTATTATATCTGTCATCGGTCTTAGGATAATCCGTTTCAAAATGTTTATCCATTGAGGATATCAAAAGTGTATTATTACAGTGTTTAAACTCTATACTCTTATTTACATGCTTTTAAATTAATTAAATGGTTCTAGTATTGGTTTAATGAGGATATGTATGGCCATTTCGTATTAATTTTTTTAAATTTAGTGCTATCTTGATCTGTGTGCATAGTAAAATGAAAAGTAAAATAGATGAAGTACCTTTTAGTAGTATTCTTTTAACATCCGGATAATTTAAGATGTAGGGAGGTTTTACTGACATGGAATGCTCCATACATTCACTTTGTGGACCTGCGCCTAATAATTAGTGCTTGGCATGGAGCGAAGAAGTTCTGAAGAATTTAGTTTATGTGTATGACATCTTGGCTCTGGCGATCTCGAGATGCTAACTCGCGTGCCACATCGCCATTTTATAATGATTCTCCGTCCGATGCAGAAAAATGGTCCTTTGAGACTTTGAATAGTTGCTGCTCATGTCAGCTATAGAGACTTGCGGTCTGTGCGGCCACACAAGGGTCGGTTCCTCAGGTTGCGTCGTTGCGAACATGTGACTGAGATTAGAGAAGCCGTCAAGTGTTGCCTCCTGCTGAGGAAACAGGGAGATCCGTCACCTTACAAGAGAACACATCATGTGTGGTGCTGGAGAAAGTTCGATGAGATTATTCGTTTTTGTCCAAGGCATTTCAGAGTCCAGAAAAGTTCCTGGAAAGCTCGCGGTTTGTGTAACAGTTGTCATATATAAACATACGAAGTTCTGTCAGTTAAGAGAAAACCATGAGAATAAATGATCCAATGAGCCAACCAAAGCTACAATTCTTGACACAGAATAACATCCACGGCATGGCTGTCTCCCCCGCGTCGCTCCCTGGGGCGGCTTGGGCGGAACCCTAGCCGCCGCTGCCACTGCCCTCTCCCTCTTCCTCCTCTCCCCTTGCCGCCGCCGGAGGATGCCGCCAGGCAAAGCCCGCACGGAGGACGGCGGCGGCGACGTCGCCCCATGGGTAGCGGCGGGGTCCGGGCCCAGGCCCAGCGCCGCGGTGGCTGCGGTCGGCCATGCGCCGGCGGGAGGGCATGACGGCTGCCATGGGAGGGACGTGGAGACCCTCCAGCAGCACTGGCAGGAGGGCCCTCGCGGCGGGAAGATTCCAGTGGCAGCTATAGGTGCTAGGGGTAGGCACGGCGAGAGCTTCCCCGGCGCAGGCGTGACGTGGGCTTCATCGGCGGCAGAGCGCTGGGCTTCAGCGGCGGCAACAGGCGCTGGTGGTAGGCATCTCGGTGGCTCGGCGGCTGAGCTTCGCCATAGTGCCCGACGAGGCTGGCCCCAGATCTAGGCATCGAGGGATGGCATCTAGGGGCGGCGAGGCGACTGCCATGGCTACGGTGCGTGTTGGATGGGCGTGCAAAGGCCATGGTAGTGGGCCGACGTGTGGCAGTGACTTGGCGAGGCGGCAGCCAAGCGCAGTTGCTTGTGGCAATGGCCTACGTGGAGGCCAGCTGCGGGAGCGGCGCGGTGGCTTGGAGCGACATGTGGCGGTTTGATGGCTGCCCATTGGCGATGTGCACGCGAGATGGCGGCTTTGGGTCTGCATTAAATTGGGCTTTGCGGTGATGGCGATAGGTTGCGGCTGCTGCCGTGTGGCATGAGATCATCGGGTTGGGGTGGTAAAAACGATGTTCCGGGAGAAATCCCTATCCCGCTTTGGCGGTACCGGTGACGACGGCGCCCCTCGGCGTCGTTCCCCTCCTTGGAGGCGTCATCAAGGAGCTCATTTCCTCCATCCCTTAATCTTTGAGTGAAAACCCAGATCCGGTTCGACTAGATCGAGCAACGGCGACGGCGGCGGTTTCAACGTCGCTCCCTTCTTGAAGGCGTCACCTTGGAGACCCTGGCACTCGTCACAAGCCGGTGGCAAGGCTGGCTTTGGGAGCCAGCCGGTGATGCGTGTGGTGGCGTGGTGACTTGCGTGGCAACAACGATGGTAATGAGTGGTGTTTGGGTCGTTGCTTGGGCTTCGGTGTTGGATAGTTGGCGTGGCTTTCAGGTCTCCTGTGCATCGTTTCGCCGTGTCGTGGTGAAGTCAGAGCTGCCATGTCGTGGTAGAAGATAAGGTGGCGACGATGACTCGCAAGTGGGGGTTCTGGTGGGCGGCTCTCTCCATTGGTTGTGGTTGACCCAGCCGGTGCAAGCCCGGCATATTTCTCTTTCAAGGCTTGTCGTCAAAATAGGAGCTGCCCTACTGACGACGCGGTGGTCGACCTCTACGGCTTGGGCTACGTGGGCTTGATAACGGCACTGTGGTGATCTGTACTTCGGTGGTCGCTCGTGGAAGTTGGAGTCACAGGTTCGTGGGGTGGGGCGACTGAGCGATGACGATGACGTTCGAGGTGGCTTCGGTTGTTCAGTCTCTTCAATGTTGCGTGTTGAGTTCTTATAGTCTTGCCTTCTTTGGTCAGTGGTGTTTTGAGTCTAGCTTGGTCAGGGTTAGACGAGATTGTAACTTGGTTTTCGCCCGGTTTTTCTCTAATAAATTGGACAATTCTCTTCGGGTTACTTAATAGATTTAGACAATTTATCTCTAGATTCGAAAAAAAATGATCCAATGAAGAATAGAGCAGTAGAATTGATTGGGGCAGACTAGTCCATACCTTATTTCATTACCTGACGTGCAAGATGAAAACAAAGATAGTTCTTGAGTAAGTCCCAATATAGCATCATTGCAATTGCCAAAAGACTCACCTCGATATGAGCAGAGATGCTCTTGTCTCATTGGAGGTGAAAAGGCTCTGAATGAAAGAATTTGGCACTTGTCCCCATACTTTTGTTCCTCTGGTCTGTACCACATCCTTGTCAACCTGTTTTCCAAAAGAAAGAAAGAAGAGAGAGCCAGAGAGGTGCGTAATCTACCGCTACAAAGTATTTCCCGGTAGAAGTCAAACTGTCACCTGACATCGCGTTTCACAAGTTGATATTCTACTCATCAGAGCTTTTCATTGACCCAGTCGTTCTGAATTCTGATCACTTGATGCTCCAGCGTGTAGCAGGTCTGCCATGTGATAGAGGTGCAGCTACTGCAAAGGGATTAGGATTCCAGAGGACCCCCACAATAGTTGGCTCCTGCCACCTTGTGCACAAAAAGCTCAGTCCAACAACTCCCAGGCCAAGAGATATGAATCTTGTATCTTTAACACAAAAGAAGTACAGAACAAAATGAACAGCAACAGCATGAGGCCACGGGCAGCACAGCGCGGAGCTCATTGCAGATTATAAACAACAAAACCAAACTGATCATTGCAGATCACAATTAAATAACAGCTGTAGAACACATATTTGCAATAATAAACCCTCTCCTCGATGATAAAATGCATGTGTTAATAAACGACTAGGCTGAATTAACAGTCAGATCACAAATTTTGCAAATAAAGAAGTGTAGTTGACCTTGACACAAACAACACAGACACAGACACACAGACGCACACCCCAGATGGGCTGCTCAAACATGACCAAATAAAAGTTGTATGTTTACCTTTTCCTGAAAGTATGCATAGCAGACACACTGCCTCATATCTCAATATTAATATACTTCATCAGTTTAAATTTTGAAAAGAGTGACAGTCTTGGCTTGATCTCTATCCTTTATACTGAACAGAAAAACAGGCTGTGAACTCAGTTCAGGAAGGAAATAAACTATTCCGAAAGTCAACGTGACATTATCTTCTCAGAAGAGAGTATTAACAGTTTACATCGAAAGTTAACAGTGGTTGCAAAACTTCAGTAGTAAAGAGAGCAACATGTTTCTTTACTTTACCGTACTTAACAATATAACATACCAAGTGATTGACAGTTGCAGACTGCTATTACATATCCAAACATTTCTTTGCAAAATATTTATCAAGATCATTTTGACTTCAAACACAAACACCTACTCCATACTTGAACACCCGTATTTTAGTCCACGTCGCAATCAAAATTGTTAACAATATTTTCTTAGCTTTGGACTATTAGATGTAAAAATTGAAGAAGAGATACATCTCTAGTCCAATTCAGAGGGTTATTATTGGATTAGGTGTAGCAAGACAGCACTAAAAGAACTAAAACCAATAGAACAGTGCCACTGATTTGATTAAGAAGACTTCATGAAAGCTATCCAGACAATTTCAAATGTTTATTTCCAAGTGGTATTACTTTTAACAAAAAGAGAACATGAGTCGACTGAGTAATACATTCTAAAATGTAATGGTGGAAACAGAAAGAAGAAACATTTGAAAGGGTCCAATTTGTTAGAATTAATGCGCCAGCCCATTAATTAATTTCTAATAAATTCAACTATCCATGTATTTGCATTGAGGTGTAAATCCTTTAGTCCCATATTCTATTTGAAGTAGAAATACTCTAACTTAAATAGTGCATATGTTATATCCTCTTGTGGCATTGGAAAAGAATAACACAACATGCATGCTCACTCGCTCGTTGGGCTGGGAACGTGGCATGTGCACGAGCCTAGACGTGGCTGGTGGGCGGTGTGGTCTTTTGGCATTCTTGCGAGAGTTACTTTTAGTAACGGACGCGTTATTAAAATGAATTAACCAAAGTAGCTATTCGTTTCATCTTATGGTCATCAAGGCTACAGGAGATGAAGCACTTGGTGTTCCAACAGAGAGCCTATATAAGAGCCTCCCTGGGACAGAGCAAACAGTACATCTGCTCTCTTCTCCCTCTCAAGCAATAGGAGCTCTTCTCCACACATTCCATTGTTTTGCTACTGCTATACATAGCGTTACTCCATCCTAGCATCTGCATGTATGGGCGTACGGGAAGCAGGTCTCCAAAACCTTGTCTTTGAGATCCTACACCGGGAGAGAGCGAATGAGGTTTTTAGAGAGCACTATGTGCGACTGCTTGCTATTCAACTTTTTCGTCTACATCAACCTGCAAGGCGTGGCACAGCTGTTCACGTTCATCTACATCAAGCGAGAAATCACAGTTGTACTACTACTTCCTCTACACCCAGCGAGGAGCAAGGCGACGCAGCTGTGTATGACTACCTCGTCCACATCGAACGAACAACTATATGGCTGGTGACAACAACAACAATGGCGCTGTCATCTTCCCTGCGAACGCCACGTACGTCTTTTACATCCTTCTGTTCTTGATAGCTTTTGGCTATGGCCTAGAAACTAGTATGTCTAGGTTGCTTGAGAATATATTGATGATGAAATATACTAACATATCTACTCTGTTTAGAGATATTATGATAATTAAGTACACTAGCATGTGTAATTGTTTAAAAATATATCTGTGGTTATATTTGCTAGAATTATATCCATGTTGTGAGAGTCTAGTTTCAACTACTAGACCCCCCGTGTATATCCTCGTCAGTTCAGGATCATGCTGACGATACACAGGCGAAATGAATAACATTGCATGCATTCAAAATTTAAAACTTAATTGAGTACAATATGCCACATGGCTTACAAAGTTTCATGTCTATCGATATTTATTACATCAGAGGCAAACAGTGGAAAATAAAAGCGAAGCGACTCCATCCGTGCCACAGGCAATTGATGGAAGCCACGCGACCTATTCTTCGGGCTCATCATAGAAGAAGTCTTCATCAGCTCCTTCTTCAGCATTCTCCTCTGCACACCACCACAAAACATGCACGATGAGTACTTCGCGTGCTCAGCAAGCCACCTGGCGGCAGATGGTCCTACCATACTATATGCAAGGCTTCAAAGGAAGGCTTTAGGGCTTAGTTGCGTAAAGCAAAATTTTAGTTAAAATATTAGGGTAGATTCATAGGCATTGTTTTGATGTAAAACAGTTTTATTATCAGGGATATTTCCCAGCGTGTGGTCCTCGACCAACACCTTCGAGCAAGGAACTCCTGCCTTAGCTCGGCCATAGGTTTCATCAGCAAAGGGGTAGAGAGAAGTAGCAAGGGGAGAGGGACAGGTCCTTTTCATCAAGAATGAGTCATGTATTGTCCATAACCGTGGACACGGCTAATCGATTAGTTTATTACTCTGCAGAGTTTGTACACTTTACCCACATGACACAATCTCGCCTTGTTGCCACTGGCCGTCGCTAGCATTACAACAAGGAGATTGTGACGAGATCTTTTAGCTAGATCTCCCTAAGGTGTGACATGCCCACCGGGTCTGGCTCAGAGTCGAGAGTATGTCCCCGCACTCCGGTCCCCCCATCTATGCCGAGGGTCCTCATAGCTACGTCCACCCCTTCTGCGGTACGGCAACATCGGCACCAAAGGCTGACTAACCTACTTGACCAAGCCATTGCCCATATAGCAGGTGGTTGCACTGTTGACACACTTCTCCAACTTCAAGACTTCGGCCTTAAGCGGTACGGACGACCAATGGCTCCTTTCAACCGGCCTTCTGCGGGTAGGACAACTATATGCTCCTTCATCACATGATCCAGCTGTCGCCTACACCATATTAGATGGTAAGTTTCACCCAGAGTAGAATAGGAAGAATAGAGAGAGAGGGGATCATCGGGCATCCGGCCCTAGCTCAGCAAGCTCAACAAATTTCAACAAGGATCATCGATCCGATATTCATTCCTCCGTAGAGGAAAATTAAAACAACCTAAAGATGTATAATTAAGCATGACTAAGCATATCTCTACTCTATTCAGAATAAAACCTATTTATCTACTCAGGGTATCAAGTAAAAAGGGTGACAAATGGATAGGGTAAAAGTGTGTCAATCGACACGCTAGCTGCTGGATTAAAACAGTATGCATGTTTGTAAATAACAAAATATAATGACTTCAAAAATATAGGATCAAATGTGATCAAGAAACAGGGGGCAGCCTTCGTGGTAGTACTCTCCTTCTTCAGCTGCTTCGGTCACCGGGTCAGCCTCTTCACTCCCTATCATCGCAACGTAATGAGAAAAACAAATAAATAACCAACTCTAAAGAAGCATTCCGAAAAGCAACACGAGAGAGAAGCACGACGAAGGTAAGATGAGGTGGAATGGAACGATGGCGCGAGAGCATCATCGCGAAGAAGATAGAAGCTAGGTCTTCTAGGATTGGTCATAACCATATATAACACATATAAATATATAAAGATAACATCTATCCCTTACCGGGTATTTTAATAGATATACACACAACATACACCTTAACATGCTAGTAATCATGATAAAACGACAAACAATTCACAATTAACCACAATTAAATATTTAGGTGAATCCTAAATATTTATAACGATTAATAACAGTAAAGAATAAATTAACAATATCTAATCATATTTACACATGCTTTTCTATTATTTTAAAGACTAGAATTTAAGCTAAAAGCTATTCTCTACCATTAACATGAAATAATTAAACATGGAACATCTTGGAACATGTTAACAGTACTAGAACAGTACCAAAAATTATTTAATAATAATTTTTAATCTGAACATTAATTAATTAGGGCAATTACTAGCATTTCTAGTGTAACAATTAAGTAGAAAATACTAATTATCATCAATAAATCATAAAATTGGAATATCATGTCATAATACTAATTCCAGAGACATTTCATGTTTGCAAGTGTTCTGGAAATATAATTTAAGTAATTATAACTATTTTTCTAGGCATGAAAATTACACTAAAAGCATGGTAAAGCATTATTTAGTCATGCCAAATGGGTTCTCATGACTTGAAATCATCCCTAGAATATAACATGATTTATTGGGTTCTAGACATGGATTTTTAATAGCTAAAACAAATTTATAAAGAAACTATTGCTAAAATAGAATTTAAATAACAGTTTTAAATAGATCTAGAACACATCTTGATGTCTATAGCTCCAACCAATGCAGGGAAAATATTTATATGATAAATGAGTTCTAGAGTTCTCTAATCCTAAGCAAAAATTGAATAAAAATAACAGAGGGCATTACTATTTTTAATAATTAAAATAAAACTCATTTTAATTGTAGGAAATTCTATACTAGTCCAAAAATTATGAAAATTTCCAGAAGTTCTCCCTATCATATAGTGATCTACAAAAAAAGATTCAATTCAAAATAATCATCCAGTACAAAGTTATCAGGAAATTAGGTCAAATTTCATCCAAATTTAAATATAATTCGAAATCCAGCGGTCGGATTAAAATCCGATTACACCATTGGATTCGTGGGGTTCTAAGGGTTCCATTTTACTCCTAAGATTGAAGATCGGACCTAGATTGGGTGGAGCCAAAAATTGGACAGAAGCTAGGCTTAGGGTTTACTGTACACGTGCTACAGTACCCACGAGCTATTGTTCACGCTACAGTATAGAGCAAAAAGGGGATGATTCAAAGATTAGTGGTTGGATATTGGAGGTGGATATGCGCGAAATTGATTGAGGGGTTTTGATCTAGGGGTTGTGGGGATTTTACCTCGGGAAAGGATTGGAGAGATACTCACCGTGGGTGGAGAAAACGAGGAGAGAAGGAGATCGCCGGAGTTGGGGAAGAAGCTCGCGGTACGGTCGGGGAAGAGGAAGAAGCTCGCGATTTGTTGCGGTAGGAGGTGCGCATCGGCATGGGGAAGCTCCTCGTGGCCACGTCTCGGGTGGAGATGCACCAGTGTCGCCGGAATTGCTCGCCAGAGTGCTCGCCGGAGTTGGAGAAGAAGAAGAGGTGGAGAGCAAAAGGAGAAAACCAAAGGGGGAGGGGGCTTTTTATAGGAGAAATTGGGGAGAGGAAGAGGCAACGACGCACTAATTAACAACAATTAGCGCAAAGAATAAGGAACAAAGGAAAAAATCACCGGAATCAATTCGGAGGAACGGCCGGCCGGCTGCGCGGCGTCTTCGCGCGTAACGCGCGCCGTGCGCGTGCAGCACAGCAGCCAAGGGCTGGCCGGCCTCAGGCAGCCCAAGAGGGGGCAAAAGGAGCGGCCCAAGAGGGGCAAAAGGGAGGCAGCCGGCTTGCTGGGCTAGCCTGGAAACCGGCCCAGGCGGGCGGCTCGGCTGGCCTGGCAGGCCGGCCCAAGCGGGAGGGAGGCAGGCCGGCCTGGCCGGGTGGGCCGGCCCGAGCGGGGAGGGGGCGGCGGCCCAGGGGAGAAGGGGAGGGGAGGCCGGCGGGCTGAGGAGGGGCGGGCCGGCCGGGACGGGCTGGGCCAGGCGGGAGACGGGGCGGGCTGGCGGGCCGAGGCCCAGGCGGGGCCCGACAAGGAGGGAAAGCGGGCCGGCGGCCCAGGTTGCCCCAAAAACAGAAAAAAACATTTTTTTGAATTATAAAAATGTAGAAATTCAAATAAAGCCTTTTAAAAATACCAGAACACTTCCAAAAATTCCAGAAAAATTTCATAAAATCAAATTAAGCATGAGGAACTTATTAAAAATACTTTTGGGACAAATTTTCAAATGATGATCAATTTAAAAAAAATCAAAAACACACTTATTACTCTCAAATTAATTCATATAGTTGAATTAATTTGAAATAAAATCCGATAAAAATATTTTTAACATATATTACATAGTTGCACATCCTTCTCTTTTTAAAAAAAAATTTCAAGCCCGCAAAAATTGAGGATGTTACAACTCTACCCCCCTTACAAAGAATCTCGACCCCGAGATTCGAAGCTAGAGAACAGATCTGGAAACTCCTCCTTCAGGTCTTCTTCTCGTTCCCACGTTGCTTCTTCTTCGGAATGGTTGCTCCACTGAACTTTGCAAAACTTGATCACTTTCCTCCTGGTGGTTCTTGCTTTCTCGTCCAGAATCTTGATGGGGTATTCTTCATATGTCAAATCATCTTGAACCTCAATATCTTCCAACGAAGCTTTCCGAACTTCTTCTTCCGGTTCCTTGAAGCATTTCTTCAACTGCGACACATGGAACACATTATACACATTGGACAACTTCTCCGGCAAAGCCAACTGATAAGCTACCTCTCCACGACGAGCAGTTATCTCAAAGGGACCAATATAGCAGGGTGCTAGCTTGCCCTTGATTCCAAAATGACGCATCCCTCTGAGCGGGGATACCTTCAGATACACGGCATCACCTATCTTGAAACATATGTCCTTGCGGCGCTTGTCCGAGTAACTCTTCTGCCTAGACTGTGTTGCTTTCAATCTTTCCTAGATCACTTTCACTTGCTTATCAGCTTCTTCCAAAGTGTCGGGTCTGAACACTTGCTTTTCACCAACTTCATGCCAATTCAAAGGGGTGCGGCATTTACGTCCATATAAAGCTTCAAAAGGAGCCATCTGCAAACTGGCTTGATAACTGTTGTTGTAGGAAAACTTGGCATATGGCAAACTCTTATCCCAGCTTCGATTGTATGTCAGAGCACATGCCCGAAGCA